>JARQOC010000010.1:156494316-157094316 GCA_033576535.1 Allobates femoralis
CAGGTAAGCCTGGCTCACCAGCCTCGCTAAAGAACTGAGACGGGCTTCCAGGGTTTCTGAAAAGAGATGGAAGAGATCCCATTCAACTGAGCACTTCGCTGTATATAAGCAGTCCCTCACCAACTTCAAGTCTGCACTCACTGCCATAAAAGAAGCTTACTACTCATCTCTCATATCCTCCCTGTCTCAAAATCCCAAACAGCTATTCAAAATGCTCTACTCAGTCCTCCAGCACCTCTTCCCTCTCTTCTTTTCTCTGTTGAAGACTTTGCCTCTTTCTTCAAGAAGATGGATAACATCAGAGAAAGCTTTGATCCACTGTCCCCACAACTTCTCCTCATAACTGCACAGCCCTCTTCTTCCAAAGCCAACTTTTCCACCATGACAGAAGATCAGCTCTTCTCCATCTGTCAAGATCACAACTCACCACCAGCGCCCTTGACCTGCTCCCATTCCACCTCATTCCCAACCTCACCACAATCTTTATCCCAACCCACAACCCATCTCTTCAACTTATCACTAACTACTGGTGTCTTCCCCTCATCCTTCAAACATGCCTTGATCACACCCATCCTCAAAAATTCCTCCCTCCACCTATCCTCTGTTTCTAGCTATTGCCCCCATATCACTTCTCTCCTTTGCCTCAAAACTACTGGAACAGTATGTCCATCTTCAACTGTCCTCCCACCTCTCTTCCTGCTCCTTCTTAAACCCCTTATAATCCGGCTTCCGACTGCATCACTATATTGAAACAACCCTAACTAAAGTTACAAATGACCTACTAACCGCCAAGAGCAAGCTCCTCCTCCTAGACCTGTCCTCTGCCTTCAAAACTGTAGACCATTCTCTCCTGGTACAGATTCTCAAATCTCTAGGTATCATAGAATTGGCCCTCTCGTGGATCTCATCATATCTAACAGATTGGACGTTCAGCATCTCCCTCACCACCTCCTCACCTTACCCCCCATCTGTCAGTGTCCCCCAAGGTTTGGTTCTTGGACCCCTACTTTTCTCCATCTACACCCTTGTCTGCGGACAGTTCATAGAATCTCACGATTTTCAGTATCATGTCTATGCAGATGACACACAGAGCTACATCTCTGGACCCGACATCACCTCATTACTAACCACAATGTCTATTTGATCCCTCTTTTATGCTCGATTTCTAAAACTGAATATTTACAAAACAGATTTCCTCATCTTTCCCAAAACTCACTCTACCCCTCCACCAGACCTATCCATCAAAGTCAGTGGCTGCTCACTCACCCCAGTCCCACATGCTTGGTGCCTCAGGATGATTCTCGACTCTGCTCCCTCCATCAAGACACATATCTAAGCTCTCTCCACCTCCTGCCGACTCCAACTCAAAAATATTTTCCTGATCTGTATAGTTATTGACAAGGATACTGCAAAAACATTTGTACAAGCCCTCATCATCTCCCGCCTCAATTATTGTAACTTTCTGCTTTGTAGCCTCTCCTCTAGCACTCTTGCACTGCTCCAATCTATCCTAAATTCTGCTGCCCGACTAATCCACCTGTTTTCTCCGCTATTCTCCAGTCTCATCAACTAAGGCATACTAAGGCATACCACGGGTACCACCATACCACCTGGCCTCTCTTGCCAAATCACTTCACTGGCTCCCCATTTCTCAGAGGCTTCGATACAAAACCCTAACTATGACATAAAAAGCCATCCACAACCTACATCCTCCATACATCTGTGACATGGTCTCTCTATACTTTCCCTCATGCAACCTACGATCCTCTCAGTATCTTCTCCTCTATTCCCCTCTTATGTCTCTTCTCCAAAACCACATACAAGATTTCTCCCGTGCTTCCCCCATACTCTGGAACTTTCTGCCCAAATACAACAGACTTTCACCTACTGTGGAAATCTTCAAAAGAAACCTGAAGACACACCTTTTCTGACAAGCCTAAAACCTGCAGTGATCCTCAGCCCACCAAACCACTGCACGACCAGCTCTACCCTCTTCTACTGTATCCTCACCCATCCCTTGTAGACTGTGAGCCCTCATGGGCAGGATCCTCTCTCCTCCCCTATTGTATCCTCACCCATCCCTTGTAGACTGTGAGCCCTCATGGGCAGGGCTCTCTCTCCTCCCCTATTGTATCCTCACTCATCCCTTGTAGACTGTGAGCCCTCATAGGCAGGGCTCTCTCTCCTCCCCTATTGTATCCTCACCCATCCCTTGTAGACTGTGAGCCCTCATAGGCAGGATCCTCTCTCCTCCCCTACTGTATCCTCACTCTCCCTTGTAGACTGTGAGCCCTCATAGGCAGGGCTCTCTCTCCTCCCCTACTGTATCCTCACTCTCCCTTGTAGACTGTGAGCCCTCATAGGCAGGGCTCTCTCTCCTCCCCTATTGTATCCTCACCCATTCCTTGTAGACTGTGAGCCCTCATGGGCAGGGCTCTTTCTCCTCCCCTATTGTATCCTCACCCATCCCTTGTAGACTGTGAGCCCTCATAGGCAGGGCTCTCTCTCCTCCCCTACTGTATCCTCACTCTCCCTTGTAGACTGTGAGCCCTCATAGGCAGGGGTCTCTCTCCTCCCCTACTGTATCCTCACCCATCCCTTGTAGACTGTGAACCCTCATAGGCAGGGCTCTCTCTCCTCCCCTATTGTATCCTCACCCATCCCTTGTAGACTGTGAGCCCTCATAGGCAGGGTCCTCTCTCCTTCTGTACCTTGTGGGCCTTATATTGTTCTTGTATTTGTACGTGTCTATGTATGCCCATTCCACATGTAAAGTGCTGTAGTAATAATAATAATAATAATTCTATATTGTACATTAATGGAGACTAAAACAGTATTTATTGGCTTTACAAATTTCAAGATGAAAAAAACAACAAAACAAAAAAGCTACATACATAGGAACTAAACCAGTCATCATCCTTAAGGGGTTAAAGGAGAAATACAACTGGTATATTCTGTTTTCCTCGTCCTATAATGGAGCTGAACATGGACTGATGAGTTTATGTCCAGTAACAATACATACAAGTCATATTTGTGTCAAAATCAAGCGATTAAAGTACTTATGTTGGACGCGGCAGAGCGTTCTCAGCAATATTTTATTGAATAAGCAGTTTTTGCTATTTCAATTACTTGTGTGAAAACACTGGCATAACCAATGTGCTTTCTCTCCGCTCTACAGTCATGGAGCTCCAGCCTCTATTTATGGCATTTGCAATCACTGGTATTCCCCAAAGAGTTTATCATTTAATTTTGATGTATGAGGCACAGAAAGATGATGTCACAGGGGTCACAACACATAAAGGTTTGCTGCATCTCACAAACATTAACCCCACCAAGGGGCCACTCATTCTTCTTTATGTGGATCTGATTTGTGTATTTGACCTTGCAAGAAAAAAAAACCATTACAATTGATGGAGGGAATAAGAATGTGAAGAACAGTCGCCGGTGTCCCCGGAGCTTATGATGATGCACCTGCACATAATTATTTTAAGCTGCTAATGTAGGGCGAATTTGGGTCAAAATGAAGGAAGCAAATAAAAAGAGGGAGGCAAAAACCCAGGAATATTCATGTTATCTCCTGTAGATTTCAGCTACCAGCGCCAACATACACTGCATGACATTTGTTATTTGGTTAATGGAGAGAATGCTCCAAACTGAAGCAGTTGACCTTTACGTTTTTCTCGCAGGCTTTGCTCAAAGTCACTTATAGCTGGTTTTATCCACTAATTAATGTTTTGCCCGAGCTTCTTTTACCTCACAGGCATCTTGATTAGCTCCTCTTCCTCTACAATATCTGCTAACGTCAGACTGGACTGAAACATTAAGGTTTGTGGAGCACATTGTAAGACTGGGTGTAAAACCAAATCTATGAATATAGATAGATAGATAGATAGATAGATAGATAGATAGATAGATAGATAGATAGATAATCTCAGCACAGGAGATGTGGTATGATCAGACCATGTCCCTGTACAGTCAGACACATCCATTACACAGTACATAGCAGGGACACATATAATATGATTATCTCAGCACAGGAGATGTGGTGTGATCAGACCATGTCCCTGTACGGCCAGACACATCCATTACACAGTACATACCAGGGACACATATATAAGATTATCTCAGCACTGGAGATGTGGTATGATCAGACCATGTCCCTGTACAGTCAGACACATCCATTACACAGTACATAGCAGGGACACATATAATATGATTATCTCAGCACAGGAGATGTGGTGTGATCAGACCATGTCCCTGTACGGCCAGACACATCCATTACACAGTACATAGCAGGGACACATATATAAGATTATCTCAGCACTGGAGATGTGGTATGATCAGACCATGTCCCTGTACAGTCAGACACATCCATTACACAGTACATAGCAGGGACACATATACAAGACTATCTCAGCACAGGAGATGTGGTATGATCAGACCATGTCCCTCTATGGTCAGACACATTCATTACACTGTACACAGCAGAGACACATATATAAGATTATCTCAGTACAGGAGATGTGGTATGATCAGACCATGTCCCTGTACAGTCAGACACATCCATTACACAGTACATAGCAGGGACACATATATAAGATTATCTCAGCACAGGAGATGTGGTATGATCAGACCATGGCCCTGTTTGGTCAGACACATCCATTACACAGTACATAGCAGGAACACATATATAAGATTATCTCAGCACCTGGAAATGTGGTATGATCAAACCATGGCCCTGTACGGTCAGACACATGCATTACACAGTACATAGCAGGGACACATATATAAGATTATCTCAGCACAGGAGATGTGGTATGATCAGACCCTGTCCCTGTATGGTCAGACACATCCATTACACAGTACATAGCAGGGACACATATATAAGATTATCTCAGCACAGGAGATGTGGTATGATCAGACCATGTCCCTGTACAGTCAGACACATCCATTACACAGTACATAGCAGGGACACATATATAAGATTATCTCAGCACTGGAGATGTGGTATGATCAGACCCTGTCCCTGTACGGTCAGACACATCCATTACATAGTACATAGCAGGGACACATATATATGATTATCTCAGTACAGGAGATGTGGTATGATCAGACCATGTCCTTGTACAGTCAGACACATCCATTACACAGTACATAGCAGGGACACATATATAAGATTATCTCAGCATAGGATATGTGGTATGATCAGACCATGTCCCTGCATGGTCAGACACATCCATTACACAGTACACAGCAGGGACATATATACAAGATTATCTCAGTACAGGAGATGTGGTATGATCAGACCATGTCCCTGCATGGTCAGACACATCCATTACACAGTACATAGCAGGGACACATATATAAGATTATCTCAGCACCCTGAAATGTGGTATGATCAGACCATGTCCCTGTATGGTCAGACACATCCATTACACAGTACATAGCAGAAACACATATATAAGATTATCTCAGCACCCTGAAATGTGGTATGATCAGACCATGTCCCTGCATAGTCAGACACATCCATTACACAGTACATAGCAGGGACACATATATAAGATTGTCTCAGCACAGGAGATGTGGTATGATCAGACCATGGCCCTGTACGGTCAGACACATCCATTACACAGTACATAGCAGGGACACATATATAAGATTATCTCAGGACAGGAGCATTTTAAATAAACACATCCAATTGAAGAAATTATTATTATTCCAAGTTTTATAGATTGAAATCCATTTTAAAATTAACTTTGTTTGTGGGAAAACCCATTTAAGTTGAAGAACTGGATTTTATAGTCTCAACTTTAGTAAATTTCTGATCACAAATGAAAACTCATGTTGTGACAATCATGGCTAAAAATCATAAATCATCTTATTCCTTGTCATCACTCAGCCATTGACCATTGGACGGAAATGTCAAACTTTCCAGGCTGTAAAGTACGTCTGCCCGGTGAAGCTTGGACTGTTACATATTGTATCGTCCATGAAATGTCATGATGGAGAAGAGTAAAAGCTGAATATGTCAGATGTATTGTCAGACGAGCCGGTCTACAAATTGAGGGTCGGATTGGCATTCTCTATTCTTTGTGTTTGATAGACAAGTAGTCTATGTCTATGTCAGGGCAAAGTGTAGGACGAGAGATGTCTTCGGCTTGTTGCATAATATGGGATCAGCTGGTGACATTAATGTAGCGATCAGCAAGGTTCACTTGTTTTACCTTCATGTTGTCGATAGGTTTACACCATATGGCATAGTAGTAATAGACTCTTTCATCCTGGAGTCACACACACAATTAGAAGACTGGAGTTTAATCAGTGTTTCTCTTTGATTGTAAAGTTTTCTTCTCTGAACAAACAAGATGAAAACTGAAAAGGCTTTATTTGTTGTTAATGTGAACAGTGAAGCTAAAGGGTTTATAACAATGGTTCCACTTCAAAATAGAGATGATAGAATAAAAAAATTGGGAATATTTACCAACATTTTCTGAAATTCATTGTGGAATGAGAAATAAAGTTTGTTTCGTGACGCCACCTGTAGGTGTCCGGTGAAGGCACCGGCGCTGCTCAGACCTCCGGGGTGATGTGCGGCAGCTAGATGGAACCACTCCCTACAGGGTGAGTGGGGGTTCCCCGGGGCAGTTAATGGAGTTCGAGGGAATAGGGTAGCATGGTCGGTGTCGTGCGACTGGAAGGAGGGACACGCACACAAAGTCTTTTGGTACCTTTACTGATGTTGAGGGGTACACTCGACTGGAGATGAGGTAAAACACTTCAGGACTTTCCACAACAAGCAGTGTTGTAGGCTTCCTAGTGTCCGTTATTCTGCTGGAGTCTGGCAGGCATGAAACCCGACCAAACTGTTACTGCGCTTTCTTGTGTGACTCTGCACACCCGGATTTGCTGCACTGAGAGCACTTCTATGGGACTCCTGTCAGGCCTGATACTCCGGACTCTCATTTGGTGGTGCTTCGGGTGTTCGGGGAGCTAAACCCCCTATTTTAGTGCTGGTTTCTCTGCAAGGTAGTTACTGTGTCCTTGTAGCTCGGGCCCAGTGACCGGAATTCTGTTAGGGTGAGTCGGGATGACTCCTCTGCCCCTATTTGGTACTTGCTTCTCTCCTGTTCCTGTGACCCTTACTCTGAGGATCTAACACTGTTCTCAGGTGTCTCTGGTATGGGCCTAGCGTGGCTTCAGTACCAGGTCAGCTAACTCAGCTGCTTACAGTTCTGTAGTGACTGCACACTCTGGTGTTTCTCCCTCCAGGACCCGTATTTATAGGGGGAACTGGCTTAAGGCAACCAGTGGAGCTCCCCCTACAGGTCTGGGGTGAAAGGTGTTGCATGTTAGTGGGGTCTGCTTGCTGTGTACTTTCCATCCATGTCTCAAGAGATCATGTGGTGACCTGCACAGGGTGCCACATTCCCCCTTAGTTAACTTCAGTTCTCCCGGACTGAGCAAAAGTTTTTCTTACAACTTCAAACAATTTATATACATTTAATAACTGGTATTTACAGAGCCTCAAATTGAAAAAATATACAAAAAGCACTGAAAAAGAAGGAGATATATGAAAAGCAGTCCATACGGCACTAGTCCATCTGCCGCAGGCTGGGGAAAAGGGAAAAAGCAGTTTTTGTCACACTAGTCATGTGACCATAGTACGGGTTCAAGTAAACGGGGAAAAAGGGTAAAGTCCAGCAGTAAAGTCTCTGATGGCTTAAACACATTTACGGGTACACACTTTTAACTTTACACAATTCCCTATGGGTGTCTCTGCTTAGGAGACAGGGTCTAACCTTCTTTCTCTACCCCAGGCACTTTCTATTCCCAACTTAATATACTTGGGACTGTGCCCACTTCCTCCACCCTTCTATACACTAGTATTTACACTTGCGGACTAAGGTCACTTATTTACACTTAAATAACGGGTACTATGATACTTTACATTTTAAACCCACTCTCCATATCTAGATGGGGCCTGTCCTTGTGTACTGCGACATGACCTACGTAGAATATGTGCTGTCTGTGTACTGACTTCTGTTTGAGGTGGTAACGCAGGTAGCTGTCTGCGAATTCTTGGTCTTACTATGAGATTAGCAGATTCACTAATTATAGGAATCTCAGATTCCGGTATAACAGGTTGCAATTCTTGCAATTGAACAGGTTCTTCTTGTCTTCTTGGTTCTGGTTCTTCTTGAACGGGTTGAATTGGTACTTGGTTTTCTACAGGTTGGTAAAATGAAATATCTGGTATCAGGAATGCAGCATTGCATTGAGGCCAGTCTGCTAGTAAATCTCCAACTTCAGTATGGACTAAATCTTCTTTTGGTTCTTCAACTGTTACTGAAGTATAAACTGTTAGCTGAGGTTTCAGTTGTTCAGGGCATCTCTTTAGATGATCTCTGGATACGGTTGCAGTTGTTCTTCCTTGATCTCTGCTGATTACACATGTTTTGGAATTGTCATAGTTAGATGGCATTACTGTGTATGGTTCTGATTCCCAATTGTCATCTAGTTTGTTGTTTTTCTCTTTCTCTTAAGTACTAGTTCACCTGGTGTTAAGGGTTCTGCTGAGGCGTGTTTATTGAAGTAGCTCTTGCTTGCTTCTGCTTTGATTTAAGTTTCTTTCAACACTCTCTTGGAATTTTCTGTATTGTTTTTGACGTTGATGATTCCAATCTTCATCTGGAGAATCTTGGGTTGGTTCGACTGTTCCCATCTCTAAGTCAATTGGAAGTTTTCCTGGTTTTGCTCGCATTAAGTAAGCTGTGCGTAGCTGGTAGAACTGACAGGTATGTGGTTGTAGATATCCACAAGATCAGGTAGCTTCTCTGGCCATTGATTTCTCTCATTGAGCGGTAAAGTCTTCAATATATCGATGACTATGTTGTTCATCTTTTCGCAAAGACCATTTGTTTGCGGATGATACGGTGTGTTCCTTATCTTATTACACCCATACAATCCTAAGAACGCGTGGAATAGTTCAGACACGAATGCTGGTCCTGATCTGTCAGCACTTGATCTGCATACCCATGCGGGCGACAAAAGTAACTCTGGAACGCTTTAGCTGCTACTTCTGCGGTTAAGTCCTTGACTGGTACTACTATGAGGAATCTTGAGTAGTGATCAACCATTGTGAGTGCATAAGTGTAACCTTTTTTGCTTGGGGTTAACTTCACATGGTCAAGAGCAACTATTTCAAGAGGTCTCTTGGTAATTATTGGCTGCAACGGAGCCTTCTGGCTTTGCTGGTCTTTTCTTCTCAGGTGACACGGTCCACAGTTCTAGCACCATCTTTCAATTGAACCTCTCATGCGACCCAGTAGAAACTGTCTTTTAGCAGTGCTTCTAATTTCTTCCAGCCAAAATTTCCTTCTCATCGTGTAAGCTTCTAGGATCATTTTGACGTCTGTTTTTGGAACTACTATCTGCCAGATAAGTTCATGTGTTCTGGGGTTCAGGTAACGTCTGCATAGCTTTCCTTGGTACACGAATAATTTTCCTTTCTCCTTCCACAGGTGTTTGGCATCTTGTGAAGCATCTGAATCCAGACTGGAATGTTCTTGAGTTATTAGCTCTTTGATCAAGCTAACATCTGGATCATTGGCTTGAGTTTCCCTCCAGTCATGGTGGGGTAACGGGTTCACGGCTCTCTCTTTACGCCTTTGACTTGCCTGATGACATGTGGCTGTCTTGTACAGCGGAAAGCTGGCAATTCTATTTCTTCCAGTTCATCAAAGTCTTCTCCTTCATTTGGGAGGTTAGGCATTCTGGACAGAAACCCTCTGACCTGCCCAGTACTTGACAGTGAAGTCATAATTCGATAGTCTTGCCATCCAACGCTGCTCCAGGGCTCCCAGCTTTGCAGTCTCTAAATGGGTTAGAGGATTGTTGTCAGTGAAAGCTGTGAAGGGGAGGACGCCAGGTAGATGCTTAAAACGTTCTGTTATTGCCCAGACCAGGGCTAGGAACTCCAACTTGAAAGAGCTGTAATTTTCAGGGTTCCTCTCTGTTGGACGGAGCTTTCTGCTGGCATAGGCTATCACCTTCTCTTTGCCTTGCTGTCTCTGTGATAAGGCTGCTCCTAAACCTTCATTGCTTGCATCCGTGTATAACAGGAACGGCAGGTTGTAATCAGGGTAGGTCAGGATCTCTTCTCCCGTTAAGGCATCTTTCAGTTTCTGGAAAGACTGTTCTTGTTCTGATCCCCACCGGAACGGGGGACCTCTGATCTTGCCTTTCTTGGATTGACCTTATCAGAAGATCTTGCATGGGCGCTGCTATCTTGGTGTAGCCCTTGATAACCTTCTGTAGTACCCGACCAGTCCTAAGAATTGACGTACCTCTTTGAAGCTGGTTGGCGCTGGCCAGTTCTTGATGACTGAAACTTTGTCCGGGTCAGGTGTTACGCCTTCTGCACTGACCACATGTTCCCAGGTACTGGACTTTGGGTTTCAGCAAATGACACTTTGACAGTTTCAACTTCATACCATACTTGGACAACGACTCAAACACTTCACTCAGATGTTGTAAGTAATCTTCATAGGTCTGTGAGTATACTATGACATCGTCCAGGTACAGCAGTACAGTCTCAAAGTTTCTGTGGCCTAGGCAACACTCCATCAGTCTTTGGAATGTTCCTGGTGCGTTGCATAACCCGAATGGCATACTGTTGAACTTGCATATCCCCATTGGTGTTGTGAAGACTGTCTTCTCACGATCTTCTTCTGCAACGAGACCTGCCAGTACCCACTAGTAAGATCCAAGGTTGAGAAGTAGTTGGCAGACTTAAGTGCAGCTAGTGACTCTTCTATGCGTGGTAATGGGTATGCATCTTTGTGTGTTACTATGTTGATCTGCCTATAGTCTTAGCACATCCTCATACTACCGTCTTTCTTTTTAACCAGGACCAGTGGTGCTGCCCAGGGACTGCAACTATCTCTAATGACCCCTGCATTCTTCATGTGCTGTAGCATCTCTTTTGCTTTTTGGTAGTGTGCTGATGGTATAGGCCTGTATCTTTCTTTGATGGGTGCATGGTCACCTGTGGGTATATGATGTTGTACCCCTTTAATTCTCCCAAAATCAAGTGGATGTTTGCTAAACACCTATTCATAATCTCGAATTACCAATAAACTCCATTTTTCTGGTGAGAAGGGTTTTGTCAGTTCCTACACTGAGCTCCTGACACCATTTCTCTAACTGACCTTTGGAGTGAGGGGGTTCCTCTGTCACTGTGAAAATGACTTGACTTCATGTATTGCATTGTTATCAACATGGTACAGTTTTGCAACAGTGGAATACCTAGGCAGTTTTACTTCATCATCACCATAGTTCAGTACACGTACAGGGACCCTTCCTTTTTTCACATCAACCACCCCCCTGGCTGTCAGGAGTGTAGGACTACTGTCAGACATCACGGGCTCCACTACTGCCTGGTAGTCCTGCCCTCTGAGGCCTACTGCTGCCCGACACCAGCTCATCATTTCACTTCTTGGTGGTATTAGAATTGGAATTGGATCTGTCACCCGTACACTGCCAATTTCACCATTTGACATTGTTACCTGTTGTTGATACACCAGAGCTCGGATCGCCCTCTGAAGAGCTCTTCTCTCCCTTAGCTTAGCGGTATCTGCACTCTGTTGGAGCAAAAACAACACTTCATATAGTCATCTAACTATTACTTTGGTACCCAGTATCACATGTGGATCCCGCTCATGTGGTTTGTCCTGAACCACTATGATGCCCTGGTTCTTTAACTGTACCCTCCCCACCTTTACTGTAGCCTCCCACTGCCCCTCTATTGTTACAAGCATCCCATTGGTTGCTTCAATGTTCAAGTCAGGGTTTGGGGTTCTAGTTTGACAACGGACCAGAACCGTTTGTAAGGATACTCGGGATGGTTGTCACCTGGGATCCAGTGTCTATCAATGCGGTGGTAGCGATGCCTTCAATGATGACGGACAAGTACGGACGATCTCCCACGTACTTGTGCTCCCAGTTGGTCGGGCCTGGACTGTCTACACCTCGGGTTGGCCCTCCTCTCCCAGGGGCTGCTCGTTTAAAGGACAGAATCGGTAGACATATCCTTCTTTGTCGTACTTGCAACAGATGGGATGTCTGTCAGCGCTGTAGTGATCTGTGGGTCTCCCTCACAGTGGCATTGTCCTCTTCATCCATGGAACGTCGTCGGGGCTGTCAGCTAGCTGGATCTAGTCTGATGGCCTTGCTTCTGTCTTGGGTCTTCTTGCACCTCGGAGCCTCGTCACCTCTTTGGTCAGCTGCTGCACATCGGCGCACAGTTTGTCAAACCGGTCAGGTGTCACAGTCTGTGTGCTGGATTGTACTGTGGGGGATGAAGACGCTGCTTCCGGCACGGAAGGGGTTTTAGTCCACTGCGGCTGTGGGGCTAAGTCTGGTACTGCAGGGAGCTGCTGTCCCCGAACTGTTAAGTCTTTTAATGTGGCAAACTCTGCAACAGGATTTTGCAGAGCCCACCAGCGCGCTTGTTTTCTATCATCAGGTATCATCTGATATATTCATATTCTATCATCATATCATATATCATATTCTATGATATCATCTGAGGCCAATAACAAATTGTTCAATCAGCGTTTTATCTTCATCTCGAACGCCACCGGCGTCGGCCTGTTTTAACAGTCTCAGTGCCTCTTGCAGGTGCAGTGAATAGTCCAGGACACTCTCCTGTGCCCCTTGTTTGCAATGATAAAACAACAGTCTTAACTCAGATTCAGTGTGATGCTCAAAGACTCTCTTTAGCTTTATGATTATCTGTTCAATATACTCCTGATCTTCCACAGACCAGTTTGGGTTTCCAGCTCTGCTGCATCTGTTAACTGTCCCATTACTAACTGACG
Organism: Allobates femoralis; assembly: GCA_033576535.1. Taxonomy (NCBI): domain Eukaryota; kingdom Metazoa; phylum Chordata; class Amphibia; order Anura; family Aromobatidae; genus Allobates; species Allobates femoralis. The sequence goes on from JARQOC010000010.1 coordinate 156,507,198, forward strand.
CTCTCTGCTTACTGGTCATCGCGTGCAAGTCCTGCATGTCCAACACGGTGCATATCTTCCTCTGGAACGCATCTAGGGTGCCGGGCTTGCCGCTGTACTTTGGTAACCAGGCTGCATTCGGGACGTACGGCAGAGATATCAGCATTATCGGGGCTGCCAGTGCGGGCGGTGGTGGCAGCATAACGCCACCGGGCGGGTTAGCAACCGGAGGCTATACGTTCTGAGCTGCTGGCGGGGCAACCAGCAGGTTCACCGGTGGGGCTACTGGGTTGCTACGGTACGGATTACTCATCCTCTCTCCCCCTTAGTTAATCGCAGCCAGTCTCTTTCAAATCCAGCGGACGTTGTCGGCCCAGCGGTGGGGAGTGAGGGACCACGAGAGTTTCCGCTTCCTGCTGTGTTCGGCGGAACTCGTCCGAGCGTGGGGCAGGGCCTATCTTCGCGCCCTTTGCACAGTAACGCCCCTTCTTTTCCCGCTCTCTGAGCAGCAATGGCGATTGAAATTTACAGTTCAACAATCACAGTCGTTAAATGGCACACAATACCCATTGGGAAACGGGTCTGTTCGAATCCTGTTCGTAGACGCCAAATTGACTCACCGTTGCCGGGTTCTCAGGTCTCAGGTGCTGGCTGCAGTCACGGTTCGGTGCCTGAGGCTGTAAGGGCCCGGTGGTCAATGCGCGGCTAAATAAGAAATAAAGTTTGTTTCGTGACGCCACCTGTAGGTGTCCGGTAAAAGGCACCAGTGCTGCTCAGACCTCCGGGGTGATGTGCGGCAGCAAGATGGAACCACTCCCTACAGGGCGAGCGGGGGTTACCCAGGGCAGTAATGGAGTTCGTGGGAATAGGATAGCGCGGTCGGTGTCGTGCGACTGGAAAGAGGGACACGCACACAAAGTCTTTTGGTACCTTTACTGATGTTGACGGGTACACTCAACCGGAGATGAGGTAAAACATTTCAGGAATTTCCACAGCAAGCAGTGTTGTAGGCTTCTTAGTGTCCGTTATTCTGCTGGAGTCTGGCATGCATGAAACCCGACCAAACTGTTACTGGCTTTCTTGTGTGACTCTGCACACTGTGAGGCACCGCCGGCATGATCCCCATGCCCGGGGCGCATCACATGCAGGATCAGGGTATGATCCTGTTCACACTGGACGGTTTTCCTGTGATGATGCTGTGTGAACCTACCCGGAACACAAGGTGTTAAATGTGAAGTGACTGCTGTAGATGTGATACAATCATGAGCCTAATGAGCGGCTGTGAGTGGCTCTTGAGATCGATGGGGCCCTGAGAAAAGGAATGGGTGTTGATTGCTGACAGCCCAGGTGGGTGTGTCAGGTAGGTGTGTCCTGAGGAATAGCAGTCCAGCTGGATGATCAATGTGGGAGTGGCAGGCAACCTGATGAAGAGATTCATTATCAGCCAGAGATCAGCTATGAGAGGATGGTGATCCATGAGCAGCCAGAGTGCACAGCAATCCAGTCCAGGGCTCTGTGTGGAATGAAGGGAGCATGCTAGCTCCATACCGGTGACCAGGTCCGGTGTTGTTACAGCTCCTGGAGTGGGGAAGCCGGGGATGACCCAGGTGGAGACTGTCCGGGCGTGTGGTTGAGACACGTCCGAAAAAGGAGCCCTTGGGGACGCTTGGTGGACCCATGACCCAGGCAGCGAGACCCGGATCCGTGCCCGGTAAGAAAGCAGTTCTCAAATGCTTGTGTGAACTGTGCACCTGGTGCATGAAATGTGCCAGGCGGGCATAGCCGCCCGAGGTCCGACATAGTCATTGAGGGACCTGTTTTAACTATATGTTATGCTCATGTCTTAGGTAGAAAGGCCATGTGCGGAGTCTGTGGGAGAGCCCCAGCTGGAGTGGATGATATTGGAGGCATTCCGTCCTGTGGGACGAGAGGGAGGCTTGCCCTGCTGCTTGCAGCGGGTACCTGTCCCTCAACCACGACCTCTAATGGTGTGGGTGTGCCTGTGGCCAGAGACAGGGGTCACGAAGGCTCCTAGAAGGGTAACCATGGCTGATCCGATAGGGTGCTACTCAGACGCAGGGTATAGTCGTCAACCTGGAGACCTGCCATGAGATGGAGGTTTGGTGGCGACTGGTGGCCCGTACCATGTGAGTAGGCCATGGTGACACATGGTTAGCCCGGATTCTACGGTTGACCAGGTCCCTTTATGGTCATGGAGGAGCCACAGTCCATGGATGTATTATGATGGGCTTGAACAGGTGTCAGGATGCATGGGATCCATGAATATTATATGATGGACCACATGTGATATGTAAGGTCCCGGTCAGGCAGGAATCCTGACTACGGGATATATATGGAGTCATTAGGCTGGGTGACTAAAGCTAGGTGGCAGGTACCGCCATTGGACCCACAGGGCCCGTTGAAGCGTATGTAGCGAGGGTCAGAAGAAGGGTTAAAAAGGGCTCCTAGAGTGGGGACACCATGGTTGAACCAGGTGGACTCTGACCAGGACTTAGGTTGAGATGCGTCCAGGAAGGAGACCCTTGGGGATACATGACATACCCGGTACTCAGGTTGCTCAATCCTTGTTGGTGTCAAGTTGATATATATATAGGGTAAACTGATAAATGTATGTGTAAAGTGTATATAGGCTGGAGGCCGTAGCCACCACGGGAGCTGTTAGTAGAGCTCCAATGGAGACAGAGAGATGGTTACAGGTCCTGGTTATGATAAGACGTTAAGTGCAATAAGTGTTATGTAATGTTATTGTAAATGTATGGTGTATTTAGGTAAAGTGTTTATAATCAATGTGCAATGTGTCAAACATGCTACCCGGGTTATGTTATTATATGTGAAAATAAACGGGTAGACATTGGTTAACTTATAAACACGTGTTGTTGTCGTATGCAAGGGTTCCCCGGGTGCTACCTCACAACACCCGGATTTGCTGCACTGAGAGCACTTCTATGGGACTCCTGTCAGGCCTGATACTCCAGACTCTCATTTGGTGGTGCTTCGGGTGTTCGGGGAGCTAAATCCCCTATTTTAGTGCTGGTTTCTCTGCAAGGTGGTTACTGTGTCCTTGTAGCTCAGACCCAGTGACCGGAACTCTGTTAGGGTGAGTTGGGATGACTCCTCTGCCCCTATTTGGTACTTGCTTCTCTCCTGTTCCTGTGACCCTTACTCTGAGGATCTACCACTGTTCTCAGGTGTCTCTGGTATGGGCCTAGCGTGGCTCCAGTACCAGGTCAGCTCACTCAGCTGCTTACAGTTCTGTAGTGACTGCACACTCTGGTGTTTCTCCCTCCAGGACCCGTATTTATAGGAGGAACTGGCTTAAGGCAACCAGTGGAGCTCCCCTACAGGTCTTGGGTGAAAGGTGTTGTTTGTTAGTGGAGTCTGCTTGCTGTGTTCTTTCCATCCATGTCCCAAGAGATCCTGTGGTGACCTGCACAGGGTGCCACAGAATCGCTATACAGTCTTTTTTTTACAGCTAATTTAAAGGCTCTTTACCAAGGAGATGTTTCTGCAGCCTACCGCATGGAGGGGTTAATGAGGCGCTAGTTAACAAGCTTGGCCAAACAATAATATCCTGAAAAGCGATTGGCTCCTGGCTCTGGAAAAGGCGGGACCCGAGGCAAAGAAATACTCTTCACCGTGGAAGCTGGCGCCATCTTGGGATTACCACACAACGCAGCTACACTGTGCTACTGAGTGCCTACAGTCCACAGTTTGGAGACGTGACTGATCCACCCAAGACATGTCTGCTCTGGAGGACATAATCTTCCTCAACACCCCAGGAGTCAATGGTATTTCACCAGAACCAGAACAGCCCTCAGAGGAGATTTACTTCATCTACATATGTGAGCTGGAGTATAACCACGCTACCCACATTGGGCCTGATATGCAGCAAGGTAAGAATCCAGTGCTATCCCCCATGCCTGAAAAAGAGTTCCCACCAGAACGTAGCTCAGAGTCAGGAGTTCAGCTGTTCCTTATGTCAGCCAAGACCAGCACAAGTCAGAGTCAGGATCTTGCAGCATGCCTGGCCTTGTTATGCCTGCAGCCGGTGCAACTCCCACCAGAAGATCCATGAGGAGGACGAGGAGGAGGTAGTATTGGCAGAAGCGCCTCATTTTCTGTCTTGTATAATACCCCCACCAGAGACCTTTGACTTGGAGAATGCCATGTGGGCACTCTATTCCCTTCCAGCAATTATCCTAATAGACCTGAACCAAACCAACCTATCTTATTTCTGGAAGAAATTAGGCTCTCTGATGCCATCACCCAAGAGTGGTTGCAGGGGCCTAAGGCTAATGCCTTTGATGAACAATGCATCCAGGGCCGGTTGGCAACATTTTTCAAGAAGAAGGGGTTCCTAGCCGAAAACGGACTGATAACAGTTGCTACGTGAACTAGTCCACCCTGCTGACCATATACCTTTACAACTCCACATCCTGTGTGTTGGAGAGGTGGTCACCTTATTGAAGTTGAAGGGCAGCAATGGGTGATGTGCAATAAGTGCACGTCAGGTCACCCATACTGAGAAAGTCACAAACTTGACACAGGACGCTGATATGAAGAGGAAGCTGCATCAGCCGGAGGCCAGGGCTGATCATTTTAGCCAACCAGCTGCAGAGAAACTCACAAGAACCAGAGATCCTGAAGAGCCTGTCAGAATTGCCCAAGTTCCTCCTGTGTCTTCTGGAGGAGGTGGACATCCCCTAAATCCTCTATCCTCTTTTTCAGCAATGGCCATGACGGGGTGTGTTGGGAGTCAGGTGGTGGGGGAAATACCCCTGAAGGAGTAGCCCCTGTGACCCCCTGGGACTGTCCAACAGACGACTACAGTGAAGAATGACCATTTGCATACTGGGTAGCGATGAGAAAGATACTAGAGAGAGTTTTTACTTCAATTAAAGAGGGCTTCCCTAAGACCTGTTGTTGTGCCTCTGACCCATTCTGAAATTGAACTGTTCACTAGATAATAACTATTTTGAGTTCTCAAAGAAGCAAGGCCTGTTTTCTTGTTAATTTTATTCTTCCGCTTTCCAACTTTAGTGCCGTTTGTGCTTCCCCCTGCTGGATTAACAAGACTATACCTCAAAGCCCTAAATGGACTGTAATGGACTTTGCTCCATTATCTTGATGGCCAGGGCATCATGTTAAAGGAATTTGCTGATCCTTGCGGGACTTACTTATATATTGTTTACATATATAGGTGTCTTTTACACTTCTTATAGTCTGTGCTAACTACTGCCTATTTTAAAGTTATCATTGTTTATTATAACTGAATAATTAATCATGTAGCAACATGTGTTTTTTTTAAATGTTCCTGCAGTAAAGCTTTTTTACTTCACTTCATGTGTGCTGGACTGTTTCTGCAAACTAAGAGGTGCTTTGATACTGCCTTGCACATACTGGTGAATAAGCCACAGGCCTGTGGCCTAAAGGTGTGAGGTATGGAATTGCAAGACATTACACACGCTCCTGTAGAACAGGCTGGGCAACTGTAGTCCTCAAGGGCTGCAAACAGTGTATGTTTTCAGGATTTCTTCAGCATTGAACAAGGTGTTGGGATCACCACCTCTGTAGGTGATGAAATTACCACCTATCCAATGTTAAGAAAATGCTGAAAACTTGCACTCTTTCAAACCTTGAGGACTGTACCTACCCTACATACCCTAGAAGTATCTGTAAAAGTAGCTAGGGGGCAAGATAAATCTTCAATACTTTCACCACAACTGCAGCTTTCCCTGCACCCTCTTAGGCCCTGTGACCACGGTGCATTGTATAATGCTTTATTTGATGCAGATTTTGAGAATCTGCATCAAAATCGGCATGTCTATCCTACTGAGCCTAGCAAAGTCTATGAGAGTTCAGATGTGCCGTGCCCACATTGCTTTTATGTTCTTGCAGATGTGGTTCAGATTATTTTTTCTGCCCCCAAATGTGCACCAACTCTGCAAGGTAAAAAGAAATGTTGGCACAGCATTTCTGAACAGTCAGACTTTGCTACCTTCACGATACACTTGCAGATTCTTAAAATCTGCTTAAAACAGCCTCAAACAATGCGCCATGGGTCACGTTTACAGTAAGCATCTGACATATTCTGTAAGAGCAGGCACACAGGCACTGATGAGAGTATGACAAGCAGTGCCATCACAACCAATATTGCAGTTCAGACTCGAAGGGTCACACAGGGTCTAGCTCGCAAGTTTAAACTACCTTGCACTCTCTGACATCACCGTTCCTCACACACGCTTTCTCATGATACCGACGAGATATACCTGCTACATCTTGTGCAATATTGTGAATCTTGTGAGTAGTGTGTTATGAGCACTGATGCCACTGAGGTTATCTCAGTTCATACAGTGGGATTCCCTGCTGCATGATCCCAGCTGTGCAACCTAAGACAACTTCAGGGGAGTCACGGCTTATCACACTGCTGGGAGCCATGCAGTGCTTGCTGTCCCATCATATGGTGATGCAGTCACTGATCTTGCCCCCCATATACTGAGACTTTTCTGCATTTATTTGGGCTCATTTTTTTTAGTATTTTTTCATTATATTTGGGGCCTTTGGTGGAATGGGAGGCTTTAAGCAAATAGATTAAAATGTTGAAACTTGAATGTCTTGGGGTTAATTTTCAAATAAAATATTTATTGGTGTGGTCATTTGAATCCCTCGTCCATAACTACCACCCTGGGCACATTCACATTTATATTTTTGTGAGTCTTTATGTGTGAAAATACTACGATGTTTGTAACCAATGACTATTTCTTTAAACATAGATATGAAGTATGCTGAACAAGCTGTCCATTTTATAAGCTTTATTCTATGTTGTGGAGCAGTTCAGCAATAACACTACAGAAATAGTCTATAATACAGTTTCTCAGTGGTACTGAATCTGATATTGATCCCGACACCCTGCTGCAATAGACTTATAACATTTATTCTTCAATTACAGTCTATAAAGGGCAACAAAAATGGTCAGGACTACATTTGCCAAAAATGTCAAACATATCTTTCTACAACATAGACCAGTGAATAGATGCCATAGGCGCAGACACAATGGCATGCTGTGTGCTGCACAATATCATTCCTATAAATCTCACCATAGAAGATACTTTGTAACATCATTTTAAAATTGTGAATTGGGCTACTCTGATCTCCAGCTGTTTTATTTTAAATCTGCTTCAACATTTTAAAACATTGGATGGAACCAAGAAGCTTTGAAGCTGAGATTATTCTACTATTAAAGGGGAACTCCCTGAAGAGAAAACATTTTTGTATTGTCTTAGCATTCCTAGGCTATAATGCTATGCTGCCTGCTACACTGGAATAATGTTTAGAAGTCTATAAACAACTTATTCACTAACTGCTCCTTACCCGCCACACCTCCTATAGGGGATAATACGTCACACCTGATTGAGTAGCTATCCCCCTCCCTCCGCAATCAGCTTAAACCTGTTTGAGAACAGACAATTTCTATTTCAATCACATGGGCATGAAAAGGTCCTAGACTAAGCTGGTATCTGGATAACTTTCTATACAAAGAGCAAGGGTGTGCCAAGGTTTCAGCAGGACTTAATGTGACATCACGCCCATGTAATTGAATGAAGAAGTGTCTGTTATCAGAAGAACCGATGCTTACTGCAGAGGGAGAGGTAGAGCTGCTCAATCAGGTGTGACATATTGTCCCCTAAAGGAGGGGTGATGAGTAAGGAGCAGTTAGTGAATAAGTGATTTTTATGAGGTTGTATACATTATACAAGTGTAGCAGGCAGCTCAGCATTATAGTCTAGGAGTGCTGGGACCATACAAAAATGTTTTTTATCTCCCGGAGATGCCCTTTAAAGCTCTTGAATATGGGCTAGGTTCTCACTTGCATTTGAAGATTAATTTTTCTGGTCTTCAATAGGAATAAAAAAAGGGAATTCTTCAAGAAAATGATCAATCCCATTATGGACACAAATGGGGGAGAATGAACCCCATTGACTCTGAGGAACTATGTTCAATTTTGACTGATAGAACTTATATCTGTTTTCTATGTGGTTGTGCACATGCTCGATTTTGATCTGAGTGTCAGATCAAAATCAGCAATGCAAGTCTATGAGTCTTTGGAAAAAATAGGCTGTTCTCAGATGACAACTGAAGGCAGTCCGATTTTCACAGACTGAAATAATGGAGAAGGTGGAGAAACTTTTTTTTATTTTTTGCGCTCCAGAACTACTGATCCCACTCTAATAAAACTCTGATTAGCATAATGAGACCATTTTCTCAACTTGAGAGAAAACGGTCATGTGCACCTACCCTTAGGTATCTGTCATTGCACAAAAAAGTCCAGCATGCTGCAAATATTCAATTTGTCTTTTTGTTTTTCACCAAGCTTTGGTCATTTTTTTTACCAGCAGATCCTCTAACTTGACCAGTCTATAACACAATATTGGGTGTCAATTATGTGTCACTATTTAGTCTAGATTTTTAGGATTATGTCACACACATGTTTTGGCAAAAGCAAAGTTAATGATCTTAATGGTACCACAGTTGTGACCTCAGATGAACTCTCTGATGTTGCTGCTCTCACTGCAGCTGTCCGATTTATTCATTATGAGAGCGCTACTTGAGCAGTCACAGAAATGTAACCTCTCATCTGCAGAGCTTCATCAAGGGACATAGTATTGTTGATTACTGTCTGAGTTGGGTATGCTTAGGGTTAATAAATGGGTTAAAGATGGTTGCCTTTGTATTTTATTTGAAGTAAAGGATTTTTCTGTGTGTGTGTTTTAACTATTCACTGACTGGATTGGTAATATGGGGGTCTCTATGAAACCTGGACATTACCAATCTAGGGCTTGATGACAGCTGTCAATTCTAAGCTGTGATTAACTCATTCTATTACCCCAACTGCCACCAGACTAGGGCAGCGGGAAGAGCCAGGGCGAAGCACTGGGATTGGCGCATTTTATGGAGGCGCCAATGTGGCAGCTGAGGCCTGCTATTTTTAGGCTGGAAAGGGCCCATTAACCATAACCCTTCCCACCCTGAGAATACCAGAGCTGAGTTGTTGGCTTTACCTTGTCTGGTTTTCCAAAATGGGGAGGGACCACAAGAGTTTTTTTTTTTTAATTATTAACTTATAAATAATTAGCAAAAATAGCAAAAATAGCTTAACCCTATCTGACAATCAAAAATAGGGGGGACCCCCACATTGTTTTTTTTTTAATATGTATTAATTTTTTTTCCCTAAATACAAGGCTAAACTTCCTTTAGTGCCACATTGAAGGTACTAAATGGTGCAAGTTTATAATATACAGAGGGTAGAACATTATATGGGAATTTCACATCTATCTATCTATCTATCTATCTATCTATCTATCTATCTATCTATTCTAGCATATATCTGTATCTTGATATGCTTTCTTCTTGGAATAAAAATGTATATAGAGTAATGTAGTATGTAAAAGATAATGTTAAAAACGCAGAGCACACAGATTGTACACAGATTGTGACACTCCTCCCAGGGCCGTGGGTTACTCGGAACCGGGACAACAGTTCTGCTGGGGAGTCACGGGGGTCGAGACCCGGTTCCGTGACCCTGGCGGTGTCAATAAAAGTTTGGGGATAAAAGGGTTTAGGGATAGTTGTTGTAACGTCACTCGTGGTATTCGGCTATTGATGGCTGACGCTGCGCTGCGGGACCTCTGGAGATGATGGAATTGCAGCTTTCATGGTTTCACTCCCTATGGGAGGAGCAGTTGCCCAGGGCAACTGGTGTGGTATTCGGTGATTGAGGGCCAACGGGGTTGTCCTGTCAGAAGAGGGAGATTGGAGAGATTTACAGGCAGGTGTTCTGTGGCCTGCGCATCTTATCAGTCTAGAATTAAGAGGTCCGTGGGACACATCTGATTATGCTGTGCTGCTGCCAGCCCAGTCCTCCCCGCCTCCTGCCTGTGTGTGTGTCTGTGTGTGGAGTCGAAGAGGAGGGCAGATCCACACAAGAGGAGGAGGAGGAACACACAGGCAGGAGGTGGGGAGGACCGGGCTGACAGCGAGCCATAATCAGATAAGCCCCTCGGACCTCTTAACTCTAAACTTTCCAAAGTGTTTTATTCGGGTTACAGGGGGGGTAGAGACATGGTACACACCTTCCCTGAAAGCAGCAGACACGCTGCACTCAGAGGTGCTTTCACTTTGGAAATCACCAGGGGGGTGACAGGTTCTCTTTAAGTGATGTTCCCTGAGGAAGGAGCTCGGTACGTGGCTCCGAAACGCGTTGGAAATAAACCTCTACTACCAGTACTCAGACGTCCCAGTGTCGTTGGTGTATTTTCCACTCTAGCAGCAGCGCGGACATTAAGGTACTTCGTCCAAAATACCTGATCACAGCACCGCACCTTGTGGAAGTACAGTCCCTGCAACAGCTGCATTGTTTGAGCGATTACGCTGGTTGTGTGCTACACAACCTGACCAGGTGAGCAGATCTGATTTTTTCACATTTACCTGCCTATAAAGGATAAGACCGTATGTGCGCATTCTCAACCCTCTAGGTTCTCTTTAAGGAGCAACATTGGATTTTTCACACGTTAATGTGAGAGCACACTTAGTGAAATTTCTCTTTCCCATGGAAAGAGTGGAGTAAATGTAGGGAGACTTGTAGGCCGTGCAATGCTCCCTGGGAATTGAAATATGCAAATAGTTTCTACAGAGAGAAAGTGAAAAGTAACTCAGGGACAAAACGATTGGACTTTGCAGGGGCCGTACTAACAGAGATCAGAGTGCTACTGGCTCTCGGCCCCATATTTACTTTACAGCGTCAGGTCTGCAATCACAGAGCACACCAACCAGCATTACGTCACAGTCATATTAATGTGGGAGTCACACAGGAGAACAATACTACTGTATGAGTGGCACAGTGGGGATAAATCTATTGTATTTGAGCACAAAGTGGACAAAAGCATTAATAATGAATGGGTGTGCAATTGTTAGGACACAGGGCTGCATGGCGGCTTATTTTTTGCACCGTGAGCTTACATTTTTACTGATTCTATTTTAGTGTAGAGACCATGTATGGATTTGTCTCTTATTCCAATTTATTGCAATGTTGTGGCGGCAAAAACAAATTACAAATTAATTTATTTTATATTTTGATATATCGGAATCTTACTAATGCAGCAATACCAAATAAGTGTTTTTTTATGTTTAATTTTTAATGGGGCAAAAGGGTGTTTTTTTATTTTTATTAAACCTTTTACTTACTGAACTGGTCTGCATAGTGAAAATTACAGTCTCTTATGAAACCCAGCTAAATGCTAGCTGTCACAGGAAAATCATCATGACTAAATGGAGTAATGAAAGCTGTGATCCTGGGTATTGGGGCGATGAAGGGGTGGGGGTTGAGGACAGATGCAGATGTAGATGAACAGCTAACTGCTGTAAGGAAATTAATGGGCTAGGGAGAGCCGACCGGTAATTTAAGAGTTAACTCCTTTCCTGGAATGTAATTACACTGCGTCAGGAACTAATACTCAACCTCCATGGAAACAAGCTGTACACTATGAAAGACAAAAGGTCTCATTAGAGGAGAATGAAAACTGAAAAATACAGTCAATTGCACTTTAATTACTTAAAAATCACCCTTGTGTCAAAATATCCACCACCCACCATGTATTCTTCCTTTGGCTGGATTTACTATTTGAATTATTTCTGAGTAGCTGCAGTTATAAAGATTTTGTGGCGCCCCGCAACGAGTGCGTCACAAGAGGGTATTGCAGCCGCAATATCCTCTGACTCAGCAATGATCCGGTTAACATAGAGATCCAACCCAACATGCAACACCTAGAACAGAGGACCAATCATAGGTCCTGGGGGGTGGAGTGTTAGGGTAGTATATTAGGACACAGTTAAAAAGGAGAATAGTCTAGAACTCGGAGAAGAAGGGCCTAAGCCTAGAACTTGGAGAGGAGCGGGGGCTCCGCACCCCGTGCGGGCCCCTGGGCCGTCACCGGTCGGGTGTCAGCACCTGAGGCCTTAACCACCGGGATTGGGCATTATCTACACGGGTTCCCAAAAGACTCCCGTGCCCACAACTCACAGCCGGTTCACTGGTACCGAAGCTGGCAGCAGTTCACCTCTGCTACGCGAACCAGAAGCGTGGAGGAGCAGCTTCAAAGGAGCACCCCACCACCAGCCAGTTTCCAGTCGTCTAACCAGCGGTGTACCCACTGAGGGACCCAAGGCTCCCCAAAACATCCAGAACGTACATCATGGATAGGGCATTGAAGCAGCCTCCCGTACCCGACCTGGTATTCCTGGGCGACACTGGCAACTAAGTAGGTAGAAAGGAGGAACACTGCGGATCTCTAAGGGACACCATCACTGCTGAGTCCACCCGGTCCACTACTCAACCACTGTATACCATGTACAGCCTGCTGGTTACAGTAAAGACCCGTTGCAGAGACTTTCTGTGTCCGTGCTTCCTTATGAACTGTCCGTCCGCACTAACAGGTAACCGCAGCTGCCGCACAACATCTTGAGCAGCTCCAGCCTCCGGGGATCACCGCTCAGCCTGTGGGGAGCGTAACATCTTGCTGCTATCCATCCCCCGGGGGCTCCGCAGCGTCGGTAGTCCTTACCGAATCTACTCATAGGTGGCGTCACGAATAAATTAAAAACCCCTTTAATCTGTTCCACCAAGACGTCTTCAAACACTTTTGATCTGCACTACGCCCCACTACCGGCAGGCGCGGTCCACCCGTGACAAGGAGGAAGGAAGCATCGCCTGTCTAAACCGGAGTCCCGGCCACGGTGAGTCAATTTCATGTGACCTTAGTCACTACATGAACAAGTTGTAGGGCAGAGTAATCAAATGTTCCATGGTCAGATGACTGCAAGAAATTAGAGAGAGGGGGAGCGCACTAAGGCGGTAAATGAGGGACACCAGCGTGTTTTTAACAAAGGTAATCCACTCACCTGGTATGGTTGTAAGAGTCACAACCACCTGTAGACGTTTTGGCCACTGCAGATCCCAGGATGCAGATACATACAGTAAAGAAGAAAAAAATCTAGGGTTTGTCCGTGCTAGACCACAGGGAAAAAACCGAGGATGCAAGCAAACCTTTATTCACACTCAAGCCAACGCGTTTCGTGGCCACCTGGCCACTTCATCAGGGCAGCAATCTTACAGTCAGTTCACGAGAAGCCATTATATACATTACAACCAATGACATCATGGTGATGTCCGTTCCTGTGGGAAGGCCCACATTGGATAAAACCCTAGAAATTAAGATCCTGATGGGAAATTATTATAAAACTGTGGATAAAAAGACATTTATATGATATAAAATGATTAACATATATAAAAATGTATAAGCCCATGTTTCAGCAGCTAAATGATGGATTAAGAACCCGATTTCCCATTCTAGCTGCTTATAGCTTCTGTGGTCATCATCTAAAGTTACTTAAAAGCTTCAGTATCATGGTTAAATTATTTTCATAAAAAGAACATTAGAGCTGGTGAGGGGGCTTGAACTCATATTAGAGAGCGCACACACCAATATACACTGGTGTCACCGCTAGCCCGTGGCTCCACCAGGACTTCATCTGATTTATCACCACCAAAAAGGTGATGCAAATTGGTCTACTAGGCCTTGCTCCCACCTAACCAGAATCCTACTCCACACTGATGAGGGGCAACACCCCGAAACAGCTGTATGTGGATGGATACCTGGCCTTGGTATTCCCTTGTCATATCTGTAAACTTGTAAAAGAGTTGGATATTGACTTATAGGGCCACTTCAAATGGTGGTTATGGTGTTCTCCGCAAGGAGCCACCCCTTGGCAGGGTCCTTCCCTGGAGGGATATATGGCCAGTCCTGTGTTTGAGACTCCTAACCGAGGCTCCACAGACTCTATTTGCATATTCACACTCCAATATACACTGCTGTCAACGCTAGCCCGTGGCTCCACCAGGACTTCATCTGATTTATCACCACCAAAAAGGTGATGTCTCTCTAATATGAGTTCAAACCCCTGCACCAGCTCTAATGTTCTTTTATCAAAATGATTTAACCATGATACTGAAGCTTTTAGTAACTTTAGATGATGACCACAGAAGCTATAAGCAGCTAGAAAGGGAAATCGGGTTCTTAGTCCTTTTCAATCCTAATCATTTAGCCGCTGAAACATGGGTTCTATGCTGCTATCCTTTTTGTTGAATTGCACATTGCTTTATACATTTTTATATATGTTAATCAGTGGTTTTAGCATTTTATATAATATAAATGTCTTTTTATCCACCGTTTTATAATAATTTCCCAACAGGATCTTAATTTCTAGGGTTTTATCCAATGTGGGCCTTCCCACAGGAACTGACATCACCATGATGTCATTGGTGTAATGTATATAATGGCTTCTTGTGAACTAACATTGCTGCCCTGATGAAGTGGCCAGGTGGCCACGAAACGCGTTGGCTTGAGTGTGAATAAAGGTTTGCTTGCCTCTTCGTTTTTTTCCCTGTGGTCTGGCGTGGACAAACCCTGGCTTTTTTCTTCTCTTCTGTATGGTCAGAAGACAAAAGATCACATTGCACACTAAAGGAATAGGCAAAGGTGCGGTCAGGCAACAGTCCAACATCAGAATGTCAGGAGGATAGTGAATCAAAACACAGGGACAAGGCAAATGGATCCTCAGAGGAGGTCCAAGGTCAGGAAGCAATAGATCAGAAAACAGAGCACAGATGAACAATGCCACACAAAATGTTACGACTGGCAGAGTCCTGGGAACAACTTCTCAGCTAAATAGATGGAGAATCATAGAAAACAGGGAACACCTAAATAAGCCTAGCACCTTCCAGTCTCAAAATGGATGGCTGAGCTGTCAATCAACATACTGACAGCTCAGCACACCCCAGCGCTGAACTGGATAACTGAGCTGCCATTCTCCAAACTGATAGCTCAGCAAAGCCCAGATTTCATAATGCAGCAAACTGTTATTCATTTCATCGTGACAGTGCACCCTCTTCTAGGGTGGACCCCAGACCCATGGTTTCCAAGGAAATCTACGACAGAAGGCTCTGACCAAACAATTAGTCTTCATAGAACGAGCTGAAACCAAGGATCTCTCCTCAGGTCTGTGCCCCTTCCATATAACCAGATATTGGAGGGAATTCCAGACCTACAGAATATCCACTGTCCTCTGCACCTGTACTCTAAGGCCAGCCTCACACCACGGTTTAATCCGATCCGGGGCTGTCAGGGATGAACCTGACAGCCCCGGACCGGATCACTACACAGAACCGGAGGGCATATTTGTGGTGTGCAGCCGGATCACTCTAATTGCAGTGCATCTGATGATTTTTGAAGATCGCAGCTAGCAGGGAGCTAGCCGTGGTCCTGAAATTACAGCAGCGTGCAGCCGCCGGTGTCCGGTTCCCGGATCCTCCCGGATCGGGGCAATTCGGCCCCATAGACTCCCATGTTAGGGAGCGTCGGATTGCCCCGGATCTGGGAGGATCCAGGAGACGCCAATTTGGGAGATTTTTTCTCCCGGACACAAAAACGTTGCAAGCAATGTTTTTGTGTCCTGGAGAAAAATCCAAACACACACAGATTCTCCTGGAGAGATGGAAACCGGATGGCAGATAGCTGCCATATGGCCCCATAGGGCTGCACAGGGTGATAATCAGGTCCGGGGCTGTCAAGGTCACCGTGTTGTGAAGCCGGCCTAAGGCTGGAAACACACTGGCGTATATAAAAAAAAATTGGACTGTTTCTCATCCAGGAGAGTAGGATGAGTGACATCAGTTTTTGGATCCGTGTGTAATGCAAGTGCAATGCGAGTGTGCAATTTTTTTCTCGCCTATTATCCGTGTGCTGTCCATGTGCAATGTGTTTTTTTCTCAGCAGCTATTATTCTACAATCATTTACAGGAACATTTTCCAGTGTTCTGAGATACAGAATGATAATGTGTCGTTAAAAACTGATGCCACTAGGATGGTCTTTGTGCTATCAGTGTGCTGTCCATCTTTTTCTCTCACCCATTGAGTTGCATTGGCGAGTCTTGCACGATTATTGCATACTGTCGCAGCATGTTGCTACTTTTTTCTCATGCAGAATCTGGATGAGAAAAAAGCTGATGACACACGTTAATCTATTCTGATTAATTTATGAACATAGGTCAGAGTGCAATACAAGGGAACGGGAAAGAGAGGGAAATAGACACAAAGCACTCCAAACTCCTCCAATGCAGCAAGACTCCACAGCTGCATTAAACATGACCCCATTGCTTCTCCAAAGACTGGCTCCTTCACAGTGGTCAGCATATAGAATGCTATTTTATTACTAGCCTCAGCTGATAAGCCAAGTGACGCTTTATAAGAGAGGGGAGTGGTCACCAATAACCTGCCCCTGATATTAAGGTTAACATCAATAAGACACCCAAACAGTTTGGAAATTGAGAGATCTCCTGAAATGTATCTGGAATTTCAATTCACTATTTTATTGTAGGATGGGGGAGGAATTTTGAATGTAAAACCTCCTACAAAGGCCGGCAGGTGTCTTATGATTCTCGAGAAGGTAGAAATTCATAGTCTTATATGGAAGCGCAGCAATGATAGTGTTTCTCCTGTACCCGGGAATCTGTGCCACAGAGTAAAATAACATTAGTAGATGTTCCCAATGTACTACCATGTAATACCTAGGTGTGATACTAGAAAGACACCTTGGTGTCATCATAATTTGCTCCTCGGGAGATACAGCTCTATGGTGACGCATGTCATCCTGCCTGTGTAATCAATCCTCGGACATATTCCACCAGGGCATCAGCGCTGATCGAATCTTTCTGCAGTCATCTGCTGATCATGCATAAGCTTCCCAGGGTGCTTTTGTAGCTCCAGGTATAAAGTATAGAATAAACCACGTCTCATTCTCCGAAAAGTGATGGAATGCAACCAAAATCGCAGACATCTTTGGCCAAATCTTCTCCATACAGCCCTCAAACATGCAACTGAAAACAGAAATCCTGCAGTGACAGAGACATTTTCCTGCTTGATTTGAAGAAAAAGGGGTCCGGAGTTGCACTAAAACTCTATATACAGTATATATATATATATATATAGAAATTTCACAAAAATATGGATGTATACTTTTTCTTGGGAAAAACCGTATTCAGTTAGATGAAAATTTTTCTGAAAAATAATGGGTTTTCGGCCAGATTAAAAAAAAAGGCTGGTGTGAAAGCAGCATATGTCAGATTCGGAAACAGCCTAGTGGGGACACATTCTAGAAGTTTTATTAAAGGTTTTTTTTTCCAGATTTAATCTAAGGTTTATATTGAAAGTTTATTATAATCACTTGCTCTACATAATCATTAAATAAAGTGTTAAACAGTGGTTACATTTTAGGCTTACTTTGTAGCTTTCCACATGCCGATATCTGTATGAGTTAGCGAATTCAGAATTATTCAGTAGTAATGAGCGAATCATTTGAAAATCAAATTAGAAAGTTTGTGCTAATTTGGATTCGCAGCTAATTTATTGGGCAACAAATAAATGCTGCTTATTATTCGCTGTTGTCTCTCTAGACCTAAAAGTATAATAGTTTAATTAAAGTAAATTAAAGAAAACTTACTACTCACCTCACCATCCACATCTACGGCCACTCCGCTGCACGCTGTCCGTCATCTCACCATAGAGACTCTTCTCAGCCGAATTGTGTTGCAACGTTACAGACAACTTTGTGCTATAATGTATCAACCTTACAATAGATAGTGATCTTCTACGCTTAAGTCCTAGCCTATAGTGAAAAACAGGCAGATGAGGCACATGACAGCTGAAACAGCAGGTCCTGAGGACAGGACTCCCGGCAGTGAGCAGCGGTGTGGCCAGAGAGGGGAGTGGGGACTGATATTAGGTTTTTTGTGTTTGTGTTTGTTTTGCAATTCTCACAAATCGAATCATAACAGAGTTTGAATTCTCATGGAAAAGCAAATTTCAAGAAATCATTCCACCATTAGGTCAATTGTCTCTTCAGGGAGGAAGTAGATGAACTCTAGCGCCACCTATTGAAAGTAACAATCCTAAAAGTCATAGTTGACTCTTTAATGAGCCGTTCAATATGACTTAAGATTTATGTCGTATCAGAACTCCAATCTGCAGATGCTGCGTTTCAGGGTGATTGCCCCTCATCAGTGCAGTATGTGGGACCTGATATGGCTGTATGAGGAGCTATGACTTTTAGGATTGCTACTTTTAATAGATCACACTAGAGTTTATATACTTCCTCACTTGAAGAGACAATTTGCATATTTCCGAGAGGAGAATTGTGGCTATGAGTCTCCTCATGCCAGCAGGCAGATTGAACTCCATAAGAATAGCTATTCCCTTGACCATTAAGTGTCAATTACGGAGATTGCCACCTTCCTGGTTTAAACCAATCTGCTGTGGTTTGTGACTAGTTGCAGCAATTTTCATGTAAAGTCACTGCTGCCAATAAACAAAGGCAAAAAGCAGTGTTAGACCTCAAAAGGATGTGTAAGGACTTGATTTTATCATTTAATTTGCACCTTGAGCCTATATGAGAATATATCTGAAACAGGACAAGCCCTTTAACACTTGGGATACTCAGATAAGGCTTTCTACACATCTCCCCTGAGAAGAAGTTGTCTTTTCAGAGTGGTTCCTAAACTAGGGTTGAGAATCTTGGTCTCTAACAATTCCCTTTGAAGTCAGGCTTGATCAAAATGAATGTTGCGGGGCGTGGCCTGAGATCTAATGGCGCTGGCAGCTTAATCCTGCAGCTCCCGCATTCACAGACTTCACATTGGCTCACAGCAGCTCACACAGGCTTAATTAGCCGCTATGAGGTGGAGAGGACTCCCGGGGACCACAGGCATGCCACGGAATAACCTGAAATGTCGTGAGACCCCGGCGAAGCTGACAGATTTCTTCAGCCTGAGATGGAGGGCCCGAGCCTCAATCCAGCATGGAACCAACCTCCTGCTCCTGCTCTACATTCTTATGCTCTTGACTCGACACTGGCGAGGACCATGGGGTACTCAGAACTGGCCCTCTCGTCATCATCTGGGGCTGCGGGATGTCATGGTGGCGTGACCCGGTCCGTGATCCCCTCATTGGGCGATCAGTTAAAAAGGGGTTTGAAAAAATGGATAAAAATAAAATAAAACAAAAATCAAACAGTGTCGTGATGCCACCCATGGAATGCGGCTGGTATAGCCACTGCTGCAGTCGGGACCTCTGGGGGTCAAGGGAGTAGCAGTGTGGATGGTTCAACTCTCCACAGGAAGAGAAGGTCACAAGGGCAACCAAATAGTCTGTTGTAGTGCAGGGCTCGTCGGGGGTGCAGGGTTCAGTGTACTGAAGAACTGACAGACACGAGGGTAACAGTCTCCTTTACTGTTGCAAGTAGTTGGTTCATCAAGGGCACAATTCACAAGCGGTGTAAGAGATCCGGAGCCTGGAAGCAAGTTGGGGCTTTCCACACCTGGCAAGTTCTGAGGCTTTCCTGCTGTGCTGTTCTCTGTAAACCCTGGCTGCTTGAAGCTGTGCTAAGACTCTCTCCTTACTTGTCTGTCCTGACCGTATGACAGGCGGCTTGAGCTCTTTTAGTGTTACTTCCCCTTTCACTGTCTCCTGAGCTTTGTGGTGTGGCTGTGTCTCCTAGCCTTTCTGGTGGACGAGCAACTTGGAATCACCCGCCCTCCGGTGTTGGTTGCTGAGCATAAAGTCCTTGGCGACCTTGGACTTCGGTGTCCATACTATGCTAGGTGCTGAAGCGAGCTGGCTATGCTCCCCTCCTCACACCTTTTCTCCACTTCCCTCAGACCCTCACCTACGGGTTACTCACACTGACTAGTTAGTTTCCTCGGACGGGCCTCACACGGCACCCGACCATAGGATGTCTTCTACAGTCCTCCTAGGAACTGAACTGCCTGACCCCGCCCCGAACCAGAATTTATAGGGCACCTGCCCTGAACCTGGGCTTTAAAGCTCCCCCTTCTGGCCTGGAGTTGAGAAAGTGTTGAGCACATGTGTTTGTTTTACCTGAGGTGGGTGCCTTCCCTTGCTTCCAAGCTTAGTATTGTGGCAACCGGACCCTGGGGCACCACACTCTTCCTCCAAGGGCACCAGAGGAGACACAATAATAGATGCAGATGATATCCCACTGACACAGGGGACAATGCAGAAGCTCCTGTCCTTACTACAGAAGGCCCTACATGATGATAACAGAGGTATGATTGGGGAGCTGAAGAGAGAGATAAGCAGCCTGGGAGAGCGCACAGACCATATTGAAAAGAAAATGGCAGAGTATGCAGCCACCCATAATGCTCTAGCAGATGATTATGCTGCACTAGAAAAATGGATGTCTGCCCACCAGCTTAAACTTTGGGACTTAGAGTACATGTCAAGGAGATGTAACATATGCCTCAGGGGTGTCACAGAATCCGCAGATGACCCTGACCTGACAACTATCCTCTCCTCCTTTATTAAACACATGCTCCCTGATGACTCCTCAGGATCCCTGGGGATTGAGAGGATTCACTGTGTCCCAAAGCCTCCTCACATTAACCATGCCCTGCCGAGAGATGTGCTGGCCTGTATGTGCCCCATGTGCAAGATCTTAAGAGATAATGGAATTCCCTATAGCTGTGGATTCCCTGGGAAAGTTCATTTCTCCTATGAGGGCACCCGCCATGCGCGCGTGACCAGTTTACATAAGTGTTTTCATGTTTTTTGGGGTTTTTTTGTCTCGGTCCCCTCCCTCCCATTTTTTCCTGTGAGTCCTGGCTATGCTTTCTGTTCCATAACATTCCACCATGAGTGTAAAATTTGTTTCCTTGATCGTTAACGGTTTGAATTCGATGGCCAAACGCTCACTCATGTGGTCAGAGGCTCGCAGGTCTAATACGGACATTTTGTGAGCTCAGGAATCCCACTTATTACAAGAGAAAACTAGAAGAAAAGTAGAAAAGCGCACATAGGGTCTTATCCGGGTGTAACCGGGGTGTTGTATTGTGTGCTATTGCACTAACCTTATGTTGTTGTGAGAGTCACAACAACTATTGAAGCATAAGCCGGCTTGCAGCACTCCGCCCAAGGCAAACAGGTTAAAGCATTAGATGAAAGGTGGTAATTCGTGTGCTGCGGTCTGTCCGTTGGTTCCAAGAAATCCAAGGAATCATAAGATGTTAAAAGTAATACCTTTAATGTCTAAGTCTTACGCGTTTCGTGGTACTTCAGACCACTTAATCAGAGATCCACGAGGTTTACCTATGCTTGTGGATCTCTGATGAAGTGGTCTGAAGTACCACGAAACGCATAAGAATTAGACATTAAAGGTATTACTTTTAACATCTTGTGATTCCTTGGATTTCTTGGAACCAACGGACAGACGGCAACGCACGAATTACCACCTTTCATCTAATGCTTTAACTTATTATAAGAGGACAACCTTAGAGACAACCTATCTGACTTCTGCCACCTCAACGACAACCGTGAGGTATTATGGTGGGTTTACACGTCGCGATATCGGCCCGATATCGTAGCCAACGACGCGGGAGCGCGCTTTTTGAGCACGCTTTTGCCGCCATTGCATCGCCGTTTTACACAGCCCGATATCGGGATACAACGTCCCGACGATGTGTACGTCCACCAACCCAGGAACGACCAGTTAACATGGTAGTGAATGGGTGACGTGGCCGTACACATCGTAGTTGGGCTGTCACACGGGACGATGCGGCTGCAATGGCCATCCGATATCGGGCGGTTGAATAGCACGCTCATTCAACCCCGATATCGTTTTGGCATCCTTCCAGCATCGCATTGTACGTTCAAACCGTACAACGCGTGAACGATATCGGGTCCAACTCCCGAACCACGTGACTTTTGGTCGGAGTTGGGTCGGAGTTGGACACCGATATCGCGACGTGTAAACCCACCATTAGATGAGACATTGCTTCCCACAAGGCCTATGTTCAAGGCCTCTTCATACAAAGAGCCTTTTGAATCAAAAAAGATAGGGAGGGGGCTAGGTCGGACCTCATTTCCCAGCAACAGCACCTAGAGCAGACTAATAAGAGTAGCCCATCAGCCCTCGTCTCCAAACAGACAAACCCGCATGCAGCTCTGCACTTTCCTGCTAGAGCAACATAAAAAATCTAAGAAAAATAAAATCCTCATATTATGCCGTGGGAGATAGAGCTGGGGCGTTATTATCCAAAATAATTAAAAAGAGACAAAGTACCTTTCATCATATAGAGGCAATGCGGGATCACACCGGGGAACTTAACCCACAACCCAATAGCCATCGCAGAGACCTTTGCCCACTTTTACTCTTAACTATATCATTTGAAGAATGATCCTTCCACCCCACTCCCCACACAGGAGGATATACAGAAATTCCTTGAAAACCATAATCTCCCTTGGCTCACTACAGCCCAACTAACAGCTCTGAACTCCCCCTTTATTGTAGCCAAAGTCAAAAATACCATCAAAGACACTAAGCACCACTGTGCCCCTGGCCTGGACAGGCTCTCAAATGAATACTATAGGCACTTCTCCTCCATCCTAGCCCCCTTCCTCTTAAGGGCCTCTGTTCATTGGCAACTCACAGGGACCATTTCCCCACAGGGCTTAGAGGCCACCATTTTCACTATAGCCAAACCTGGTAAACCCGATTACCTAGATTGCACCAAATCATACCATCTTTGATAAATGCAGATCAGGTGGGCTTCATTGCTGGAAGGCAGACCAAGGATGGCACTTGGAGAAGACCTCATTAAAGTTATGGAGGGGTCAGGGGTCCCCAGTGTACTCCTGTCTCTGGATGCTGAGAAGGTTTTTGATAGGGTGCACTGGAGATCATTCGGCTCTGTATTGGGGGAAATTTGGGTTCACAGGCCTAATTCTTTTGGCCATGTTGGCCTTATACTCAAAGCCGAATGCTAAAGTGCTCTCCTCAGGCTTCCTTTCGTAGGGAGTCCAGATAACTAATGGAACCAGTCAGGGTTGCCCTGTCACCTATAATTTTTACCCTGGCGATCATAGGTCCCATACTATCGGACTGTATGCAGATAACATCATTATAGCTTGTACCAACATACATAAGTCCCTGACTGCGGTTATGTCAACCATAGTCCTTTTTTCAAAAGTATTATATTATTATCTAACTGTGGGAAATTCCCTACTTAGGGATCACTCTCACTCCATCATACCGTTTAATTCATTTTATTTATATCTACATTTGATGTAGAGAACCTTCTTTTTGCTCTAAACGCAAAAGCCTCTAAACACCCCCTACCTTCCCTTTCCTGAATCACCCATATCCACGCCTTTAAAATGCTCCTGCTCCCCAAAATATTATACCTTTTTAGGAATCTCCCCATCACTTTCTCACCAGACTCCTCGAGAAATTCCAGAAAGTGACCAATAGATACGCATTGGCGAACAAGAAACCCAGAGTCACAGGGACAATCATGTACCTCCCTTACTCCCAGGGAGGCATGGGCATACCTAATATTGCGAGGTATCACAGAGCCACTATCTTGGAAGTAGCTAAACACTGGTGGGCTTCTAACCCAACCATAGGCTGGGTACAAATTTAATCTTAATTCAGTAAGGGGGACTCTCTGCGCTTACTTTTGGATGTGGAGACTCTCCGACCTACAAATCTAAAACCGCCCTTACCAACTATGCAAACTATGCTTGCATGTTGGAGGGAAGTGGTTGGAGACTGGATTTCTCTACCTCTGGAGGCCATCAGTGTTAGGACCCTCAATCCTCATATCCCATATTTAAATTTAACATCACGGGAAGAGACTGGTATATCTACCCTGGGTGATGTGATCCGGGAGGGCTCTTTAACCCCCTTTGCCTCTTTGTGTGATATGTTTCCTGGGATAGCCAACACCAAATTTCAACACGCCCAAATCTCTCACTTTTTTAAAACGTCCGGATGGCGGCTGCCCCCGATAGTCCCTAAATGTCTCTCGCTTTACCAAAAATGTATCCCATCTCCCTCCCAAAATAACAAAAGGCCTCCCTGACATTCATAAACGGGTCATTCCATGTCAAGTGACCCAAAAATGAATATTTTTTTTCCCTGACGTCCTCAGATTTTTTAATTTTTTTTCTATATGAAGAACAACTTTATCTAATTACAAAAAAAAAGTTTTGAATTTTTTTCTTTGTCAGTTAATTTTTTACAGATTTTTAAAGTTTTAAAAAAGTGTGAATTTTGGCCTGGTATGGCTTTACATTTTCTATCATATCTCGGGCTAGAAATAAGATAGAGAAACAAAATAAACACCAATCTACTCAGAACTGTCCAGGCTTTCATCAGATATGTCACAAGAGGATCTTTGTTAATATTTTACCCATGTGATCGCAAGCGCAAAACTTTAAAACGCATTTCCGAAAAATCGGCGCGCTTTAAATATTTCAAAAACTGCCCATGTGTCTGCTTTGCTCTTAGCCACATCTGTACCAAATTTCAAGTTGGGATCGCAATGGGATCATATTTTAGCATATTTTACTAGTAATAGCGTCAATGGGTCATTCCATATCAAGTGGTCTAAATATGAATATTTTTTTTTACCTGACGTCTTTAGATTTTTTTTTTTTTTTCCCTTATGAAGTACTACTTTAGTTAATTACAGATTAAAAGTTTAGAATTTTTTTCTAAATCAGTTAATTTTTTACAGATTTTTAAAGTTTAAAAAAGGGTGAATTTTGGCCTGGTATGACTTTACATTTTTTTATCTCAGGCTAGAAATAAGATAATGAAGTGGGAGAGGCATCATTTTACTCAGAACGGTAACAGCTTTCATTTGAGATGTTACAAGACTATGTTTCTTTATATCAAATTCAAACTATTGACGGGCAATTGTGAAAAAATGACTGATTGTGTTCTTGGTGATTTTGAATTGACACTATAATAGTTAAATATTTTGCACTTAGGTCCAATGAATGCGTCCATGGGGTCAAGCTGGGACAGAGTCATCACAAATTAGCCTTATTTGCAGATGACCTGCTACTTTACATCTCCCAGCCCCTGGTCTCCATCCCTTCGGTCTTAATGGAGTTTGAACGGTTCGGACAATTGAGCAACTTTAAAGTGAATTGCTCCTAAACCGAGGCACTCAATATTTCTTTGCCTGGAGAATTGGTTTCTCATCTATCTAAAAAGTTCCCATTTAAATGGAAAGTAGAAGCCATTAAGTACTTGGGAGTCCTTATACCAAAAGATCTTAAACAAATATTCAATTTAAATTATCAACCCCTTTTGACTAACGCAGAATCGGTATTTACCTCCTACAGACAATTAAAGCTATCCTGGTTCGGGAGAATAAACGTAGTCAAGATGGATGTCTTGCCCCGACTCTTATATACTTTTCAGACAGTTCCTGTTCTATTGGATAGAGGCTTCCTCTCCAAAATGCAATCTATGATCCTTAGATTTGTCTGGGGGGCAAGAGGTCCAGATTGCGAATGAATATCCTATCCTTGCCCAAGACCAGAGGAGGGGTTGGACTACCCAACATACGAGCGTACTTTGTGGCTTCCTCTCTTGTTAGAGCTCTAGATTGGCATTATCATGCGTCCTCCAAGAAATGGGTAGGGGTGGAGCAAGAGGGTTTGGGGATTCCGCTGAAACACCTGCTTTGGATTTCCCCTAAAGACTCCACAGACCTAGTACCTTTGACAGACATGACCAGAAACACCTTGAAGGTATGGCACCTAGTGACGAAAACCCTCCGCTTAAACTACAGACTTAGCCCTTTGACTCCCCTTTTTTCCAACCCATCTTTCCCACCCAGATTTGACAGGCAGAGATTTTTATGTTGGCGGATTGTGGATGACACCCGAGTAGGACAGACTCTGTCCAGTGGTGGTTTGCCCCCGATGGCAGAGCTACAACTCAAAGAACCTACGAGACCTCTTAAGTGATTCGAATTTCTCCAATACAGAGCATACTTATATTCAGCTGACCACTCTTGCAGGGTAAGATTGACGCCCAACATATTGGAGAGGTTATTCCAACTGGAGGCTCCACCGAGGCGCAAAATATCAGTTCTATACCAGGCCTTAGGGTCCATGAGAGAGCAGGGCACCCTTTACTTCCAATGTGCTTGGGAGAGGGAATTGGGGTGTAGCATTTCAGAAGCTAATTGGCAGAAATGCTTTATATTTACTCACTCACTAGCTAGCGCTTGTTCTGCACAAGAAAGAAGCTATAAGCTGCTCACTAGATGGTACTTGTGCCCGACGACACTCCGGAACATGTTCCCTGGAACCCCTGATACCTGCTGGCGCTGTGGGGAAGAGAAGGGTACAATGATACACATTTGGTGGAGTTGTGGGGAAATCCGGCGGTTCTGGTCTGAGGTTTTCAATGCATACGCCCGGATAACAGGTAAACAAGCCGAATGCTGCCCAGAATCGGCAATGTTATCCATTTTTCCAGGTCCTATTGGGCTACAGAAGAGGGATATCTCCGCTTTTGCATCTCGGCTGCTCGTGCTGTGATCCCGAGGTTCTGGAAATCAAGCCGGGCTCCATCTCTACTTGATTGGTTCAAAGAATTGATGGACATATATCGAATGGAGGAGCTCGCAGCTGATGCGTCGGGATCTCGGAACAAATTCTTAGGGATTTGGGTTGAATGGATTCTTTTTCACGACTCTGCAGAATTTAGGAGTATCTTTTCCAGCACAGATAATATGGCTCGACCTCTGGCTGATGGGGAGCCAGTGGGATGAGTACCCTTTCTCCTTCCCATACCTCACCCGTCCCCCCCCTCCTTTTTTTCTTACGTGGCTTTTCTTTCCCAGTATAACTTTTTCTAATGGTTTTTGTTTCTCTTCTCTCTCTCTTCTTTTCTATCTCTCTTTTCTTCCCATCTGATACATTCAGTCTAGGTATTTCCTTTCTACACCTATACCTTCAGAATTCTAGTGAACATTAGACAGGTATTGGAAACTCTGAGCTGTGAGTAGATCATTAATATTTCGGCCTTCCTTTCCCGTACACCAGTCGATAGACTATTCCAACTAGGCCTCAACGGGTAATGACCCACTTACGTGGTCAACCTGTTAGAAGGGGCCAAGTGATAAAAATCATTCTGCTGGGGCTGCTTGTCCCCTTGACATCAGAACATCTCAAAACCCTGAGAAAGGTTGTATACTTGAGTGTTTGGAATTATATTTAGATTGTAGTATATATTGCACCAGAGATAAGCGCAAAAGTAAATTTGCAGCTTATCTTAAAGTTACTAATAACTTTGTGAATTCTCTTTTTGTATATTTTATATGTCTCAAGATTTTGTTAAAAGATTGAATGTATGTCTTTCATATGTTTTTTCAAAATTTAATAAAAATGAGATTAACCATAGTTATATATTTTAAAATATGATCCCATCACGATCCCAACTTGAAATTTGGAACAGATGTGGCTAAGAGCATAAAAGACACATGGGCAGTTTTGGAAAATTTTTATTAAAACGTTTTTTTGGAAATGCGTTTCAAAATGTTGCGTTTGCATTCGCATGGGTAAAAAATTAAAATTAACAAATATACTCTTGTGACCTATCTGGTGAAAGCCTGGACAGTTCTGAGTAGAATGGTGTTTATTTTGTTTCTCTATCTTATTTCTAGCCCGAGATAAAAAAATGTAAAGTCATACCAGGCCAAAATTCACCCTTTTTTTAAACTTTAAAAATCTGTAAAAAATTAACTGATGAAGAAAAAAATTCCAAACTTTTAATTTGTAATTAACTAAAGTAGTACTTCATAAAGGAAAAAAAAAAAAAAAATCTAAAGACGTCAGGTAAAAAAAAATATTCATATTTAGATCACTTGATATGGAATGACCCATTGACGCTATTAATAGTAAAATATGTTAAAATATGATCCCATTGCGATCCCAACTTGAAATTTGGTACAGATGTGGCTAAGAGCAAAGCAGACACATGGGCAGTTTTTGAAATATTTAAAGCGCGCCGATTTTTCAGAAATACGTTTGAAAGTTTTGCGCTTGCGATCACATGGGTAAAATATTAACAAAGATCCTCTTGTGACATATCTGATGAAAGCCTGTATAGTTCTGAGTAGATTGGTGTTTATTTTGTCTCTCTATCTTATTCCTAGCCTGAGTTATGAGGAGAAACGTAAAGGCAGGCAACAGCGAAATTCACACTTTTTCCGAACTTTGAAAATCATTTAAAAATAAAATAAATTTTTAAAAAAAAATTTCTCTTCACATTTTGCATTGTCTGACATGCTATTATCAAATAACAAAATCTCAAAAGAATTAAAAATATAGAGGTAATAATCATTGGTTCACTTGACATGGAATGACCCAAACACATGAAAAACCACCTCTTCCCCACGAGACCCAGCTACATGCTCCGTTGGGAGGAGGATCTAAACTTCTGGGCCTCAGAGGAGGAGGAGTGGAGGGCTGGACTGAGAGTGGCCCAAAGAGCGTCCATATGTATTAACCACCTGGAGTCTTTGAAGAAAATCCATTTGAAGTGGTACTAATCCCCAACATATCTGGCCCATTTCACCTCCAACCAGTCGCCCTTTTGCTGGAGGCAATGTGGAGGGAAAGGTTCACTGGCTCACATGTGGTGGTCTAGCCCTAATATTACTCCTTTTTGATGAGCTATAGCTAGTTTGAAGACACTTACAAGTATAGACTTTTCTCTCTCGACCCAACTAATGGTCTTGAATGCTGGCATAGATTCACTACCACATGAATTTGTAGGAATTGTCTCAAACATACTGACAGCATCCAGAATTAGCCTTGCCGCTAAGTGGAGATCACACCTCCCCTACTAGAGAGGTCATAGAGAGACTTAGCACAATATTCCAATATGAATATTACCTCTCCCTGGACTGTCCCTCAAGGGAGCAAGTCCTAAAGACTTGGTCCTGGTTGGCATCTCACCCACTGGCCTTCCCGATCCAATAGATCTTTCACTCAGGGTTACAATATTCATATGTTTCAGGACTCAGAAAACTCCCCCACCCCCCTCCTGTTAGATATTTTGTCTTGCTGCCGTTGTATGTTGGTTTCTACAGCCCGCTCCTAGGATTGTTGGATTGTTGTTGGCACCTGGTTGCTAATTTTTCTTTTTTTATGTTTATTCCTACATGTGTTGCTTGTTACGGTATGTATATTTAACAAAAAAAGGGTGTAATACTCTCTATCTAGATAGGAGTGATTCAAAGTACAAAATAAAATTTCATAAACTTTATTAATCAATCGTTTTACACACATTTTTGAACATTCCCTCAAGATGGACACAACATCAGCTCAAGCTACTGTATATTTCTAATAGTACATATTCAATAAACATCACGATATTAACAGGATATTTTTGTATCAGTAGCGCATTATCACATCAATCCACATATAAATATCGGGGATTATATAGGCCAGCTAGACATCCAGTAATAATCTATTATCACCTATCAACAACAAAATCCAATGTTTGTAATGGGCTTTTTTAACCATGTGTATAATTCACATAGCCATGTGACCTTTCATCTCCTACCCTGACTGTGTGTGGCGCCCCTCTGGCTAGGCGCCACAGGGAGGTATTGCAATCTGACAACCAAATGTGATATCTCTAAGTTGTCAGTTCAGGGTTTAACCTATGGAGTCTGTTCTTGCACACACCTAGGACTAGTCCACTTAGAATAGGGGGGACCAGTAGGTCCCAAAAGGGGGGTGGAGCAGAGGGTAGTGTTAGTGAGAGAGTGACAGTTTTAGATTCAGATGGTGCTGGGAAGGCAGTCAGGAAAGACAGGCCTGACAGCTCAGCCAACAGGAGGGATCCCCATCTATAAGTGAGGGCCCAGGACAGAAGGCAACGGGCCAGGACTGGTTGGAGCCAGCTTGTCACGTTGAGGGAAACACCGGCAACGCGGGAAGCCGAGGCGGCCAGAAGTTTAACTCTGACGGCAGACCGACGAGCTGCAGGCCCCTAGTAACAGGGTTGCTGACAGCGCCACAAGGTACCTCGCCCCTCAGGACTAAGAACCGGTTGAAGACACTAGAGTAGAAGGGCCACAATTCCGGTGGTGGCGGGAGACTTTGCTTACTTGGGCCCTCCCGTCCGGACCGGTAAGGCACAGACCTTGCCTAGTAGCTACAGACCGTAGGACTGGTGGGAGAGCTCTGCGAGGGTGGTATGGGAAGAGTGAAGTAAACCCTGAAAGACAAAGAAGGAAAACATCTAGAGACTCCATAAGGGGGACCCTGAGCTGGCAACAGAGACCCGGTAAACCAAACTGTACCATGTTCCGTTTTACTATCTGCCGGTACTCAGTAAAGTGGAGTCAAACTTGAACTGGTGTTGTAGCCCGGAAAGCTCCAACACTAACATTAGCAGCTCACCAGAGGGGTAAGAACTGCAACAACTCCTCCCCTCATCCTCCTCATCCATCACCGCTGCCCTGAGGAAAAAGCTCCTCCTGTGGGGAGCTGTACCACTCTCTGCTGCATCCACCATCACCTCAGCGGCTGGCTTGTAGGTCTGGTACCATTTTACCGGGATCCACAGGTGGCGTCACGTTCCTCTGTAAATACTCCCTTCTCCCCCACCATCTACTCAAATGATAACCAGGGCACGGAACCGGGATCCCGACCACCGTGATCTCCCATCCACAAAGCCATCAGCCCCAGTGTCCGAGTACCCCTAGCCCTGGCCACATCATATGTGTGTGGTGTTGCAATCGCACCCAAGTGCTTGGACTTAGGGGGCCCCAAAAGTCCCTTTGATTTAAAGAAAAAGGCTATTGCTATTAAAGATTTGCAATAATTGGGGGGCCAGTAGGAGCTTTTATTTCAGAACCCCTGAGCTCCAAGTTATACCATGGAATTTTGGTCACCTTACCAGTAACTTTAAAACACTTTCAATATCCCCACACTATTCACCTTGGCATTTTACAGTGAGTCCTTTAGCTGTCATAAGCGTTATAGATAAAAGCAAAGCTGGAAAGACAAAATAATCGTAAATAGGGTCTTATCCAATGATACAACTGGGAAAAGCTCACTTGGGATGAAGAAAGGGTTACAATTCAGCACTGCCGTGGAGAGACCAGAAGTATCAGAAGGTACACTATATACAAAGATGGGGCCTGTCTCGACCGTGGGGCCTGTCTCTGCTAAGCAGGAAGATCGGGGCTCACCACGCAGCTTCAGTGATTCAGCTCACCTTGGTCATGGTTCCATGCAACCATCTATCTCCTTCTCTGTTAAGAATCTTCGTCCTCTTGGTAGGTCTCCTGGGAATGTTCTTAGGATGCGCGCCCGGCATCCTGCACACAGTTATAGGAGCAATTCACCTTTTCCCCATTAGGTCTATGCTTGAGTACTACTGCTCTGAGCATAAAAAGCATCCTCCCCCTATGGGAGGTGCTTGGTAACGTGTTCATTGTCTGGAAATCTTTGCCTCTGTCTAGGCCACAATCTGCTGAGCTCTGCACTAAGAAGACTGCTGCATTGTTTACACTTGATTCTAACACTTCTGTTTCCACAGAATCCTAAGGGTATGTGCCCACAGGACGTTTTTGGAGCAGTCATGAATGCAGGAAAACCTGAGGATCCTAGAGTCCTTGACAGGAGAAGTGCTATGATCTTGTCTGCGTTTTTTGCGCGTTTATTGTAAGTTTATACTGCGTTTTTTGTGCGTTTTTCCTGCGTTTTTGATGCTGCGTTTTTGATGCTGCGTTTTTCCTGCGTTTTTCCCATTGACTGCACCAAAAACGCAGGAATAATTGACATGTCAATTCTTTGCTATCCGCACCAAAAACGTAGGTATTTGACAGTTCTTGACACTTGCAAAACCATGTGTGTGCACTGCGTTTCTGTGAAACACATTGGTTTTGCTGGGAAGCCCAACCGCAAGAACAGATTAGCATACATTACCATAAAACCAATGGTTTCCTGCATGCAGAAAACGCAGCAAAACCACAGCAAAAACGCCCTGTGTGCACATACCCTTAGGCTGGCCAAGTCTCTACTGATGTGCCCCGAACCAATCAGTTTTCTGCACCGTCCGGATCATCTCTCCTGGATCAATCGTAGCTCCCAGGTTTTATTTCATTGACATAGCCAGTGTTCTACAGTTCCTCCATATCTACTGCCCAGTCTGTATGGGTTGCCCCTCTTGTCCAACATTCGCGGCATCCAGGACTCCTGGTGTTGTGACAGGGGAATCCCTTTATAGGGGTTAGCCTTTGCTGGTGCTCCACTACGTGGTACAGTGTCACAATCCAGTGGGTCTTCCAAACATTCACCTTTCCCCTTTGTGAAAAATTTCTTAATATATCCTTGGTTTTATGAAAGTCACTCTCCTGCCTCTTGAGTATTGGGCATTCAGCTCCCACTGCATCATCAGTGGTCTAGTGAGCCAACTTTACATTGCCCTGTGGGCGTAACAAAAGGAATAATTTGTCAATGCATTTCAAACCCATCAGGCTTCTTCCTCAGGACAATTACCAAAATCACATTAGTAATGTGAAATTTAGTAATGAGATTTTTTTCCTGAGGAAGAAGCCTGATGGTATTGAAACTCGTAGGCAAAGCTTTTGTACTAGATGGTGGCCCAATTCTAACGCATTGGGTATTCTAGAAAATAGAAATAGAGATTGCATGGGGAAGGCGGTGAGGGCTGAATTGGGAGGAACTTTGAAGAAGGAGCGGTGGGGAAAGGACGGCGTGGCAGGGGGAGGAGGGAGGACAGAGCAGCAGGGGGAGGAGGATGGAGGACAGAGAAGGTAGCGGCGGTGTGTGGGAGGATGTAGCAGCACAGGCAGGGAGAGGAAGGAGCGGCAGGGGGAGGATGGAGCACAGAGCGGCAGGAGGGAGGAGGACGGAGGACGAAGCGGAGGGGTGGGGGAGGATGGAGCGGCACAGGCAGGGGGAGGACGGAGCGGCAGGGGGAGGATGAAGCACATAACGGTGGGGGGGTGGAGGACAGGACGAAGCGGAGGGGTGGGGGAGGACAGAGCAGCACAGGCAGGGGGAAGACGGAGGATAGAGTGGCGGAGGTGAGGAGGACAAAGGAAGGAGGCGGAAGCGGTGGGGTGGGGGAGGATGGAGTGGCACAGGCAGGGGAGGACGGAGCGGCAGGGGGAGGACGAAGCACAGAGCGGCGGGAGGGGGGAAATGGATGTAGGATGAAGCGGCGGGGTGGGGGAGGACGGAGCAGCACAGGCAGAGGGAGGACGGAGGATGGAGTGGCGGAGGTGAAGAGGACAAAGGAAAGAGCAGGAAGTGGTGGGGAGGATGGAGTGGTAGAGGCAGGGGAAGGACGGAGCGGCTGGGGGAGGACAGGGCGGCAGGGGGAGGACAGAGCGGCAGGGGGAGGACAGATCGGCAGGGGGAGGACAGCGGCAGGGGGAGGATGGAGCACAGAGCGGCGGGGGAGAGGAGGACAGAGGATGAAGCGGCGGGGTGGGGGAGGCCAGAGCAGCACAGGCGGGGGAGGACGGAGGATAGAGTGGCGGAGGTGAGGAGGACAAAGGAAGGAGGAGGAAACGGTGGGGTGGGGGAGGATGGAGCGGCACAGGAAGGGGGAGGACAGAGCAGCAGGGGGAGGATGGAATACAGAGCGGCGGGGGAGGAGGACAGAGGACGAAGCGGTGGGGTGGGGGAGGATGAATCAGCACAGGCAAGGGGAGGATGGAGTGGCAGAGAGGAGGAGGACAAAGGAAGGAGGAGGAAGCGGTGGAGGAGGATGGAGCACAGAGCGGTGGGAGGAGGAGGATGGAGGACAAAGCAGCGGGGTGCGAGAGGATGGAGCAGCAAAGGCAGGGGGAGAATGGAGTATGGAGTGGCGGAGGGGAGGAAGACAAAGGAAGGAGGAGGAAGCGGTGGGGTGGGGGAGGATGCAGCGGCACAGGCAGGGGGAGGATGAAGCGGCAGGGGGAGGCCGGAGCACAGAACCGTGGGGGAGAGGTGGATGGAGGACGAAGTGGTGGGGTGGGAGAAGCCGGAGCAGCACAGGCAGGGGGAGGATGGAGCGGCAGGGGGAGGATGGAGCACAAAGCAGCGGGGGAGAGGAGGATGGAGGACAAAGTGGCGAGCTGGGGGAGGCCGAAGCAGCAGAGGCAGGGGGAGGACGGAGGATGGAGTGTCGGAGGGGAGGCAGACAAAGGAAGGAAGAGGAAGTGGTGAGGTGGGGGAGGACAGAGCGGCAGGGGAGGATGGAACACAGAGCGGCGGGGGGAGGAGGACGGAGGACAAAGCGGTGGGGTGGGGGAGGACGGAGCAGCACAGGCAGGGGGAGGATAGAGGATGGAGTGGTGAAGGGGAGGAGGACAAAGGAAGGAGGAGGAAGCGGTGAAGGATGGAACGGCACAGGCAGGGGAGGACGGAGCACAGAGCAGTGGGAGGAAGACGATGGAGGACGAAGTGGCGAGGTGAGGGAGGATGGAGCACTGTACGGCAGCTCAGTGGTTAGCAGAGTATACGGTGGCTCAGTGGTTAGCACTGCGCGGTGGCTTAGTGGTTAGCACTGCGCGGTGGCTCAGTGGTTAGCACTGCGCAGTGGCTCAGTGTTTAGCAAAGTATGGTCGCTCAGTGTTTAGCACTGTACAGTGGCTCAGTGTTTAGCACTGTACAGTGGCTCAGTGGTTAGCAGTGAGTGCGGTGGGTAGAGTGGTCAACGCAGTGTGGTGGGCAGAGTGGTCAGCGCAGTGCGGTGGGCAGAGAGGTCAGCGCAGTGCGGTGGGCAGAGTGGTCAGCGCAGTGCGGTGGGCAGAGTGGTCAGCGCAGGGTGGTGGGCAGAGTGGTCAGCGCAGCGCAGTGGACAGAGTGGTCAGCGCAGCGCGGTGGGCAGAGTGGTCAGCGCAGTGCGGTGGACAGAGTGGTCAGCGCAGTGCGGTGGGCAGAGTGGTCAGCGCAGGGCGGTGGGCAGAGTGGTCAGCGCAGCGCGGTGGGCAGAGTGGTCAGCGCAGCGCGGTGGGCAAAGTGGTCAGCGCAGTGCGGTGGGCAGAGTGGTCAGTGCAGTGCGGCGGGCAGAGTGGTCAGCGCAGCGCGGTGGGCAGAGTGGTCAGCGCAGTGCGGCGGGCAGAGTGGTCAGCGCAGTGCGGCGGGCAGAGTGGTCAGCGCAGTGCGGCGGGCAGAGTGGTCAGCGCAGTGTGGCGGGCAGAGTGGTCAGCACAGTGCGGCGGGCAGAGTGGTCAGCGCAGTGCGGCGGACAGAGTGGTCAGCGCAGTGTGGCAGGCAGAGTGGTCAGCGCAGTGCGGCGGGCAGAGTGGTCAGCAGAGTACGGAGGCACTCTGCCTGCCATACTTACCACCAGGTCATAGTCTTCCCCGCCGCCGTATGTTCGCTCCGCCATCCCAGCATCTTGGCTCCGTCCGGGCGACATATTTCTTCCAAAATGGCGTCCGGGAACTCTCGCGAGACTTCCCGGACGCCATATTGGATCAAGTCCTCCAGGGGCGGCGACATACTTTGTCCAAGATGGCGTCAGGGAAGTCTCGCGAGACTTTACGGACGCCATATTGGATCCAGTCATCCGGGGGCAGCGACATGTAGGCGGAACGGAGGACTGAGGATCCAGGCGGCGGCGGGGAAGACGCAGGGCCGGTGGTAAGTATAGCAGACAGTGCATGGAGGTGTGTGTGTGTGTGTGTGTATGTGTGTATGCGAGCGGCCATATTAGAACACCCACAGTGGGTGTAGGGGCTACTTCAGCCAGGATATAACGTAGCATACCGTTACATCCTGACGGAAGTAGCCTTAGGGTTTTATTATAATAGATATACTGTACCTTCTGGTGTTTCTGGTCTCTTTGCAGCAGCGCAGATAACAGTCCTCCTTCTTGGTTGGGTACATTTGAAGCGACCGGTGGTAAGGCCGCGGGTGTGTGTGTATGATCTTTCTCAACAGAATCCCCATACTCAGGTTTAACCGATAATAACGTTTCTTTACTGGCAAACATGTTTATATCACAGCCAACCGAACTATATGCGCACTTGTATATATTAGAGTCTCTGGATCTTCACTTCTTCCGGGTACGCAGCAAGAAAAGAAAAAAAACACAACAATGAAGGTATCTTTCCCTAACTTTCCCTAAAATCACGTACCAGTCTATCACAGAAGAAGATGTCGCTCCCACGTCGCAGGCCTGGGGATCTCACTATGACGGGTCCCGGTGCAGCGCTGAAGGGGGAAACTACTTAGTCTTCTTCTTTGGTCTCCTTCCGCAGGTAACGGAATTTTTCTTTTAATGTCTCTCCCAGTCTCAGGGCACACCGAGCAGCAGCAGAAGGGGGGCCCACAGCAGCACAGAAGTCTCTCTCAGTCTCAGGGCACACCGAGCAGCAGAAGGGGAGATCACGGCAGTACAAATGGCTCCCTTATGTCGGTCACGGCCCCTGCACATGCACTCTGGGTGCTCGGCGGGCAAGGTTTTGCAGAGCGGCCAGAGTCACAGCACCAAAGTCCAGTGGCCCAGGATCAGTCACGAGGGCTTCTGCGGGGTGATTTTTCCGGCAAGGTGTAGCAAAGTAGCCCTCTTTCGACAGACATCCACAGGCAGATCTTCCCTTGCTCAGCTCTGAATCTGTACTGACTTCCTGCTGCTCTCTCTTCCTGAGTAAACACATTTGCTGAAAAGGGAATTTCCCACTTCCCTGCGTTTGTTTCAGCACTTGTCCACAAGGGGCAGTAGCAGACTGTGCACAGTTCATTTCCATATCCATTTCTATGATACAGTCTGAATTGCTCACCTCACTACACATTCACCATATCTTTTACTAGTATGGACAAATTCTGTCCGTATACATAGGAGAGACTTGTCAATTAACTATAGAGTTGCAAGGAGAAGTAACCAGCTGACTTTTTACACTATATTTTCTCTAAAGCTATACAGCTTTTCAAAGTAAAGAATGCTAGCTTGTCCTGAGGAAGGGGCCAGAGAGCCTTGAAACGCATAGACAAATAACCAACACTTTGATGTAACAAATGATATTTGATGTCCTTTGAAGTCTGGCAACGTGGTTATTAACCCTTCGTCTACTACTGCTTCGTATGTATCAGAGTAAAGTACAACAGCCTTCAGTTGTGTAGCCAGGCTCTGATTCATGTTGTCGGTGGTTCCAGCACCACGTATCTAATCACAGGTTACTTAGATGCCCAGTGACATCTAGGACCAGGGTTAACAATATCCTCTTTTTGGGATACCAGACACATTCCTCGACTCATTCAGCTTTGTGTTAGTCATGAATCCTTGGCTATAAAGCTGAGGAAGTTTGTATAGAAATTTACTTTAACCTAATGACTCTCAGAGAATTAATAGCACCATTAAACGTGTACAATCTACTGTTGTTAATTACACCGTGGCATTGAAATGCCCCTTACTGAAGAGGCCAAGTTTACTAAATGGCAATTAAATGTTATGACTTAGAAATAAAATATTATTTGCTATTACCTCCTCTCAAGGGGAGCCGAAAATAAATTCTTTAGTATCGTCTTCTGGGAAACTATAGTTATATAATCTTCTTGTATATATCTTAAAGCGCATCTTTATGCAAAACCTGTACAAAAGCGCAGTATGGTTGACTTTATCACTCATAAGTTTAAACTTGTTTATTGTGCACTTACCATTGTAATATGGCCAGGAATCGGCATCCTGTCAGTACTATGGGTACCTGAACGTCTATTCCCTCAAACCCTGGCATGCATTACATCTGCCATTATACAATTGATTGTCTTCCCTGAACTGAAAGCCCATCTCAGCTACCAGCAAGTAACAGAAACTTCTAGTTTCTTTTACATATTATCTATAAGAAATTAACACTTATGGCAACATTTTAATAATCTTATATCAGCGGCGTATCTAGGGGGAGCACATGGGGCATGTTTTACAGCCACAGCAGGCAGGGGGTCATCGGGTGGTGGGCCGCCTGATGTGGTAGTTTAAAGTGACTTCCCAGCTGCTACATTTTTCCACCCTATGAACTGGGGTTCAGCAGTTTTCTGAGGCGACTTTCAATTTGACATCCGTATTTCTGGAACCAGTCGGATCCAGCAGGCAGCGACGGGCTGCCCCCAACCCCGAGGTGCTTATTTGTACCTGGCCGGACACAAGAATATAGGGGAGCCCTTTCTCCCAATTTCTATGTCTAGCCAGGTACAGCTAAGCAGCTGGGGGCTGGAATCTGCAGCGCAGGGAAGCCCAAGCTTTCTGGGCACCCCCCGCTGCAAATTGCAGCCCGCACCCGCCCCAGAAGATGGCGCGTTCATTGAAGCGCCATCCTCTGGCGCTGAATCCCGCTCTTACAGCGGCCCTGGTGGCGGTGGCACGCTGGGTAATAAAGGGGTTAATACCAGCTTTGTTATACAAGCTGGTATTAAGCCCAAGATTCTTAATGTCAGGCCACGTTTGACCCGGCCACTAAGAATCTCCAATAAAGGGTTAAAAAAACACAACATAGAGAATTTTTTTTGTTAGAAATAAAAAAAAAAAGCCATTAGGGACTCCATCTTTAATGAAAAAAATCCTCTTCCATCCGACGTAGTCCAAAACGCGATGTCCTCTCTGCTACATCCCCTGTGTATAGATATAGATGTCTATGCACAGGGAATGAGCAGACTGAGAACAATCTCAGCTCTGCTACATCATCTCTGTGAGCAGGCGGGCTCTAGGGCCCTGGAGCTGCGGCAGCCTGCACAGAGCAGACTGCGGGACTCGGCTCGCAAAGTAACAGCAGTTACTTTGCGAGTTTCCCAGCGATTACTTGCACAGTAATCAGACCAATGCAAGTCAATGGCAATCCTAGTTTTGTCAGCGTCTCTGACAAAACTAGGATTGATATTGATTTGCATTGGACTCGTTTACTGTGCGAGTAATCGCTGGGAAACTCGCAGAGTACTGAGTCCTGCGAGTCCCTTACTACTCGCCGAGTAACGAGTCCTAGCGAGTAGACTCGCCCATCCCTAATCTGGATCATATACTGCAAGCTACAGTATGCCAGCTAATAGCAATCAATTGTACAATTGAAGTCCTGACCAGCGGCACCTCCAGATCAGGGTGCTGTCAGCTGTGTGAGTAGGTCATCTTAAAACATTGATGACATCACTTGCCAGCGCTTCATAGGCACAGACAACACTGGTGGTAATACTCCATTGGAGCTGGAGAAACTGAAGATTTATTGTAAGATTTGAGGACACAGTATGGAGAGCAACGGAGGAGTGTATGTGGACACAGAATGGAGATTGAGGAGGGCTTTCATATTACAGTCTGGGAAGAAAGAAAGGAGGATGCGTGCTGACACAGAACAGAGAGCAAGGGGGTGGGGGAATATAGAACTTTAATGACATAGTATGGAGAATAAGAGCAGAGATGAATTCAAACACAATATGGGGAGTGAGAGGGATGGATGCCGACACAGTATGGGGACCAAGGGGGAGAGAGAAATCTGAGAACACAGTATGGAGAGTGAGGGAGAATGTATAGGAAGAAAAGGGGAAGATGGATGCAGACACAGTATGAGTAGTGAGGGGGGAGTGTATGTGGACACAATATGCGAAATGAGGGAGGGTATGGGGATGAGTACAGACAATATGGGGAGCAAAAGAGAAATAAATGCGGACACGATATTGAGGTGGGTGGGAGAGGTTTAATGAGGGGAAGGGGAGGGGATAAGTCAGAGAAGCGTCAGACTCAATTTTTTCCCCCCGACACTTACTGAGTGGATGTTCTTGCAGCAAATCAGGCAGCAGAAACCATCGACAAAGTGCAGACACAAGGGCTGGTGTGTTTGGTAAAGTCATACGTCCCTCGACATATAAGAAGTAGCCACTTGCTGTAACATTTTGAGAGTGTTACAGCTTGCAAGACGGAGCTGTGGCTCCTGTGCGCCAGATGGCTAGCAATTCAATTTTTTTTGCATAGATAGCAGGTGGAGATAAGCAAGTCCACAGATGTTTGAACCAGGACTTTACAGTTATAAAATGGTGACTAGGGGGGCTGCAAAAGGAAGCAAAATACGGATTAAACTATCAACATTATACTTGCTGAGTGTCCGTTGCTGTTGTCACACTACTTAACATTAACTTTTTGATTATTCACTGTACCCTGCCTCCAACAGTAACTAAAGACAACCAATCACAGAGGCCGGCACAATATGTGGGGGCAGAAAAGCCAATCACAGACGCTGTCACAGAGAGTAGGTTGGAGGCAGAGTCCAGTGAATAATAAGTGGACCGGACTGTACATGTCTGTGGTCATCAACGCTGATGTCAGTGATTGGCTGTAGTGGTCACATGAATAATGTATGGCATCTGATCACACAAGAAGAAAAGACAGACTGGTGACAATCACCACAACAGTATTAATGAAGCGGTGGGGAGATGATAAGATAATTAAAGTTTTTTGTTTTTTTTATTATTATTTATTAATTTTATTTAATTTATTATTTTCCATAACTGTACCATGAAAATGACACTTGATCATCAGTAAGCGGCGCTCACCTTCCCCGCCATCCTCGCCTGCATCACGATGCACATTGTAGCACAACACCTACATCAAGTGAAAAAAGTTAATATCTAATTGGCTTTTGGCCAAGTTGTTATAATTCTCAGAAAACATCTTTAATAATCTCTATATTTTGATAGCTTCTGATTTGGTGCAATGAAAGCATAAAATAGTTCCAATTTTCTTCCGGGTTTCATATTTCGAGTTGCCTGGCATTCACGTTAGCTGCAGATGTGCGCACTATTGGCTTTTTGTGGAGTTAAGTGACACATTTTTACACCACTTCAAAGAAAGTCACAGGCCCATGTGTTACTTTTAGCATCTTTTCACAAAGTTGGTGCGATCAAATTTTTTTTTTCATTTCTCAACTTTTGTACACTTGATTTAACTAATTTTACCATGGATTACCACTGGGAATTGTTATGTTCATATTACATTTATTTCAGAAAAAGTAAATATAGACGGGATTCTCCTGGAAATGTTAAAATTAAACACCTAAATGAAAAAAAATCCCTAAACTCCTTTAATTAGCAAATCAATTACTTTTATGTAAGGCGATAAAGCTATTAATATTAAAATGCCATTTTGCTACACAGACAAAACATTTAGTAGAAAGTTAATAGGGCAGGTAATTACTGTGACCTGAAGACAGCCAATGCCATGTGCAGACTCTTTTTACCTCACTCCTAGATCAGAAAGACAAGGTGGAGAGCAGTGTGAGCAGCCACTATTTAACTTATCACCCATGATGTCACCAAGATCAGGTCACAAAGATAGTGTGAGCAGCCTCTTCTTACCTCAGCACTCCTGGTATCCACAGGATCAGACCATAAAGACTGAGTGAACAGCAGTGTGAACAGGCTCTTCATACCTCAACACATCAGGTATTTCATGTATTATATCAGACAGGGTGGACAGCAGTGTGAGCAGCCTCTTCTTACCTCTGAACATCTGGCATCTCTAGTATTAGACTAGAAGGACAGGAAAATGTTTTAGGCAAAAAAAAGTTTTTCCTTTTTTTCCTTTCTTTTTCTATATGATTGCTGTTGGTCAATGAGGTGGAAATAGGTATAGCTGCACCTGATGTATGAGGAGTCTACTGATGAAGGTTCAGACCATGATGCTTGATCTATAAATAAACCAAAATTGCCAATGACCAATTGGGTATTATTATAAATAAATCAATGTAAAACTCAAGCACTATACACAGAAGACTACATAAAGTAAGTATAGACCATTTTACAAAAAATATAGCCAAAAGAATTCAATAATAAAAATATAACCTTTATTAGTCATCAGTAGTGATGGGCGAATCCTAAATTACTCGGAATCGCTTGACTCTAGCGAGTCCGAGCCCAGGACTCGCTACTCGTTGCGAGTCTAGCGAGTCCAATGTTAATGAATGGGGAAGCGAGTAATAGCGAGTAGTGTGAGATTTACAAATCGCAGATGGGTCATTCCATGTCAAGTGAACCAATGATTATTACCTCTATATTTTTAATTCTTTTGAGATTTTGTTATTTGATAATAGCATGTCAGACAATGCAAAATGTGAAGAGAAAAATTTTTTAAAAAATTTATTTTTTTTTAAATGATTTTCAAAGTTCGGAAAAAGTGTGAATTTCGCTGTTGCCTGCCTTTACATTTCTCCTCATAACTAAGGCTAGGAATAAGATAGAGAGACAAAATAAACACTATTCTACTCAGAACTATACAGGCTTTCATCAGATATGTCACAAGAGGATCTTTGTTAATATTTTACCCATGTGATCGCAAGCGCAAAACTTTAAAACGTATTTCTGAAAAATCGGCGCGCTTTAAATATTTCAAAAACTGCCCATGTGTCTGCTTTGCTCTTAGCCACATCTGTACCAAATTTCAAGTTGGGATCGCAATGTGATCATATTTTAACATATTTTACTATTAATAGCGTCAATGGGTCATTCCATATCAAGTGATCTAAATATGAATATTTTTTTTTACCTGACGTCTTTAGATTTTTTTTTTTTTTTCCTTTATGAAGTACTACATAAGTTAATTACAAATTAAAAATTTGGAATTTTTTTCTTCATCAGTTAATTTTTTACAGATTTTTAAAGTTTAAAAAAAGTGTGAATTTTGGCCTGGTATGACTTTAAAATTTTTTATCTCGGGCTAGAAATAAGATAGAGAAACAAAATAAACACCATTCTACTCAGAACTGTCCAGGCTTTCACCAGATATGTCACAAGAGTATATTTGTTAATTTTAATTTTTTACCCATGCGAACGCAAACGCAACATTTTGAAACGCATTTCCAAAAAAACATATGAAAGACATACATTCAATCTTTTAACAAAATCTTGAGACATATAAAATATACAAAAAGAGAATTCACAAAGTTATTAGTAACTTTAAGATAAGCTGCAAATTTACTTTTGCGCTTATCTCTGGTGCAATATATACTACAATCTAAATATAATTCCAAACACTCAAGTATACAACCTTTCTCAGGGTTTTGAGATGTTCTGATGTCAAGGGGACAAGCAGCCCCAGCAGAATGATTTTTATCACTTGGCCCCTTCTAACAGGTTGACCACGTAAGTGGGTCATTACCCGTTGAGGCCTAGTTGGAATAGTCTATCGACTGGTGTACTGGAAAGGAAGGCCGAAATATTAATGATCTACTCACAGCTCAGAGTTTCCGATACCTGTCTAATGTTCACTAGAATTCTGAAGGTATAGGTGTAGAAAGGAAATACCTAGACTGAATGTATCAGATGGGAAGAAAAGAGAGATAGAAAAGAAGAGAGAGAGAAGAGAAACAAAAACCATTAGAAAAAGTTATACTGGGAAAGAAAAGCCACGTAAGAAAAAAAGAAAAAAAGGAGGGGGGGGGGGGACGGGGGAGGTATGGGAAGGAGAAAGGGTACTCATCCCACTGGCTCCCCATCAGCCAGAGGTCGAGCCATATTATCTGTGCTGGAAAAGATACTCCTAAATTCTGCAGAGTCGTGAAAAAGAATCCATTCAACCCAAATCCCTAAGAATTTGTTCCGAGATCCCGACGCATCAGCAGCGAGCTCCTCCATTCGATATATGTCCATCAATTCTTTGAACCAATCAAGTAGAGATGGAGCCCGGCTTGATTTCCAGAACCTCGGGATCACAGCATGAGCAGCCGAGGTGCAAAAGCGGAGAATATCCCTCTTCTGTAGCCCAATAGGACCTGGAAAAATGGATAACATTGCCGATTCTGGGCAGCATTCGGCTTGTTTACCTGTTATCCGGGCGTATGCATTGAAAACCTCAGACCAGAACCGCCGGATTTCCCCACAACTCCACCAAATGTGTATCATTGTACCCTTCTCTTCCCCACAGCGCCAGCAGGTATCAGGGGTTCCAGGGAACGTGTTCCGGAGTGTCGTCGGGCACAAGTACCATCTAGTGAGCAGCTTATAGCTTCTTTCTTGTGCAGAACAAGCGCTAGCTAGTGAGTGAGTAAATATAAAGCATTTCTGCCAATTAGCTTCTGAAATGCTACACCCCAATTCCCTCTCCCAAGCACGTTGGAAGTAAAGGGTGCCCTGCTCTCTCATGGACCCTAAGGCCTGGTATACAACTGATATTTTGTGCCTCGGTGGAGCCTCCAGTTGGAATAACCTCTCCAATACGTTGGGCGTCAATCTTACCCTGCAAGAGTGGTCAGCTGAATATAAGTATGCTCTGTATTGGAGAAATTCGAATCACTTAAGAGGTCTCGTAGGTTCTTTGAGTTGTAGCTCTGCCATCGGGGGCAAACCACCACTGGACAGAGTCTGTCCTACTCGGGTGTCATCCACAATCCGCCAACATAAAAATCTCTGCCTGTCAAATCCGGGTGGGAAAGATGGGTTGGAAAAAAGGGGAGTCAAAGGGCTAAGTCTGTCGTTTAAGCGGAGGGTTTTCGTCACTAGGTGCCATACCTTCAAGGTGTTTCTGGTCATGTCTGTCAAAGGTACTAGGTCTGTGGAGTCTTTAGGGGAAATCCAAAGCAGGTGTTTCAGCGGAATCCCCAAACCCTCTTGCTCCACCCCTACCCATTTCTTGGAGGACGCATGATAATGCCAATCTAGAGCTCTAACAAGAGAGGAAGCCACAAAGTACGCTCGTATGTTGGGTAGTCCAACCCCTCCTCTGGTCTTGGGCCAGGATAGGATATTCATTCGCAATCTGGACCTCTTGCCCCCCCAGACAAATCTAAGGATCATAGATTGCATTTTGGAGAGGAAGCCTCTATCCAATAGAACAGGAACTGTCTGAAAAGTATATAAGAGTCGGGGCAAGACATCCATCTTGACTACGTTTATTCTCCCGAACCAGGATAGCTTTAATTGTCTATAGGAGGTAAATGCCGATTCCGCGTTAGTCAAAAGGGGGTTGATAATTTAAATTGAATATTTGTTTAAGATCTTTTGGTATAAGGACTCCCAAGTACTTAATGGCTTCTACTTTC
Source organism: Allobates femoralis (assembly GCA_033576535.1). NCBI lineage: Eukaryota > Metazoa > Chordata > Amphibia > Anura > Aromobatidae > Allobates > Allobates femoralis. Next base: position 156,552,175 of record JARQOC010000010.1, read on the forward strand.
CATTTAAATGGGAACTGTTTAGATAGATGAGAAACCAATTCTCCAGGCAAAGAAATATTGAGTGCCTCGGTTTTGGAGCAATTCACTTTAAAGTTGCTCAATTGTCCGAACCGTTCAAACTCCATTAAGACCGAAGGGATGGAGACCAGGGGCTGGGAGATGTAAAGTAGCAGGTCATCTGCAAATAAGGCTAATTTGTGATGACTCTGTCCCAGCTTGACCCCATGGACGCATTCATTGGACCTAAGTGCAAAATATTTAACTATTAGAGTGTCAATTCAAAAATCACCAAGAACACAATCAGTCATTTTTTCACAATTGCCCGTCAATAGTTTGAATTTGATATAAAGAAACATAGTCTTGTAACATCTCAAATGAAAGCTGTTACCGTTCTGAGTAAAATGATGCCTCTCCCACTTCATTATCTTATTTCTAGCCTGAGATAAAAAAATGTAAAGTCATACCAGGCCAAAATTCACCCTTTTTTTAAACTTTAAAAATCTGTAAAAAATTAACTGATGAAGAAAAAAATTCTAAACTTTTAATTTGTAATTAACTAAAGTAGTACTTCATAAAGGAAAAAAAAAAAAAATCTAAAGACGTCAGGTAAAAAAAAATATTCATATTTAGATCACTTGATATGGAATGACCCATTGACGCTATTACTAGTAAAATATGTTAAAATATGATCCCATTGCGATCCCAACTTGAAATTTGGTACAGATGTGGCTATGAGCAAAGCAGACACATGGGCAGTTTTTGAAATATTTAAAGCGCGCCGATTTTTCGGAAATGCGTTTTAAAGTTTTGCGCTTGCGATCACATGGGTAAAATATTAACAAAGATCCTCTTGTGACATATCTGATGAAAGCCTGCACAGTTCTGAGTAGATTGGTGTTTATTTTGTTTCTCTATCTTATTTCTAGCCCGAGATATGATAGAAAATGTAAAGCCATACCAGGCCAAAATTCGCACTTTTTTAAAACTTTAAAAATCTGTAAAAAATTAACTGATAAAGAAAAAAATTCAAAACTTTTTTTTTGTAATTAGATAAAGTTGTTCTTCATATAGAAAAAAAATTTAAAAAATCTGAGGACGTCAGGGAAAAAAAATATTCATTTTTGGATCACTTGACATGGAATGACCCAGATGTGTCTCGGAAGCTTCAGCCTGAAGCAATCCTAGTTGTGTCATTTATTTGCATTGCTAGTTTACTTTGTAAGTAATCGCTGACTCGCACAGATAAGATCCTGTCTTCTCTGTGTTCTGGCTGCCCCAGCTCCAGGGTCCTAGAGCCTGCCTGCTGCCTGATGTAGCAGTGCTGAGATTGTTCTCAGTCTGCTCATTCCCTGTGTACAGACATGAATGTCTGTGCACAGAGATGATGTAGCAGAGCTGAGATTGTTCTCAGTCTGCTCATTCCCTGTGTACAGACATGAATGTCTGTGCACAGAGATGATGTAGCAGAGCTGAGATTGTTCTCAGTCTGCTCATTCCCTGTGTACAGACATGAATGTCTGTGCACAGAGATGATGTAGCAGAGCTGAGATTGTTCTCAGTCTGCTTATTCCCTGTGCATAGACATCTATATTTATGCACAGGGGATGTAGCAGAGAGGACATCGCGTTTTGGACTGCGTCGGACGGAAGAGGATTTTTTTAATTAAAGATGGAGTCCCTAATGGCTTTTTTTTTTATTTCTAATAAAAAATTTTCCTTGTGTTGTGTTTTTTTTAAAACAATTTAATAGAAATTCATGGCGGTCATGTCTAATATTGGCGTGACCGCCATAAATTTCGGGCTTAGGGCCAGCTGATAATACAAAGCTGGCCCTAACCTCTTTATTACCCAGCGTGCCATCGCTACCAGGGCAGCTGGAAGAGCGGGGTTCAGCGCCAGAGGATGGCGCTTCAATGAACGCGCCATCTTCTGGGGCGGCTGCGGGCTGCAATTTGCAGCGGGGGGTGCCCAGAAAGCTTGGGCATCCCTGCGCTGCGGATTCCAGCCCCCAGCTGCTTAGCTGTACCTGGCTAGACATAGAAATTGCGCGGAGCCCCACGCATTTTTTTTTCATTATTTCATGAAATTCTGAGATTCTGACTCTGAGACTCTGACTCTGAAATTCATGAAATAATTAAAAAAAAATGCGTGGGGCTCCGCGCAATTTCTATGTCTAGCCAGGTACAGCTAAGCAGCTGGGGGCTGGAATCCGCAGCGCAGGGATGCCCAAGCTTTCTGGGCACCCCCCGCTGCAAATTGCAGCCCGCAGCCGCCCCAGAAGATGGCGCGTTCATTGAAGCGCCATCCTCTGGCGCTGAACCCCGCTCTTCCAGCGGCCCTGGTAGCGGTGGCACGCTGGGTAATAAAGAGGTTAGGGCCAGCTTTGTATTATCAGCTGGCCCTAAGCCCGAAATTTATGGCGGTCACGCCAATATTAGACATGACCACCATGAATTTCTATTAAATTGTTTTAAAAAAAACACAACACAAGGAAAAATTTTTATTAGAAATAAAAAAAAAAACCATTAGGGACTCCATCTTTAATTAAAAAAATCCTCTTCCGTCCGACGCAGTCCAAAACGCGATGTCCTCTCTGCTACATCCCCTGTGCATAAATATAGATGTCTATGCACAGGGAATAAGCAGACTGAGAACAATCTCAGCTCTGCTACATCATCTCTGTGCACAGACATTCATGTCTGTACACAGGGAATGAGCAGACTGAGAACAATCTCAGCACTGCTACATCATCTCTGTGCACAGACATTCATGTCTGTACACAGGGAATGAGCAGACTGAGAACAATCTCAGCACTGCTACATCAGGCAGCAGGCAGGCTCTAGGACCCTGGAGCTGCACAGAGAAGACAGCTGGACTCGGCTCGCAATGTAACAGCAGTTATCTGCGAGTTTCCCTGCTATCACTGGCACAGTAGCCAGTGATTACTCGCGAGTCTAATGCAAACAATGGCAATCCTAGTTTTGTCAGCGTTTCTGACAAAACTAGGATTGATATTGATTTGCATTGGACTCGCGAGTAATCACTGGGAAACTCGCAGAGTACCGAGTCCTGCGAGTCCCTTACTACTCGCCGAGTAACAAGTCCTAGCGAGTAGATTCGCCCATCCCTAGTCATCAGGACTCTGAATATTGTGATTAGCTTTTGGCAATTCTCACCCTCTTCCAAGGTGGCATTCTTTGCCCTTTGTCTTCCTGCCTTAATAAACCACACCCCAGCCTCTAGTCAATGCTAGATTATTCTGCCTGTTTACTGTTCCTAGTGGCTTCTCAAGGTCTCTGCCTATTCCTGCAAATCCAGTGTGAATCTCCTGATTGCTGCTCTTCAGAGGTTCTGCTATCTGCACCTGTGTTCCTTCTGCTTCTGGCTGCTCATGTTACTCTCTCTGCTGTGGCTCCTGCCTCACCTGCTTTCACTGACACATAAGCTGGTTGCTGCTCTGTCTCTTCCTACGTTCAGATAAGTCCTGAGCACGAGATTGTTCTGGACTTCTAAACTCAGGTAATTTGCTTTGCATCTGGTTCTGGACTTTCTAATGGTGGGTTTACACGTCGCGATATCGGCGTCCAACTCCGACCCAACTCCGACCAAAAGTCACGTGGTTCGGGAGTTGGACCCGATATCGTTCGCGCGTTGTACGGTTTGAACGTACAATGCGATGCTGGAACGATGCCAAAACGATATCGGGGTTGAATGAGCGTGCTATTCAACTGCCCGATATCGGATGGTCATTGTAGCCGCATCGTCCCGTGTGACAGCCCAACTACGATGTGTACGGCCACGTCACCCATTCACTACCATGTTAACTGGTTGTTCCTGGGTTGGTGGGCGTACACATCGTCGGGACGTTGTATCACGATATCGGGCTGTGTAAAACGGCGATGCGATGGCGGCAAAAGCGAGCTCCCGCGTCGTTGGTTACGATATGGGCCGATATCGCGACGTGTAAACCCACCATTAGACTTCCTTCCCAAGCCTCACTGGATGATGTAATGTGTTGTGTAGACTTGCTTAAATATCTCTGTGTTTGGACTTGCCATAAACTTTCCTTTTACAGCATCTCCAAGTGTAAACTGCACTTTATAGACTGCTCCACTAATTGTATTTTCCTTTGAGTTATTTGAACAGACTTTTCATTAAGGCTTCATTCAATAGGTACACTTTGTGTTCATGGACTTGGAGTTTTCCTCTGCACTTGATGTTTATCACTATGTGTTATAATATAGACTTTATCACCTATAAATTGTGTTCTGTTGTGTCTTTGCTCCACACAAAAAGACTCCTGAGTGATCTATTATAATTATTACATTAGTACCGTACTTTAAAAAACATGAACGCATGGTAAAAAAAGTGACACAAATATCATAATGAAGTCTACATTCTAAATATAAGGGTTCAATTGTGCATATACAGCTGCATCTCAATATATTAGAATACCATAAAAAAAATGATGTCTGTAATTCAATACATAAAGTGAAATACATATATTATATAGAGCCATTACACAAAGAGAGATCTATTTCATGTGTTTATTTCTGTTAATGTTGATGATCATGGATTACACCAATGAAAACTCAAAAGTCACTATCTCAGAAAATGATCTTTGTTCACCTCTTTAAGATGCTCTATCCGCTTTACATCTATGGGCAGATTCCGAATTTGTTTATATGGACTGCACGGTCATGTAGATCATACACATGTACAAGTGTGATTGGAAGATTTGCCCTTTTTCAACATAACATTCCATCTATGAAAGTGAGTGGAAGGTGAAAGGGTCTTCATTGTAATACGCAGGTGAAGCGTCCGTCCCTCTTTCCAGAATGCATTAACATTAACTGACCCAAGTCAAATATTTGCTTTCTGTTACTTCTTTCATTCTTCCCTTTTGATGTTTTCAAAGCAAAACTGACATCTCATCAAATTGCAATGTTTGTTTCTGCATGCAGTGCATCAAAGGTGGCATTTACACCGAGAATTGCAGAAACAATTGTATTTTCCGAGTCACATCCATTGATGTCAATCTGACCTTTATTCTGGAGTTCTGCTGGAATAGTTTGGTTTATGTGATGTTATGTGGGTGTCCACCTTGCTGTCTCTTCTCTATTTCTATCCACTTAGGCCAAATCTAGCTATTACATAAACTATGTGGACAAAAGAATCGGGACAATCTTCCTCATTATTGAATTGATTGTTTGCATTAAGCCCCATTGTCCCATTTTATGCACTGCAGCCCCTCGTCATGCAGTCTGCCTGTACTAACATGTATGAAAGAATGGCTCATTCTGAAGAGCTCTCTGATTTCAGCGCGGTCCTGTAAAAGAAGCCTCCAGTGTAACAAGCAAAAGACATTTTGTCCCTTCACAATATTCTCCCATCACTTGTGAGTGATAATATTGAAAAATGGAAGAAGCCACAGCAACTCAGCTCTAAAGTGGAGACCTGATAAAGTTGCAGAATGGGGTCAAAGAGTGCTGAAGAGTAGAGGGTGTGGCGCCCTGCAACGAGTGCGTCACAGGAGGGTACTGCAGCCAAGACAGTAGCAGCAATATTCTCTGACTAAGCAATGATACAGTTAACTCAGAGACCCATACCCTACATGCATCATCAGTATAGAGGGCCAATAAGGTCCTGGTGGGCGGAGTGTAGTGGTAGAGTGTAGTGGACGTTTAGGGCAACTAGTGAGTCTGCCAAGTGTGCAGAACAGTTTGCAAGAATGAAAGAGAACTCTCCAAGACAGAGGTCCCCAATGTCAGTCCTCGAGGGCCGAACCAGTGCAGGTTTTCAGGATTTCCTTACTATTACACAGGGATTGGAATCATTGCCTGCTGTGCAATACTAAGGAGATCCTGAAAACCTGCACTGGTTCGGCCCTCGAGGACTGACATTGGGGACCTCTGCTCCAAGACAACGTAGGAGAAGGAGCTAAACCAACGAGCTCCGCAACCTAGGAGAGGGGGCCTGCACAGGCCCGTGCAGCCCCCTGGCCGACACCCCGGTTGAGCACCATTATTCCCGGGGCCTTAACAACCGATCAACAGGCATCTACATGCGGGTCCAAAACCATCCCGTGCCCATCTACAGCCGGTTTGCTGGTACCAAAGCTAGTAGTAGTTCAGCACTGCTAAGCGAACCAGAGGAGTGGAGGCACCGCTTTATAGGAGCACCCCACCACCGCCACACACAGTCGTCTAGCCAGCGGTGTACCCACCAAAAGGACCCAAGGCTCCCCAAAGCACCCAGAATGTATACCCTGGGTAGGGCATTAAAGCAGCCTCCTTGTACCCAATCTGGCATTCCTGAGCAACAACGGCAACACAAGTTTAGTTAGAATGGAGGAACACCGCGGATCTCTGAGAAACACTGGTCATTGCTGAGTCCACCCGGTCCACTACCCGTCACTGTATGCCATGTACTGCCTGCTGGTTACAATAAAGAACCAGTTACAGAGACTTCCAGTGTCCGTGCTTTCTTATGAACTGTCTGTCTCTGCGCATTGAGGTAACCGCAGCTGCCTCAGAACATCTTGTGCAGCTCCTGGCTCCGGGGATCACCGCTCAGCGGTGAGCGTTCCATCTTGCTGCATTCCATCCCCCGGAGGCCCTGCAGCGCCGGTACAGTTACCGGAACTCTCATAGGTGGCGTCACGAAACAAATTAACCCCTAATCTATTCACCCAACGACGTCTTTATTTGAATCTGGACCACTGGGCCCCACTACCGGCAGGCTCGGTCCATCCGTGACAAGGAGGAAGAAGCAAACGCCTGTCCCTCGGAGTCCCGGCCACGGTGAGTCAAGGGCAGAAGTGTCCCCACCACTATACGTGCACAAAAACGACAGAGGTCCTTCCCTCTTCTGTCATTTACATCAGCACAAAAACAAAGTGCTGGGAGCTTCTTCATTAGAGATTAGCAAACTGATGCAATGATTAAAAAAGTTATATTTGCCTCCTGCACCTCTGCTCTTCAGCTGCTCTGAGCCCTGTGTCTCCTGCCATTCCTGTAAAATACACAAAATGTCCCATAATGGCGTCAAATGTTTTTGCTCCCCTAATCCTCACTCTCCTTCTCTATCCCCAACCCCCACCACCCTCTAACCAAATAGCTATCTCCCCCTCTCTCTTACCACTCACATCACCTCATCTGCAGACCTGCGCCTTAACATCAGATCTCTCTTACTGAAATATAAAACAAGCCGGTCACTCTCCTTCACCCACCTACTTTCCCTTTCTCTGCTTCATCTCACTGCTGGGAACATATCTCCCAATCTTGCACCCCCCCACACTTCATACGTCCCATTAGCCCACACCCCTGTCTTTCTCAAACTATGATAAACTACTGCATCCCCTCACATGTAAAACCTGTGCCCTGACCCCAATCCCCTGCTTCCTTGCTCTGGAGCACTTTGGAATTTCCGCTCTGTCTGCAACAAGCTGCACATGATACAAGACCTCTTTACTTCCCAGAACCTTTTCTTCCAGGGCCTCACTGAGACCTGGCCCACAGCCTCTGATACGGCCTCCACTGCTATGACATGGTCCACTTTACCCACACTCCTCGCCCCAGCAACAGACAAGGTGGAGGAGTTGGCTTCCATCTTTCTACAAACTGCTCCTTCAACCTAATTTCCCCACCCTCCCTTATCTTCCCTTCTTTCGAAGATTATTCTGTCCTTATCTCTACAATCTCCAAATAGCTGTTATATACTGACTCGGCCACCTCCCTGCTTCATTGACCAATTCTCCACATGTTTTTTTCACTTTTTCTCTGCTGACATTCCCACCATCATCATAGGTGAATTTAATATACCGTATATACTCGTGTATAAGCCGAGTTTTTCAGCCCAAAATTTGGGCTGAAAAGTCTCCCCCTCGGCTTATACATGAGTCAATACGGGTGGGGGCTGTGTCCGGGGCTGTGGAGGCTTCAGGAGGCGGGGGGGGCTGCTGTATGAGCGGCCCCGTCACGTGGGGCCGCTCATTAAATATGCACTGCTTCCTCCTGTCAATCAGCGGCAGGGGGAAGCAGTGCATAACTAAATAAATCCCCCCCAAGTGCTGGCACCTGCCCCCCCTTGTAAGGGCCCCCCCCCCCGATGGTTATATTACCATTCCGGACTTCTGATCCGCGCCGCTCCTCGGTGCTCCTCGCTGCTCCGTCCGTCTGCTACATCCGGATCTCCGGCCGTCGCAGGCATGTGACGTCATCACGCGACGGTCGGGGATCCCGGATGTAGAGACGGACAGACGGAGCAGCGAGGAGCACCGAGGAGCGGCGCGGATCAGAAATCTGGAATGGTAAGAGAAGCGGGGGGGGCCCTTGCAAGGGGGGGCGAGTGCCAGCATTTGGGGGCTGCTGGGGACCCCCAGGGGGCTGCTGGGGACCCCCTGGGGGCCGCTGTGTACCCCCAGGGGGCTGCTGGGGACCCCCTGGGGGCTGCTGGGGACCCCCAGGGGGCTGCTGGGGACCCCCAGGGGGCTGCTGGGTACCCCCAGGGGCTGCTGTGTCCCCCAGGGGGCTGCTGTGTACCCCCTGGGGGCTGCTGGGGACCCCCAGGGGGCTGCTGGGGACCCCCGGGGGCTGCTGTGTACCCCCAGGGGGCTGCTGTGTACCCCCAGGGGGCTGCTGTGTACCCCCAGGGGGCTGCTGGGGACCCCCTGGGGGCTGCTGGGGACCCCCTGGGGGCTGCTGGGGACCCCCTGGGGGCTGCTGTGTACCCCCAGGGGGCTGCTGTGTACCCCCAGGGGGCTGCTGGGTACCCCCAGGGGGCTGCTGTGTCCCCCAGGGGGCTGCTGTGTACCCCCTGGGGGCTGCTGGGGACCCCCAGGGGGCTGCTGGGGACCCCCGGGGGCTGCTGTGTACCCCCAGGGGGCTGCTGTGTACCCCCTGGGGGCTGCTGGGTACCTCCTGGGGGCTGCTATATGTACCCCTGGGGGCCTGCTGTATACCACTGGGCCTGCTGTATACTACCACTGGGGCTGCTATATACTACCACTGGGGCTGCTGTATACTACCACTGGGGCTGCTGTATACTACCACTGGGGCTGCTGTATACTACCACTGGGGCTGCTGTATACTACCACTGGGGCTGCTGTATACTACCACTGGGGCTGCTGTATCCTACCACTGGGGCTGCTGTATACTACCACTGGGGCTGCTGTATACTACCACTGGGGCTGCTGTATACTACCACTGGGGCTGCTGTATACTACCACTGGGGCTGCTGTATACTACCACTGGGGCTGCTATATACTACCACTGGGGAGGCCTGCATACCACTGGGGGGGGCCTGTATACCACACTGCTGGGGGCTGTATACCTGTGCTGGGGTCCACCCTCGGCTTATACACGAGTCAATAGGTTTTTCCAGATTTTTGGGGCAAAAGTAGGGGGGGTCGGCTTATACACGGGTCGGCTTATACACGAGTATATACGGTAATAATAATAATAATAATTATTATTTAAATAGTGCTATTGATTCTATAGAACTTTACATACATTTGAAACGCTATCCCCATTGGGACTCACAAACTAAACATCCTATCAGTATGTCTTTGAAATGTGGGAGGAAAACAGAGAACCCAGAGGAAACCCACGCAAACACGGGGAGCACATACAAACTCCTTGCAGATGTCGTCCTTAGTGGGAATTGAACCCAGTACCTCAGCGCTGCAAGGCTGCAGTGCTAACCACTGAGCCACTGATATTTCTAAAATCCGTTCTTTCCTCAGCCCTCAAATCTACAAAAATTCTTGTACATGCCCTCATCATCAGCTGCCCTGATTACTGCAGCCTCCTCTTCTGTGGCCTCCCTGCTAACTCTCTTGCACCTCTCCAGTCTGTCCTCAACTCTGCTGGCCTCCCTGCTAACTCTCTTCCACCTCTCTCCTCGCTACTCCCCTGTTTCTCCCATCTGCAAATTTCTTCACTGGCTCCCAATTCCCCAACGAATCCAGTTCAAGCTACTAACACTGACCTACAAAGCCAACCATAACCTGTCACCTCCCTAGATTTCCTAGCTAATCTCCCAATATTTTCCCTCACTTAATCTTCGATTCTCCTAAGACCTTCCTCCTCTCCACACCTACTCGTTCCTCACCCAATCACCTCCAACATTTCTCCCGAATATCCTCCATCCTCTGGAATTATGCACATCAACAAGTCTGATTATCCACCACGCTTGGATCCTTCAGATGGAACCTGAAAACCAATCTCTTAAGGAAAGCTTACAGCCTGCAATGACCATGGTGCCACCTCATCGTCAACACCAGAGCTGCCAACCCATCACCACTGGAGGTGCTACACCCCTGACCTACTGTCTCCTCCCCATAATTTTGTAGTATGTAAGCCAGGGGCTGGCTGCTAGAACACGCCCTGGGTGGCAGTCTACGTTCTGCAGCCCGAGCCGAAGTGAGGAGCGGGGGGGGGGGTGCTAGCGTGGCAAGCCGGGTGAAGAGCGGAGGGGTGCCAGCGTGGTGCGCCGAGTGAGGAGCGGTGGAGGGGGGTTTAAGATACTGTAGCCTGCTTCACTCACCACCCTCCACCTCGCTATCAGCCATGGCCCGCCGCCTGCTTCCCTGTAATTGCGACAGCAGCGGCCGCAAAGCACAGCCGCACCGCCGCTGTCACTGCAGTGGGCGGCCCTAAACAGGGACAATACCACCGGCCTGGGGGGCGGATGCCGCCCTGCCACCTGGGCCAGTCCCATCCCTGATGTAAGCCCACGAGGACAGGATCCGCTCCCCTCTGTACCAGTCTGTCATTGCTAATTGGTCTGCTGTAAACTATATCTATAATTTTGAGTGTAACCCCAGCTCATGTACAGCACCATGGAATTAATGGTCCTATATTAATAATAACAAAATGTCATGTAACATTGTTAATGTCAAATGACCAATGGGGGCACAAGCCACAGAGCGGCAAATGGTGCCAATACAGAAAGAAAGTATTTTTTTTTTTATTTAGAGATATATACCGATTAGGTTTCTGGCCTCCTCAAGTGTCCACAGATGCTCCAGTCTATGTTTATTGGTTGCAGCTCGTTACTGCAGCCAATAACGGAGCTCAGTGACTGCAGATGAAGACAGCATGGGCCTATGATCTGAGTGATTGGCTACAGAGGTTTCCTCAAACATGTTCACCAATTTCAAATTCCGCACGAACATTGCAGATTGCAGGGAACAACAACTTACGATGAGGAGTGTTCCCACCATCGGGTCTACCAGCATGCATCAACCTGTAGAATTTTTTTGGAGCAAAACCAGTTTTCACCTTACTGACCTGAACAAATGTTACCATTTTGACCAGAGTCACTTTATGAGGTTTTATCTCTGGAGCTTTAGTGGATCCCTGTGATTCTGAGACAGTTTTTTCATGACATTGGGCTTGGTATTAGTGCTAAACTTGGAACGAAATTTCTTGTGTTTATTCTTTAAAAACATTGAATTGGTGAAAATTTGGAAAAGTTTGAAATTTTCAACTTTTGGATTTTTATACTATTAAACCAGAGATTTGTGTCACACAGAATAGATAATACATAATATTTCCCACATGTTACTTTACATCAGCACAACTGTGGAACAACTTTTTTTTTCTTAGGAAGTTAGAAGGGTTCAAAGTTCATCAACAATTTCTCATTTTTATATAAAAATTGCCAAAACCATTTTTTAGGGTCTTTGTGACTTTGAGGAATCGATGGGACAGAAAACACCCAAACTGACACCAGTCCAAAAACTGCCCTCCTCAGACTGCTCCAAACCACGTTCAAGAAGATTATTAACCCCTCAGGTGCTTCACAGGAATGAATGCAAAGTGGAATGAAAAAAGAAACACATTTATATTTTACCTAAACATGTTTCTTTAGCCTCAATTTATTCACTTTTATAAGGGATAAAATGATAAATGGCATGCCAGAATGTGTTACCCAGTTTCGTCTGAGTGAGCTGATACCCGAAATGTGGTCAGAAACCGCTGATTGACCAAATAGGAGATGGGAGGATGGGAGGATGGAACGATGGGAGGACGGGAGGACTGAAGGACGAGAGTCTCAGAAAGGAAGGAGTGACATTTGAATTTTGGAAAGCAAATTTGGCTGAAATAGATTGTGGGCACCTTGTAACATTTCCCAGCCCTCTAAAGTACCTAAACAGCACAAACCCACCACAAGTGACGCTTTTTGGAAACTAGACCCCTCAAGGATTTTACCTAGTGGTATAGTGAGCATTATTAACCCACAAGTACTTCACCGAATTTGAGAACAATAAGTCATCATATTGAAAATGTTCGTTTCTCTCACAAAAGTGTTGCCTTAGCACCAAATATTTCACGTTTACAAAAGTTAAAACAAAAAAGTGGACCCCAAACTTTGTTACCCACTTTCTTATGAGCGTGATAACCCACATGTGGTTAGAAGCCCTCTTTCGACAAAAGTGAGGACTTGGAGTGGAAGGATTATTTGAACTTTTGAAAACCTGAAATAAATTGTGGGCACCACATCACATTTGCAGGACCTCTATGGTGCCTAAACAACAGAAACCCCCACAAATTACCCAATTTTGGAAATCAGACCCCTCAAGAATTTTATCCTGGGGTACAGTGAGCATCTGAACCCCCAGTTAGTTCACAGAATTTGATAACAATAGCATCCAAACTGCTGCAAATACTGACTGTATGGACAAACCCCTTATGTTTCCCTCATATCTGTGTACAAAATCTGCGAGTGCAATGCAAGAAAACATTACATTCCACTTGCTCTAATAGGTCAGTGCACATCTGCTACCTCTTCCTGTTCAAAATTTGCACCACATGGACCACACACAAACCTCACATATACATACATTATATGATATATATATATATATATATATATACACACAAACATACACACATATACTGTACACACACAATACAGACTGCTTTATGCTGAATACACAATAAAGACTGCCGCTGGCTGTATACACAATAAAGAGTACACAATAAAGATTGCAGTGGCTGTATTCACAATAGAGACTGCAGCTTGCCATGTGCACAATAAAGAATACACAATAGAGACTGCTATTGGCTGTATACACAATAGAGACACCTGTGGGCTGTATACACAATGGACATGGCTGTGAACTGTACAAACAATGGAGACTGTTGCTGGTGTATACTCAATGTAAACGGCTGTTGGCTGTATGCACAACAGACGGCTGCTGGCTGTATGTACAATAAATGACTGCAGTGCCATAAGCACAATAGACGGCTGCACAATTGATGGCTGTTGGCTGTATATACAATAGCTGGCTGTATACACAATAAATGGCTGCTGACTATATAAAGACAGATGGCTGACGGCTGTGTTTTCAATAGAGGGCTATTAGCTGTATACACAGTAGGCAGCTGCTGGCTGTATATAGAACCGCATATGCTCTCTTCTTCCCCTCGCCATGTGCTCTCTTTCCCTGTGTGCCATCTCCCCCCTTATGTTCTCTCCCTGCTATATACTGATTTCTGATTAGCGCAGCTGGCCCACATTCAGGTAATGTACTGTAGCTACCAGTTGTTTCTGCTGAGAGAAGGAACAGACTTACCTCAGCCTTCTTGTTGCCGCACCCCTTACCGTTCCTGGCCACAATCTCTAATGGCACGGTCTTGAGTTGCTGGCAGTATGCCTGTCTGCTGCACCTGCACTTTTGGATGGAGGGATCAGGGATATAATGAATATAATGGGTGGGCCGAGGACCCAGCTGTGCTTTGCATGCTGAATGTATGCTATATCAGCACGCCTCAGTAATTATGATTGGTCTGAGTGGGAGTGTGCCCTGCTCTGAAGTAAACAGCTCCACCCACTCCACAATAACAAGTGGACTAAAACAGATGGGGACTCATGCTTTAGTGTTCGCGGTCCAGGCCCACCTGCTTGCCTCCAGCCACCGGGCTCCTCACAGGAGTCAGGCCCTGTTTGTGGCCCTGAGTAAGGCAGTAGACCAAGAAGAAGGAGGTGATGAAGGCCAGTGCAAAACTGTGGAGGGCTTTCTGGGTCAGAGTGATAATTGTATATTGCATTCTGTAGCTGATTGGCAGCCAATACAATGACTGGCACAGGATAGAGACATCAGTGAAGCAGTTGGAGAGGAATATGATCCTGGCTGCTGCATTCAGGATGGATTGGAGAGGAGAGAGTTTAGTAAGAGGGAGACCAATTAGTAGAGAATTGCAATAATCCAGACGAGAATGAACAAGAGCAATAGTTAATGTTTTTGCAGAGTTAAAAGGTAAGAAAAGTTTCATTCTAGAGATGTTTGAGGTGCAGTTGACACGTGAGCTAGTGATCCGAGTCTAATATAATCCCAATGGCAGGTGTGCTGAATTAAAGCCATTATATATGAATTGTATAGCAGTATATATATATAGTGTATATATATATATATATATACAGTATACTAGCTGTAGTACCCGGCTATGCCCGGATTAATAAATAACTGATGTTAGCTATAACAAAATAGAATTTGAATATGTCATATTAATGACCTGTAGGAAAATAGAAGCTGAGCTGTGATTGGTTGCTATAGGCAGCCTAATAAATCTCCAGCCAACAGTAAACCTCCCCCTGGCCGGGCAGTATATGTTACCTCACACATACACATAATAGGCAGCTCATGTGACGGACATCTGCCTTAATTCCCTATATGGCACGTGTGTTGCACATTGGCTGTTTTTAATCAGATGTTTATGTTTGGAAATTAAAGATAGCACACATATGAGGCGAGTTGTGTGAGGTGGTTTGTGCACATCTGTGTCTGTCTGTGTGGTGTGTGTCCCTGGGGTGTGTGTATGTGTGTGTCCCTGTGGGGTGAGTGCATGTGTCCCTACAGGGAGTGCATGTGTGTGTGTCCCTGTGGAGGGGAGGTCTGTGTGGTGTGTGTCTCTGTTGTGTGTGTCTCTTTGTGGTGTGTGTGTGTCCCTGTGGGGTGAGTGTATGTGTCCCTATAGGGTGTGTATGTGTGTGTGTCCCTGTGGGGGGTCTGTGTGGTGTGTGTGTGTCTCTGTGTTGTGTGTGTCTCTTTGTGATGTGTGTCTCTTTGTGGTGTGTGTGTGTCCCTGTGGGGTGAGTGCATGTGTCCCTATAGGGTGTGTATGTGTGTGTGTGTGTCCCTGTGGGGGGAGTCTGTGTGGTGTGTGTGTGTCTCTTTGTGGTGTGTGTGTCTCTGTGGGGTGAGTGCATGTGTCCCTATAGGGTGGCTATGTGTGTGTGTCCCTGTGGGGGAGGTCTGTGTGGTGTGTGTGTCTGTGTTGTGTGTGTCTCTTTGTGGCGTGTGTGTCCCTGTGGGGTGAGTGCATGTGTCGCTATAGGGTGTATGTCCCCGTGGGGGGGTGTCTCTGTGTTGTGTGTGTCTCTTTGTGGTGTGTGTGTGTTTGTTCGGGTGCGTGGTGAGTATCCAATGTTGGGGCTGCACCTTAGCGACAATACACTTGCTGTTACTCTTTGTGTGCGTGTGGTGTGTATACATGTCCCCGTGCGTGGTGAATATCTCATGTTGGGGCCCCACCTTAGTGACTATATGCTGGTATGTGCTGTTAGTCTTTGGCGCTGTCATTAAACCCCTCTCATTCACAACTGTCAACTGTGTAACTGTCACTTTTTCCCCATTATGTAGATAGGGGCAAAATTGTTTGATGAATTGGAATGCGCGGGGTTAAAATTTCGCCTCACAACATAGCCTATGACGCTCCCGGGTCCAGACGTGTGACTGTGCAAAATTTTGTAGGCTATAGCTGACAGCTGTCAATTTTCCTCCAACACTTTTCCATTCACTTTTTCCCCATTATGTAGATAGGGGCAAAATTGATTGGTGAACTGGAACGCGCAGGGTTAAAATTTTGCCTCACAACATAGCCTATGACGCTCTTGGGGTCCAGATGTGTGACTGTGCAAAATTTTGTGGCTGTAGTTGCGACGGTGTAGATGCCAATCCCAGATATGCACACATACATACACACACACACACATTCAGCTTTATATATATATATATATATATATATATATATATATATATATATATATATATATATATATATATATATATATATATAAGAAAAAAAAATATATATATACTGTATAAATATATATCTATATATATATTGTCACGATTAGCTTAGTCAGGACCTGCAGCTCTCTGGCGCCCCCTTAGCCTTCTGGCCAAATCCGGTACTGCCAGAGGATAAGAAAGGTGCCCAGCTGCCCTAATTTATGTTGTCTATTGCGGCACGTGATGTGACAGGATGTATATATACCACCAGTTCCTGCCAGGAACGTATATATACCTCGATCCAGTCACCCTCACGCCCACAATATCACATAAATACAGAAGTATGCTGCCACCACCGACCTTTTTCAGGTGGATCGGTAACCTGTGCGATAGCGTAAAAAACGAGCAGGGAGGACGTGAGGAATCGTTCATAGGACAAGGAGATCGAAGCTAGTAAATTAAAATAGTTTACTCCGAAATAGGGCAATGGTTACAAAGATGTACAGAATATTATATAAGAGACAATATTACATGTATGAATAACAATTATAAAAAATAAAAGGAATAAAGTATGAAAGTTTCAGACCTAGTCAGGCTTGGTACTTAGTTTCTTGGAGGAGGCCCCTCTCCTGGATGGTAAGATTCTGTCGACAGCTGGTGTTGACTGTCAGACCTCGAGAGCAGAATGACCCAAAAACCCTTCTTTGCTTTTATTAAACCGGGGGGAGTGTGTGGCCCCCACCGCTTGGAGTGACCACCTCCCTGTGGGCTTGTCCACTAACCCCTCCTCTTTCACAATGCTTTATAAGTCCCCATTTTCCATATCTGTGGGTGGGGCCGTCTCACAATTATGATTTATAACTCATATTTCAGGTCAGGTTATTCTGAGAAGTTTGATACCAAATATGACGTGATTGTCTTATTTACGGTGGCAGCAATCCCTTCTCAGGTTCCTGAACGTTGTACGACTGTATGGAACACATCATTGAATGCAAAACACGATGACGAATCTGAAAATATGCATTATGTGTTTGTGGTATGATCGGGTCGTCTTAAATTCGATATTGAAACCACTGTGAAGTTTAGACAAAGGACTTGGGTTCTTTGGGTAGAAACAAGACTGGTTTGGACTGGTTTGTCCAGCTCTGGCTCTTGGTTTACGACCCATCGTAAATAGTTTGGGTGGGGGGAGGCCAACAGTGTTCCTCTGTAAGCTACTTACAAACCAGCTAAAAAAAAAAAGGGGGGAGGGATGAGGGAGTAGATCTGTCTCTGCAGAAAAAATCATGAGCTATATTCATTTTCATGACACCTCCCCCTTTTCGATGACGCTATGGAGGAAGAACCTCTCGGTACTCCTCCAAGCGTGTCCCTGTGGGCTCTCCCCGCCGGGATAACCCATCGGCATTGCCATGCTCGCTGCCTTTTCGGTGCTGCACGGTAAAGTCGTACTGCTGGAGCGTGAGGCTCCAGCGTAGCAACCTCCCGTTGGTACCGGACAGGGAGTTCAGCCAGCTCAGGGGGTTGTGGTCAGTCACGACAGTGAAGGGGCGCCCGTACAGGTAGGGCTGCAAGCGTTGCAGGGCCCATACAATGGCCAGACACTCCTTCTCTATCGTGGAATAGGCCACTTCCCTCGGGAGGAGCTTTCGGCTGAGGTACAACACTGGGTGCTCTTGGTTCCTGGAGTCGACCTGGCTGAGCACAGCTCCGAGGCCAAACTCACTAGCATCAGTCTGTACTAGGAATGGCTGCTTGCCGTCAATCGCCCTCAACACAGGGGAACTGCTCAGGGCCGTCTTCAGAGCCTGGAAGGCGACCTCGCAGGCCTCGGTCCAATTGACTGCATGGGGTAGGTTTTTCTTGGTGAGGTCTGTGAGAGGCTTCGCAAGGCTACTATAGTTTGGCACGAAGCGCCTATAGTACCCTGCAGTGCCCAAGAAGGACAGCACCTGCTTTTTGGTCCTGGGGGTGGGCCAGGACACGATAGCGTCCACTTTCCCGGGCTCTGGTTTCAGCGTGCCCCCGCCTACCCGGTGCCCCAGGTAGTGGACCTCGTTCATGCCCATCTGGCACTTTCCTGGCTTAATGGTCAAGCCTGCCTGGCGGATGCGCCCGAGCACCTGCCGCAGATGCTTGAGGTGATCCCCCCAGGTGGGACTGAAGACGGCAATGTCATCCAGGTACGCCACCGCGTACCTCTCCAGTCCCAGGAGCAGGGAGTTAACCATTCTCTGGAAAGTGGCCGGGGCATTTTTCATGCCGAATGGCATGACCTTGGATTCGTATAATCCAAAGGGGGTGATAAAGGCTGACCTCTCCCGGGCCTCAGGGCTCAGGGGAATCTGCCAATATCCCCGACTCAGATCCATAATGGAGAGATAGCTTGCACTAGCTAACCGCTCCAGCAACTCCTCAATGCGTGGCATTGGTTGGGCATCGGAGGCCGTGATAGCGTTGAGCCCCCTGTAGTCCACACAGAATCGGGTGGTCCGGTCCTTCTTTGGCACCAGGACTACAGGTGAGGCCCATGCGCTCTTGGACTCGGTAATCACTCTCAACTTCAGCATCTCATCGATCTCCTGGCGCATGACGTGCTGCACCTCGTCGGAGATTCGATAGGCTGTCCGCCGGAGTGGGGCATGACTACCGGTGTCCACCTCATGGACCGCCGCCGCCGTCCTTCCAAGTATGTTGGTGAACATGACTTGGAAGGATTCCAACACCGCTCGCATCTGAGACCGCTGGCTTGTGGATAGCAAGGTGCTTATCTCCACATCCTCAATGGACCCGCTGGCCTTCGCTTGGGCCAACATGTCCAGGAGGGGATCTTCCTCCCCATCCTCGGGCAGGTTGCAGACCGGTAGGACACAGGGCCCACGTTCTTGATGAGCCTTCATCATGTTGACGTGAAAGGCCTTCCGCCTACCCCGCTCGGGGTCGAGGGTGACCACGTAGGTGACTGGGTTGAGCTGTTGGTGAATGACGTAAGGGCCCTCCCAGGCTGCCTGAAGCTTGTCCTTTGGTACGGGGACCAGCACCCACACCATCTGACCCACTCGGTAGGTCCGCTCACGGGCGTTCTGGTCGTACCAATGCTTCTGGTCAGCCTGGGCTTGCGCCATGTTGACATTCACCAACTGCGTCAAGGTCTGCATTTTGTCACGGAAACGCATGACATACACCACGATGGACACTCCTGGGGTGCTCTGCTCCTCTTCCCAGGATTTTCTTACTAAACCAAGGGGTCCCCGGACTCGTCTGCCATACAGGAGCTCGAAGGGAGAGAACCCTGTCGAGGCCTGTGGGACCTCTCGGTAAGCAAATAGCAGGTGTGGGAGGTAACGTTCCCAGTCGCGTCCCTGGGACTCAACCAGCATTTTCAACATCTGTTTGAGGGTGGCATTGAAGCGTTCGCACAAACCATTTGTTTGCGGATGATATGCGCTTGATACCAGATGCTGCACCTGCATTTTCTTACAGAGGGCCTTCATTATGCCAGACATGAACTGGGTCCCCTGGTCGGTAAGCATCTCCCTGGGAAATCCTACTCGGGAAAAGATGGCCAACAGGGCATCCGCCACCTTATCTGCCCTAATTGAAGACAGAGCTACTGCCTCTGGATACCGGGTAGCAAAGTCTACCACAGTGAGGATGTACTTCTTTCCAGAACTGCTGGGTATGGGCAGTGGTCCCACGATATCCACAGCAATCCGCTGGAAAGGCTCCTCTATCACTGGCAAAGAGTTCAGGGGTGCTTTAGGAGCCGGCCCTGCCTTTCCCACTCTTTGGCACGTGATACAGGAGCTGCAGTAGTTTTTCACATCTGTCCCCATTTTGGGCCAATAGAAGTGGTGCGACAACCGGGCCTTGGTTTTGCTAACCCCCAAGTGTCCAGCAAGGGGGATCTCATGGGCAATCCGCAACAACTCATCCCTGAATTGGTAGGGAACGACCAGCTGTCGTTCTCTAGGCCAATCCTGTTGGGGTGTACCGGGCACAGTCTCCCGATACAACCTCCCTTGGTCCCAGAATACCCTCTCCTTATCAGTCTCGGAGGGGGGCTTACTGGCGAGGATCCTTAACGTCTCTAGGCTAGCATCTGTATGCAGAGCTGCCTGAAACTCCTGGCTGGAGGCAGCCAGGAGGGACTTTAAGGCCACATCCTCTTCGGGACTCTCTGGGACCTGCTCTGGGTCCGGAACCGGTTCGGTTATTCCTCTGGCTGAGGAGGGTCCAGAAGGCAGGGGGTTCCTGGCGTTCTGGGCACTCTGACTGCGGGTGACGGCGGCTATGTAGGCCGTCTCCCCGGGGAATAACACCGTCCCATCAGCCTGTCTGGCTGTGGGTACTACTTCCCCATCATCCCCTGTTACCTTAGGAGCAGTGCTCATCATGGGGCAGCTACCATCAGCCATGTCACTGTCTGTGGTGACACTGTTCAGCTGCATGGCACTCCCTGCTTCAAGGGTCCTGGGACTCTTCCCATCACCCTTAGCACTAACACTTGCTCCTGGTAGGGGATCCTCAGCAATATCACCCCGCAGAGTGACATGGCTGAGTTCTCCTGTACCTCCTGATACATTGTCATCATCATCATCATCATCATCATCATCATCATCAACCTCTTCAACATCATTATCCTCATCATCAACATCTTCAGTTAAAGCATTGACCTTACCATCATTAGCATTAACCTTATTAACCATATCAGATCGGGGAGGGGAGTCAGGGACATAATAAGCGAACATTTTCCCCAAATCAGTCCCCATTAAAACATTTGTGGGCAAGTTTTCAGACACCCCCACTTCCTTCACCCCACTCCCCGCACCCCAATCAATAAACACCCGGGCCATTGGCAGGGGACAGCGGACGCCCCCAATCCCGGTGACAGTCAGAGTCTTTCCTGGGATAAACTCTTCCGTGGACACCAGTTCAGGTCGGATGAGGGTTCGTTCGGCCCCAGTGTCCTTGAGGCCCACAGTGACAGTGTCCCCCACAGTGACAGACTGCAGATTTTCACAGGCCCTCCCAACCGACCCACCCAAAAAAAACTGATGCCTTCTGCCCTGGAGCCTTGGGTGGTAGATTCTTCCTCTGCTTCTCTGGGCAAGTGGCACTGAGATGACCGGTCTGGTTGCAGAAGTAACACCTGCGGAGATCGGATACCGGCCGAGTGGGGTTGGCAGGGGGGCCAAGGCCTCCAGAAGGTCGGCTGACAGGGGCAGGGATGGTGGTCATCTGCTTACCCCCCTTCCAGTTGGTGATGATCGGCTTCCGTCCCTCTGGTCTCCGGTTGGCCTCGTAGGTGTCTGCGATCTGCGCTGCTTTGTTCGCGTCTGGTGGCTCCCGATCCATCACGAACTGTCGCACCTCAGTGGGGCAGAGATGCAGGAACTGGTCTTTCACCATCAGATCCTTTATCTGCTCAAAGGTGGTCACTTTCAGTCCTTGAATCCACTGCTCAAAGTTGGTTCTGAGCCCGTGGACCACATCACTGTAGCTGTCGTGTGGTCCACGCTGGAGGTTCCGGAACTTTCTACGGTACACCTCAGGAGTCAGCTGGAACCTCTGGATTAGAGCCTCCTTAATGGCCTCATAGTTCCCATCTAGATCTCGGGGAAGAGCCACAAACGCCGCTAGCGCTTTGTCTCTCAGCGCCGAAATGAGGAACGGGGCATACTGGTCCTTCGGCAGCTGGTACTGTAAGCACGCCTTCTCAAAACCCCTCAGAAAAATGTCCAGATCACCGTTGTCATCCAGCACAGGGAAATGTTTGGTATTCGGCTGGAAGGTGGTTGAACGGGTCGATTCAGAGTTCAATGGGGTAGATGGCTGCCGTTCCAGCTGGGCCATCCGCAGGTCGTGCTCTCTCTGAGCTTGGGCCTCAGCCCGTCGCTCTGCAGCCTCTCGCTCGGCTTGGGCTCGCCGCTCTGCTCTCTCAGCCTCCTGGTATTGCTGAATGAGCTGCAGGCGTCCTTGGGAATCCTCAGCGGGATATTGCTGTAAGGCCAGTTGCAGATAGGGGTCCATGCTGACCTGGTCACGGACGCAGCGTGCGTCTACAGGTGGGACCCCTGTAGGAACACCTTGTAGGACTTGGCTTACATCCCCAGGTAAGGGCTCAGCAGCAACACCGTCCATGCTCTGACTGACCTCTGCAGCCGGACGCTGTACATCAGCACTGACAAGGCTTTGGCTGGCCTCTCCATTCACTGGGCTCTGGTGACGGGCTTCCTCCACATCCAATTGCAGCAGTATCTGCTCCATCTGCTTCTTGGTTCTGTTGGAGGGGTCTATATTCCTGTATTTGCACAGGCAGGCGAGAGCCTCCTTGTTATAGTCTTTATACCAGCTTTTCACTGCTGTGGCCATGATTCCAAATCAAAAGATAGAATAGAAAAACAAAGAGGGGGGGGGGTAACTGCTACACACACAGTATTGTCTCAGATCTAATAACCACTGAGTTCGATCTTCAAAACTTTTGTGCAGAGTTCTTGTAAGAACTGTGCAAGTTTTTAGTGAGAGGAATGATTGCTCAAACCAGATCACTAATGTCCTATGATCCCACCGCTCTGCCACCAATTGTCACGATTAGCTTAGTCAGGACCTGCAGCTCTCTGGCGCCCCCTTAGCCTTCTGGCCAAATCCGGTACTGCCAGAGGATAAGAAAGGTGCCCAGCTGCCCTAATTTATGTTGTCTATTGCGGCACGTGATGTGACAGGATGTATATATACCACCAGTTCCTGCCAGGAACGTATATATACCTCGATCCAGTCACCCTCACGCCCACAATATCACATAAATACAGAAGTATGCTGCCACCACCGACCTTTTTCAGGTGGATCGGTAACCTGTGCGATAGCGTAAAAAACGAGCAGGGAGGACGTGAGGAATCGTTCATAGGACAAGGAGATCGAAGCTAGTAAATTAAAATAGTTTACTCCGAAATAGGGCAATGGTTACAAAGATGTACAGAATATTATATAAGAGACAATATTACATGTATGAATAACAATTATAAAAAATAAAAGGAATAAAGTATGAAAGTTTCAGACCTAGTCAGGCTTGGTACTTAGTTTCTTGGAGGAGGCCCCTCTCCTGGATGGTAAGATTCTGTCGACAGCTGGTGTTGACTGTCAGACCTCGAGAGCAGAATGACCCAAAAACCCTTCTTTGCTTTTATTAAACCGGGGGGAGTGTGTGGCCCCCACCGCTTGGAGTGACCACCTCCCTGTGGGCTTGTCCACTAACCCCTCCTCTTTCACAATGCTTTATAAGTCCCCATTTTCCATATCTGTGGGTGGGGCCGTCTCACAATTATGATTTATAACTCATATTTCAGGTCAGGTTATTCTGAGAAGTTTGATACCAAATATGACGTGATTGTCTTATTTACGGTGGCAGCAATCCCTTCTCAGGTTCCTGAACGTTGTACGACTGTATGGAACACATCATTGAATGCAAAACACGATGACGAATCTGAAAATATGCATTATGTGTTTGTGGTATGATCGGGTCGTCTTAAATTCGATATTGAAACCACTGTGAAGTTTAGACAAAGGACTTGGGTTCTTTGGGTAGAAACAAGACTGGTTTGGACTGGTTTGTCCAGCTCTGGCTCTTGGTTTACGACCCATCGTAAATAGTTTGGGTGGGGGGAGGCCAACAGTGTTCCTCTGTAAGCTACTTACAAACCAGCTAAAAAAAAAAAGGGGGGAGGGATGAGGGAGTAGATCTGTCTCTGCAGAAAAAATCATGAGCTATATTCATTTTCATGACATATATATATATATATATATATATATATATATATATATATATAAAGAAAAAAAATGTCTCACACAGCTACTACCAATATTGTACATATGCTAACAAGCCAAAAAACTCATCAGACCTGTGGGCACCGTAACTTGGTTGTTGAGCTAGCAGACATTGGCCAATGTATGTACTAAGACCCCCAGAAAATAAAAATTAAGAATAATGAGTTTTTTGACAAAAAGGAAGTTTTTAAATTTTTTCTCCTTTTTTGCTTGTTAGCATGTGTATGATATTGGTAGTAGCTGTGTGCTGCAGAGACATTTTTCTTGGTATTTGACACAGCGTCACTGCTAGCACCAGTTCACATTGTGTATTGAGTGCTGTGCAGTTGTTTTTTTTCCGACCGATCAGAATAGCGGCGCTCGCCCTGGCGCCATATTTAAAATGCAATGTGCTCAGTGTATTTCAAATATGGCGCCATGCAACGTGCCACTATTTTGATTGGTCGGCACTGACTGCGGCGACCAATCAGAGAAGCGGCATTCAAACCGCGCGCCGCGTCTCTGGTCGCCGCGTTCAGCGCTGACCAATCAGAATAGCGGCGCTCGCCATGCCGCAATATTTGAAATTCAATGTGTGCCACGGCGAGCGCCGCTATTCTGATTGGTCGGCACTGAACGCGGCGACCAATTAGAGAAGCAGCTGGTGGTTTGAATGCCGCTTCTCTGATTGGTCGGCGCTGACCGCGGCGACCAATCAGAATAGCGGCGCTTGCCGTGGCACACACTGAATTTCAAATATGGTGGCATTGCGAGCACCACTATTCTGATTGGTCGCCGTGGTCAGCGCCGACCAATCAGAATAGCGGCGCTCGCCATGCCGCCATATTTGAAATACAATGTGTGCCATATTGAGCGCCGCTATTCTGATTGGTCGCCGCGTTCAGCGCCGACTAATCAGACGCGGCACACGGTTTGAATGCCGCTTCTCTGATTGGTCGCTGTGGTCAGCGCCGACCAATCAGAATAGCGGCGCTCGCCATGCCGCCATATTTGAAATTCAATGTGTGCCACGGCGAGCGCTGCTATTCTGATTGGTCGGCGCTGTCATCGGGATCCACGAAGCCGGCCGATGGTGGCCGCAGCGCACGCGAGCCAGCCGGGAGATGACCGGCATCAGCTGACCGCGGCGACCAATCAGAGAAGTGGCATTCAAACCACAAGCCGCTTCTCTGATTGGTCGGCGCTGAACGCGGCGACCAATCAGAATAACGGCGCTCGCCATGCCGCCATATTTGAAATACAATATGTGTGGTGGGATGCAAATTGGTGCGAAATTCGAACTGTGAATTTGTGCGCCTATTTGCATAGTCTGCATTCATTGGCGCCTGCCCTAGGCGGGCACCAATGTGCGGCCTCTGTCTGGCACGTAATTTCTGTGACCGACAGACGCCTTAGATAATTATATAGTATATAGTGTATAATATATATAGGAATATATTGAAGTATCTACATGAGTCGCAAACAGCAGATTTTCTGTTTGGAGTTTCTGCTTATTACAATACAATGAGTGCCACACGCTTTGGTGACAATCCATAGCCTGATTTGCCACTGACAGTGCAGCAATTTTCGGTGGATTATTACTGCAGATTTCAACTTTTACAATGTACAGGATCTAGCAGGAGGATCTTCATTAGCAGTTTACAAAATATACAATATTTCTGCCAAATGTGTGGTCTTTGTCAAGAACAAAAATCATTGTAATATAAAGAATATAAATAGATGTGTGCAATTCAGTTTAGAGGTGATTAATTTATAGGATCCATGCCCACTGTCCACTTATTAATGTATAGGTACCGTATATACTCGTGTATAAGCCGACCCGTGTATAAGCCGACCCCCCTACTTTTGCCCCCAAAACCTGGGAAAATCTATTGACTCGTGTATAAGCCGAGGGTGGGCCCCAGCACAGGTATACAGCCCCCAGCAGTGTGGTATACAGCAGCCCTAGAGGTATATACAGCAGCCCCAGTGGTAGTATACAGCAGCAGCCCCAGTGGTATATACAGCCCCAGTGGTAGTATACACGCAGCCCCAGTAGTATATACAGCCCTAGTAGTATATACAGCCCCAGTGGTAGTATACACGCAGCCCCAGTAGTATATACAGCCCCAGAGGTATATACAGCCCCAGTGGTAGTATCCAGCAGCCCCAGTAGTATATACAGCCCCAGTGGTAGTATACAGGCAGCCCCAGTAGTATATACAGCCCCAGTGGTAGTATACAGGCAGCCCCAGTAGTATATACAGCCCCAGTGGTAGTATACAGGCAGCGCCAGTAGTATATACAGCCCCAGTGGTAGTATACAGGCAGCCCCAGTAGTATATACAGCCCCAGTGGTAGTATACAGGCAGCCCCAGTAGTATATACAGCCCCAGTGGTAGTATACAGGCAGCCCCAGTAGTATATACAACCCCAGTGGTAGTATACAGGCAGCCCCAGTAGTATATACAGCCCCAGTGGTAGTATACAGGCAGCCCCAGTAGTATATACAGCCCCAGTGGTAGTATACAGGCAGCCCCAGTAGTATATACAGCCCCAGTGGTATATACAGCCCCAGTGGTAGTATATATCAGCCCCAGTGGTAGTATACAGCTTCCCCGGTAATGCAGGGCCCCCCCAGCCTTACTCCGGTCACCTGTAAAGCAAAATATACTTATCACTGTCCCGCTGTCCGCGCCCGCCGCTGCCGACATCCGCGATCCTCCATCTTCATGCGTCTTCTTCCTGTTTCCTGTGTTCGTCGCCGGCAATGACGTCATTTCCGGCGACGAACACAGGAAACAGGAAGAAGACGCATGAAGATGGAGGATCGCGGATGTCGGCAGCGGCGGGCGCGGACAGCGGGACAGTGATAAGTATAATTTGCTTTACAGGTGACCGGAGCAAGGCTGGGGGGGCCCTGCATTACTGGGGATGCTGGGGCTGCTGTGGGGCTGTATGGCTGCCGTCACTGACTCGCGTATAAGCCGAGGGGGGTACTTTTCAGCCCAATTTTTGGGCTGAAAAACTCGGCTTATACGCGAGTATATACGGTAATCAATTAATCACTAATAGCAAAAATAATGACAGGGAGCAGTGGTGAGCGTGACTCAATGTTTACCTTGAATAACGCAGTATTAATGAGCTCCTTAGATCGGGTTGTTTCATTTGACATCAAAATGGACATCTCTGCTTGAATAACAAAAAATTATGAGAGAGACGTTGCTGGTGTCGTAGTGGTGGTCACGAATGATGGGATCCACTGGTAGACACAGATGGTAGAGGGTGTCACGCTTCTGGGGGAAGGTGCCCTAGAGTGGACCCACTGGGCCGTGGTACTGAACTACCCTGGGTGAGCTGGTTCTAGTGTAACCAACCTCTATACAGGGATTGTCAGGGGCAAGCCCAGGGGGTCTAAATACCACAGCTGCTAGTACCAGGGGGGCGGCTCGTAGGATTAGCCTATACTACAGTATAGCTAAGTAGGATTCGAGGTAACCGGACCCAAGGCTAGAAGAGCAGGAATGGTTCTACTGGAGGAGAGTACAAGGAGACCTGACCAACAGCCAGCAAAGCAGAAGCTTAACTAACTCAATAATCAGGCACCTCCCAGCAGTGGAAGTGGCCTGATATACCGAAGGATGGACAGCTATTGGTCAAGGGGAGTATCAGGTTGAGCTGTGCCGGCCTGTAGATTCACAGGGAAGGAGCGTGGCCACGCATAGTGCACCACTGATAAGATTCATGACTGTGCTGATGTGTGAGCTCGGTGGTCAGCAGACAGGAAGGGGACCCGTCGACGGCTCCGAGATGCCAGATGCCTGATCGGTAGAGGAGGAGAGGATGCAGACCCAGGAGAGGTGAGTGGGGGAGCAGTGCCAGGGGACCTAACAGAGGGCTTCTGTGCAAGAAAAGCATATGGGTTGAGATGAGCGAAACAGACTTTAAAGTTTGGTGCTTGAGCATAGACTCTTAGAAAGGTTTCATTGCTTGGACATGCTTGGATTGCTTTACATACACATTTCACAGGAGTGAGCATCGGTGTGCTAGGGTACACTTGGTACACACAGTGGTCAGATACACTTGGTGCTCGCTGTGCTCAGGTACAATCGGTGCTCAGCCCAGTGTGAGCCACTTGCAGTGTTTTAATGGTCGCACTAGGGGTAAAATCAGAGTTATCGGATGTAGTGTGTACCAAAAAATTACAAACTCTGCCCTGCTTGGTTTATGGCTGGCTCTATGTGGACGGAGAGTTGAACTGCCCAATAAGTGACTTTCAAGGAAGTTCAGGTCACGTTTGTATCCAGAACAGAACCTAAAAGAAATTCTGGCTGAACCTGCAGAACCCAAACCTCCGTGTGTCCGCTCATCTCTATATATGGGCCCTTTTCAGTCCAATAACTTATTAAAATACACAATTCCAGATAGATATGGGCCCCCTTACATCTTTGGGCCCTGATGCCCATAATATATGTCCGCCCTTGATGGGATGAGTTCCTCTATCTGTTTCCAACTGGCTATATGTCAAATCAGCCTTAACTAGATGTCAGATGACCCCTTTAATTATTCTATCATCCAAATGGAGAAAAATTAACAAACTTGAAAGACAATGGGAAAATATAGCAAAGGTCAAAAGAAACAATTACATAAAGGAAAACAAGCAATAAATGTGAAAGTACATAATTGTGCATAATTAATGAATCATTGCAGAGGCTGGCGCACAAAGCTCTGAGAGTTACACGGGAAATGTGTACATGACAAATGGAGATAATTCTGCCGACATAATGGCTTTCCTATTTAAATTTTGCAAGGCTTTAATCCGTTAGGCACAGCTGTGCAGGATGCACCATAAACTATCTTGAAAAATAAGGTGACATGTACATTTTTCTGCTGCAAATTAAGTTCACTTAGAGGTGGTGTTAATGGGGCACGTAGCAATCATTGCAAACATAAATTGTAAACTGTCTCTATGCAGTGATTCTACTCAGGAAAAAAAAAAAGAAGACTCATCTCTTTTTTTCCCCTTGTTATGAATGAAGGTAACCTTAATTTTCAAAGCACTAACAACCCAGCAATCCCTAACTTTAAACCTTTCGATGTATAATTCCGGTTGGCATTGTTATCATTCCCTCGTACGCCAAGGTAAATCATCTGAGCCCTGTGTCACTAATGCAATTAGGGTCCTAATTGTTAGATCATTCATCCTCATTATCAGTGTGATCTGGAAAATATTGCTGTATTGCATATTCTTTGCTTCCTTTTGTATAATGGTAACTGTTCTTCAGTGTCTTGAACCATTGTATTCTCCATTAGGGATGTATCCAAGAAGATAAAGAAGAAACCTCACGCACAAGGTATTCTCAAGCTTTCACTACTGGGGATCACCTTGCTATTGGTGGGAGCCAATGATGAGACCAGGGCTGTGGGGGGGGGTACTCGGTCACCGGGTCTACTGATTAGGGAGTCACAGGTGGACGGTATCCCGGTGCCGTGCCCTGGGGATCATTTGAAGGGGGGGTGAGGGAATTATTTACAGGGGGACGTGACGCCACCTGTAGTGTCGGGTAAGGTGGTACCGGCGCTGCCAACCGGCCGCTGAGGTGATGGAGGGGGCAGCAAAGTGTGGTACTGCTCCCCACAGGTGGAGCTTTACCTCAGGGCAGCAATAAAGGAAGATGGTGAGGGAGAGCAGTGAAGGAGGATGATGGTGAATTATAGCTGATGAACAGTCACACATACACACAGGGATAGTTGTTCCGGTACCTTTTTACTGGTGGTCACATAACAGGTACAGTCCAGAGTAATAACCAGGTCCCTGGTGCAATTTAGGATTAACTCTTTGGAAGGATATGAGGCCTCCTTTATCTCTGTGCTCTGCCTTGAGGGATGAGTCCTCCCTGAGTCTGAACCCTCCACTTCTTTATTATCTTAAACTAACAGTGAGGTCCTTCTGCGGGGTCCCGGTTCATCCTGTGGCCCCTGGTCCTATGTTTGGTTAGTTTAAAGTCTCTTTGTCACTATCCTCAGGGCTAAACTCCTCCTGAGACGGCTGGGCTTTTCACGGTGGCTCTGCAAGCCCACAGCATCGGACTCCAGTGTTCGGTTGTACTAAAGGGGAATATACTCAGATCCCTTTTCTTGTTCCCTATCTCCTCTACTTGCCTCCGGCCCCTTCCCTGGGGTATGAACAGCTGACAATTGTCCCTTCTGGTCCTGGCCTATGTCTTTTCCAGAGACCAGCAGCTCAGCCTCCTCCTTTTTCCTCTCCTCACACGAACTAACTGCCTAGCAACTGTCTCCTGGGACCAACTGTCTCCTCCTCTCAGCCTGGATCTTCTTAAAGGGGAACTGACTTAATGCAGCCAGTAGAGCTCCCCCTTCAGGTCTGGAGTGGTAGATGTTGTGTGCTGAGCAAACCAAGGTGTCAGTCCTTCCTTGCACCAGTGTAACCTGTGGCAATCCCCCGCAGGGGTGCCACACCAATGTTAGAATTATACAATTTTAATATATTTTCCATTTTTCTCCTGAATGAGGTCTAAACTTAAAATAAGCACAAAAAAAGCTAATTATGTTGCAAAAAATATTGTTGCAGTGATGGAGGGTCTAAGTCATTTATGTAAAACTACTTCCCCAGTGGCACCTCTCTCACCGACTTTCCCTACTGTTTAAAGAACACTAGAATCTAAATGAAAAAAATGTGTAAAGAAAAATTGAAGACTCATTTATTGGTGTCCTGTCCACAATGTGGCTGGGTACCATAGGAGTGGAATGAAGCTCTACTACCAAGAAGGTTCCATTTTATATGGAATATTTTGTAACACATATGATCCCAAATGGACAGTGCTTCTTGTCCCGCACACACTGCCAACAAATGAACTACGCCAGAAATCCATGAGGTGAAAGTAATGGTGACTTTAATCCCTATGCATTTCGTAGTACCTCCATGTTCCCTTCTTAGGAGAACCACCACATTCCTCTGAGGAAGGAGCATTGAGGCACTCCGAAACACATAGAGAATAAAAGCACCATTACTTTCCCCTCACAGATTTCTGGCATGGTTTGATTTTTGGCAGTGTGCGCGGGACAAGAAGCACAGTCTATTTACGATCATTACCACAGCCACAGCAATTGCGTGGAGTGTGGGTCCAGTGACAGCTGCATCACATGTATACACCGGTTGTAGGTCTTACAACCTCACAGGGTGAGCAGCCATATTAGTGTGGCGCCCCACATGGTCAGGCGTCACAGTGGGGTATTGCACTCATAAAAGTGGTGTAATTTTCCCCAACTGCAAGTGGATGCTGGGCTGGTGGGTGGGACCCATTTCTGCTCTCCCACACTAGACTAGTGGTGGGAGGTTACCCAGGATGGACGTAGCATCTCTTGGGAGAGTGAGGAGATAGTAGGAGTTGGAGAGGAGTCGAGGAGGAGTGTGGAGCGAGGCGGAAGGTCTAACAGGTCAGCTACAGGTTGATCCTAAGGGAAGATGAAAGGGGATCCTGAGAGAGGGTGCCTGACGCGTGAGTCTGGGCCCGAGAGAAAGAGGGAACCCCAGTGTGGAGCGACCATACTCCAGGGAATTCCCCAGTCCACCACGGGAACGCCGAACCCGAGGAAACGGCCAGAGTCCACCTCTAAAGTTGTCAACCAGCTGCTGCGGTCTGTTCACCGGCTGCGGCACCCTGCCAGATGGAGCGGTCTGCCTGCTTCTTCACTTAGAGGGAGGGGAGCTCCAAGACTACCTTCAAGGAGTAATTGGGTTTAAACTCATCCTAGGCGGGGAAGAAAGGACACGGGTTTGTCAACTAAGGCATACCACGGGTATCACCATACCACCTGGCACCCACTTGCAGCCACCCGTAGAGTTACTTGTTTCTTTAACGACTGTTGCTGAACTGTGGACTTGTATGCTGATGACTGTTTACAGTAAAGTACCCGGGAGAGTGACTTTCCCTCTGTGTCTTTGTGCTACAGAATTCAACCTGTTTGCTAACAGGAACGCTGCCCTGGAGAACCAGCTCCACCTGTAGGGAGCTTTGCCACCCTTGCCGCGATACCATCGCCCTCCAGAGGACTGTGGCGGCGCTGGTGACCCATCACTAGGTACTACAGGTGGCGTCACGTGACAATAACTCTTATCCCCTGTACCTAACCCCTCTATTGAAGTGTCACCCAGGCCACGGGCTCAGGCACCGCCACCCTTGACATCACCGTGAACCCCCCGGGCCTGGGGCTTGACATTAGCTTTAATTGCTCGCCTACTATTGAGATAAGACACCATTTGCGCTTTTGTTTCATTTATTTTCTTTAGAAAAAAAAAATATGGCATGCTAATGTCATGTAGCCTCACTGTGTCCTGAACAAGGCTTACTGGGAGGGATGAGACTAAGTTCCACCCAGTCTTCAGTAGAGATGAGTGAACTTTCCCCGAACATGGTCACCAATTTCAAATTTGGCACAAACATTGCAGATTCTGTTCGCAATCGAAAGCCCCAGCAATTTACCAATAAAATCGCTGAAAGTGGCTTTGTTTGAGAAATAGTTTGAAATGTAAAATGGCTCTAAACACCAACCAGAAGATACGCTAGTTAGGGACAACATCTACCCTTTGTGTTAGAACTGTTCCTAGCCATGGGGTCTACCGTTTTCATTCAATCCGTGGAATATTTTGGAGCTTTAAAATAAATTTTAAGCTTCCTGCAGTTTGCAGGTGTTTTGACACCTACAGGGTGTAATTTTGAAAACAGTGCCAGATTTGGCAGCAGCTGTGAAGTCCAGGAATCTTACAATGTCCTTAAAACATCCATTTAAGGGAGCTTAATATTTTTAAAAAATATTTTGAATTTTTATTTTTTTTTTATTATTTTCATTATTATTATTTATTATTAATATTATCTTATTTATTTTAATTTTATTTTTTTCTTGGAGCATAAACCTTTATTATTGCAGAGGGTCAGCAGCATGTGAGGCCATCTGTTCTACATGTATGTGATAGTATAATTCATATAAAAAAGCATATGGCCCTTATGCTTCACATACAGTGCTGTGCTACATAATTGGGACAAAGCAAGTCTTTACTTGTTTTTCTTCCATTAGTTTTACTATTGCTGATACGTGTTTTATCAGTTCTTGGTGTTGTTTTCCTTTTTCTTCCACATTTCCCTTTTGGTTTTGGAGAAAACGATCCAGTTTCATTGTGTGCAGTGAATTATTCTTGATTTTCCAATCCCAACGGTGGAAGCGATTTCTCTTACAGTCAGACATGTATGTTCATTAAGAGTAATAATTCTAGACCTCTTTCGTGGAGTAACATCCATTATTACAGGCACGAATCACACAGAGAAAAAGTCCACTAAACCACTCCTCACAGAAACAAGCTCTCACCTGAAGCTGAGGGTCAGCTAGCTGTTATTTTCTGACTAAAACCAGTCAAACCACATTTTGTTACTCAAGGTTGTACACACACCTGTTCAAAGCAGTTAAAACTGGTTTGAATCACTGACTGGTAACCCCAACTTACCATTTTACTTATAAAAATGCTTTGTCCCACTTAATTTGCACAGCACTGTACATGTACATAGGTCAGTTCACACTCATGAAACACCATACTATAGTTATTGCTTCTTGAAAATGTGTAATCACTTTGTTATTTCATTTCATACATTTAGAATACAGATTTTTGGCATATGCACAAGTGTGTTATATGTATCATTAATACTTAAGTTGTCCATGGATTGTGCCAACTAGCCTTATTCAGCATTCCAGATGAACTGGTGGTGTGCTGAATAAACTTAATTGTTTCCCTTATGTCACCTCCAAATATGTCAGGCCTCAAAAAATCACTTCACCCAACTGCAAGCTCAGGTGTTACCTGAGGCATGGGGGATGGGATTTTTAAGTCAGGTGCCTTCTGCAGCCTACCCCATGGTGTGGTTAATAAGGAGCCAGGCAACAAGATTGTACAAACAATAATATTCTGTGAGCAATTGTTTCCTAGTGCTGGAAAAGGAGATCCCCTAGGCAAAGCAAAGAGCATCACCACGGAGCCCTGTGCATCTTGGCAACGCAGTACAATGCAGCTACAATGCATCTACAATTTTATACCATGTGCCTGCAGTACACAGTGATAGTATTGATGGATCTACTGCAAGATATGCCAACTTTGGAGGATGTCATCTTACTCACCACCCTGGGGGCAGAGGGTGCTTCAGCACCAGAACCGCAGAAACCCAATCAGGATAAATATATCACCTGGAGCTCAACCACGCTAACTGCTTTGGGCCTCATATGCAGCAAGACCAGGAACCAGCGCTGGGCTTAGATGCCATAGGAGGACCTGAGGAGCTCATAGTCAGGAGGTGAGCCATTCCCCATGCCAGTCAAGAGCGGCAGATGTTACACTCAAGAGGATCTTCCTTAATGCCTGGTGTTATTACACCTCCAGCAGGAGCTACAGCTGCTGAATTAACAAATTCAGGACCAGGAGCATGATGTTGGGGATGATGAGGCTGAAAATAATGAGGAAGAGGAGTAGGTACTAGAGGCAGAAGGCCTCGTTTCCCAGCCTTGTGTAGTACCACTGCCAGAGGCCTTCAACTGGGGGAATGCCATTGTGGGGATCCCTTCCTTTTCCAAGCAACTGTCTTCTATGGCATGAACCATCCCATCTTGTCTCCTTTCTTGAAGAGGTTTGACCTTTGCCCTAAAGTGGTTGCATGGACCTTAGGCCAATGACTTTGATGACCAATGTACCCGAGGCAAGGTGGTGGTATTCATCCAGCAGAGGGTGATTTGGCTTCATAGCCAAAGAAGGTACTGGTCACCGATGCTACATCAACCTGTACACTCTGCTGTGTTACCATCATCCAAAATGACTCCACATAATCTATTTTAAGCAGGAGGTCACCTTCATGAAGTTGATAGACAGCCTCCAGGTGCCACCGCTGCCGTCTTTGAAAGGTGGCACCAGGAGGCTGACTGGGAGAGAATGATGTGTTGGATGGAGGCCAGGCCTCTCTTGGTTAGCCAGCCAGCTGATCCCAAACCCACAGGAGCCATTAATCGTAAAGAGAACCTGTCACCCCTCTGGTGCTTTCCAAACTCACCAGAGGCCGCCCCGCTAAATATTATGCTGTATGGAGGGCAGCCTCTGATGCTTGCGTTACATGTGTGTGCCATTATAGCAGCTGAGACCCGTTCCTACCAAGTGCTCGTTGTGTGCCTGTGTGAATTGACACATTGAGGCACAGGCACCGAAGTGGTGGGGAGACCCACACAAGAGGAGGCGGAACACAGGGCAGGAGGTAGAGAGGACCATGCGCGTGACGAGGACTGCAAACTCAGATAAGCCCCTCAGACCTATTAACTCTCTACTTTCCAAACTGTTTTTTTGGGGAAACGAGCTACAGAAATGGGACACACTTTCCCTATATGCAGCATACATGCTGCATTCAGTGGTGCTTTCAGTTTGTAAAGCACCAGGGGGTTTGACAGGTTCTCTTTATAGGGCCTGTTGCTGTTAGCTAAGCTCCTCCCATCTTTCCTAGAGGGGGTGGTCTTCCCCCAATTCCTCCATCCACTTCTTCAGCGGTTGCCATGATTAGGTGTGCTGGGGGCAGGTGGTGGAAGAGAATGCCCCTGGAGGAGTTGCCCCTGCGGCGCTCCCCAACCCCTGAGACTGTCCGGCAGTGAAGTACTATGTGGAATGATGACCTTCATCTCGGGAAGCATTCAAAAAGCAGCTTAACTCTTTCTACTTTGAATAAATAAAGGACTGATCTTAAAAAGGCATGTAGTTGGGTTGCTGGCCTTTCAATTAGTTGGCATTTTGTCTGGAAGAGGAATTGTTTTCTGTTGTTTTTGAGTTTTTCAAAGCACAAGATCTGTTTTTATTTATTTTATATTTACCCTTCCTAAGTTTAGCATCGGTTCGTCCTTCTGATTAGTGAGACTGCAACCTTTGGGTTACAACTCAAACCCCTTAATGGAATCTGCCCTTAATGTACCTTGCACCATTGTAATGGAGCCTGCTGATTTCTGTGGGACTTCCCTTATATATACTGTGTATATTAATATATGTGCCTAAGACCTTTTATAGTCTGTGCTACAGTAACAATTTTTTTACTTTACTCATTGTGTGCTGGACTGTTTTCTCAAAGAGGTGATTAAAACCTGCCCTACAGCGATCAGCAAACAAGCTGCAGATCTCTGGCCTGATGGTCTGAGGTATGGCAATGCAAGACACTACACACACTCCTGTAGAATAGAGTGAAGACAAGTGCAGTCTTCAAGGGCCGCAAGCAGTGCATCTTTTCTGGACATACTTAGCATTGCACAAGGTGCTGGAATCATCACCTCTGCAGGTGATAAAATTAGAACCTTTGCTATGCTAAGGAAATCCTGAAAACTTGCATTGTTTTCAGACCTTGAGGACTGTAGCTTACCACATCTGCCCTAAAAGTCTCTGTGGAGGTAGCCAGGGGGCAGCAGGAATCCTCAAGCCCTTTCAATACAACTGTAGGTCTCTTTGGACCCTGTTAGGACCTGTGCCCAAAGTGCGTTGTTTGATAGACTTTGCTGTCTTCATGATAGATATGCCGATTTTGATGCTGATTCCTAAAATCTGATCAAAAGAAGAATCATAGCATGGGCACAGGCCTTACAACAATATGGTGGGGGCACATTCATAGAAAGTGGCTAACCCAGGGTTGTATGGGGACTCGGGTGTCTGGGCCCTGCTGTGGTTGGGATGTCACTGGTGGCCTGCCCAGACTCGTGGCCATGGTGGTCAACTGGTAAATGGGTTGGGGAATGGTAATAAAGAGTTTGTAAGTTTGTCGTGACACCACCTGCAGATTCTGGTGATGGGCACCAGCGCCGCTTCCGACCTCCGAGGGAGATGGTACTGCAGCTTGGATGGAGCAGCTCCCTTCAGGTGGAGTGGAATTCTCCGGGACAGACCAGCACTGATGGTGGTGGTGCTGGTTGTTTGGAGTGAAAGGATAACATGAGGAGCAGTGCAGCTGTTTAGGTAAAAGGAAGACACCGAAGCTTTCTTGCTCTACACGGGTACTTTACTCTGTAAGCCAGTTCAGGTGGCAGTTCAGGTTACAGCACAAACAGTCTATAATCAGGTAGCTGGTCGGGTAGTCACAGAGGGTTGTAAGGTCATTCAGTGGATCCCGTAGTTTACTCTCTCTTGTCAATCCCATGTCCTGCTGCTAAAACCTGCCCCGGCACAGCCCTCTTGTATACCAGGCCCGTTGGGGTGCTGGGAGATTCCCTTCTTCTCCCTCTCTCTCTCTCTGAAGGGGCTTGACCTTTGGTGGGTGATCCTGGCGAGGCTGCACTTTTTAGACAGGGTGTCGGGGTTGATGAACTGGCCCGTGATGACCGGTGTGGACAGCTCAGGGGCTGAACACCCTGCACCGAATCTTTGGAGCCGGTACTCCGTTAGATGGACCAGGGTTCCCCAGAGTATGGGCGCTCTGATATGGCATCCCCTCTTTCTTTTCCCGGGCTGCCTCTTCTCTAGGCCCCCTGCCTGGGAGTCTCCTTATCTCTCTCAGAGGCTCTCCTCTTCTTCGCTCCTCAGTGCAAACTAGAACTCCACTGTCTGACTTCCTTCCTCTCCCAACTCCGCCCAATGGGAATGGGATAGTGATGGGCGAATCCTAAATTACTCGGAATCGCTTGACTCTAGCGAGTCCGAGCCCGGGACTCGCTACTTGTTGCGAGTCTAGCGAGTCCAGTGTTAATGAATGGGGAAGCGAGTAATAGCGAGTAGTGTGCGATTTACAAATCGCAGATGTGTCTCGGAAGCTTCAGCCTGAAGCAATCCTAATTTTGTCAGAGTCTCTGCCATTGATTTGCATTGGACTCGTTTACTTTGCAAGTAATCGCTGGGAAACTCGCACAGATAAGAGTCCTGTCTGCTCTGTGTGCTGGCTGCCGCAGCTCCAGGGTCCTAGAGCCCGCCTGCTGCCTGATGTAGCCGAGCAGAGATTGTTCTCAGTCTGCTCATTCCCTGTGCATAGACATCTATATCTATGCACAGGGATGAGCAGAGAGGACATCGCGTTTTGGACTGCGTCGGACGGAAGAGGATTTTTTTAATTAAAGATGGAGTCCCTAATGGCTTTTTTTTTTATTTCTAATAAAAAATGTTCTCTGTGTTGTGTTTTTTTTAAAACAATTTAATAGAAATTCATGGCGGTCATGTCTAATATTGGCGTAACCGCCATAAATTTCGGGCTTAGGGCCAGCTGATAATACAAAGCTGGCCCTAACCTCTTTATTACCCAGCGTGCCACCGCCACCAGGGCTGCTGGAAGAGCAGGGTTCAGCACCAGAGGATGGCGCTTCAATGAACGCGCCATCTTCTGGGGCGGCTGCGGGCTGCAATTTGCAGCGGGGTGTGCCTAGAAAGCTTGGGCATCCCTGCGCTGCGGATTCCAGCCCCTAGCTGCTTAGCTGTACCTGGCTAGACATAGAAATTGCGCGGAGCCCCACGCATTTTTTTAAAATTATTTCATGAAATTCATGAAATAATAAAAAAAAAGGGCTCCCCTATATTCTTGTGTCCGGCCAGGTACAAATAGGCACCTGGGGGTTGGGGGCAGCCCATCGCTGCCTGCTGGATCCGGCTGGTTCCAGAAATACGACGAAGCCCATGTAATTTTTTTTCTGAAAAATCAATAAAACAATCCTAAAAAAGGGACTGCATCTTTATTAACCCCTCGCCCATGGTCCAGGGGTTAATAAAGATGCAGTCCCTTTTATTTACATTGTTTTATGGATTTGTCAGAAAAAAATTTCACGTGGGCTTCGCCATATTTCTGGAACCAGCCGGATCCAGCAGGCAGCGACGGGCTGCCCCCAACCCCCAGGTGCCTATTTGTACCTGGCCGGACACAAGAATATAGGGGAGCCCTTTTTTTTAATTATTTCATGAATTTCATGAAATAATAAAAAAAAAAATGCATGGGGCTCCGCGCAATTTCTATGTCTAGCCAGGTACAGCTAAGCAGCTGGGGGCTGGAATCCGCAGCGCAGGCAGGCCCAAGCTGCAAATTGCAGCCTGCAGCCGCCCCAGAAGATGGCGCATTCATTGAAGCGCCATCCTCTGGCGCTGAACCCCGCTCTTCCAGCGGCCCTGGTGGCGGTGGCACGCTGGGTAATAAAGAGGATAGGGCCAGCTTTGTATTATCAGCTGGCCCTAAGCCCGAAATTTATGGGGGTCACGCCAATATTAGACATGACCGCCATGAATTTCTATTAAATTGTTTTAAAAAAAACACAACACAGAGAAAATTTTTTATTAGAAATAAAAAAAAAAGCCATTAGGGACTCCATCTTTAATTAAAAAAATCCTCTTCTGTCCGACGCAGTCCAAAACGCGATGTCCTCTCTGCTACACCCCCTGTGCATTGATATAGATGTCTATGCACAGGGATGAGCAGACTGAGAACAATCGCAGCTCTGCTACATCATCTCTGTGAGCAGGCGGGCTCTAGGACCCTGGAGCTGCGGCAGCCTGCAGAGCAGACAGCTGGACTCGGCTCGCAAAGTAACAGCAGTTACTTTGCTAGTTTCCCTGCTATCACTGGCACAGTAGCCGAGTCTAATGCAAATCAAAGGCAATCCTAGTTTTGTCAGCGTTTGCCATTGATTTGCATTGGACTCATGCGAGTAAACGCTGGGAAACTCGCAGAGTACCGAGTCCTGCGAGTCCCTTACTACTCGCCGAGTAACGAGTCCTAGCGAGTAGATTCGCCCATCCCTAGAATGGGACTACCCGTCTACCCAGGGTTAAGAGTGGAAGTGCTGGGGATGGGATCCACTTGCAAACCTTACTCTCCGTTGTGACAGGAATAACTGCACACTCATTTGTGGGTGCAATACCCCTACTGTGGCGCACTGACCAGTGGGGCGCCACAAAAGCATCCCCCGTATGCTGTGAGGCCAAACCCATGTGAGAGTGTGGCAAGTCATCACAAACATTACTGCACTTCATAATCAAAGGGTCACAAAGGAGCTATCCTGCAAGTTTGAATTGTGCTGCACTGCCTGATTTCAATACTCATCACACGTTCTATTTCACGATACCGGCAAAATATATCCGTTACATCCCGCGCGATATCGCGGTTCTCACAAGACAGTTAGTATTACAAGCGCAGATGCCACTGAGGTTAATCTCAGGTCACACAAGCAGCATGATACCTGCTGTGTAACTTGAGACAACCTCAGGGAAATCATGAAGATGTCTGAGGTTCATGAGCGAGTGTGACAGCGGCACTGAAGCTTGCAAGTAATAGTGTAGAGTAGAAAGCTAACATCTGTGCCAAAACACAGGGGCTCCACTGTAAAATAGTTTGAGCTGTGTTCGTCAGTTTTTGAGTCCCTTTGATAATGTTTTCTAGGCACTTAATTTTGCCTTTTATTGATTTGAATGGGGTTTGGATGTTTGGCAAACTGTTTGATGAACTGTTCGATGAACATTGCCTGTTCCGCGAGCAGAATCGAACTCGAACTTCCAAAGGTTCGCTCATCTCTATTTATAACCGTAGAAATATAAAAGTTATATTTTCTTTTTGTTTTCAAGATAAGAAAGCTTGAAACGCAATCACCACTGAACAAGACATAAAAGTTGACGTGTCAAAACTTGGCCAAGAAGTATTTTACTACACAATTTTCCAAGTTTTTATGGACTGATGAGATGACAGTAATTCTTGATGGACCAGATGTTTGGCCCATAGCTGGATCAATTATGGGCAAAAAAAAACTTTGAAGTCCGGCACCAAAAGTTCTTAGTTCCAAAAAGATTTCTTGATTAATTTACAGCATAAAAAGCATGGAAAATCGAGGCTATACTATAGTCCGATTAAAAATAGTAAAATACTATGAAACATGGTACATTAATATCAACTACAAAATGCAATCCATGCACTTTAATTCCAGCACTTATGTTTCTCTCAGCCTCCCCATCCTCACAGCCTCTTCAATCCCCTCCAGGAAGACAGCGGAATGGAGCAGTGAGCATCCACACAGCGTGCAGGCTCCCCACAGCCCCCTCCATCCTCACAGCCTCCCCACCCTCACAGCCTCCCCTATCCTCACAGCCTCCCCTATCCTCACAGCCTCCCCTATCCTCACAGCCTCCCCATCCTCACAACCTCCTCCATCCCCTCAGCCTCCCCATCCTCACAGCCTACCCTATCCCCTCAGCCTCTCCATCCTCACGGCCTCTTCAATCCCCTCCAGGAAGACAGCAGAATGGAGCAGTGAGCATCCACACAGCGTGCAGGATCCCCAAAGCCTCCTCCATCCCCACAGCCTCCTCATCCTCACAGTCTCCTCCATCCTCACAGCCTCCTCCATCCTCACTCCTTACTCCTGTCTACAAGGTCTGTCAGTCAGTGTGATGCAGTTCACTCCTGTCTACAAGGCTGTCAGTCAGTGTGATGCAGTTCACTCCTGTCTAGAAGGCTATCAGTCAGTGTGACGTGCTTCACCTCTGTCTACAAGGCTGTCAGTCAGTGTCACAAACTTCACTCGTGTCATCAAGGCTGTCAGTCAGCATGATGCAGTTCAATGCTGTCTACAAGGTCTGTCCGTCAGTGTGACGCAGTTCAATCCTGTCTACAAGGTATTCTAGAATACCCCATGCGTTAGAATCGAGCCACCATCTAGTATATATATATGGGTCTATCGCAGCCATTACATGTGATTTCAGTGGTTGTGACTGTCACAACCACACAAGATGAGCTCACTTTAGTTATTTTCTGCTAGATTATACATTGGAAAAGACCCTATTGCACTTTTTTACAGGTCCAATTACGGTGCGTCTTGTGGGCACTTCTTCAATGGGAAATGTATGGTGAGATAAGAGTACACCTCACTGATCAGTGTCTGGATGGCTGTGGTTGGTGTGGCCCAAACAGGTGATCATCAACATCCATGGATGGAAGGATATGATTTTTGTTAATTAGAAGGGGGCTTTATTGGTCACTTATGTTTTTTTTTAAATGCCAGAAATGAATTTTTGTAAATTTGAACTATTTTGTTATTATTCTCACTTTAAAATCAAACTAGAAACTAAATACTTGATGAGAAAATATTTTTTTTCCACATTAATAGTTGCTTAATAATTCTGCACACAGAGATATTCTCCTAACAAAGATAAAACCTCAGTTTTACTTTCTTAAACATTCAGATTTCAGATTTAATAGCATTTTGGATTAACCGACAGCACTGTCCAATAGTAAAACTGGTCATCGAAAGCACAAGTTGCCTAATAACTCTGTACACTATGCAGGGGTATAACAATTGCTATCACAGACATCACTATCACAACTGGGCCCATGCTGCAGGGTGTCTGTCAACCTCAATGCTGACTTCAGCTGGATATGCGTCTGAGGACGTACATTCAGCTCAAGTGTATAACAGTGCAGAGACCAGTCGGGTCCCTACATTGCAATATATGCTAACGGCCAATAAGAGGCTGGCAGCTGACGTTAACATGCCCTGTGACAGGGGGCACATGACAGTGACATCATGCACCATGGTATACATGCCAAGGTGAGCTGTGTTGACTACAAAGGAGGACCCGGCCTGATGGAGGAGCAGAGGGAGTTGAGTAGAGTTTATTTTTAAATGCAGTACAGGGGAACATATATAACAGAATGGGTGACAAATACCAGGATAGACCTAGGACGGGGACATATATACCAGGTTGGTCTTAGAATGGGGAACATATATACCAAGATGGGCGATATACCAGTATGGGAAACATGTATACCAGGATGGGGAAGATATCCTATGGCAAGACGCCAATTAAAGGTGTAGTGCCTCCATAGCCGTGGTCGTGGGGAAATCTTCAGAGTCTGCACCCCAGCACCCATACACATGCCACATTAAGACAGGGGACCATATATTTAGTAGGTCCCAGGGGGTGGAGCCTAGAGAGAGGGAGACGGGGAGTGACAGCAGAGTCAGACAGTTGGTGTGAGAGAGCAAGAAAGAAGGATGCAGAGGACCCTGCGGCTACAGTGGAGGGCGCCTCTTAGGAGAGGGGTGACCCAGACTGAAAAGGGAGTTACTCCAGGACT
Organism: Allobates femoralis; assembly: GCA_033576535.1. Lineage (NCBI taxonomy): Eukaryota > Metazoa > Chordata > Amphibia > Anura > Aromobatidae > Allobates > Allobates femoralis. The sequence continues at coordinate 156,595,110 of JARQOC010000010.1, forward strand.
GGTTAGAGCCAGCTGGAGGTCCAGGTCACCACCGGCATATCGAAGCCGAGGTAGTTAGACAAAGGGTTTGACCCTAACTGCAGACTAGCAAGCTGAGGGCCTGACACATACAGGGAGCTGAAGCACCCCTAAAGAAGTCCAACATCAGTCCAGCAGCCGGGTCCATGACACCGACAAGCCAGAGACTTTAGGTAACAGACCCTGTGGACTAGAGACTTGACTTAAGAGGGGAGAGCAAGAGAATAACAGGACCACAAGCGCCATATTGAGGACATCACTGTCAGACTCTGGAAAAGCCTTCACGATCTGCGGTTACAATACCCATTTAACCCAGAATGTACCGTGTACCTGTTTCCATCTGGTGCAAGTAAAGAACCGTTTGAGCTGAAGTGGTGTCTGTTCTCCTTTCATTTGTCGCACGGAGGGCTTCAGCAACATTGCTAAGGTGAGGACTACTACTCCCCTCATCCATCCCGCTGCCCTGGGGTAAAGCTCCAACTGTGCGGAGCTGTACTACCAAAGCTGCGTTCCCATCACCTCAGCGGCCGGCTACAGCGCTGGTATACCCATTACCAGGTACCACAGGTGGCGTCACGATACCATTTCCCTCATCATTATCACCCCCATCCCTGCCACTGAGGGTCCAGGGCACGGAATCGGCAACTGACAAGCCGTGAACCCCACTGAAGTAACCACCAGTCCCAGTATCCGAGTACCCCCTACCCTGTCGACCGACTCACATATACCTAGAAGGGGCCCGGGATGAGGTACACTAGTATTGGATAGGGAACATTGCTACACAATGAAGGAGGAGAAACACGTATAACTTTATAGATTTAGGAAGCATCAAGGGCCCATACATCTGAACATGGAGGAAGCGGGACAGATGTAAGTAGATAGCAAATGTTTATTTTTAAGATCTACATTTGTTCACAAAGTTTTTATTTGGCTGTCTCAATTCACGCTTGTTAAGGATGTGTTGCATTCTCTTAGCACAGCTCAAGAAGTTTACATATTCCAGTTAAGCAGATCACAAAGGCAATTAAACAAATCTGCAAATGTTAACACACATTCAGACATTGTCAGATTTACAAAAGTCATGTTAGCTTTATGCTTTGTTTTTTATTATTTTGTATTTTATTATTGTGCTTTTAATCAAAAAAAATGTTGTGGTATAAGATTGCCAGGCTGCAAAAATCCTAACAAAATGACAGTACAAATTTTGAAGGTGTTGGCCCACTTTAAAGTTGGCTAAAAATGGTCAGCGCTCATCTCCATAGGCATAAATTGAAGTGGCATCGAGCTGATCAACTACCGTTCCACCAAACCTTCTCCTCATTGCGGTAAGGAGTTGGGCACTTCACACCTACAGTCTACTCATAACATATCCACTTTTCTAGAGGTACCGTCACACAGGGAGATATCACCGGCGATGTTGCCGGCAACTGAGTGGCGATTTGCCGCGTGTGACAGGGCGATAATCAGGCGATGAATCGCCTGAGTCACATCGCCAGGTTTCCCAACAATGTTGGGAAACCTGGCGATGTTGGTCAGGCGATCATGCCTGATCGCCCTGTGTAACGTGGCAACCTGCAATGTTGTGGGCGATTCCGCCTATCTACAACATTGCGAGTGATCGCTCGCTGGGTTGCTGGGCAACCCAGCGAGCGATAGCCGCAGCAACTAGCCGGCGACATCGCTGGTAAGTTGCTCAGTCTGACATCTCGCCGGCGATGTTGTCAGGGATGCGCGCTCCCGCGATTGCCGACAACATCGCCGAAGATATGTCCCTGTGTGACGGTACCTTTAGGGAAAACGACCGGACAATTCCACAGCAAGCCAATCTGATGCTTCCTCACAATAGTCAAGAGTGCAGACAACAGAGCCAGGTGGAGTGATGAGAAAGGAGACAAAGACCCTACCACAGTCATACCCCAATGCACCAAAAGCTAATTGTACCTAAAAAAAAACAAATAGGATGCTGATTACTTCACAAACCTTTCTATTTAATCGATATAACAACGCCATTTTGGCCACACCTTTAGTTTAACATGTAAAATCCTGATGACTGGTTCTCGCCGACTTATATGAAGGACCAGAGCTCTGGATTAATTCTAGCAGAACATACAATTACAATGTACAAAAAAGTCAAAAGGAAAAAAAAGAAGAAACTTTTTGTAAAGAAGCACGCTCCAAGAGATTGAGATAGACTGAAGGAATGCCTGTAAGAAGAAGACTATAGGTGGCTTCACACCTGGCGACGTAACTAGCGACATCGCCGAAAAAGTGACGTATCAGCGATGTCGCTAGCGACGTCGCGCTGTGTAAACGCGCGGCGCGACCGCATTTTATCGCCGGTCGCAGGTTGACAGGTTTACGGGAAGAACTGTAAACCTGTCAACCTGCGACCTGCGATAAGGCTGGATCGTGCCGTGTGACATCACCAGAGCGATGTCAGCGGCGATCCAGCCTATACCGCAGCGTAGCTGCGGATCGCTCGCTGGGCTGAGCCCAGCCCAGCGAGCGATGTCGCCGCCCGCATCGCTGCGGTGTCGCCGGCCGCAGCGATGTCGGAACCGAGCGGGCACCCGCGCATCGCTTCCGACATCGCTGGCCAGGTCGTGCCGTGTGACGGGACCATATGGCCTGTACGAGAGACGAAGTCTGGTATTGTTTGCTCACCTGCATTTGCTGTTTCAGGTTCTACCTTGAATATAATTGACTGTGGCTTTGCTGTGGATTGTGGTTATAATTTTTCTTCCCTTAATCTACCCATTCAAGTTTTTGCTATTGAGAAGTCTCTAAAGAGGATTACTCACTGAATCCATTTCATTTATGGTTTTACCTTCTCCACCTGTAAAGGTAGTGCTCGGCCTATCAAGCACAATCTGGTCAATAATCAGAAGACCCAAGAGGTTAGACCTAGTGATGAGCGAGTACTAAAATATTGGTAATCACTATACTCGTTAGGAGTACTTTTTAATAATCTGTACTTGCTATTCAGAACGAATACACATGTAAGTCAATGGGAAACGTGAGTAATTTTCTGCTGGACCTTACAAAGAGGTCTGGGGGCCTGAGGAAAAGGCTGAAATGAGGGGGAAAGTGACAAAACAGAATGGGAAGAGCCTGGAGAATCTGCCTGCAGCATTCCTGACTCACATATGGTTTGTGGGAATACGTTTGTCACAGTATAGCGCTACTTTTAGAGATACACAAGAACAACTACCAAACTGCACCTAAATCACATTTAACAGGCTAAAAAGGTTCTGAAATGGCTTTTCCTGCATAATCTCTTGTATACACATCTAAATAAAACAGAGAAACAAAGAAATATCACTTTCATCGTTTGTTCACACGTACTGTTGTGGCGTTTTTTTGCCTTTTACAATTGGGAGGGCCCTGACTCATACACTTTGTAGGTCCCTCTGTCATACAGCATTTTTAGTTAGCTATTCCCCAGCACTTTACAAGACAGCTACCACTTACCAGTAGGTATGTTGATCTGACCTGAGGGGCCTCAGCTTACCCTGTAAAATATGTTGGGACTGCTGTTACTTAGACATTTGGGCAGTCCCTCCCTCATTGAGACTCATAGTTAAATACATATTCCATAGCAGTTTACCATTTGCCTATTGTGGTGTTGGGCTTTACCCTCCTCCTGCATCTCCATGTGATTCTGTGGCCCTAAATTCAAGTTTTCAGAGGGTCTGTAGGTCTCAAGAAATTTGATTTTAGTGAGGAAGTGAGAGGCATGTGGCCCTGTAACATAAATTTGGAAGGGTCCTCCTCTAGAATTTTTGGAGGTTCCTCTTGTGCACATTTGAGAATGCACTCTTTTACTAATATTGCAGTGTCTTCACTTGCTCATTTAACTCTTTTAAGGGCAGAGACTACAGAGAAAAAGGACAAGCAAAATGGAGTACTAGAAGGTAGTGGTGACTACTGCCTGTGAGGACCTGTAAATGGCACCATATTCCATGGATCCATCACCACCCCATGCACCGATGTACCTGATAATTGCACAATAAATTGGACTATTACTGACTGGTGAGTTGCAGCTTGTTTTTCCCCAAAATGTTGAGGAAAAAGGACCATGCCTGCTTTGTGCAAGGCAGCACTAAATGCTTGTAGTACTGCTTGGGATTTGGCTACGGCATTAGCACCATATTAATGTGACTGATGTGGATGACACAAGCCAGGCTGTGATGCCATAAACAGGGGGAGGAAAGGACTGGTGCATTTAAACAAGAAGCAGCACAAAATGCTAGTACTCTGTGTGCTGAAAAATAGAGCTCTGCGTCTGACAAGTGCTGCTGTTATATGGACACTGGAAGAACACTTTAACCTCTCACCCCCTAATACACAATCTCTCCCTCCCTGTACTGTGATCTTATTCAGTGATTTCAGCTCTGAAAAGAGCTATTGTATTCTGGTATTATGGAGCTAGTGAGCGGCTCTTTTAAATTCTGTCCCAGATCAAGAATCTCTCCCTCCCTGCACTACACTGACCTAGTATACACTTCAGGTAACCTTGAAAAGTTATTTTGTGTTATAAAGAGGCCTAAAAACTCTCCCTAGCAGCTGCTTGACATCTCCCTATGCTTCTCCAACACTGGCTATGGAGGCAATGAGTGCAAAATGGCAGCAGCAGGACTTTTATAGACCACATAATGCTGGGCGGCCAGTCAATAACAGTAATGCCACAAGCAAGATGTCTGTGGCATTACTGTGATTGGTTAAGAAGCCCGGCAGGCTTAGTGGCTGCATAGGAGGCTCCAAAACTGCAGGGAGGGGCATCCAAATATAGCGAGGCGCGTACACAAATACTCACAATATAACTAGTAACCCGAATACCGTACTATCCGTGCGAGTAGCGGAGAGTAATGATTACACTCACTCATCACTAGTTGGACCATGGGGTGACTCCTGCTTTGAGGGGTATTTCTAAGATCCTCAGCTTCAGTAACTTCTGATGTTTTGCATCATAGCATTGTCCTAGAATTATGGGACAAAGAATCTGTCTAATTTCTTGCAGAATGTATGGCACTGGGTGCTCCAAGGGCAGATCTAGGATGACACATTCACAATAGTTAGGACAGCGCACTCGAAAATGTATCTATAAATAAACTCTATGAATCCCTCTCTTTCAGAGTAGATTTAAAGTCATGCATGGTTCTGATTGTGATACCAATGTGATAAGAATGGTGTGTGGATGTGGATAGGATAGGTATAGAACACGTAATCATAATTAAAATAGTGACCACAGACCTTATCATTCATTCCATATAAATGATCAGTTCTCTGTTGAAATACAAACAGGGTCAATTCCTCTTCTCATTATGCCGTTATGATGAAATCATGAACTGAGCTGAAATTCTTGTGACAGAAAACCGCTTCCTCGGCCAGGGAAACAGATGGGGGTATTGCACAGCCGGTAACAGAGAAAATAGTGAATATCATGTCGTTGATGGTCACGTCCTAAAAACGCTGGATCATGCCATCAGCACGTGATCAGATATTCGAAAAGTATAAATTGAAGGGAGTCACAGTCAGTGAGGGGGAGGAAAACCTTTCCAGAGGCCAACATGTATGGATGTCTCTGTGAAGCAAGCCGTGGTCCCTTCTCACTGATCGTGACTTCCCCGATGACGAAGGGGAAGCAGCTACAATACATGGTAAACGTACTGATGCTTATTCGCTATAATTAAGTCTAGGTATAATTGGTATACTTTGTGTTAAGACTGTATTCAATTGATGACAATTCATGTGCTACTTTGTAAACAAATACATTTAATCTTGCTATAAAGAATATCATTATTCATGCCTGATTTGTAAGTCAGTGAGCGCTACGTACTGTCATGTGAAGGTCTCTTTCTAGAACTTTTGGGTGGCAGAATGCTGGTAAGGATAGTGAAGAAGAGTATGGCCATAATTGCAGAGTCTGCACCAGGGCTATTGAATGTCCAGCAGGTTTACTCTCACCTAGTGAGGTTCTGTGGTGGTACTCACTTCACCATGGACCCGGTCACTGATTATCTTATCTAGGAGGAGGAGAGACTTCTATCTCAGTTCAGATACGCTGGGAAGGGTTCAGATGTGAGAAGGCTTCTGTATTTAGGTGGGGAAGTTTGTGTGATTGTTGTTAAAAAATCTAAAAGTCTAAAACTGGAATCTAGAATGTTTGTGCTTTAATATGTAGGTCCTTACAGGATTGTTGAAGTTTTAAGCCTCGTCATGGGGAAATTTCAACTCCATTTGGTTTGAAAGATCAAAAACTCTATTATTTTTCCTTTTAAAATGATTTCAGTGGATACCTGGCCATAGAGACATAGAGGTGCATCACAATGAATTAGAAGATCATCAAAAAGTGACTTTATTTCAGTAATTGAATACATAAAGTGAAACCCATACATTACATAGAGTCATTACACGCAGAGGGATCTATTTCATGTGTTTATTTCTGTTAATGTTAAAGGTCATTATCTCGGAACATTAAAGTAGGGAGGATGAAGGGTCTGAGAGATAAAATATGACCTACATCAGAGGCTTCACCTTGTGTGGTTGTGAGAGTCACAACCACTATAAAAGCAGATCATGGCTGCTGCAGTCCCCAGCGTGGTGCATATAGAGTAGGGAGGAGGAAGTGTTAAAGACCGCACTGCCGTATTCCACCAGGCATCAAAAGGGGAATATAACATTGATTTATTAGTCAACGCATTTCAGGACTCCCTGGCCCCTTCCTCAAATCAATCTCATATTGCCATGTTTCAGGACGTTTCAGGGAGCCCTGAAACATGACTAATAAGTCAATATTATATTCACCCTTTGATGTCTCGTGAATACAGCAGTGCGGTTTTCAACCCTTCATCCTCCCTACTTTTACTTTCTGAGGTAATAACTTTTGGGTTTTCATTGGCTACAAGCCATAATCATTAACATTAACAGAAACAAACACATGAAATAGATCCCTCTGTGTGTAATGACTCTATATAATGTATGTGTTTCACATGTTAGGCTATGGGTTGAACTAAATGGACTTAAGGTCTTCCTTCAACCTTAAATACTATGTTACTATGTTACTTTATGTATTGAATAACTGAAATAAATTATCTTTTTGATGATATTCTAATCCATGGAAATGCTCCAGTAAGGTGAATTTGGAGGCGGCGCTGGGAGAACAAGTGCTGAGTTTAAGGCAGGTCAGGTGGTTATGGTTCTGAAGATAACTCCTCAGTTAATTCGGGCAATTTTCATGGAAATCGCCTGGTTAGAGAGTTCCATAATCAATATCAGATGGAAAGGCCTGCTGAGGGCCCAGTAGCCCCTTGAGAAAAGGGGGTACTCTCATTCCTCAGTTTAAGGACTAGACTCAATAAGTTCTTTTTGCATGGTTGGTTTCTTTCCCTGCCGAGCCACAGCCTGGTCAGTCTCTGTCCAACTGCTGATTGTTCTCTTATCGTTGCCTTACTTCCCTTGCTTTGCTGTTAGTCAGGTGTTTGTCACTTTCCTATTTTGTCTTGGTCCTATCACAGCTTGGGTGGGGCTATTTATACTCACCTTGCACCAGTCTTCTTTGCTGGCTATATTTCTAAATGGATCTCAGCAAAGTAGTTCCAACTAAGGGGGTTTGCCTGCTAGGCAGAGACCAGTTTTACTGATCTGTGATTGCTCATTTACCTTTCCAATACCATTCATTGTTTCTCAGTTAGGTTGATGGGAGTTTTACTTTGTTCTCATTTATTATTCTCCTATATATTCCCTTGTACACCTGTCTCATGTTCCTTCACCTTGGATCCTCATCTACCCCTGCACATGTTCTGTCTCTTGTTTAGTTGTGCTTCATTACTTCCCTCTGGTTCCTCAAGAGGAATGAGAAACTTTTTGATGGCCTTTCAGGCATCCAGGTCTGGGTTGTTTTTTGGTTGTGCAGCAAGATACCTTCTAGTTTGTAGAGGATTCAGTGTGTGTGCGGCTGTTCTGTTGTAGACTTTATTTTTCCCTTTACCCATGTTTAATTTAGTAAGTACATAACACAATGAATGTTTTGTAGAAAAGTCTGCCTATCACAAATGACTGAAATACCAAATATTTCGATGTTTAGTTTACTTAAAATTCTAAAAATGAAAAGTTTGCTTGTGCACTGCGCTATTAAATGGGATGTTTATTACTACTGGGTTACCATCCATTGTCATGTTGAGATCACTTTGACATTATTAAGATTGTGCAGGTGTTAATGAGTTTAGAAATAATTGGTCAAAGCCGTAAGAAACCTCAAAGTGTCAGACATTTTCAGGGCAATTGGAGTATCTGCGTTTTTTGTAAAAATTCACAGAACCTGAAAAAACTTGAATTTCAGAAAATGTGATCATCTCTAGGTAACAGTATTTTTCAGTAGCTGGGCGTCTTTAGAAAGTCTGACATAGGTAGCATTTAATGGACACCGTGAGGAAACTAGTAACTTCTCCATCAAGAGCTATTTTTCTTGCCTTTATCCACATGTGAAGAAAATGGCTCTCTTTATAACTGATAACAAATAGACATACAGTGCGGGAGATAAATATTTGATACTTGGCCAATTTTGCAACTTTTCCCACTAACAAAGACTGGAGAGATCTGTAAATGTTATTGTACATACACTTCAACTGTGAGAGACCAGAATCTTAAAAAAAAATCCAAAAAAATCACATTGCATGAGTTTCAAGTAATTAATATACATTTTATTGCATTAAATAAGTATTTGATACAGTACAAAAACAGAACTTAATATTCGGTACAGAACGTGTGTTTGCAGTATCAGAGGTCAGATATCTCCTGTATGGATTTTGGCACACTCCTCCATACACATTTTCTCCAGATCTTTCAGATTTCGTGGGCTGCCGCTGGATGACATTTAGTTCCAGCTCCCTCCAAAGATTTTTTATTGGGTTCAGGTGTGGAGACTGACCAGGACCTGGAAATGCTTCTTATAGAGCCACTCCTTAGTTGCCCTGGCTGTGTGTTTCGAGTCATTATTGGAAGACCCAGCCATGACCTATCTTCAATGTTCTTACTGAGTGAAGGAGGATGCTGGCCAAATCTTATGATACATGACCCCATTCATCCCTTCTTCAATACAGTAGAGTTGTCCTGTGTCCTTTGCAGATAAGCACCCCCAATTATGATTTTATCACCTTCATGCTTCACAGTTGGGATGTGTTCTTGGGGTTGTATTTATTTATCCTTCTTCTTCCTCCAAACATACTTTGTGAAGTAGATACCAAAAAGTTGTATTTTGGTCTCAATGACCACATGACCGTTTCTGGATCATCTAGATGTCATTGGAAAACCTCAAATGGGCTTGGACATGTGCTGGTGTGAGCACGCGGACCTTGCATGATTTTAATCCATGACAACATAGTGTATTACTAATGGTTATCTTTCAGACTGTGTTCCCAGCTCTCTTGAGATCATTGACAAGGCCCTCCTGTGTAGTTCTGAGCTGATTCCTGACCTTTCCCAGAATCATCCTTACTCCATGAGGTGAGACCTTTCAAGGAGCCCCAGACCAAGGAAAATTGACAGTCATTTGTGTTTCTTCCATTTTCCAATAATTGCACCAACAGTTGTCTCCTTCTCACCTCGCTGCTTGCATATTGTCCTGTAGCCCATGCCCTCCTTGTGCAGGTCTACAGCTGTGTCCCTGGTGTCCTTAGGTCTTGGCCGTGTCTCTTTGGTCTTGGCCATGGTGGAGAGATTGGTGTGTGATTGAGTGAGTGGACAGGTGTCTATTATACAGGTAACAAGTTCAAACAGGGGCAATTAATATAGGTAATGAGTGCAGAGTAGGAGAAAATCTAAGGCCAGCTTCACACTGCGGTGTGATCTGGTCCGGGGCTGTGAGGGATGAACCTGACAGCCCTGGACTGGATCAGCACACAGAACTGGAGGGCTAATATGCACTCCGGTCTGGTGTGTGGCCGCATGCAGCTGCAGCCGCTGATAGGTCAGGACCACGGCGCCGCAGTCCTGACCTATCAGCAGCGGGAGCTGCGTGCGGCTGCATACCAGACCGGAGGGCATATTAGCCCTCCAGTTCTGTGTGCTGATCCAGTCCGGGGCTGTCAGGTTCATCCCTGACAGCCCAGGACCGGATCACACCGCAGTGTGAAGGCACCCTAACAGGTCTATAAGAGACAGAATCATTGTTGATTGGTCAATGATAAAATTCTTTTTTCATGCAATACAATGCAATTTAATTGTTTAATCACCATACACAATGATTTTCAATTTTTTTTCTGCCTCTTACAGTTGCAGTGTAACTATGATAAAAATTACAGACCTCTCCGTTCTTTGTAGGTGGAAAACATGCAAAATCGGCAGAGTATGAATGCTCTTGCATTAGAGAGTTTAATACAAAGCAAATTACATCTTAAAATATATCATTAGACAATATTTACTTAACTCTAGAAAACCCTATAGAAGCTCATACACTTCTGGAAGTTGTTGACATTCTCAGTTTACCGTAAACTTCACATCCTTTCTCTTTTTATCCATTGCCATCTGTCTGAATAAAGATCACCAATCTTTGAACTTCGTTACTAAACTCTTCCTAATTTACTATAAAAAGGTATTAAATAAAACTCTGACACTTTTAATTGTGTTATAAACAGCAACACAATGTACCTCCTCCATCACTTCTCCCTTTGAATAGTGTAAATTGGTCTTTTGAGCATCAGCAGTTCATAGTTGGTGTTTTCTTACCTGATTATATTAACAGGAGTAACAATCCCCTTATAAAGGGTATTATAAAAAAGATGTGACATTTTTCTTAGAATTCATTATTGCCTAGTATTAATATGACATCAAATCAACCTCCAAAACCTCTAGACTAGAATCAAAGAGAAAAGACTGACAACTAGGGATGGGCGAATCTACTCGCTAGGACTCGTTACTCGGCGAGTAGTAAGGGACTCGCAGGACTCGGTACTCTGCGAGTTTCCCAGCGTTTACTCGCACGAGTCCAATGCAAATCAATGGCAAACTCTGACAAAACTAGGATTGCCATTGTCTTGCATTAGACTCGGCTACTGTGCCAGTGATAGCAGGGAAACTCACAAAGTAACTGCTGTTACATTGCGAGCCAAGTCCGGCTGTCTTCTCTGTGTGCTGGGTGCCGCAGCTCCAGGGTCCTAGAGCCCGCCTGCTCACAGAGATGATGTAGCAGTGCTGAGATTGTTCTCAGTCTGCTCATTCCCTGTGCATAGACATCTATATCTATGCACAGGGGATGTAGCAGAAAGGACATCGCGTTTTGGACTGCGTCGGACAGAAGAGGATTTTTTTAATTAAAGATGGAGTCCCTAATGGCTTTTTTTTTTATTTCTAATAAAAAATTTTCTCTGTGTTGTGTTTTTTTTAAAACAATTTAATAGAAATTCATGGCGGTCATGTCTAATATTGGCGTGACCGCCATAAATTTCGGGCTTAGGGCCAGCTGATAATACAAAGCTGGCCCTAACCTCTTTATTACCCAGCGTGCCACCGCCACCAGGGCCGCTGGAAGAGCGGGGTTCAGCGCCAGAGGATGGCGCTTCAATGAACGCGCCATCTTCTGGGGCGGCTGCGGGCTGCAATTTGCAGCGGGGGGTGCCCAGAAAGCTTGGGCATCCCTGCGCTGCGGATTCCAGCCCCCAGCTGCTTAGCTGTACCTGGCTAGACATAGAAATTGCGCGGAGCCCCACACATTTTTTTTTATTATTTCATGAATTTCAGAGTCTCAGAGTCAGAGTCTCAGAGAGTCAGAGTCAGAGTCTCAGAGAGTCAGAGTCAGAATCTCAGAGAGTCAGAGTCAGAATCTCAGACAGTCAGAGTCAGAATCTCAGACAGTCAGAGTCAGAATCTCAGAGAGTCAGAGTCAGAATCTCAGAGAGTCAGAGTCAGAATCTCAGAGAGTCAGAGTCAGAATCTCAGAGTCTCAGAGTCAGAATCTCAGAGTCTCAGAGTCAGAGTCAGAATCTCAGAGAGTCAGAGTCAGAGTCAGAATCTCAGAGTCTCAGAATCTCAGAGTCTCAGAGTCAGAGTCAGAATCTCAGAGAGTCAGAGTCAGAATCTCAGAGAGTCAGAGTCAGAATCTCAGAATCTCAGTCTCAGAATCTCAGAGTCTCAGAGAGTCAGAGTCAGAGTCAGAATCTCAGAGTCTCAGAGTCAGAGTCAGAATCTCAGAGTCTCAGAGTCAGAATCTCAGAGAGTCAGAGTCAGAGTCAGAATCTCAGAATTTCATGAAATAATTCAAAAAAAATGCGTGGGGCTCCGCGCAATTTCTATTTCTAGCCAGGTACAGCTAAGCAGCTGGGGGCTGGAATCCGCAGCGCAGGGATGCCCAAGCTTTCTGGGCACCCCCCGCTGCAAATTGCAGCCCGCAACCGCCCCAGAAGATGGCGCGTTCATTGAAGCGCCATCCTCTGGCGCTGAACCCCGCTCTTCCAGCGGCCCTGGTGGCGGTGGCACGCTGGGTAATAAAGAGGTTAGGGCCAGCTTTGTATTATCAGCTGGCCCTAAGCCCGAAATTTATGGCGGTCACGCCAATATTAGACATGACCGCCATGAATTTCTATTAAATTGTTTTAAAAAAAACACAACACAGAGAAAATTTTTTATTAGAAATAAAAAAAAAAAGCCATTAGAGATTCCATCTTTAATTAAAAAAATCCTCTTCCGTCCGACGCAGTCCAAAACGCGATGTCCTCTCTGCTCATCCCTGGGCATAGATATAGATGTCTATGCACAGGAAATGAGCAGACTGAGAACAATCTCAGCACTGCTACATCAGGCAGCAGGCAGGCTCTAGGACCCTGGAGCTGTGGCAGCCAGCACACAGAGCAGACAGGACTCTTATCTGTGCGAGTTTCCCAGCGATTACAGTTGCAAAGTAAACGAGTCCAATGCAAATAAATGACAAAACTAGGATTGCTTCAGGCTGAAGCTTCCGAGACACATCTGTGATTTGTAAATCTCACACTACTCGCTATTACTCGCTTCCCCATTCATTAACATTGGACTCACTAGACTCGCAACGAGTAGCGAGTCCCGGGCTCGGAATCGCTAGAGTCAAGCGATTCCGAGTAATTTAGGATTCGCCCATCACTATTTACAATAAATAATTTTTTTCCTTGTGTGTTATTTCTAATAAAGGACTTTTCTTTGCATCTGTTATTTAACTATTTACTCACCAGATTTGTAATGTGGGGGTATCAGACGCCTCAACATTACCAACCTAGGTTTAATGACAGCTGTCAACTCAACTGTCATTATCCCAAAGAATGACCCCAAATACCACTACACCAGGGCAGCGGAAAGAGTCGGGGTAAAGTGCCAGGGGTGGCGCTTATACAGTCATATGAAAAAGTTTGGGCACCCCTCTTAATCTTACTTATTTTTTTTGTTTAAAATTGTTTTTTTGCACCAGCTATTTCAGTGTGATATATGTAATAACTGATGGACGCAGTAATATTTCAGGATTGAAATGAGGTTTATTGCACTAACCGAAAATGTGAAATATGCATTATTTCAAAATTTGACAGGTGCAAAAGCATGGGCACGGCAAAAGAAAAGTGACATTAATATTTAGTAGATATAATGGTCAAAAACAGAGGAACAGTGACCTGGATCCAAGGCCCTGCTTGGAGAGCTGGAAGAGTATTTGAAACAAGAAAAGTGCATTTTCCTAAAAGGCATGATGTTGGGTTACTGTCGATTCTTTTAGTTGGCTTTTGTCCATAGAAGATGTTTTTGAGTTGTTTTTTAGTATTTCAAACATCAATGCCTGTTTTATTGTTAATTTTTTCCTCATCCCAAGTTTAGCGCCATTTGCACTTCACCAGATGGATTAGTGAGTATGTATTCAGCCTTTTAGCAACAACTCTGGACTGTTTCTGCAAACAGGTGATTTGATACTGCCCTACAGAGACTAGTGAAAAAGCCACATTTGTCTGGCCTGACTCTCTAAGGTATGGAAATGCAAGACAATACACATACTCCTGTAGAACAAGGCTGGCCAAGAGCAGTCCTCAAGGGCTGCAAACAGTGCATGTTTTCAGGATTTCCTTAGCATTGCTACAGGTGATGAAATTAGCACCTATGCACTGCTAAGGAAATGCTGAAAACCTGGACTGTTTTCAGATCTTGAGGACTGTAGTTGCTGACCCCTGCCCTAGAAGTCTCTGTGGAAGTAGTCAGACGGCAATAGGAATCCTCAAGCCTTTTCACCACCACTGGGGCTCTCTCTGGACCCTCTTAAGCCCATATGTTATGTAGAGTTATTACACACAGGGTGATCTATTTTAAGTGTTTATTTCAGTTAATGTTGATTATTATGGCTTACAGCCAACGAGAAGCCAAAGATTGTTATCTCAGAAAATGAAAGAGGATGAAGGGTGAGAAACCGCGCTGTCATATTCCAGAAGACATCAAAGGCTGATTATAATGTTGATTTATTAGTCAACTTGTTTCATTGCTCCCTGAAATGCCCCAAAACACGATAATATTATACTTATTTGTCCTGAGGAAGGGGCCAGGGTAACATGAAACACGTTGACTAATAAATCAATATTATATTCACCCATTGATGTCTTGTGGAATACGGCAACATGGTTTTTAACCCTTCTTTGTCCCCACTTTCATTTTCTGATATAATGACCTGTGAGTTCTCATTAGCTATAAGCCATAATCATCAACATTTACAGAAATAAACACATGAAATAGATCCCTCCGTGTATAATGAGTCTATATAATATATGTGTTTCACTTTATGTATTGAATTACTGAAATAAAACCTTTTTGATGATATTCTGATTAATTGAGATGCACTAGACTGTACAATATATATATATATACAGTTGGGAAAAAAAGTATTTAGTCCTTCACCAATTGTGCGCGTTCTCCCCCTTATAAAGCTGAGGTCGGCCTGTAATTGACATCATAGGTGACCTCAACTATGGGAGATAAAATGAGAAAACTAATCCTGAAAATCACATTGTCTGATCTGGTAACAATTTTTTTTCACATTTTGGTGGAAAATAAGTATTTGGTCAAGCGAGATTTCTGACTCTCACAGAGCTGTAACGTCTTCTATAAGAGGCTCCTCTGTCCTCCACTCATTACCTGTAGTTATGGCACCTGTTTGATCTTGTTATCAGTATAAGGCTAAATTCTGACAGTGCATTTTTTTTTGCTTCTGTTCTGCTGCGTTTTTAGCTGCAGAACAGGAGCTGTCATTAAAATGCACCCAAAAACGGATTATTCGTTTTCTGATGTATTTTTGGCTGTTACATTTTTTTGACCCATAGACAATGGCTTCTATGAGAAAAGTAGATCAGAAAAACTCATCACAAATTGACAAGCACTTTTCCAGAACGGAGCCTTCAAAATTGAAAAAACAGATCACTTTCAAAGTGCCCTGTCTAAATAGCAAAAATGAAAACTCATAGACTTTGCTGGGATGTCATTTGAGTGATCCATATTCTGCAGTGCACTGCAAAAAAAACTGATTAAAAATGGATAAAAAAATGCACAGTCTGATGTAGCGTAAAAGACACCTGTCCGCAACCTCAAAGAGTCACACTCCAAACTCCACTATGGTGAAGACCAAAGAGTTGGCAAAAGGACAGCATGACAATGATCCCAAGCACACCGCCAGGGCAATGAAGTAGTGGCTTTGTAGGAAACATTTCAAGGTCATGAAGTGGCCTATCCAGTCTCCAGATCTAAACCCTATAGAAAACCTTTGTTTCAAGATATTTTTATTGAAAACGTTTTTGAAATAACCATGTTAGGGAAGGAGAAGGGTACAGAAGTAAGAAAAGGGGGGAAGGAAAAACAAACAATCTACACATTATAGACAGAAAGGTTTGGAATCACTGTACACTGTGCCGCCAGCACACAGCGACCAATGAGAATAGCGCCTCACTTCCCATAGAGATATAATGGAGTACTTTGAGTTTCAAATTTCCCTCTTAAGTGAGGCGCTATGCTGATTGGTCGCTGTGTGCTGCGTCGACCAATCAGCATAGCGCCTCACTTCCCATAAAGATACATAGCGGTGTTTCGCGCGATGCATGTCCGGGCCCTTGGTTGTATTTTCGGCCACGGCGCTCGGCTCTCGTCGGTCGTCGCCGGGGCAGGAGACTCGCAATGGCCGCTTCACGGCCATTGCTCGCGCCCCTGCAATGTGGCCCGGCGAGGATCGATGACAGCCGAGCACTGTGGCCGAAAATGGAACCAAGGGCCCCGCCATGCATCGCTCGAAACACCGCTATGTATCTCTATGGGAAGTGAGGCGCTATTCTCATTGGTCGCTGTGTGCTGGCGGCGACCAATGAGAATAGCGCCTCACTTTCAGTGGTAAATTTGAAACTCAAAGTCGTCCATTATATCTCTATGGGAAGTGAGGCACTATTCTCAATGGTAGCCGGCAGCACACAGCGACCAATGAGAATAGCGCCTCACTTCCCATAGAGATATAATGGACGACTTTGAGTTTCAAATTTACCGCTGAAAGTGAGGCGCTATTCTCATTGGTCGCTGTGTGCTGTGCCGACCAATCAGCATAGCGCCTCACTTCCCATTGAGATACATAGCGGTGTTTAGAGGAATTTATGGCCGGGCCCTTGGTTCTATTTTCGGCCACGGCGCTCGGCTCTCGTCGGTCGTCGCCGGGGCGGGAGACTCGCAATGGCCGCTTCGCGGCCATTGCTCGCGTCCCTGCAACGGCTCGCAATGGCCGTCTCGCGGCCAATGCTCGCGCCCGGCAACGGCTTGCAATGCCCGCTGCGTGGGCAATGCTTCGTGGGTCACGTGGCTGCGAGGCAGCCACGTCCACGACGACGGAAGTAGCGCCGAAACTTACGGAAGTGCGCTACGGCAATTATATATTAGATTGTAATTAGAGGGGAGTGTGTAGCAGATTTGTACACCAGGTCTCTCCAGGCCAGAATAACGGCTTTAAGGGTGGGGTAGTTTGGCAGGGGCCTAGAGGGCTCAATAAGGTGGGTGAGAATTAGGGGCCGTAATTGTTCAGTTTTAGCAGCTGACCTTTCTATGTTGATCCAGGATATGTTATTAGATTCAAGTAACCATCCCTGACAGAGCTTTAATGTGGAGGCCAAATAATAGTTATATAAATTGGGAACACCCAGTCACCCCATCTTCTTATGCTTCGATAATGAGTAGCCAGGAATTCTTGCCTTTTTAGGATTCCAAATATATTTCATAAGTTGAGACTGTAGTTTCTGAAACCATCGTTTTGGTTTAAAAATGGGAAGAGATCTTATAATGTAAAGAAATTTAGGGAGTAAGAGCATCTTGAACGCTTCAATTCGACCTAACTATAGAAAACCTTGAGGGAGTTGAAAGTGCGTGTTACCCAGCAAAAGCCCCCAGAACATCACTGCTCTAGAGGAGACCTGCATGGAGGAATGGCCGACATACCAGCACCAGTGTGTGCCAACCGCGTGAAGACTTACACAAAATGTCTCATCTCTGTCATTGCCAACAACAGAGATAGAACAAAGGATTGAGATGAACTTTTATTATTGACCAAATACTTATTTTACACCAAAATTTGAAGAAAAAAAAAACAAACTGTTACCAGATCATCAGACAATGTGATTTTCAGGATTAGTTTTCTCATTTAGTCTCTCATAGTTGAGGTCACCTATGATGTCAATTACAGGCCGACCTCATCTTTATAAGTGGGAGAACGCGCACAATTGGTGGCTGAATAGATACGTTTTTTTCCCCACTATTACATGTTATGTTAGCTGTGTTATGTTACATTAATTTTATTATATGACTATAAAGGCGGGCTTCATACTGTTTGATTATTGGGATAAAAGAATTAAATTGTCTCGAAAAGAAGAGCTGATGTGAAAAATGATGATTTCTGTATAGTGAGGTGGAATAAAGTGCGAGATAAAGAGAAGTAATGAAAACAGAGGTGGGGAACAACCTGTCACCAGAGGATGAGGATGGTAGGAGGTCTCATTCTATTGACCAGCCATTCATGTGAAAGTGATTGTCAGACGTTGTCTCACTTAAGCATTTACTATACACCTGATTGATTTTCTAAGTACATACATTAGTTTATGTTAGTCTTTCAAATGCAATAACACAAGCATTGAAATGTGTGAAAATGTCCTTATTTTCACTTTGTGAAATGGAATTCAATCACTGGCATTAAGTGGACCATTCATATAGGAAAGAGACCTTCAGAAGAGCACATTACTCCACACCGTGAATATATTCCTTCCATTCTCTTGTAAAGATGGAAAGGAAAAGTGCAGCATTGACTCGTAGGAAGCCAGAAAATGTATTATATATCTTATAGGCGTTATACATGAGTCATTAGAGTCAATCACTGGTTGGCTGAAAAACCCATTTATCATATTATTGAAGGAAAACTGAAATAAAAAGACTTAAACCTATGAATGAAAATACAGTATTTCCATTGGACTTCATTATTGCAGGTTTAGGCAATGCAGAGCTAACAGCTATAGTAACATGTAGAACACTCCAAGGCCGATAAATCACACTTCTCACCTTACCCAAATGTTCAGAAGTCAGGCAGTACCTATTGAGCAATACTTTGGAGTAATATGACGTTTTACTTATAATCTGCCAGAGTATATCATTAGTGATTATATGTCATGGGACCAAGTCACCAAGGCTTGTTGTTTTGCAGCTCCAGGATCCACCCTGTCTCTGTGTGTTCTGCTGTGATGTGCAGACATTGCCCTCCCCCCTCTCTATCACTCACAGAATGCAAATCATTAGTCTTGCCTTCAGTTTCAGTTTCACAATAGCACAGACAGAGAGAGGGAGGATCCTGGAGCTGCTAAACAACACCCCCTGGTGACTAAAGAATATGGCCCCGGCTAATTATAATCACTAATGAGTGAGTATTAAAACGTTTTATGCACTTTCACAGGATGCTTTTAGGAGACAAAAGGAGTGTGAGATTAGTGATAGGATGCTGCAGGGACATGTTTTGCTAGCTTAGGAGGCGTTTTGGAGGTGACAGGATCCCGTTAAAGTGTATGAATTGGGTAAAATATTTTGGATATGCTTCCACAAGCTTCTCACAATATTTGGAAGGAATTTGGGCCCATTCCTCCTGACAGATCTAGGGTAACTGAGGCATATTTCTATGTCTTGTTGCTCGCAGCCTTTTCAGCTTTGTCCATAAATCGAATATATAAAGCTGAATGTGTGTATGTATGTGTGTGTGTATGTATATCCGGGATTGGCCTCTACACCGTCGCAACTACAGCCACAAAATATTGCACAGTCACACATCTGGACCCTGAGAGCGTCATAGGCTATGTTGTGAGGCGAAATTTTAACCCCGCGTGTTCCAATTCACCAAACAATTTTGCCCCTATCTACATAATGGGGAAAAAGTGACAGTTACCAGCTGACAGTTGTGAATGAGAGGGGCTTAATGACAGCGCCAAAGACTAACAGCACATACCAGCATATAGTCACTAAGGTGGGGCCCCAACATTGGATATTCACCATGCACGGGGACATGTATACACACCACACGCACACAAAGAGTAACAGCAAGTGTATAGTCGCTAAGATGCAGCCCCAACATTGGATACTCACCATGCACCCGAACACACACACACCACAAATTCTATTTTGTTATAGCTAACAGCAGTTATTTATTAACTTGTGCATAGCCGGGTAGTACAGGTAGTTTCAATAAAATTGACATCAGGGTTTTGTGATAGCTGCTCCAGGGATCCCTGCCTCCATAAAACCGCATGCACAGGGCACAGGGTGGGAGCCACATGCCGGCTATACACATTCTAATTAGGGATGGGCGAATCTACTCGCTAGGACTCGTTACTCGGCGAGTAGTAAGGGACTCGCAGGACTCGGTACTCTGCGAGTTTCCCAGCGTTTACTCGCACGAGTCTAATGCAAATCAATGGCAAACGTTGACAAAACTAGGATTGCCATTGTTTGCATTAGACTCGGCTACTGTGCCAGTGATAGCAGGGAAACTCGCAAAGTAACTGCTGTTACTTTGCGAGCCGAGTCCAGCTGTCTTCTCTGTGCAGCACCAGGGTCCTAGAGCCCGCCTGCTCACAGACATGATGTAGCAGAGCTGAGATTGTTCTCAGTCTGCTCATTCCCTGTGCATAGACATCTATATCTATGCACAGGGGATGTAGCAGAGAGGACATCGCGTTTTGGACTACGTCGGAAGGAAGAGGATTTTTTTAATTAAAGATGGAGTCCCTAATGGCTTTTTTTTTTATTTCAAATAAAATTTTTTCTCTGTGTTGTATTTTTTTAACCCTTTATTGGAGATTCTTAGTGGCTGGGTCAAACGCGGCCTGACATTAGGAATCTCGGGCTTAATACCAGCTTGTATAACAAAGCTGGTATTAACCCCTTTATTACCCAGCGTGCCACCGCCACCAGGGCCGCTGGAAGAGCGGGGTTCAGCGCCAGAGGATGGCGCTTCAATGAACGTGCCATCTTCTGGGGTGTCTGCGGGCTGCAATTTGCAGCGGGGGGTGCCCAGAAAGCTTGGGCATCCCTGCGCTGCGGATTCCAGCCCCCAGCTGCTTAGCTGTACCTGGCTAGACATAGAAATTGCGCGGAGCCCCACGCATTTTTTTTTTATTATTTCAGAGTCAGAGTCTCAGAGTCAGAGTCAGAGTCTCAGAGTCAGAGTCAGAGTCAGAGTCTCAGAGTCAGAGTCTCAGAGTCAGAGTCTCAGAGTCAGAGTCTCAGAGTCAGAGTCTCAGAGTCAGAGTCTCAGAGTCAGAGTCTCAGAGATCAGAGTCAGAGTCCTCAGAGTCAGAGTCAGAGTCTCAGAGTCAGAGTCTCAGAGTCAGAGTCTCAGAGTCAGAGTCTCAGAGTCAGAGTCTCAGAGTCAGAGTCTCAGAGTCAGAGTCTCAGAGTCAGAGTCAGAGTCAGAATCTCAGAATTTTATGAAATAATTAAAAAAAAATGCGTGGGGCTCCGTGCAATTTCTATGTATAGCCAGGTACAGCTAAGCAGCTGGGGGCTGGAATCTGCAGCGCAGTGATGCCCAAGCTTTCTGGGCACCCCCCGCTGCAAATTGCAGCCCGCAGCCGCCCCAGAAGATGGCGCGTTCATTGAAGTGCCATCCTCTGGCGCTGAACCCCGCTCTTCCAGCGGCCCTGGTGGCGGTGGCACGCTGGGTAATAAAGAGGTTAGGGCCAGCTTTGTATTATCAGCTGGCCCTAAGCCCGAAATTTATGGCGGTCACGCCAATATTAGACATGACCGCCATGAATTTCTATTAAATTGTTTTAAAAAAAACACAACACAGAGAAAATTTTTTATTAGAAATAAAAAAAAAGCCATTAGAGACTCCATCTTTAATTAAAAAAATCCTCTTCCGTCCGACGCAGTCCAAAACGCGATGTCCTCTCTGCTCATCTCTGTGCATAGAAATAGATGTCTATGCACAGGGAATGAGCAGACTGAGAACAATCTCAGCTCTGCTACACCAGGCAGCAGGCGGGCTCTAGGACCCTGGAGCTGCGGCAGCCAGCACACAGAGCAGACAGGACTCTTATCTGTGCGAGTTTCCCAGCGATTACAGTTGCAAAGTAAACGAGTCCAATGCAAATAAATGGCAAAACTAGGATTGCTTCAGGCTGAAGCTTCCGAGACACATCTGCGATTTGTAAATCTCACACTACTCGCTATTACTCGCTTCCCCATTCATTAACATTGGACTCGCTAGACTCGCAACGAGTAGCGAGTCCTGTGCTCGGACTCACTAGAGTCAAGCGATTCCGAGTAATTTAGGATTCGCCCATCACTAATTCTAATCATTGGAGAATAGTTTACCTTTTGGACTAACACATATATAGCATTTCCTTGCATTGTCCCACTACATTTAAAGGGCTACTACTTGCGAGCTTTATCCTGTTCATCACATCCTTTATTGTTGGTTCGGACTAAAAAGTTCAACCATTGCTGGATGACAAATATAAATGTCTCTATTTTTTGTGCTGTGATGTATCTTGTCACAAGAACAATGTGACTTATTCTCCACTAGTAAAAAGGCCCGATGCAATTGCATTGGGAGCGCGGTGAAATGAATTGTGTGTATACAGGCGGGTGAGTGGCTAGCAGAGTATACATAGGGCTCTGTGGGTAGCAGACTATACAGGCGGGTCTGTGGGTAGCAGAGTATAGAGGCGGCTCTGTGGGTAGCAGAGAATACAGGCGGGTCTGTGGGTAGGAGAGTATACAGGAGGCTGTGTGGGTAGCAGAGTATAGAGGCGGCTCTGTGGGTAGCAGAGTATAGAGGCAGCTCTGTGGGTAGCAGAGTATACAGGCGGCTGTGTGGGTAGGAGAGTATACAGGCGGCTCTGTGGGTGTCAGAGTATAGAGGGGGCTCTGTGGATAGCAGAGTATGATGTGGCGGGAGGCTGGAGGAGTGAGGGGAGCAGAGGCTGGAGGGGTGAGGAGAGCAGAGGCTGGAGTGGTGAGGAGAGGGGTGAGGTGAGGTCTGGCTGGAGGGGTGAGGAGAGATGCGGCTGGAGGGGTGACATCACCGCTCGGCGGCAGGACGTGGCTGCGTGCTGGGGCTGATCGCAGCCCCAGTCACACGGCATTGTCGTCTGCGGCGGGTTGGGTGATGCAGAGAGGGATCAGTTCTTGCCTCAGGTCACACATGTGACCTGAGCAGAAGGAGCGGATTGGGCGGTGTGTGGTAAAGACAGGACGGTCATCCGATTCGTCTAGGACGCCAAGTCCTGGGCAATGGGATGGGCGTCCTGTGTGTACAACACAGCGCCCAATCCGTTTGCAGGGGCAGGCAATGGGAGTGAGCGGGGCGTGTCAGGCTTTGCAGGCTGACACGGTCCGCTCACTCCCATTGGCTGTTGCCGGCCACAGGACGACGTCCCTGGCTCCCGGCACCCGGCCACAGCCCGTAGACCGCTACTCCACCAGCATGGCGACATTGAGAGCCCAGAGGTGAGAGAGTGGCGAGGGGCGGAAGGTCCGGCGGCATCCGGGCAGCATGGACCTCGCGGAGGGCGCGAGGGCGGTGGTGATGGAGCGGGGCCGACGGTTGGCAGGATGGCAGCGGTGTGAGGTAGTGCGGCTGAGGATGGAGGAGGGTGAGAGGCTGGAGGAGGCTGTGAGGATGGGGAGGCTGTGAGGCTGGAGGAGGATGTGAGGCTGGAGGAGGCTGTGAGGATGGTGAGGCTGTAGGAGGCTGTGAGGCTGGGGAGGCTGTGAGGCTGGAGGAGGCTGTGAGGCTGGAGGAGGCTGTGAGGATGGGGAGGCTGTGAGGCTGGAGGAGGCTGTGAGGCTGGAGGAGGCTGTGAGGATGGGGAGGCTATGAGCTGGAGGAGGATGTGAGGCTGGAGGAGACTGTGAGGCTGGAGGAGGCAGTGAGGATGGGGAGGCTGTGAGGCTGGAGGAGGCTGTGAGGCTGTGAGGATGGGGAGGCTGTGAGGCTGGAGGAGGATGTGAGGCTGGAGGAGGGTGTGAGGATGGGGAGGCTGTGAGGCTGGAGGAGGCTGTGAGGATGGGGAGGCTGTGAGGCTGGAGGAGGGTGTGAGGCTGGAGGAGGCTGTGAGGATGGGAAGGCTGTGAGGCTGGAGGAGGGTGTGAGGCTGTAGTAGGCTGTGAGGATGGGGAGGCTGTGAGGCTGGAGGAGGTTGTAGGAGGCAGTGAGATGGGGAGGCTGTGAGGCTGGAGGAGACTGTGAGGCTGGAGGAGGCTATGAGGCTGGAGGAGGCTGTGAGGATGGTGAGGCTGGAGGAGGCTGTGAGGCTGGAGGAGGCTGTGAGACTAAAGGAGGCTGTGAGGATGGGGAGGCTGTGAGGCTGTGAGGCTGGAGGAGGCTGTGAGGATGGAGGAGGCTGTGAGGCTGGAGGAGGCTGTGAGGCTGGAGGAGGCTGTGAGGATGGGAAGGCTGTGAGGCTGGAGGAGGCTGTGAGGCTGGAGGAGGCTGTGAGACTGAAGGAGGCTGTGAGGATGGGGAGGCTGTGAGGCTGGAGGAGGCTGTGAGGCTGGAGGAGGATGTGAGGCTGGAGGAGGCTGTGAGGATGGGGAGGCTGTGAGGCTGGAGGAGGCTGTGAGGCTGGAGGAGGCTGTGAGGCTGGAGGAGGCTGTGAGGATGGGGAGGCTGTGAGGCTGGAGGAGGCTGTGAGGCTGGAGGAGGCTGTGAGGATGGGGAGGCTGTGAGGCTGGAAGAGGCTGTGAGGCTGGAGGAGGCTGTGAGGCTGGAGGAGGCAGTGAGGCTGGAGGAGGGTGTGAGGCTGGAGAGGCAGTGAGGCTGGAGGAGGGTGTGAGGCTGGAGGAGGCAGTGAGGCTGGAGGAGGGTGTGAGGCTGGAGGAGGCTGTGAGGCTGGAGGAGGCTGTGAGGCTGGAGGAGGCTGTGAGGCTGGAGGAGGCTGTGAGGATGGGGAGGCTGTGAGGCTGGAGGAGGCTGTGAGGCTGGGGAGGCTGTGAGGCTGGAGGAGGCAGTGAGGATGGGGAGGCTGTGAGGTGGGGAGGCTGTGAGGCTGGAGGAGGCTTTGAGGCTGGAGGAGGGTGTGAGGCTGGAGGAGGGTGTGAGGATGGGGAGGCTGTGAGGCTGGAGGAGGTTGTGAGGCTGGAAGAGGCTGTGAGGATGGGAGGCTGTGAGGCTGGAGGAGGGTGTGAGGCTGGAGGGGGTGTGAGGCTGGAGGAGGGTGTGAGTGGAGGAGGTTTGAGGTGAGGAGGCTGAGGATGGGGAGGCTGTGGGCTTGGAGGAGGCTGTGAGGATGTAGGAGGCGTGAGATGGGGAGTGGCTGGAGGAGGGATGGGGAGGCTGGATGGGAGGTGAGGTGGGGATGGGCTGTGAGGTGAGGAGGTTGAGTGGGGTGGCTGGGGTAGGGGGGCTGTGGGATGGGAGGGGCTGGGAGGGTGTGAGCTGGAGGAGGGTGTGAGGCTGGAGGAGGTGTGAGCTGGAGGAGGGTGGAGCTGGAGGAGGCTGTGAGGATGGGGAGGCTGTGAGGCTGGAGGAGGCTGTGAGGATGTAGGAGGCAGTGAGGATGGGGAGGCTGTGAGGCTGGAGGAGACTGTGAGGCTGGAGGAGGCAGTGAGGATGGGGAGGGTGTGAGGCTGGAGGAGGCTGTGAGGATGGGGAGGCTGTGAGGCTGGAGGAGGCTGTGAGGCTGGGGAGGCTGTGAGGCTGGAGGAGACTGTGAGGCTGGAGGAGGCAGTGAGGATGGGGGCTGTGAGGCTGGAGGAGGCTGTGAGGCTGGAGGAGGCTGTGAGGCTGGAGGAGGGTGTGAGGATGGGGAGGCTGTGAGGCTGGAGGAGGCTGTGAGGCTGGAGGAGGCTGTGAGGATGGGGAGGCTGTGAGGCTGGAGGAGGGTGTGAGGCTGGAGGAGGGTGTGAGGATGGGAAGGCTGTGAGGCTGGAGGAGGGTGTGAGGCTGTAGTAGGCTGTGAGGATGGGGAGGCTGTGAGGCTGGAGGAGGTTGTAGGAGGCAGTGAGAATGGGGAGGCTGTGAGGCTGGAGGAGACTGTGAGGCTGGAGGAGACTGAGGCAGGAGGAGGCAGTGAGGATGGGGAGGCTGTGAGGCTGGAGGAGACATTTACTGTACTGAGCATGCTCAGTACAGTAAAAGGTCTCCAAACAGGAAGGCAGGGGTTAAAAAAAAAAAAAAAAGTTAATGCTCACCCTCCCCGAGCCCCCGCCGTCTCCTGCCGTCTTCCTCCAGGCTTCCGGTGGCTGCCGCAGGCTCCCAGTGTCAGCAGAGCTGTTGTAGTGCAGTTAAGGACCTGCGGTGATGTCACAGTCACGTGACACCAGGTTACCATGGAGTAACCTGGTGTCACGTGACTGTGACATCACCACAGGTCCTTGACTGCAGTAGAAGAGCTCTGCAGACACTCGGAGCCTGCGGCAGGCACTGGAAGCCTGGAGGAAGACGGCAGGAGACGGCGGGGGCTCGGGGAGAGGTGAGCATTAACTTTTTTTTTGTTTTTTTTTACAGTAGTGCGGGTCTGCGGCTCGTGATGACGCTGCGCGTCATCACTCGCAGTCCCGCAAAGCATGTTGGGATTCGGCTACAGTGCCCGAATTGCCAACTGCGGATTATATAAGTAGATAGGTATACTGACACACCCAGTTTTCTCTTCCAACAATCTAATAAAATATTATTTCCTTGACGAAGGCTCATGTTTGGATCCGAAACGTCGGACATGTGAAAACTATTCACTTTTGCACTGAAGAAAAAAAAAATCTGAAAAGTAACTTTTCTGACTGCAAATTTCTTGTTGTGTGCTGGGGTTACAATTTTTGATACCAGTATACTGTAGTCCTGAGAGTCAAGCGGTGGCAGAGCTCAATCCTATTCTTATTAGGGATGGTGTTCTTAGGCTTCTCTCTTTTTCCTCTAAATGTAACGATGATCATTATGGCCAAACAGTTCAAGTTTAGTTTCATCAGACCACAGGACATGTCTCCGGAAATGTAGGTCTTTGTTCCTGTGTGCATTTGTAAAAATTATTCTGGTATTTTTCGCTTTCTTTTGGAGTAATGGTTTCTTCCTAGCAGAGTGGCCTTTCAGCCCATGTTGATACAGGACTCGTTTAACTGTGGATAATGACAACTTACCAGCTTCCGCCATCATCTTTACAACATCTTTTGCTTTTGTTCTTGGGTTGATATGCACATGTCGGCAGATCCAAGATAGCCGCGATCTGGGGGAGACATGCCCACTGAGTTCCTACCATCTAGCCCAGAATCTTTGTCATCCCAAGATTTTGGCACTGTTCATAGCTCATATTTTGGCCCCACATCACTGGGATACCCCTAAGGAACTCTTACCCGTGCTCATTTTTCCTAGGAGAGCCCAAGAAGCCATTTAGGACTGCTGCACAGGAACTGCCTCCCCCACACTTCCACATCAAAGCAGCCAGCCCTACATACATTCGGACCTAGGTGGATCCTACCTGGCCGCAGTGCTATTGGCAGTACAGACCATAAGCAGGGGGTTCCTGGAAATCACTGCAGGGTTTTCACTACTGGACGAATCCCTGGCCTGTTTTGGCGGTCTCTGAGACAGACCAGCAGCAGTGTGCTTCACATCTATCTGCACCTCCGTCCAGGTGCCACGTAAATCCAACCATTTCCTCCGGGCCCCAGGACTTAACAGAAGGAAGAAGCTTTTTATACAATCCTGACACCCTGGTGCTCCCTGATCCCGGATACCAACTGCACAACACCCGCTATAATACGGGCCCTGAATACCACCAGACCTAGCGAGCAGCTACAGGTACCACTTTACTCTATTTTTAACCCATCAAAGGGCTGCTCACCACAGGGGCCCTGGCTATACCTCGGCCTAAGGTACAAAAGAGGGGCTTTACATCATATTGAAAATCAAGCTGGCATCTTTGTCTGTATAAACTGAAATTTTAATTGTATAATGGGACTGTCATCCTCCACATAGGGGATCCATTGGGTCCTATCTTTACATCTCATAGCGGGGCACCAAATCTATACCCCTCTTAACCCGATGCAATCCGCTTCAATATTATTATAGACAGTACCTGGGCCTTTTGTGTTCTCCAGCCCTATTATATCTTTTGAATCTCCATCTGTTCTTCACTTCTGGCCACACAATATAACGGAGCTCCTTTTACACTATCAACAGCTTAACTATCCATTTTGGCTATTGATTTACCCCAGCCTAACCTTAACTGCGTTATGTGATAATCTTTAGATATATACGAGTGGCTGGGTGGACACAAGGGCAACCAATGACTGATACCCTAAAATGGTGAAATCTACAAGCTAACCAACAAAATCAGCTGCAAAATCGAGTGGCCTCACTACCCAAGCCGACCTTGACAAATTCCTCCAGAAACAAGCAGGTATGTCTGCAATCTCTAAATCATCCCGCCAATTGATAGTAGACGACCCCACCGAGTCAGAAACGGAGAGCGACATTTACACAGAGGAACCGTCCAAAACTTCTCAATTCACCAGATCCTTTATTAAAAGGATACTATGCAAAACCCTAGAACCCATCGGTAAAGACATCTCTGACATCAAACATGATCTTTCACAGCTGGGATATCGGGTTGAAAATCTTGAAACCTCCCATCTAAACGAGATCCTACATTCCAACTCTGCACTGATAAGCCTTTAACATCATGAAGATCACCTTAATCAGATCTTTACAATCCTAGATGTCTTCCGCTCCATTCTATCAACAAAAGACCCGACGACTATTGAAATGGTGAGGGTTCACAGAGCGCTGAGAACAAAACCGCCTCCAGAAGATCCTCCTAGAGATGTGATTTGTCGCTCTCTAGACTTGGTTCTGTAACCAAGGATCTTTTGATACACAAAGCCAGAGAGGCGACTGGCATAACATGCAGCGGCTCTAAGATCCAAATCTACCAAAACTTCGTCACAATTACCCGAAATAAGAGGAGGCTCTTGAGATCTTTCACCATGATACTACAGCAAAGACATTTCCCCTATTCGATGACTGTTCCCTTTTGGCATACTCGTAACTGCCAATGACAAGAAGTTTCAAGGGAGAACGTCAGCCGATATTAAGGAAGTCTGCAAATACCCTTACATTGTGCTGGACCACTACCCGGACTTGGAAGCTGTCAACTCTGCTTATGTTCTGAAACCTATTCCCCACCCACCCCCATGGCAGTCAGCCTTGAACCCCAAGTCCCAATGATCCAAACGGTGATCCACCACACTAGCCGTGATGCGCGATGAGGACCCAACCGGCTTAAAAATACAGCTGAGGCGCTAGACAACACTTTTATCCCGCCTTTCTCTCCTCATACGAAAGAAGGTCATGTCATGCACATGATAACTACTCCATAAATATTTTATCCCCCCTCTTTTTTTCAATCCTAGGCGACTTCCTTGTGCCTCTTTCATATTTCCAGTTGGACAATCACTACCTACATCAGAGAAGCCACGTTTAGTTACATGTTTCTATGTTTCATTGCTTTATGAGCCTCTCTTATGTTGCTATATTGCTATGCTGATCCCTATCATGACTTATGCTGCAATCATGTACCTCTTAACACTCACTCATCTCTCGCCCTATTATCCCCTTCCCCCCCTTCCCCTGCACTCCTTCATGTCTATCCTTGATGCAGCTTCATACGGGATCAACATTTGTTTTATTTTCTACTTCGTTGGTTGGTAAACTCTTGTGTCCTCCAAATTGGCCTCTCGGTAGAACTATCTGGTCATCAACCGGCCGATAAATGCTGATTGAATGTACTTCTTTTGGATTAAGTTAATTGCTCTCTCTACTGTACTGCTTCATCCAACAGTTGAATTTTGTTCCATTCCCCTAGATTTCTATTCTCTATCCTTCTCTTCTATCCTAGCTCCAACTTCTCACCCTGCTTGCTCCATGGGAGGACCACCATTGCAGAGGTCAACGCATCATTATCTTCCACCATGACGTCAGTTCGTATGTTGTTCCATGTTGTCTCTCATAATGTCCATGGACTAAACTCCCTGATCCCCGTTCACAAACACTCAAAAAGGTGCAAGGGGTAGTGATAGCCTTTGCTAAAAATATCCCTTTCCTCTTGCATGAAAGCTTGAATGACCCTGAAATCCGCTACCTATTCATAAAAGGTTTAATTGGGGGTAATATGGTGCCCCTGGGAAATCTTTACGCTCCTAATAAACACCACCTGAGGTGTCTCCGGAAAGTCCTTCATAGATTCAGCTTGTTCCGAGAGGGCACTGTTTTACTAAGAGGAGATTTAAATATCACCTTAGAATCTATGTTGGATATGTTGGCAGAGAAAAACACAATTCTCCTATGAGATTTAGCCAAAATTAAACCTCTCTTTCATTCTCTTGAACTGATTGATGCATGGAGATACCTTCACCCACAGCATAAAACCTTTAGATATTATTCATACCCCCATAAAACAAATTATCGTATAGATTACCGTATTTTCCGCACTATAAGGTGCACCGGATTATAAGGCGCAGTATCAAAAAGGGCCTCCTAAGGCGTCTTGGTCAACATATAAGGCGCACCTTATTACCATAAATAAAACAAAGCTCAGACTCCCCCATCATCCTCCACTATCCCTCTGTAGCCCCCCCATCATCCTCCACTATTCCTCTGTAGCTCCCAATCATCCTCCAGTATCTCTCTGTAGCCCCCCATTATCCTCCACTATCCCTCTGTAGCCTCCCATCATCCTCCACTATTCCTCTGTAGCTCCCAATCATCCTCCAGTATCTCTCTGTAGCCCCCCATTATCCTCCACTATCCCTCTGTAGCCTCCCATCATCCTCCACTATCCCTCTGTAGCCTCCTATCATCCTCCACTATCCCTCTGTAGCCACTCATCATCCTCCACACACACATTCAGACACACACACATACACCCATACGCACACCATGTTTCCCCGAAAATAAGGCATACCTTGTTTGTACCCTCCGTCCCCACTGTCTGGTGCCTGCTGCTGTATTCAGTATGTTGCATTTTCTTATTTCAAAACCGGGCCAGCAGCCGTGCCGCTCACAGCGCAGGAGCCCTGAGCCAATCAGAGTGCAGGAGCCCTGAGCCAATCACACTGCAGGAGCCCTGAGCTAATCACAGCACAGGAGCCCTGAGCCAATCACAGTGCAGGAACCATGAGCCAATCAGAGGCTATGCACTGTCGTTACCTGGCATCAGATTGGCTCACGGTTCCTGCACTGTGATTGGCGCAAGGCTCCTGGGCAGAGATAGGCACACAGCTCTGGAGCTGTGATTGGCTGCTGGGCACCTGGGCTGTGAGCGGCGCGACTGCTGGCCCGGTTTTGAAATAAGAAAATACAGCATACTGAATACAGAGGAGGCCACCGGACAGCGGGGACGGTGGGTACAAACAAGGTATGCCTTATCTTCTGGGAAACACAGTATATAAGGCGCATCGCACTATAAGCCGCACTTTTGATTTCTTAGAAAATCATAGGCTTTTTGGTGCACCTTATGGTGCGGAAAATACGGTACGTATTGATATCTAGGATCACTCTCCCCTCCACATCAGAAGTAGACATTTTCCCGACACTATACTCGGACTGCGCTATGATATCGATTAAATTAGAATTCCAAAAACCACTCTCTAATTACAGGACATGATTAAATGAATCATTCAGACGAAGTAAAAACTAAACTTCAGGTGGCCATTGCAGATTACTTTTCCATCAATACTACTCTGGGCGTGGATCCGACTATGGTATGGGAAGCCTAAAAGGCTACAATTAGGCGGATAATTTTATCAGCGGCTTCGGATATCAACAAATGCTGGAGAGCTGAACTGGATACCCTCTATAACAAAATCGCTCGGCTAGAGCGCCAACATCAATGGACACTTATCCCTGACTTGTTGCCTTAATTAACGCATCATAGGCAAAGCTTTAGAGACTTACTCAATAAGCCAGCTGCTAAATATTACGTTTCTTCGAGGAACCGCCTCCTGGTTCATGGAGACAAAGCATCTAAACTAATGTTGTCACTGATTAAGCGACGCCAATCATGCACGTTTATCCACAAAGTCACAACTGATAAAGGCCAAGTAACAGAACTACGGTCAAATTATTAAGGCCTTTTTGTCCTTTTACAAGGGCTTATACCAGCTCAGACTCAATGAATCTGAGATGGTGAAGTTGCAAAGGATGAAAGATAGAGACTCTTTCCCCTCTTCCCTACCCTTGCCACAACTGTCTGAAGAACAACGGGCACTGCTATCTAAACCTTTTGACCTCTGTGAATTCCAGTCCATACTGTCGGAGAGCCCTAAAGAGAAGTCGCCCAGACAAGATGGCTTTTCGACTCTATATTACAAGACCTTCCTTTCGTATCTAGGCCCGCTACTTAAGATGTGTAACACAGTTTTGAAGGGCAGCTCACTCCCTCCCTAAAGCTCTTGAAACACACATCTCTCTATTGTATAAAGAAGGGAACGAGCCCATGCTTTGCGGGAGTTATCGACCTATCTCCCTGATAAACAACGAATGAAAGATTTATGCAAGTTTAATAGCAAGACGTTTGTTGGGGATATTGCCTCAACTTGTCTCCTTGGAACAAACAAGTTTTGTGTTGGGTAGACAGGGGAGTGACAATGCAAGTAGAATCCTGCATTTGTTATAGCATGCGAAAATGAACAATTTACCACTGGTCCTTTTAGGCACTGATTCTGAGAAAGCCTTCGACAGGGTGGACTGGACATTCTTACGTCATACCCTGTTGGCCTTCCGCTTCCCAATCCCTCTAGTCGAGGCAACCTTCAAAATGTACCTTTTATCTCCTGCGAGATTACGCATCAACAATCTTCTTTTAGATGCTTTCTTAATTCAAAATGCCACCCTTCCTCTTTGTACTCGGTATGGAGCCCCTCCTACGAAGTATTCAGCTAGAATTAGAGATCAAAGGGGTACAGCTACAAAAGGTTCACCATAAATCTCCTGCATTTGCAGATGACCTGTTGGTGGTCCTTTCAGATCCAGATAGAGGCATCCCTGCTTACCAAAGTACTGGAATGGATCAGAGGCCCTGCGAATAAGTTGTGTTTATCGATCGAAGAACAGATGGCACAAACCTCACTGAGGTCCTGGGCCTTGCTATTAGATTTTCACGACAAATCACATCCCCCACTGAACGACATAACCCAGGCAGTCCTTAACATATGGAAGAAGGAACACTACCTAACTACCGAATGACTCCCCCCACGTCCCCTATCTTAACAATCTAAGATGTTATTAGTCCCCTTCTCCCAAGGTTACGGATAGTCCCCCAATCTGATACCAATCTCTTTTCGATTCGCCCCGTTCCAATAGACCTAGTGTTTCTTGATGGTGCATTACTAACTGTTGAGGAGATTCAACAATTTGAACCCCTGGCCAATATCTCATTCTTGCAATACAATAGACTAAAAAGAGTACATTCACGAACACATGAATCATTACAACTTATTGCGGCCCCTTGCCCCTTTTGAACAACTCTGCGCACAACTCCAACCTCCCAGCAAAGTTCTGTTGAAGCTTTACAACTATTTAGCTTGTAAAAAAGCCCATGTTAAAAGAGCTTACTTGGGTCTTTAGGAACGGGATTTAAATGTTCTTTTTACGGATGAGCAGATCACCCAGATATATCACAGATCTCATGGACCTTCACCTTGTGTACAGATTCAGGAGAATTCTTATAAACTAATGTGGAGCTCACTGGGACAGGGTACTCGGTACCGAACCGGGGTACTGCTGGGGATACCACGGCGGTCTTGGTCCGGACCGTGTCCCGGGTTCCGCATGTAAATGGGGGAATATTTACAGGGGAGTTTGTCGTGAGGCCACCCACGGGTTGTGGTCAGGGTGACCATCCCTGCTGCAGAACCTCCGGGGATGATTTTTGCCAGCTGGGGATGTAATGGCTCTCCGCAGGTAGAGCTTGGTTCCTCGGGGCAGAGATAGTAACAGTCTATAGATGGTGCTATGGATATTGCAGGATAGGGGTAGTAGTAGAGATGATAGCTGCTTGTGAGGGAATGCAGGATTTGAGCACAAGGATCACACAAACTCATGGTTTTGAAGTTTTTCAAGTCTTTACTGCAGATGATGTTGTTAGACTACTGTCCATGGAGTCTGTACCAGGGCCGGGTTGCTCCCACCCTGTCCAGGTCCTCAGCTTCCCTCTCCTGTGCTGTGTGTGCGGCCCTGCTGCCGCTTCAGCTAGGCTGCTGGCCTGTCTCTCCTCACAGGTACCGCCTTTGCTAGGCAACTTGAGTCATTCCTTTGTATTTCTGGTCACCATGGATACATTATAGATTATTATTATATCATTATTATTATCATTATTTATTTGTATAGCACCATTGGTTCCATGGCACTTTACATGAGAAGTGGAGGTAACAAGGACAAATGCAGAAGATATGAACAATCAAGGCTTGCTGATACATGATGGGAGATTACACTGTCCACGAGGGCTCTCAGTCTGCAGGGGTGGGAGAGGACACAATAGGAGGGGAAGCGCCAAGTGTGTGGTGGAGCGGCGCTGGAACTCATCATAGGTTGTAGGCTTGTTGGAATAGATTAGTTTTCAGGTTCTTTTTGAAATTCTTAAGGGTAGGCGAGTGTCTGATATGCTGGGGGAGAGAGTTCCAGAGTATGGCGGAGGCGCGGGAGAAGTCTTGTATGCGGTTGTGAGAGGATATGATAAGGGGGGAGGAAATGAGGAGTTCTTGTGAGGAGCGCAGGTTGCATGTGGGTAGGTATCGGGAGGCCATGTCAGACATGTAAGGGGGGGGGACAGGTTGTGGATGACTTTGTATGTCAGGGTTAGGATTTTAAATCGGGGTCACTGGGGGTGGGGAGCCAGTGAAGGGCTTGGCAGAGGGGGGAGACAGGGGAATAGCAAAGAGGCAGGTGGATTAGACAGGCAGCGGAGTTTAGGATAGAGCGGGAGGAAGCAGGGAGACCAGTGAGCAGTAGGTTGCAGTAGTCAAGGCGGGAAATGATGAGGGTGTGAACAAGAGTTTTGGCAGTGGCGTGATCAAGGAAGGAGCGGATCCGGGCAATGTTCTTGAGTTGGAGTCGGCAGGAGGTGGCGAGGGAATGAATGTGGGGCTTGAAGGAGAGGGAGGAGTCGAGAGTAACACCAAGGCACTTGGCGTGGGGGACTGAGAAGAGAGAGCAGTCGTTGACTAGGATGAACAGGGCCAGTAGAGGTGGAGGGCGACTGGAGGGGAGACGATGAACTTTGTTTTGTCCATGTTCAGCTTGAGGAAGCGAGCAGAGAAGAAAGATGAGATGGCAGACAGGCATTGGGGGATTTTAGACAGAAGGGCGGTGATATCGGGGACAGAGAGGTAGATCTGGGTGTTGTCGGCGTAGAGATGGTACTGGAGGCCGTGGGACTCAATGAGTTGACCTAGGCCGAGGGTGTAGAGGGAGGAGAGCAATGGTCCCAGAACCGATCCTTGGGGGACGCCGACGGTAAGGGGGTAGGACGAGGAAGAGGTGTAGGAGTGGGTGACGCTAAAAGTGCGGTCTGTAAGGTATGAAGAGATTCAATAGAGGACGAGGTCAGTGATACCAAGGGATTCTAGGATTTGAAGTAGGAGAGAGTGATCGACCGTGTCAAAGGCGGCAGATAGGTTAAGGAGGAGGAGGACGAGTAGTGTCGTTTACTCTTCGCAGTCAATAGGTTGTTGGTGACTTTGGTTAGGGCAGTTTCAGTGGAGTGGTGAGGTCGGATTGTAGGCGGTCGAAGAGGGAGCAGGAGGATAGTTAGGAGGACAGTTCAGAATGGACGTGTTGTTCAAGTAATTTGGATGCGAAAGGGAGGAGGGATATGGGTGGTAGTTAGCAACAGATGATGGGTCAAGAGAGGGTTTTTTGAGGATGGGTGAGATCAAGGCATGTTTGAAGGATGAGGGAAAGACACCGGTAGTGAGTGATAGATTGAAGAGGTGGGTTAGGGCAGGGATAAGGACTGCGGTGAGATTTGGGATGATGTGGGAGGGGAATGGGTCGAGGGCGCAGGTGGTGAGGTGAAATCGTGACATAAGGGAGGAGAGCTGATCTTCAGTCACGTTGGATAAGCTTCCTTTTGTCAAAGAGGGTTGGGCGGTGATGGGGGTGGGTCAGGGGAATGTTGGGCCAAAGCTTTCTCTAATTTTATCAATATTTTGTTTGAAGAAGGTGGTGAAGTCGTCGGCGGAGTTGAGGGGGGAAGGAGGAGGTGCCGGGGGACGGAGTAAGGAATTGAAGGTTTTGAATAGTTTCTTGGGGATTCGGGACAGTGTGTTGATTAAGGAAGAGAAATAGGTTTGCTTTGCGGGGGTGAGTGCGTCCTTGAAGTTGGAGAGGGATTGTTTGTACGTGGTGAGGTGGGCCGGAGAGTGGGATATCTTCCATCTCCGTTCAGCTACCCTGGATGCTTGGCGTAGTTCTTTTGTGAGAGAGGTAAGCCACGGTTGCCTGTGTGTGCGGGTTTTGGTGTGTGTGAGGGGGGCGGCATGATCGAGAGCCGCAGTTAGTTTAGAGTTATAGAGGGTGGTAGCAGCGTTGATGTGGGGTGAGGAGGCGAAGTCTGTGAGAGGGAGGAAGGAGTGAGAGAGTGAGTTGAAATCGATAAGTTTAAGGTTTCTGCGGGGGTGACTGAGTTTCCGGAGAGGGGGGGCGAGGTAGGGGGAAAGAGGGAGGAGAAAGTCAACAGATTGTGGTCAGATAGAAAGAGGGGTGAGTTTGAGAGGTTGGTGAGGGAACAGAGGCAGGTGAAGATAAGGTCAAGCGTATGGCCGTCTTTATGAGTGGCTGAGGAGAACCATTGTGAGAGGCCGAAGGAGGTGGTCAGTGATAGGAGTCGGGAGGCAGCCGTGTCGGGGGTGTCGATGGGGATGTTGAAGTCGCCCTTGATGATGGTGGGATGTCGGAGGAAAGGAAGTGGAGAAGCCAAGTGTTGAAGTGGTCAAGGAAGGAGGCGGTGGGTCCCGAGGGGCGGTAGATGTCTGCTAGCTGGAGGTTGCAAGGGGAGAAAATGCGGACTGAGACTGAGTGCAGTTCAAAGGAGGGGAAGGAGATGGAGGGAGGCGGTGAAGTTTGAATGAAGCAGCAGCTGTCAGACAGGTGTATACCCACACCTCCGCCGCTGGTGTTACTTGGGCGGGGTGTGTGAGAGAGAGTGAGACTGCCGTAGGAGAGTGCAGCAGGGGAGGCTGTGTCAGTGGGGGTGAGCCAAGTTTCGGTGATGCCGAAGGAATTTTAGTTTGTTGGTGATGAAAAGTAGATCTACTCCTGAATTCACCTTGGCTCTTGCGACCGCTTGAGAGATTATGTTCTACTGCTTGGACTAAACTGACTTTCTGCTTCTAAAACCCTACCATCTACATATATAAAATTGTAATTAATAAACTCATACAAATCCTCCCACGGAGTAAATACCTCTCCCCCTTTTCTGCTCTTCTCCTTCCTCCTTCCTTTTCCTTCTTCCAACACTGTTCTTTTCTTTCCTTTCACCCCTTTTTTTTCCCTCCTAAATATGGAGAGTCTTAACATCTTAGGCCCCAACTTTGAATTAGTTGTACCTCTTTAGGTATTCATACTTTCTTTATAACAATATCGAGTCCCATATTGACACTATTCAGCCAATGACATTATCAACCATTCGAGGTTACACATGACTATGTACTTAACACCTTGGTTCGGCTCATGACTCATGATCCATGTGGATTCTGTTTTCATATTACTCAATATTAATAATAATAATAATAATAATAATAATAATATTATTATTAGACTTCTAGGTTTAAGTTTCATCTATGAAAGGACAAGTTCAAAATTTCATCAATTTCACCAGTCATCACATTAGATTCCTAAACTTATACACCTATCTGTCCATGTAGCAATGTGGATGTATAATGTATTTATACATATTAATTGGATGCAGTAAATGCTAAAATGAGGAATTCTTTGGATTCACCATCACCCACTCAATCAACAATAAACAGTTAAGGACGGCTGACATTTACAAAAAATGCAAAAAGCAAATCTTCGAGTCTGATGTTCTCTCTACTAGAAACAAATTAGGCTGCCTGGAGAAAACATGGATCAAATGTCACACAGACCTATTAAATATAGTAGACAGATTGCAATGACTATTTTCACAGCTTCTAACACTTATAAGATTTATATTTGTGCACAGTGATCAATATCTGAGATTAGTACATCTGTAAATTTTATTTTGTAAATCAAATTAGGTGATTAGACGAATAAAAGTTACTTTTTTAGTTTCCCAAAACTATTATTAGAAAGAAAATTTACAATATCAACAAATAATCTCACTGAGTAGATAGTGGTCTGGTTTTAGTCTATACAGTGATATCATGGCTATGTTCTTCACCAACATGTGACACCATATACGGTACCTTTCCCCTTCGAGGGACTTTTTTGGTCATTGTCTAAATCACTCTGATAGGTGAATTATGTTAGCCATTGGACCTTCTCACCTCTAGGATCTTGTTGGCCAACCCCTTCCAAAATGCTTAATATGACAGCTCTGTAAACTGGTGATCTGGAAGAATCACAGCTGTAATCAGCAGATCGGTGGAGGTGCAAACTCAGATTTACCCAATGATTTTTACAGTGGCAACAAGATTTCCAGCTCTACAGCCAAAGCGTGGCATTATCTATGGCTTGTGTGCTGCTGCTGAAACGTAGAAAACTCCGTTATGAACTTCCCAGGGCACAAATTTCTGCTACTGTTACTTTAAAAATCAGTTTACACCTCTGAAAGGAGTACTGTATTAAAGACCTCAGCCTTACTAAAACCTCAGTTGCCCTACTGAACAGGCTTATTCTAACACTTGCAGGTGTGAATGAGGTTGAGAGGACCAATTGAGCTGTGGTACTGATCTCGGCCTGGACGGGCATAACTAAGCGATTACCTTATCTTCACTAGTGATGCACCCCAGGGCCGTGGGGTACTCAGAATCGGGCTGTTAAGCAGTTCTGGGAAGTCACAGGGGTCGAGACCCAGCTTCTGTGACCCTTGGTTCAGTTGTAAAAGAGTTCTTGGCTAATGTAAGTAAAGGGGTCATTGGTAAGGGAGTCATTCGTGACGCCACCCGTGGTTTGTGGCTATGGGTACCACCACTGCTGCGGATCCTCTGGGGATGGTGGACAGCAGCTAGGATGGAGCAGCTCCCCACAGGTGGAGAAAATTCCCAGGGCAGTGGATAATGGAAGGGTATAAGGTGGAGGATGGAGACACGGAAATAACTGGAGGCCACAGCAATGAACATTTCCTTTACTTATACTTATCCGTTGCAGGTACTGTCTAGGGCACCGGTTTAGATGTTACTGTGGACCCAGGCTACCTGGACGCAAACAGAAAAGATCCACCTATTCAGGTGTGTTGGAGGCCTCCCTTCTGCGCTTTCACTTGCGAGTCACCTTGCTGCATGAAGCTGTGCTGCGGCCCTCTCTCCCTTCCTCTCCTAGTCTATACCTGTATAGCAGGTAGCGCGAGCCTTGTTCCAGGGGTTGCTCCTCAGTGGAGACCCAGGGCTCTAGTATGATATTCTGCTATCAGGTGTTAGGTAGGCCAGGGGACCTGGAATCCCTGGTCCTTCTGGATTTCTGCTGCTGTCCTGCCTAACCCCTCCTCCAGGCCGAACTTTTATAAGGAAGCTCCCCTTAAGACAGGTTCCCCTTCTGGTCTGGAGACAGGACAGTGTTGGATGCTGTGTCACCTGAATAAGGAACCCCCTTTTTGCTTCCAGGCGTGACATCACCCCCTGTGAGGGAGGCCATGCCATTGTTGCAACCAGACCCCCCTAGTGCTATATTCCCCCCAAGTGAAATTCAGTACTCCGGACCGAGCAAACATTTTAGAACAGTGACTAACAACAATTTAATGTGTAGGAGTCTCAAAAATGAAAACATGCAAAAACCAGCACAATGGAAAAAACAAAGTCACCATGGCGCTTAGTCCTTGCACTGCAGTCCAGGATTTGTCTCTTTTCCTCTTAGGCCAGTACAATAAGGGCCTGACCACACACAGTCCAGTGCTCTATTGTCCATTAACTGTTCAAGAAAAATGCAAAAGTTCATACACTAAGTCCCGTAGGCACGATACGCTTAGTGGTTACTGAGTTACGTAGTTGCATTAAACAAAACATTTACACTTTCAACATATTCACTTAACTCACTAACAAGTCTCTGATGGACTGCACAGCCTTTGTCAGAGAGCATGCTTCAAACAAGCTCCGCAGTCTCTCACTTAAGTCATTCAGGATGTGCGGCTTCCCCAAGCACCATGGTAAACAGGTCGCCCCCGGTATATAGGGCATTGACAACGGCATTACCGGAGCTACAGCTGGTGCTGCAGCTGGTGCTGTGGCCACGCCTGCTGCGGGACCCTCCCCTTAAGCCAGGTTCTAGAGCTGCCACTTCTGGTCAGGAGACAGGAAAGTGTTGGATGCTGTGTCACCTGAATAGGGAACCCATTTTTGCTTCCAGGCATGACATCACCCCCTCTGAAGGAGGCAATGCCATTGTTGCAACCAGACCCCTGGGGTGCTTACAATAGAGCCTCTAATGGTGAGATTATGTCATGTGGTAGCTTTAACTTTGCTTCAACAATACCGTTCCTGTGGTGTGGCGTCCAGTTATTGGGAAACAGTTGCTCATTGTTTGGTGTATGGTGGAAATCTCCTCATGGTTTGTATATCTCCTCCTTGTGCTTTATTTAACCCTGCTCACATATTGTCTTCGTCCAGTAAGTGCGAGTGCAGGGAGTTTCAACTTTGGTTTTCCTGGTCTGTCTTTATCTGTGGGTTTCATTACTTCCTATAAAAAGAGGGAGAAATGACTAAACATAGGAGACATCAGTAAGAAGACAGACAGTTAAAAAAGAGAGTAACCAGCTGAGGAGAGGTGGTGGAACAGCTGAGGAGAACACCAAGATCAAGTTGGAGGGCAGCTAGAGAATATATGCCTGAGAAGTGTCCAGAGGACTGGAGCAAGTGAGAGCTCATCGTAAGGCCGAACCCTAGAGCAGAATATCAACCAAGTGGTACCGGGAGGAAGAGGGGGTACCAAAGGCACGGGAAGTGAGCAATCCACCCATGGGACTCGTATCCATTGTCAAGCACAGGCAAGTGGAGGGACTAGGATGCAAGGGGCACCGGGAACCCAAAAGACTAGGGGAGAGGACATGAGGAAGATGGCAATCCGTCGTTGAAATGCATTGTGGTCTTTATTAATAAA
Organism: Allobates femoralis; assembly: GCA_033576535.1. Classification (NCBI taxonomy): domain Eukaryota; kingdom Metazoa; phylum Chordata; class Amphibia; order Anura; family Aromobatidae; genus Allobates; species Allobates femoralis. The sequence continues at coordinate 156,635,902 of JARQOC010000010.1, forward strand.
TGATAAGTATATAATATTTGCCCCCTCCCGTGGTCTCTGTCCATAGCACTCTCCAGCCACGGTATCACATAATTTATCAATTGTCTCTCCCTCCGGGAGCTTGTGGTAGGGCTGCTTTTGCTCAGAGGACCTGTGGTTTCATCAATAGGACCTGGCGTGACGTAAGCACTGACGCGATGTCAGGTGATCGGATCCCCTGCACCATGTGACCGTAACATGGAAGTGCACATCAGAGGCTCTGTGCCAGCGCCGCCGCCGGCGGAAGACACAGTGCCGTACACCAGGGTTGTGCTGGGTGAGCACAACCCTGTAAGGTGAGAAGCTTAACTCCCTACACCTCAGAATAGCTGCTCCCCATGGGATCCTCTCATGGTGCACCTATCTTCTCTCTTTTTCATAGTGGAGAAGACCAAGCTCAGATAGCAACCCGGAGGCTGTGGCACTTCCAAGGTGACACAGCCGACAAGCGCGCACATTTGCTGAAAAGGTGGAAACCATAGGGAAAAGGGGGGACACTGCATGTTAACTGCTAGGAAAAGCCCACAGTCGCTGGCTCAGAGCTCTTTGTGGCGAGGCACAAGGCAGGACGGGAGTGGCAAGTGCAGTGTGAGACGACCTGGAAAGGACAGAGAAGGGGTGCCGGTTACGTGCTGAGTCGGTCGACAGGTTAGGGGATACTCTGATACCGGGACAGGGGGTCACTTCAGTGGGGGAATCACGGCTGGTCGGTTACCGATTCCGTGCCCTGGACCCTCAATGGCGGGGTGGGAGTGATGATGATGGGGGAATGGTAACGTGACACAACCTTTGGTACCTGGTAATAGGGTTACCAGTGCTGCGGCCGGCTGCTAAGGTGATGGGAATGCAGCTTTGGTAGTACAGCTCCCCACAGGTGGAAATTTATCTCAGGACAGCAGGTTGGATGAGGGGACTAGTAGTAGCGGTTCTGCTGTGAATGCTGCAGGCAGCAGCGGTGAAGCAGGCACACACACACACACACAATAGTCTCTGTTTCGGTACCTTTTTACTGATGTCCGGTAACTGGAACGTAGGGATGGGCGAATCTACTCGCTAGGACTCGTTACTCTGCGAGTAGTAAGTGACTCGCAGGACTCGGTACTCTGCGAGCTTCCCAGCGTTTACTCGCACAGTAACAAGTCCAATGCAAATCAATGGCAATCCTAGTTTTGTCAGAGACTCTGACAAAACTAGGATTGCCATTGTCTTGCATTGGACTCGCTACTGTGCCAGTGACAGCAGGGAAACTAGAGCTGTCTGCTCTGTGCAGCTCCAGGGTCCTAGAGCCCGCCTGCTGCCTGATGTAGCAGAGCTGAGATTGTTCTCAGTCTGCTCATTCCCTGTACATAGGCATCTATATCTATGCACAGGGGATGTAGCAGAGAGGACATCGCGTTTTGGACTACGTCGGACGGAAGAGGATTTTTTTAATTAATGATGGAGTCCCTAATAGCTTTTTTTTTTTTTTCTAATAAAAATTTTTCTCTGTGTTTGTGTTTTTTTTAACCCTTTATTGGAGATTCTTAGTGGCCGGGTCAAACCTGGCCTGACATTAAGAATCCCGGGCTTAATACCAGCTTGTGTAACAAAGGTGGTATTAACCCCTTTATTACCCAGCGTGCTACTGCCACCAGGGCCGCTGGAAGAGCGGGGTTCAGCGCCAGAGGATGGCGCTTCAATGAACGCGCCATCTTCTGGGGCGGCTGCGGGCTGCAATTTGCAGTGGGGGGTGCCCAGAAAGCTTGGGCCTCCCTGCGCTGCGGATTCCAGCGCCCAGCTGCTTAGCTGTACCTGGCTAGACATAGAAATTGCGCGGAGCCCCACAAATTTTTTCATGAAATAAAAAAAAAAAAAGGGCTCCCATATATTCTTGTGTCTGGCCAGGAACAAATAGGCACCTGGGGGTTGGGGGCAGCCCGTCGCTGCCTGCTGGATCTGGCTGGTTCCAGAAATACGGCGAAGCCCACGTCAAATTTCTTTCTGACAAATCCATAAAACAATGTAAATAAAAGGGACTGCATCTTTATTAACCCCTGGACCATGGCCGAGGGGTTAATAAAGATGCAGTCCCTTTTTTAGGATTGTTTTATTGATTTTTCAGAAAAAAAATGACGTAGGCTTCGCCGTATTTCTGGAACCAGCCGGATCCAGCAGGCTGCGACGGGCTGCCCCCAACCCCCAGGTGCCTATTTGTACCTGGCCGGACACAAGAATATAGGGGAGCCCTTTTTATTTTATTATTTCATGAATTTCATGAAATAATAAAAAAAAAATGCGTGGGGCTCCGCGCAATTTCTATGTCTAGCCAGGTACAGCTAAGCAGCTGGGGGCTGGAATCTGCAGCGCAGGGATGCCCAAGCTTTCTGGGCACCCCCCGCTGCAAATTGCAGCCCGCAGCCGCCCCAGAAGATGGCGCGTTCATTGAAGCGCCATCCTCTGGCGCTGAACCCCGCTCTTCCAGCAGCCCTGGTGGCGGTGGGACGCTGGGTAATAAAGGGGTTAATACCAGCTTTGTTATACAAGCTGGTATTAAGCCCGAGATTCTTAATATCAGGCCACGTTTGACCCAGCCACTAAGAATCTCCAATAAAGGGTTAAAAAAACACAACACAGAGAAACATTTTTATTAGAAATAAAAAAAAAAAAGCCATTAGGGACTCCATCTTTAATTAAAAAAATCCTCTTCCATCCGACGTAGTCCAAAACGCGATGTCCTCTCTGCTACATCCCCTGTGCATAGATATAGATGTCTATGCACAGGGAATGAGCAGACTGAGAACAATCTGCGCCATAAGAATTTTGAAAATCCGCCATTGCAAAGCGCGCGATGCGCGGGAAGAAACGGGGCAGTACCCAGCAGAGGCGCGAATCCAGCCTCCTCCCTGGTGCTGACGACATTCGGCGGGGAAGAGAATCCCTGGTGCCCCGCGGAACTTTCAAGAGACATCCAGGCGGAAGTGGAAGACAGGAGGGTCGACCTTAACTGGATGTCACAACCGGAAAAGCCAGCCTCGGCAAGCAGCAGTGGAGCAGCCAGCAGAGCTGCAGTGCCGGATAACAGAGAAGCACCCGGCGGTGCAAGGAGCAGCACCCATCATGCCGTTCCTGATGCCGTATACTCCGGGGGCAATGTGGCTGCCCCAATACTCTGGTGAGCCTAGCACTCTTAGTAAGCTTTTATCTTGGCAATAAAGTCATTATGTGATGTACCCCCTAACTGAAGCCAAGTGCGTTGGAATGATTATTGGACAGTTAACTGGCAATGCGCAGCGGGAGATAGCGTCCTGGCCGGACACAGATAAGAACACTATAGTGCATCTTGTAGCTGGACTAAAGGCAGTATTTGAGTCTAGTGCTGATACCCGGGCTAAAATGAGGTTCTTCATATGTCAACAAAAGCCTAAGGAGAGTGCCAGGGACTATGCCTTAAACTTGCAGGAAGCACTCAAAGCCCTTAAACTAGCAGAACTTGCCTTAGCCCCGGGAGCTGATAAAATGCTAATTCACCAGTTTATAGAGCGCCTCCTATCCCCTTCTCACAGAGGACAGCTGAGTACGATGATTATTCAGAATCCTGAAATGACTTTTGCTGAGTTAAAAGATAGAGCTATCCGTCTGCAGCAGATAGAGAAGCCCTGGGATCTAAGCTCTATGCAAGGCCCTGCAGCAGCACCCCAGCAGCCGACAGCATCAGCGACAACTGCCATGTCAGCGACTGCTGCTGAGAACAGAGAACCTATCTCTAATAAGGCCCTCAATCAAAAAGCTAGATGCCTTGACAGATACCATTATCTCCATTGCTAAAGTTATCAAGGAGCTGCGAGGACCCAAGCCTGCATCCAAGATCGAGTTGGCGACCAGCAAGGAGGATGTCCTGTGGATGAGGTCCAGGAGGTATCAAGCGATGAGAGGACGACCCAGCGACTGCTATCAACCAGATGGACAGCCCATTTGCCGCCGTTTTCAGAAACCAGGTCACTTTGCCCGGGAGTGTGATTTGTGAGAGGACGACCGGTCATCCCTATCGTGTTGGATGGCATTCCCTTCAGTGCCTTGTTGGATACCAGGTCCCAGATAACATCAATTCCACATGTTCTATACAAAAGGTACTGGGCTGATTCAGATATTGATAGTGGTCCATCTGACACTAAAATGAACTTATGGGCTAGTAATGGACAACTAATACCACAGGTTGGGTTTAGAGAAATGACCATTCAGATTGGGATGGTAGAATTGCAGAACCAGGGTATTATAATTATAGATGTTGACCGGCGAGATCGTGAACCTGTAACGTTACTAGGAATGAATGTAATTGAAAAATGTTTTTCCGAGGTAATTACTGTCTTGCCGAAGATCGCCGAGACTGTCAGAACCAGACAGCAGAGGCTTCTACACAAAGAAATCAAAGCCCTGATGATGAAACAACAGGTAGAAATATCCAGAGGTGAAATCGGCAGTGTACGAGTAAGTGATCCAATACCCATTGTAATACCTCCCAAAACTGAAATGTTGGTCTAGTGTAGAGCTGCAATAGGCATTAAAGGGCAAGACTATCAAGCCCTGGTAGAACCCGTGTACTCAGACAGTAGACCAACTATACTTACAGCTAGAGGAGTGATTGAGGTGCACCATGGGAGAGTGCCATTACGCCTTTTAAATTGCGGAGAAGACGAGATCACATTACCAAAGTATGCCATCACAGCCGTCCAGCCATTGGCCCGTCAAGTCAGGTGGATGACAATGTCGCAGGGGAAAAGCTGGAGGATTGGTGCCAAAAGCTAGATGTGGGTACCAGTTCTACACCTTCCCATATGTGAGGTAGCAACCGGGGAACCCGCTTGCAAACGACAACAAACACGTGTTTATAAGTTTAACCAATGTGTACCCGTTTATTTTTCACATATAAGAATATAACCCGGGTAGCATGTTGGACACATATCACATTGCATATAAACACTTTACATAAACACATCATACATTACATAAAACATTGCACATATACATTCACAGTAACCCGGGACCTGTAACCACGACTCTCTGTCCCCATTGGAGCTCTACTAACAGCTCCCGTGGTGGCTACGGCCTCCGGCCTACTTACCCATCTTACAGTACCTTTATAATAAATACATTTGATATACTTCGATGATGACCCTTCCGGGTTCATAACAGGGATTGGCAAACCCTAGTAACCCGTGGGGCTGCGGCCTCCGGCCTAACCACGCGTTACCCAGTACGGGAGCCCTTCTAACCCCTGCTTCTGACCTTCATTACATACGCCTCAACGGGCCCTGTGGGTCCCAATGGCGGTACCTGCCGCCTGGCTTTAGTCACCCCAGCATGATGATATACATTCACCCCTAGTCAGGAATCCTGCCTGACCGGGTCCTTACACACCGTAGGTGATCCATCATTCAAACGTCCATGGATCACACACCTGCTCACAGCCCACATCCATGGACTGTGGCCCCTCCATGGCCCATTACAGGGACTGGCAAACCATAGTGCACGGGAACCTCTACATCCGTTATCTACTAGGAGCCCTATTACCCCTGTGTCTGGCACCACAGGCACACCCACACCATTAGAGGTCGTGGTTGAGGGACGGGTACCCTCTGCAAGCAGCAGGGCAAGCCTCCCTCTCGTCCCAAGGACGGAACGCCTCCAACATCATCCATACCAGCTGGGTCACTGTCTCTCCACATTATTATACATGGGTCTTACATAGGTCATCATCTCTCATTCAGGGCCATTACTTACGCCCTCATACACATAGTTCCTCGGGTCCCTTAACGGAGTACTCTGACTCGGACCCAAAGGCGGTCTATGCCCGCCTGGCATTGCTCACACACGGCTCACTCCGTTACACGGGAACCGCTGTCTTACCGGGCACGGATCCGGGTCTCGCTACCTGTATAACGGGTCCACCAAGCGTCCCCCAAGGCTCCTTTCCCGGACGTGGTTCCCTCCACGCCCGGACCAGTCTCCACCGGGTTCAGCCACGGCTTCCCCACCAGGTGCTCACGACCCCGGCCCTCGGCACCGGCATGGAGCTAGCATGCTCCCTTCACCATCTCAATCATGGCGGCATGTACTTGCAGTCACCAGTCCCTCACACAGACTGGCTCTACTCAGCTCTCAGGCTGGTCTCAGCTTCCAGACTCTATCTCTGCTTCCAGCATCTATCTGAGCTTCCAGCATTCCATCTCTCATTCAGTCAGGTGGCCGGCTCTTATCGTGCCAGCCACTCCCACATGGACACACCCCCTCAGCCGCTTGTAATCAGCCTGTCACACAGCTCAGGTTAACTCCCTGTGTTCCGGGTTGTCAGCACTCACTCATTACCTCCTATTCCTCATGGACTCCTCGATCTCAGCCCACTCTCACTGCCGCTCATTAGGCTCATGACCTCATTGTGTTCAGGTTGGTTCACACAGTATTATCATCACAGGAAAACCGGCCAGTGTGCACAGGATCATCCTCTGATCCTACATGTGATGTACCCCGGCCATGCGGATCATGCCGGCGGTGCCTCACACATCAAAAGCATGGAGTATACCGGGTAGTGAAAGAATATGAGCCCGATATTCAGCAAACACCCGTTAGACTTTGGGCAAATCAAGGGGGTAGAGCACACTATACCCACAGGTAATCATCAGCCTATAAAAGAGAGGTATAGACCATTACCACCCACTCACTACCAAACCACCAAAGACATGCTCAAAAAAATGAAATCTGCAGGGGTAATAAGAGACAGTTGTAGCCCATGGGCAGCACCTTTAGTGTTGGTTAGAAAGAAGGACCGGACCATGAGAATGTGCGTAGAGAACCGGCAGATTAATCACATCACACATAAGGACGCATACCCATTACCTAGGATTGAGGAGTCATTAGCTGCATTAAAATCTGCTAACTACTTTTCTACCCTTGATCTGACCAGTGGGTACTGGCAAGTTTCTGTGGCCGAGGCCGACAAGGAGAAGACAGCGTTTACTACGCTAATGGTCCTCTGAGTTCAATTGTATGCTGTTTGAACTCGGCAACGCACCCGGGACCTTCCAACACCTGATGGAGAGCTGCCTAGGACATAAAAACTTTGAAACTGTCCTCCTGTACCTAGATGACATCATAGTCTACTCCAAGACATATGAGCAGCATCTACAAGACATGGCACCAGTGTTTGAGGCCTTATCCGGATACGGCATGAAAATCAAGCCATCCAAGTGCCACCTTCTCAAGCCAAAGGTACAGTACCTGGGTGAGTTCAGAGGGAGTAGCACCGGATCCTGATAAAGTCACCGTGATACGGGATTGGCCAAGACCTACTAATGTGAAAGAAGTGAGGCAATTCCTGGGCTATCATAGAAGATTTATCAGAGGATTCATGAAGTTAGCAGCTCCCCTGCAAGACATCCTGGTAGGACAGTCGAAAAGATCTTCAACCAGTAATCCTCCTCTCCAGTGGAGTGAAGAGAGGGAAGACGCCTTCAAAAAGCTGAAGTGTGCGCTGACAGGAGAAGAGATCCTGGCATATCCGGATTACCATCAACCCTTCATTCTATACACGGATGCCAGCAACGTGGGACTGGGAGCAGGACTGTCACAGAAGCAAGCAGGAAACTCCGGCCAACGGAAAGAAACTCCGAGAATTACAGCTCCTTCAAGTTGGAACTACTGGCAGTAGTTTGGGCTGTAACTGAACATTTCAAGCACTACTTGACAGCTGAAGAATTCACCATCTACACGGATAACAATCCGTTGACCCACCTGGACCCAGAAAAATTAGGTGCATTGCAGCAGCGATGGATAGCTCGGCTGTCTAACTACAATTTTGTCATCAAATATAGGGCAGGCAGCAAGAACGGGAACGCAGATGCCTTATTCCGGATGCCACACCTGAAAGACGTGGAAGAGGAACCCGGAAGAGTTGGAAGAAATTGAACTACTGGCCTTTCATCATTCAAAGGTAGACAAGTATCAACCAGACATCTACCAAAGAGAACAACAGGCAAGTCTCAACCCGTTAGCATACCATGGATGGGCTGACACCCAGGATAGCGACCCAGCTGTGAAGCTAGTGAAAGAACTGCTTACACAACAAGGTGCATACCCTAACCAGAACACCCCGGCTGAGACCCAACAACTCTGGAAAGAGTAAGGCAAGTTGTTCCTGTATCAAGGGAAGCTCTGCAGAAGGCATACCAACCCTAAAGCACAAACAGATAACCATACCCAAGCGAGACGTCAAAATGGTCTTAGAAGCCTACCATGACGATGCAGGTGATTTTGGATGGAAGAAGTTGGAAGTGCTCTTAAGAGAGAGATTCTACTGGGTTGGCATGAGAAAATCAATTGAAGATTGGTGTAGAAACTGTGGCCGATGCAACCTCAGAAGAAAAAATCAACAGAGAGCCCCACTCCAGTCCATAGTAACCAAGCAACCACTCGAGTTAGTTGCGTTAGACCACGTCAAGTTGTCACCAAGTCGGCCAGGCTATATCTATGCCTTAACCATTGTGGATGATTACTCATGCTTCTTAGTGGTGGTACCAGTCAAGAACCTGACAGCGAAGACAGCTGCAAGAGCGTTTCAGACACATTTCTGTATACTTCATGGTTACCCGGAACAAGTCCTTGCAGATCAAGGTCCAGCTTTTGAATCAGAGATTTTCCAGGAGTTTTGCAACATGTACGGCTGTAAGAAGATCCGCACGACAGCTTATCATCCCCAAACAAATGCTTATGTGAAAAGATGAACCATATTGTAATTGACCTGTTGAAAACATTACCAGAGTCAGAGAGAAATCAACGACCAGATAAATTACCCGATTTGGTAGACTTATACAACCATGTTCCGGTGAGTTCTACAAACTGCACCCCAGCCTACCTTATGCGTGTAAGACCCGGTAAGCTGCCAATTAATTTAGATATGGGAATTCTGAAGCCAGACACAGAAGTTGAAGAATCCAATTGGGATACCCTACGTCAACAACAGTATCGCCTAGTACAAGAGTGCGTAAAGAAAAATCTTCAGCAAGTTTGAGCAAGACAAGAGAGAACCTTTAACCAACGTGCTCAAGCAACTCCATTACAATCAAGTGAGCAAGTTCTCAAGAGAAAGAGACGCACTAACAAATTGGATAATAATTGGGAAACCACCCCATACACAGACTTACCATCCAACTTACATAATGCTAAAATGTAAATGTGAAGGAAGAACTTCAGCAGTTGTGTCCAGAGACCATCTCAAACCTTGAAGACACCAGAAGTAATAGTACCCGTATGGGTCCAACCTGTCAAAGAAGAAGATGAAGTATTCCATACAGTTCTAGGAGATTTTCCCAAAACATGGCCAAACTACTACGGACCAGTTGTAGTACCAATGATTGCTTTCCCTCCAATGGTGGAACCAACACCAAAACCTGGATTACCAGAAGAAGTCCCAAGACCTGACGAACTGGAAGTAGAACCCGTAGAGGAAGAACCAATTCCTGGTCTCAGTGAGCTTGCCAGTCCTACAGTCAGACCTCCATCTGCCATAGTACCAGACACCCCAAGTAGGTACACGTCCACCCACACCATCATGCTAAGTACACCAGCATTACGCAGATCAGAGCGTAGTTCCAAGGGTCAGTTAAAGGCAAAGTGCAAAATTAAACGTGAAATGTAAATATGTTTGTGTAAATGTAAATTGAACCCAGTAGAGTGTAAATGTATAGAAAGGGTGAGAATAGCTTTGTGTTAGGTGGCAGCCACGGAGAGTAAGAACTTGGCCTCTTATGCGGTGACCCGTGGGCCTAGAGGCCTACTGTACTTGTAGCCAGAGACACCCGTACGTGTTTAGAATAGTTTGCAATGTAAAAAAAGCCCATTACCTACAGATACTATCCTGTATGAACTTCTTAAATATTCTTGAACTTCTATTCTTCCTTATTTAATTTATGGACCATACATACCATGGACTGGTAGTGGCAAAAACTTTATTGTAAATATTCATCAACCCGGAGGCATAAGACTAAACCCCCAGAAAGACTTCTTATTTTGAACTTTTGGACTCTTTCAATTACAGTGAAATTTGTACTTTTTACGACTCTGTAAATATTAATGGTTATACCAATTGTTTGTTTTTCCGCAGTCCTGGAGTACTGTCTTTAAGGGGGAATGTGGCACCCCAGGGGTTAATGTGCCACAGAAACATCAACACGGGATCACTCCCTACACAACACTGGACACCACACTAGCACCTGTGGGCCAGAAGGGGAGCTAAAGCAGCTCCCTTATATACTCTGGTGTCAAGATGAAGTAGAGAGTTCAGTTCCTGGGAGAACTGAGGAAGAGAGACTGTAGTGTAAAGGGGCTGCGTCAGGCTTCTCTACAGTCTGCTCCTTGATTCCAGGCCTAACCAGGGTCTGAGGGAAGGAGCACAAGGGACAGAGGAACACATCTGGGAGATTGAGTGACTTCACCACTCGCCCCGGGGGAGCGCACAGACCGGATACCGGATCCGAAACTGTGACTGACACACGCAGCACAGTAAACACCGGGATAGTGGAGGTTGTAGATCTACACTGTACCTCAGCAAAGCTACACAGCGGGGTCAGAAGCACACGGAAAGACTCAAGTTGCCTAGCAGAGGAGGTACCTGTGAGGAGAGACAGTGCCAGCAGCTCAGCTAAAGCAGCAGCAGGGCCACACACACAGCACAGCAGTGGGAAGCTGAGGACCCGGACAGGGTGGGAGTAACCCGGCCCTGGTACAGACACCGTGGACAATACTCTGCTACTACATCTGCAGTAAAGTCTTGGAAACTTCAAAACTGTGAGTGTGTGTGATCCTTACACTCGAGCCCTAATTCCCTTCACAAGCAGCCACCTTCTCCACTATCATCCCTATCCTGCAACATCCATAGCATCCATCATAGACTTTAACTACCTCTGCCCCGGGGAACCAGGCTCTGCCTGCGGAGAGCCGTTCCATCTCCAGCTGCCAAACATCGTCCCCAGAGGTTCTGCAGCAGCGGTGGTCACCCTCACCACAACCCGTGGGTGGGATCACAACAAACTCCCCTGTAAATATCCCCCCATTTACTTGCGGAACCTGGGACGCAGTCCGGAACAGGACCTCCGCGACATCCCCAGCAGTACCCCAGTCCGATACAGAGTACCCCATCCCAGTGGGCTCCACATTACTGTGGCACATTAACCCCTGGGGTGCCACAACTTCTTAAGCAGTTCACAAAGTACACAGTCACGGGCGCTGGCCGGGTAGTCACCAAAGGATGCAAAGTCTCTCTGAGGCCCGCTACGATGTTCCTTCTGGTAACAACTTCTGTCCTTTTTATTCACTGCGCTCTCCTTACTATCCGTGTGTGGCCCTGCATGGAGCCCTCTTCCTACCAGGCCCGTTGAGTATATAGTGGTTACCCTTCTTTCTAAGGTGCTCAACCTGGTTTGGAGCTCCTAGTTGGGGTGTGCGTGTCGGACCAGGTCGGGGCTATATGAAAGGCCTTCAACCCACTGGGTTTGGCAGCTCAGAGCTAATCTTTCCTGCACCACACTTGGAGCCGGTACTCCATCTTGGACTGGGTTCCCTCGCAATCTTCAGTCCAGCACGGGCTTGCACAAGCCAGAGATCCCATTTCTGTCTGGGTTGCCTTCCTTTTTCAGGCACCCTCCACCGCAATCCTCACAGGGACCTCCTTCTCCTCCTTCCCTCACGGTACTCTCCTCACATCCTAACTGTAAATCCCGCCTCTTTCACTACACCTCAGCTCCTCCCACCGGGACTGGTTACCCTGGTAATGGGTACAGCCAATTGGTCCCCTAGCTCTAAGTGTATGAATGGATGAGGCCTCAGATTAACATTACCATCCTCTGGTCACCGGGATACCATACATGCTAATTCTAGGGTTAGTACCCCTTTAGTGGTGCACTGACCAGTGGGGCACCACATTCCTACTACTGGAGTTGGTCCGTTTAGAATTTTGGCCATTTTCAACCCCGTGTTGTTCCAACTGGAAATTCTTTCAGTCCTATGTACCCATAAAATGTTTTACAGGTCATCACTCAGGTACTTTAGGCCATTGCCGGATGTGTCCAATTTGTAGTCCAGAGGCCTCTTGTAAAGGGAGGGGGTACTGTCCCGTATTGACTGCTTTTGCAGTCCTGGTGTGTTGCTGCAGTGTTATTTGAGGTTTTATTTCTTTAGTCTGCAGCAATTAATGAAGGTGTGTGCAGCTCTGCAAGTTGGGAGTGAGCTCAGGTCAGGGGTAGGCAACTCCAGGCCCGAGAGCCACACACAGTGCAGGTTTTCAGGATTTCCTTTGTATTTAACAGTTAAAATCAACAGTGCAGGAGATTAAATTACCAACTGTCAAATACTAAGGAAATCCTGGACTGTGTGCGGCTCTCGAGGCCTGGAGTTCCCTACCCCTGGCTCAGGTGGAGGGGAGGGATATATCTGAGCTTTGTGCTCTCCACCCCTCTGCCTTAAGTAGTTCTTCTATCTTCCACCAGATGTTGTAGAAAGAGTTCATTCTTTTTTTAGGACCTGTGTAAACTGGAGCTGCTGCTGTTCCCTTCTACTGGAGTTGTAGTCTTTTCCTGGTCCTTGGGTGGAAGTGGGGGCTTTTAGACTAGGGCTGATCATGAGCGAAGGGCTAGGATGGTGGCCTGAACGTCCTCACCTTCAGAGTTAATTTCAGGATCAGTGCTAGTCAGGGACCCCCAGTCTAAGGGTCAGACTAGCTCCCCAGTTCAACTAGCCCATCTTACCATCTTGCCTCCTGATTCCGTATCTGCTATACCACCCCCTGACTAATTCAAGCAGCACTAATTATGACAGGTTCACATCCTTTTACAGTACTAGTCACTTTTCTTCACAAATGAAATGTGCTACAAATATTAAAATGTTAACATTTAGAATTTTTAGATATTCACTTTGTAGAAATCAAGCAAAAGAATGGCCTGATGGTAGACATTTTGCTGGATTCTTGTGGATGGGAAGGGTTAAAAAAACACATTACACTCATACATATATCCCTGGCCCTCTCCACTCCAGTCATGCCAACACCACCCTTCTCCCCTTCATTTGTCTCCTTTCTTTTCCAACCTTTGGTTTTTAAGCAGGTGAAGCCCCTGAATAAGACTCATGTACAACATACTTTAGTTGCGTGCATTACATCCCATGTGACCGATTGAGGCACTACACATGCCATTAACAGCAATGATTAGCATCATGCCCTAGTTGACCTGCCTGCTTGTAGACTGGAGGAAGACTGATAGGAAGATGAGCTGATGTGGTGGTGGTGTGACAGAGTGGAAGGCCAAGGAGAGATAAGGTCTTGAGATTTATTAACCTCTTCCTTGTAGATTTGATATGCACCCAACATGTTCAATGCAAATTGATTCTCTCCATTTTTCCATCAAAGGTTCGACAGCTTAATCAGCTTTTAACTTTATAATATCTTCAAATACAGACTATTATATAAGCCAAGTAAGTTATTGGGAGCTAAAAGATTACTTCATATTTTAACTGCTGGAAATAAGAAAAATATCTTTTGTTGACAGTGTGAGCCGCCTATGTGGCCTAATTAAGCTGCAGGGATTTGAAGTATTTCATACTTGGCTACCAATCATTCCAAATCCCTTAGGAATTGTGGGAGCCGTTCCGCTGACCCGCGAGGTCAGGTCAGGGCAATGTCCCGACTTCCACTCATTCTGCGCATTGTCACTACTGCCGTCTCCACTGCTCCATAGTTCCACCACATCTCGTCTCATTCTTCTATTTTCTTGAGATCTGGTCTCCCTGGGATGTGAACCAACATGAATCATTGAAGGCAGTGGCAAAACCTATGAGCCAATGGCTGCATGGTGTGTGGAGATTATTTTTTTTTACTGGAATGTGCAATGTATGCTCCTAAATAACAGATATAGTGTCTTCTTAATACATAGAGATACGTCTATATATACATATATATATCTATATATATATACTGTATATATATACTAGCTGTGAGCCCACTGCGATTGCATCGGGATTCTAGAATCTGTGTATAGTTTACTCAGTATATTTCAAATATGGCGGCATAGCGGCCGCCGCTATTCCGATTGTTCGGCGCACTGAAGGCGGTGACCAATCAGAAAACGCCGCGCTGTATGGCGCCATACTTCAATTACATGGAATATTTTGAGTTTCACATTTACCGCTGTAAGTGAGGCGCTATTCTCATTGGTCGCTGTGTGCTGCCGGCGACCAATGAGAATAGCGCCTCACTTTCATCGGTAAATGTGAAACTCAAAGTCGTCCATTATATGTCTATGGGAAGTGAGGCGCTATTCTCATTGGTCGCTGTGTGCTGACGGTGACCAATCAGCATAGCGCCTCACTTTCAGTGGTAAATTTGAAACTCAAAGTCGTCCATTATATCTCTATGGGAAGTGAGGCGCTATTCTGATTGGTCGGCGGCAGCACACAGCGACCAATAAGAATAGCGCCTCACTTGCCATAGAGATATAATGGACGACTTTGAGTTTCAAATTTACCGCTGAAAGTGAGGCGCTATGCTGATTGGTTAGCGCACCACACAGCGACCAATCAGCATAGCGCCTCACTTCCCATGGGGATGCATAGCGGTGTTTAGAGGAATTTATGGCCGGGCCCTTGGTTCTATTTTCGGGCACGGCGCTCGGCGCTTGTCGGTCGTCGCCGGGGCGGGAGCCCCTGCAACGGCTCTCAATGGCCGCTTCGCCATAGATAGATATAGATAGATATAGATTGATATAGATAGATATAGATAGATAGATAGACATAGATAGATATAGAGATAGATAGATAGATAGATAAATATGGATAGATATAGATAGATAGAGAGATAGAGATAGATAGATAGATAGATAGATAGATAGATAGAGATAGAGATAGATAGAGAGATAGAGAGATAGAGAGATATAGATAGATAGAGAGAGAGATAAAGATAGATAGATATAGATAGATATAGATAGATATAGATAGATAAATAGATAGATAGAGATAGATACATAGATAGATAGATAGATAGATAGATACATAGATAGAAATAGATAGATATAGATAGATAGATATAGATATATAGATAGATAGATATAGATAGATATAAATAGATAGATATAGATAGATAGAAATAGATAGATAGATAGATAGATAGATAGGTGAGTCGTTGCAGCCGCGGTAGGTCCATTGCGATTTTCTTGGGCTGGCGACAGCCGAGCGCCGTGGCCGAAAATCGAACCAAGGGGCCGGCCATGCATTGTTCGAAACACCGCTATGTATCTCTATGGAAGTGAGGCGCTATTCTGATTGGTCGCTGTGTGCTGGCGGCGACCAATCAGAATAGCGCCTCGCTTCCCATAGAGATATAATGCCCGAAAATTCGTCCATTATATCTCTATGGGAAGTGAGGCGCTATTCTGATTGGTCGCCGGCAGCACACAGCGACCAATCAGAATAGCGCCTCACTTCCAATAGAGATACATAGCGGTGTTTCGAACAATGCATGGCTGGCCCCTTGGTTCGATTTTCGGCCACGGCGCTTTGAGTTTCAAATGTACCGCTCAAAGTGAGGCGCTATTCTCATTGGTCGCTGCCAGCACACAGCGACCAATGAGAATATCGCCTCACTTTCCATAGAGATACATAGCGGTGTTTCGAACAATGCATGGCCGGCCCCTTGGTTCGATTTTCGGCCACGGAGCTCGGCTGTCGCCGGCCCAAGAAAATCGCAATGGACCTACCGCGGCTGCAACGACTCACGTATATATCTCTATATCTATCTATCGATCTATCTATGTATCTATTTCTATTTATCTATCTATCTATGTATCTATTTCTATCTATCTATCTATGTATCTATTTCTATCTATCTATCTCTATCTATCTATATATCTTTTTCTATCTATCTATGTATCTATTTCTATCTATGTATCTATCTATCTATCTATGTATCTATCTATCTATCTATTTCTATCTATCTATGTATCTATTTCTATCTATCTATTTATTTCTATCTATCTATGTATCTATTTCTATCTATCTATGTATCTATTTCTATCTATCTATGTATCTATTTCTATCTATCTATCTATTTCTATCTATGTATCTATTTCTATCTATCTATCTATGTATCTATTTCTATCTATGTATCTATTTCTATCTATCTATGTATCTATTTTGATCTATCTATCTATCTATCTATCTATGTATCTATTTCTATCTATCTATGTATCTCTATCTATCTATCTATCTATCTATGTTTCTATGTATCTATGTATCTATTTCTATCTATCTATCTATCTATGTATCTATTTCTATCTATCTATCTATCTATTTCTATCTATCTATGTATCTATTTCTTTCTATCTATCTATCTATCTATGTATCTATTGCTATCAATCTATCAGATAGATAGATAGATAGATAGATAGATAGATAGATAGATAGATAGATAGATAGATAGATAATGAAAAAAGCTGCACTGCACTCACAGACCAGTGTGAACTGGTGCAAGCAGAGACACAGAGACATATAAAGCAGAAAAAAAAAAAACTCAAAATCTTATCTTTTAATTCTGAAGTTCTTAGTACAAACTTTGGCCAAGGTCTGATTTTGAGTTTTTTCAGAAAAACGTAAGTTTTTAAACTTTTTTCTCAATCACATGGCTTATAGCATTATACAACATTGGGAGTAGCTGTGTGCTGCAAGGAATTTTTTCTGCTTTAGATAGATAGATAGATAGATGGCTTCGCGGCCATTGCTCGCGCCTCAGCAACGGCTAGCAATGATTGCAAGCCGTTGCTGAGGCACGAACAATGGGCGCGAAGCGTGTCTCCGGCCCCGTGGAACGACCGACCAGAGCCGAGCCCCGTGGCCGAAAATAGAACCAGGGGCCCGGCCATAAATTCGCCGAAACACCGCTATGTATCTCTATGGGAAGTGAGGCGCTATTCTGATTGGTCGCCGGCAGGACACAGCGACCAATCAGAATAGCGCCTCACTTCCCATAGAGAATAATAGCGGTGTTTCAAGCGAAGTATAGCCGGGCCCATGGTTCTATTTTCGGCCACGGGGCTCGGCTCTGGTCGGTCGTTCCACGGGGTCGGAGACTCGCAATGGCCGCTTCGCCTCAGCAACGGCTCGCAATGGCCACCTCACGGCCATTGCTCGCGCCCGGCAACGGCTCGCAATGCCCGCTACGTGGGCAATGCTTCGTGGGTCGCGTGGCTGCTAGGCAGCCACGTCCAGCCACGTCCACGACGACGGAAGTAGCGCCGAAAATGACGGAAGTGCGCTACGGCAATTATATATTAGAGATATATATATATATATATTTGTGTTTCTGTACACCTGCATTCTAAGATAAAAATAAACATTTTTCTTTCTATAAAATTACTTAAATTACAATAATGGCATTTTAAATAATTGAAAATATAAAAGCAATATCACAAGCAGATCTTTAGAATTTGTGCATTCATTGTGGCCGAACATTTCTCAGACAACTATTTAATGGGTTGCCTCATTTGAGTTTAAGTTTGTCCCTTATGGTACCTTTACACGCCGCCACAACAGGATGGATACCAACGGCAACTTGACGTGCACGAGCACGGCCGAACGGTTACCAACGGGAACCGCACCCTCTATACACGCCGCCACAAGGTGCGCTACGCTACGCTACATCTACAGCTACATACATCGCCGGGTGTCGCAAGTAGCCGTCTGTAGCTCAGCGTACCAGCTTTACACACAGCCACCACAGAGTGATCTGGGAGCAACAAAGGCAGGACGTAAAACAAATAGGCGTGCCACAGACCTGTACGCCGCGCCCAAACCACAACCATTGGCCAACACTACGGAGTTGTGATTGGGCACGACGGAAAGGGCGGATGGCCGAGACGTGCCGTACTAGTGAACGGAGTGTGGCACGGAATAAGCGCTTGTGACATGGCGGAGCCTGGCGAATGCATCCAAATCGATGGTAATGGGTCACGCTAGAGCGGTGGCCAGTCACATATCCCGTGTGTATTAAAGTAGCGGTCCGGGGCTATGTGTGCGTAGTACAAGTGTTTGCCGTGTCACGCACGATCAGCGCTTGTGACAGCCGCGTGTGCAGATTGAACTGAGGTGCGTTTGTGTGCCACACATTAGCGTCTTACAAAAGACAGTATGTGCGTTTTCTGTCAAAAATCTGTGACAACTGTGGCGAAGTATGTGTATGTATACAGGCTGAATGGGGTTTAATATATGTGCTGACAGATGTGAATGTAGTGGAACAGCTTCCAAGGCACCAAGTCAAAGATCTGTGTGACAGTGTATTAGCAAACACCTGACAAGAATATGTCCTGCATCAATGTGCTGTGTGCAGGGGACCCTCTGCCTACAACAAAATAAAGGATCATGTACGCACAATGGCCACAAACACTGTTGGGCAAAAGACTTTCAGAAAAACATGGCTACCCACACATATTGTGTGCACAATCCCAGCCAATAGGTGGCTATGACATCCCAGGCCCCCACCCAACCCTGCATCACATTGCCCTCCTCCACCAAGTAATCAGGCTCACACAGATGATGTTGGATCCAACAGAAAAAGGTTTAATATATTGCATGAATCTTGACCTTGTCTTGTGCAAACAAAATATACATGAAGTAAAAACATTGTAGAATTCAAGAGCAGGTGACATTAATCAGGCAAATTCAATGGATAAGCAAATCACCACACATTGCAAACTGTGCATGGAAAAAATACTAAAATAACCTAAACTAACTAACTAAATAACTACATAATGAAAACTCATGCACATAATGCAAACAAAGAGAATGGAAAAGGTCAACCAAACATTAAAGGGGTGCAGCTAACCTGCTGTCACCTCCATTGAAAACACAAAAAGCAACTCCCAGAGCCAGCCACATTATATGGCCTGGTCCTGCCAGCTCACTGCACCAGACCCATTGAAGTAGGAGCAGTAAGCTTCTCTACTGTCCCTGGCCTCCTGCCGAGTGCGGCCATGGCTCTGCGGCTGGAGTGGCACAATCACATGGGCCTCATCACGCCAAGACCCTGGACGGAGCTCCCCTGTTGTAGCGTCTGGATTATCTACATAACCTCCTGGCGTGTATGATGCCCTATCCCTACGACGCAGGAAGTTATGTAGCACACAGCAGGCCACCACTACCGCCTCAATAGACTCCGGTTTCATATGTATAGGTGTATGAAAAATCCGGAATCTATTGGCCATTATCCCAAACGCATTTTCAACTACACGGCGGGCCCGGGATAGCCGGTAGTTGAAAATGCGTCTCACAGAAGTAAGGGCCCTCTGGGGATATGGCCGCAGTAGGTGTTCCTGAAGTGGGAATGCTTCATCCGCCACAAACGCAAAGTTGAGATGTTCGGTCGTGTGCTCATTTGAGGGTAAGTTTAGCCCACCATTCCCTAGTAGTGTTGCCAAGGAGCTTAGGGCAAACACCCCCCCATCTGAGTTGCGACCAGGCATTCCAACATCCACGTAGAGGAACTCATAGTTGGCATCTACTACAGCCATGAGGATTATACTACAATACCCTTTGTAATTGTAATACAAAGAGCCAGAGTGGGCAGGTTTGGTAATCCTCACGTGCTTACCATCCAATGCCCCGCCACAGTTGGGGAAGTTCCACCGGGTTTCAAACCCTTGGGCCACTTCCAGCCATTCTGCAGCGGTTAATGGCATTTTCATGTAGGCTGGCTGCAGAGCTCTCCAGATGGCCCAACACGTTTCAGGGATCAGGCGGCTCAGCAGGGGCAGGGAGACACGTGACACGTATGTGAGGGATGTCATGGACTGCCCTGTAGCCAGGAACCGCAAAGTGATCGCCAACCGCTCAGCAGCTGATACTGATGGGCGCATTATAGTGTCCTGACGCGCTATCATTGGCCCTACACGCTCCAATAGGAAGGTGAAACAGTCCTCGGGCATACGCAGATAGTTTCGGTAATCATCAGGACAGTTAAGCTCCAGCTCCCGCAACAGCTGCATGTGGCCCCGGGTTTCCCGCCTCAGAAGCCAATCACGGGTCCACATCCGCCGCTGTCTGCGCCTCATCAACCTTTCATACCGATCCTGATACCACATTTGCTCTTCCACCAACGCAAGAGCCACGATAACATTGCGGTCATGGATATTCTGCATCCTCAATATCAGCACCTGTAGATGTGAAAGCACAACATGAGTACATAGACCAAAATGTGTGCAAGTCAGCAGGTTCAGCAACCCACACCTCTTTTCCATTACACACTATAGCCAAGAGGATGGGATCTCTTGTGTGGGCCCAAAACACAACCCTGAAGCAAGGACGGCAAACACCCAGTAGTCACCCCAAACAACATGGCACACGGCGATTGAGAGTGGCCTCCTCTACATCAACGTCAATGGAGCTCCCAAAATTCACACATCTGCACCTAGGTGAGTTAGAAAGGGACATGTGTCACCAATAATGTTGGTCAAACAGGTCCCATAATCCATGACACAGCCCATAATGTCAATTGATTACAGTAAAAATGAGAAGAATAACGAATGTGACGTACCCCGATATGGAAGGTTGAGGAAGGCTACATGAACCAAACCACATTGCACATGACTGCGGATGGTTACCCATGGTGTAATTGGTTTTTGAAGGTGTCATTTTAAATACACATGTATGCCATGTCTGGCGCCCAACACCTCAAAGCCCTGGGTCATCCCATTCCCGTTGAACACAGTCTCCATTGGCCACAACCAGTATGCAGAAATCGATCCAGTCGACATGAGTGACACAGTTCCGTCTACAGTCATGCATCCATTCTCCTGTATGTTGTCTGCAAACAAACACAGCAATGTATCTCAACAAAAGTGTCAAGGCCCACACAAAATGCCGTATCCTAACCCACACACTACACTATATGTCGTCCCCAAAAATACAAACCCCTATATCGGCCGC
The DNA here is from genome assembly GCA_033576535.1 of Allobates femoralis. Classification (NCBI taxonomy): domain Eukaryota; kingdom Metazoa; phylum Chordata; class Amphibia; order Anura; family Aromobatidae; genus Allobates; species Allobates femoralis. The sequence goes on from JARQOC010000010.1 coordinate 156,656,905, forward strand.
TACACCAGTCTCCGGCGCTCTCCAAGAACATCAACATATGCACCCCACCCTGCGCCAATTCCATGTGTGTCCACAAAAACTTACCTAATGGGTCTGGCCAGCAAGCGTAATGTTTGGCGGGATGGGCAACTTTTAAAGGGCCGGCAACCTATCACGATTCAGCGATCTCCACCAATTAGCGGAAGGCAAATCCGCACCCAGGTGCCCCTTCAGGATGTGCATTATTGTGTCCGCTGTGATTGGTGTCCCGGACTATAAAGGCAGGTCAATGGCCACTGCTCCGTGTCCAGATGTCGATGTGCATTGAGCTACTAGTGTCCTGTTTGACTTCTGTTGCTCTGACGGTAAGCCTCTTTAGCGGTTTGTAAGAAAATGTAATGAACGCAGCTGGTTCTGGCACAGGCAGCTTAGGCGATGTGTGTATGGCCATGTTTGAAGCGGCATGCAAATATTGAACACGTAATATTAAATATGTGAACCTTATTCTGTGTCGCCCAGTAGCCAGGTAGTGCCTCTACTTATATAGTGTAAGTATGTATTGCACCTTCTGCTTTTTGGCAATGGTAAAAGAGCACGCTGTTATTTCTTTGGCTGGTACTTCACATCAACATTTCAGGGGTGGTAGAATTGTGGCGGACATTCCAGGGATGTTGGGTACATGTGTTAAAATGGGACTTCCACGTCTGGAGGAACACCTACATGATCATCTGGGTGCACATTACATGTAGTATGTGCAGTGTTGCCACACACCCAGCCCGCCTTTCTCATATAGTGACCCCTTACCATTGTGGACACTGGCCAGGTACTAGTTAGCACACAACGTGTTAGGTCACATGTTGCCCTCTACAGGTATGTACGCACACACCGTGTCAAGGTGTGTTGCAATAGGTACATTGGGGACAGAAATCATGTTTGAAACATCTGTAGGTGGACACCGATATCCGGTGCTTGAGATTGGCTGCATACATGTGTTTGAGTTAGTAGCGGTCTGAGATTGAGAAAATGGCACACTCATGGCCAGTTTCACTCCACAAAATAGCTGCATAGATGATCACTGTAGAAAGTTAATGATGATGTGTATGATTGTGGCAAGTTTTGAAATGTCGGTATGCCTTGTGTTGTGACTGTGTTCTTTTTGTTTTAATTTTTCATCGGCAGATGCCGAGGGGTACTGTGGAATTGGAATCCCAGCTTCTCACGGAGTATCAGCGGCACGAATGTTTGTGGCGCAGCTCGCTGCCCGAATATAAAAATTGGGCAGCGAGGGCCGAGGCCTACAGGAGTCTTGTGGCTCTGGCAAATCGCTTGGAGCCAAGGGTAGGCAAGACGTGGGACCAGCCTATGGTGGCACTTAAGATCAAGAACATGAGGTCGGCGTTCATGCGGGCTCACATTCAGTACCAGCGTCGTCGCTCAGGGGCTGGAGCAGAGGAGGTACCATCACCTACCCTATGGTACTATCCCCTCTTCACCTTCATCCTGGGCGAGGTTCGCCCGCATCGAACGACCACCAACTGCCCCGTTGCTGCGTCCCATGTAGGCCCGGCTGCATCACCACCTGCGCCACAGGAGGTGGGTAATTGTGTGACAGTGGTGGGCCACAATGTTTCCTTCACATGTGTGTTTCGATAAATCCTTCACACCAAATGTGTTGCCATATTTACCTCCTTGCTGCGGCACACCTTGGGGTGTCAATCTATCTGCCCTCCTTCCATGACTTACCAGACTTTTCTATTCTATGCTTCCAGCCGTATTGCAATGTTGCTTCTTCCACAACATCTTGGTATGTTTAGGTTAGTTATTTAAGGGTTTCAAGATAGCAGGTGGTTTGTTCTCAAACAGCCACATAGTACCATGTAGTAAATGGTGCTGTCTCACATGTGTGTTGGCTTTGTTGCCAGTGGGTTAAAGGTAATTGAGTGAGGGGTGGATTCTCACCATAAAGGAGTCCTAATGGGAAGGTGCCCAATATGTGTCATTGGCCAGCACAGCCCCCAGTATCAAGGTGTTGTGGTGACATGTCCTAATATTGGATTACGGCTACGTGACAAACAACTAATTATGTATTTAGCTGAGCTCCTGGAATGGTCGAGGTGAGTGTACAGGAGAACCACTGGTGTTGGGGTCTTGAACCTTATTTGCTTTACTGTGTTATTCCTCATTTTCCATTCTGGTAGTTGGGCTTGCTGTGTGTGGGAGTGGTATATAGAGTCCTGTTGTGAATGTATACAGTTGATATTGCCTCCACTAATGGTTTTTTTTTTTATTTTTTCCCCACCCACAGGCCCCAGAAGAGGACGGCTCCATTGCCGAGGATTCTGTTGCTGATGATGCTCAGCCCATGACATCTGGGGCTGAGCAGGAGGGCGCGGCGAGTGATGTGGGTCCAGGCCCAGGTCCCAGCTCCGGGATCCGTCGCCGCCGACGTCCTGCACCACCTGAGACGGAGCTGGCGACCTGGGCCCGACGCGTGTTGTTGGATGAACAACTGACCCACATTGACCCCGACGCCCTCTGCATGAGCAACAGAATGCGAGGGATGGAGCCGCTCCAGAAGAAGATCCTTCTGAGGGTGTTCCACAATGCCGCTGATGCTGCCGAGGATGGGGCCCTTCAATGGGGCTGCCACGTCCCCTCCCCCATGCAACACACCTTGTGGCCCCTTTCACCAGCTGCCCCATCTCGGCCCGTGAGAAGACCGGCCCCGCCACAGTCACCCCATCCCCCCTCAACACATCGTCGTTCAACCAGACGTTCTGGGGCAGGTCGGGGCTGCCCTCAGAGGAGGGGGGATGCGGCATTGTCAGAGCCGACTGAAGAGGAGTAATTTGGACACTAGTAGCCAATGCACAGAATTGGCAGTCTGGACTTTATAATTTCAGGAATTTGGTTTTATATGTATATTTTGTTTATTGATTTTTGGCCAAAATTAGTGGTTTTTTTTAAATTTTTTTTTCAACTTAAATTCTATTATTTGTAATTTATTTTAAATTCCAGGCTGGAATAAATATTATTTATTAACACAATTGTGTATTCATTTCAGAATAAGGATTGTGTGGGTTTTTGGGGGTGAATGGAATTGTGGCCAATAATAGGTTTCCCCAAGCCACACAATATGGGCCAGTGCTCGCTCAGCAGGATCACCATCGGTTCATTTGGAATGTCTTAGCACATTCACAAAGGGATGTTGTGATGTGCCTCACATAGTTAGGTTATGGTGAGGTTTGGTCACCAAATATTAGTAAGGTCACATGAAGGAGCGTATAACAAAGTTAGAACAGCATTTTATTGTAAACATACATGTGTCACAGACATTTGCCATCATACAAGGAAGGCTTAGGCCAGATGGGGCTAGCCAGTCCACACTTGTGATGGTCCCAATGTGGGACAGTATAGGGATTGTAGGCCAGATGGGGCTAGCCAGTCCACACTTGTGATGGTCCCAATGTGGGACAGTATAGGGATTGTAGGCCAGATGGGGCTAGCCAGTCCACACTTGTGATGGTCCCAATGTGGGACACTATAAGAAAAGAGCCCAACGGGGGCCAAAAAAAAAAAAAACAATATTTTCACTTTTGCAAGGCAACAAGCCAACGTGTGAAAATTTTAGGGTCCAACAAGGACAACTGTTTGTGGGGCCATGTTTGGCCAGGATACAATGCATCCCTCAAATTCATGGGTGTGAACCATGGTGTGGGTGTAGGTCCGCCAGCATTTGAGCCAGGCGGCCAAGGTCCTGCAGGCCACGCTGTAGAGCCGTGGTCAAACGGGCCACAAATGCCTGATGGGCCTGGATGAATTCCTCCATGGTAGGGGCACCTGTATTGGGAGTAAACACAAACTTTAGTACACACTCGTCACTGCTGATGGTTAGTCATGACTGGCCGCAACCATCCACTTACCCTGTTCCTCCAAATCCAGTTCACCATCAGACGGGGAGGGAGATGGGGTCAAGCTCCATCCATATGAGCCCGCACGTTCACCATCTGGAAAAAGGGAGAACCAACATGGTTTACTTAGTTTACATAAATTGTTTGGCCCCAGATGAAATTGAAGCAACAGTGTGCAGGGTGTGTGTGGCAACATAACACACTTACCACCATAGTCACTGTGTGGGGACATGGTCACCCCAGGACTCGCCACTGAGCTGGAGACAGTGGGAGCTGGTGTTACTCCCGGGCTGGGGCTCCGTGGCCACATTATGTGGTTCAGGGGTAACAGTGGTCCTGGGCTACGGGGCAAAGACTCCTCTGGGCCGCCAGGTACTTGCTGCTCCTCGCCCTCCTGTGGGGAGTTGATGTGTTCCTCCAGCAGCCAGGCAGATGGGGACAGCTGGTCACACTCCAGCGGGCTGCCAGGTGCGGACTGGTCCTCCACGTCCTCTGTCCCGGTGGTTGACGGGACGTCTGGCTCCTGAGGCCCGGGGGAAGGTGTTGCCCCTGGGGACAAGGGTGCCACTTGAGGCTGATGTGGTGGGGTTCTTGATGGGCCACCTGGGGGTGGGGCATGGGGCCCTTCTTCTGATGAGGATTCAGCATCTAGTTTGAAATTTGAACATAAAAGACGTAATAAGATCATGCCTACACATTGTTGTCCTACAAAGAGCTTGTGTGGGTATTTATTTGACGGCTATGGCTGGGGTCACACACACACAGATATGTGGCCAGATATTGTTGACAGATCTCTGGTTGCAGTGAAAGCATGGACACATTGTTCCATTTTGAGGCTGTCTCCAAATGTCAACATGTGACCATGATTTGACTGCAAACAGAGATGTGCAAACAATATGTGGGCAGATATCTGTGTGTGTGACCCCAGCCTTACTTAGCATCAACCAGGTGATGCTGGATGCATACACTCATGTTGTATGCATGTACTGTGCGTGTGAGCCATTTTTAGGGCTGACTGGATGAGCACAACACTGTGAAGATGTGTTTGATTGTGTAGGCCACACTGTCCCTTGTCATATGTTTCCATCATTTTTTGTGTATTGTGGGACATGCACATGTGGCGGTGTGTGTTTTGGGGCAACAATTACTCACCACGCAGCCTGCCAATCCTGGCACGGATGTCCAGTATGCGACCTGGGCATTTGTGCTTCAAGTCAGCGATCTTTTTTTGGATCGCTTTTACTGTCCTCTGTACCCCCAGTTTGCAGAGCAGGGCCCGCTGGATCCGCCGCACGGTGCACCGATTGCGCAGCCTGGGGTGGCGGTGGTGATGGTGGCCCCAATAGTCCCGACGGTCACAATGATCAATGAGGATGATCAGCTCCGCCATCCCCCATGTTGCGGCGCGGTGCACGGCTGCCATGACTGCTATGGTGTGTGCAGAGGCGGGGCTGGCACCTTGCAGGCAGAGTGAAAATGAAACCAACGTCATGACGTCATTACGACCGCTGTGGGGGTGACGCACCTTTATAAGTAGGCCAACACGCAGATTCGGCCGACACACTTATGCGGCCCCTACTGCAGCAGACCCACAGTGCAGTCCGTACAACACGGCTCTGATCTGTCTACTGGGTAATCTCCTCCGATGTGGTATGGGATTGTGTGCATCTGTGTGCGCGCTGCGCGCACTGCCAGACCCGGAACACTTCTACGGCAGCTGCTGTGCAATAAGCCAGAGCGGTACGTAACACACACTTGTGCGCTGTGTCCCGCATTATTCGTTTTCATGTTGATATGATGTGCACACTGTATGTACATCATGGGCCATTTATGATTTTACGTTCAAGTGTGTGTCCGCGTAATTGTACTACTATCTGATCGTGCATACGGCGCGTATGTGTAGTGCTGAAGGGACAGCTCATCCAAGATGGAGGGCTGTGAGGCAAGGGCCAATCGTAACGCAGCATCTTCCACCAATGATCGCTGAAGGGGCGCGGTATCACGCAGCATGGGTGACGCCTTAGCCACATTGCAGCTACATCGCCGGGTGTCCAGAGTTCCCTTCTGTAGCTTCTTTACACGCCGATACAGCTCGCTACAATCGGCGATGTTGCCATATGTTTATGGGCAGTGCACGGATACAGAGGTATCTGTAGCCGGCTGTGTCGTCCCGTCTTCAGACGCCGCTACTACGGGCGATATTGGCTCGACAAGCTACATTTGTAGCCTGTAGCGGGTTGTATGCATCCTGTTGTGGCGGCGTGTAAAGGTACCATTAGTGTTACTTGGTATTAAAACCCCTCACCTTCCCAGGGTTCAGTAGCACATGTCCATCTCTGTTACCCCTCACCTTCCCAGGGGTCAGTAGCACATCTCCATCTCTGTTACCCCTCACCTTCCCAGGGTTCAGTAGCACCTCTCCATCTCTGTTACCCCTCACCTTCCCAGGGGTCAGTGGCACATCTCCATCTCTGTTACCCCTCGCCTTCCCAGGGTTCAGTAGCACATCTCCATCTCTGTTACCCCTCGCCTTCCCAGGGTTCAGTAGCACATCTCCATCTCTGTTACCCCTCGCCTTCCCAGGGTTCAGTAGCACATCTCCATCTCTGTTACCCCTCACCTTCCCAGGGGTCAGTGGCACATCTCCATCTCTGTTACCCCTCGCCTTCCCAGGGTTCAGTAGCACATCTCCATCTCTGTTACCCCTCACCTTCCCAGGGGTCAGTGGCACATCTCCATCTCTGTTACCCCTCGCCTTCCCAGGGGTCAGTAGCACATCTCCATCTCTGTTACCCCTCGCCTTCCCAGGGTTCAGTAGCACATCTCCATCTCTGTTACCCCTCGCCTTCCCAGGTTCAGTAGCACATCTCCATCTCTGTTACCCCTCGCCTTCCCAGGGTTCAGTAGCACATCTCCATCTCTGTTACCCCTCACCTTCCCAGGGGTCAGTGGCACATCTCCATCTCTGTTACCCCTCGCCTTCCCAGGGGTCAGTAGCACATCTCCATCTCTGTTACCCCTCGCCTTCCCAGGGTTCAGTAGCACATCTCCATCTCTGTTACCCCTCGCCTTCCCAGGGTTCAGTAGCACATCTCCATCTCTGTCACCCCTCGCCTTCCCAGGGTTCAGTAGCACATCTCCATCTCTGTTACCCCTCACCTTCCCAGGGTCAGTGGCACATCTCCATCTCTGTTACCCCTCGCCTTCCCAGGGGTCAGTAGCACATCTCCATCTCTGTTACCCCTCGCCTTCCCAGGGTTCAGTAGCACATCTCCATCTCTGTTACCCCTCACCTTCCCAGGGGTCAGTGGCACATCTCCATCTCTGTTACCCCTCGCCATCCCAGGGGTCAGTAGCACATCTCCATCTCTGTTACCCCTCGCCTTCCCAGGGTTCAGTAGCACATCTCCATCTCTGTTCCCAATAATTGGCATTGGCTGCATCTCTGACATTACAATGTCAGCGCGGCAGCCAGTGAGCTAAGTGGTTCTGTCAGTGTGACCCAATCAGAGAAGCTGAGCTCATTGATTGGCTGTGACATCAGCACCGCAGCCAATCTCAGATACCGGAAGCTTGGGTGATCTGGGGAGGACATTAACTGCAGGTTTATTAATTATAGCAAACTGCGCTCAGGGAAAAATATCTGAAAGGGACAAACTTTACCCAATCTCCTCAAGATGACTATTTCATCATTGTAAATAAGAACCTGTCACCCCATACCTCATTTTTAGATTGTAAGCTCTTATGAGCAGGGCTGTCATTATTTTGCTTTAATTATTGTATTGTATTATGCTTTGTATTGTATTGTATTTTCTGATAACTGTTTCTTATGATTGTCTGAATATGAACCTCTGAATTGTGAAGCGCTGCGGAATATGGTGGCACTATATAAATAAAGATTATTATTTACTAACCTGATTGATAGCATACAAAGTAATGAAGGCGTGTGTATTTGTGTATTTCGGTGTATGGTGCTCATTGAATAAATCAAGATATTCTGAAAAATTCCCATTTTTCTCAATTTAGATTTTATTACCATGTCTATGTAAGGGCGCATGGGGCGGCAGTCACTGGTGAGGCACATTACTCATTCACCTCAGCAATCTATAGTAGTACTGGCTGGGTGCATGGACTGGGGGGTGCAGGTCATACCTTTTAACAGATCGTTTGTTGCTTCTGGTGAACCAGGACCAATGTGCAGCGAAGATCGACAAAGGCCAACTGTTCTTATTAAACAGTTCTTTACTGAACAACTTCCACTGCTCTTCCAACACAGCCTTGTACATGAAACACAGGCACACAACTTAAGCACAGTTTCCAAAGTAAGAACATCATGTGACACCCTTCCTTATCCAGCTTCTCAACCATTGCTGTCCCAGATTTTCCTTATATCACCTCCCAGAGTGACACCACAGTGTGAAAGTCATTCTTCCACACCCACGGCTCCACGTTTTCCTAGCAAGAGGGATTTGTCACATCGGAAATCTGATGTTTTCACATCTGCTGCCTAGGGATCTTTCTCAGATCATCTTCGATCCTGAATCGGTTCATTCCCAATTAGCTACTAGCTACACTGGGCCTTATGCTAAGCATCTTTCTCCAACCCCTTCTTACAGGGGGGACATGTATTCTGCAAGAACTAGGTTTGAAGCTGGCTGCAAACTCAATCTCAGCCACCTTCTGTATATCCGTCCATTTACTCAGGTCCACGAGTTACTCACTAGATGTGGCCTTCAGCACCTAATTGAGTTACACGTCAGTACTCACCACAAGTTCTTCCCTACCTCTCTTGAGACCAGTCTCTTACCCACTGAGTTATCACCTCCCTAGAGTGGGCTAATCTCAGCATTAACTATCTCAACACCTGCCGTCATCTTAAACTTGCACAACTTTTCCTTCATAAATATGATCACTAGTGATGAGCGATTACCGTAATTAGGGATGGGCGAATATACTCGCTAGGACTCGTTACTCGGCGAGTAGTAAGGGACTCGCAGGACTCGGTACTCTGCGAGTTTCCCAGTGATTACTCGCACGAGTCCAATGCAAATCAATATCAATCCTAGTTTTGTCAGAAACGCTGACAAAACTAGGATTGCCATTGTTTGCATTAGACTCGGCTACTGTGCCAGTGATAGCAGGGAAACTCGCAAAGTAACTGCTGTTACATTGCGAGCCGAGTCCAGATGTCTTCTCTGTGCAGCTCCAGGGTCCTAGAGCCCGCCTGCTCACAGAGATGATGTAGCAGTGCTGAGATTGTTCTCAGTCTGCTCATTCCCTGTGCATAGACATCTATATGCACAGGGGATGTAGCAGAGAGGACATCGCGTTTTGGACTACGTCGGACGGAAGAGGATTTTTTTAATTAAAGATGGAGTCCCTAATGGCTTTTTTTTTTTATTTCAAATAAAAATTTTTCTCTGTGTTGTGTTTTTTTAACCCTTTATTGGAGATTCTTAGTGGCTGGGTCAAACGTGGCCTGACATTAAGAATCTCGGGCTTAATACCAGCTTGTATAACAAAGCTGGTATTAACCCCTTTATTACCCAGCGTGCTACCGCCACCAGGGCCGCTGGAAGAGCGGGGTTCAGCGCCAGAGGATGGCGCTTCAATGAACGCGCCATCTTCTGGGGCGGCTGCGGGCTGCAATTTGCAGCGGGGGGTGCCCAGAAAGCTTGGGCATCCCTGCGCTGCGGATTCCAGCCCCCAGCTGCTTAGCTGTACCTGGCTAGACATAGAAATTGCGCGGAGCCCCACGCATTTTTTTTTAATTATTTCATGAATTTCAGAGTCAGAGTCTCAGAGTCAGAGTCTCAGAGTCAGAGTCAGAATCTCAGAATTTCATTGAAGCGCCATCCTCTGGCGCTGAACCCCGCTCTTCCAGCGGCCCTGGTAGCGGTGGCACGCTGGGTAATAAAGAGGTTAGGGCCAGCTTTGTATTATCAGCTGGCCCTAAGCCCGAAATTTATGGCGGTCACGCCAATATTAGACATGACCGCCATGAATTTCTATTAAATTGTTTTAAAAAAAACACAACACAAAGAAAATTTTTTATTAGAAATAAAAAAAAAAGCCATTAGAGACTTCATCTTTAATTAAAAAAATCCTCTTCCGTCCGACGCAGTCCAAAACGCGATGTCCTCTATGCTACATCCCCTGTGCATAGATATAGATGTCTATGCACAGGGAATGAGCAGACTGAGAACAATCTCAGCTCTGCTACATCAGGCAGCAGGCGGGCTCTAGGACCCTGGAGCTGGCAGCCAGCACACTGAGCAGACAGGACTCTTATCTGTGCGAGTTTCCCAGCGATTACTTACAAAGTAAACGAGTCCAATGCAAATAAATGACAAAACTAGGATTGCTTCAGGCTGAAGCTTCCGAGACACATCTGCAATTTGTAAATCTCACACTACTCGCTATTACTCGCTTCCCCATTCAACATGGCCTGGTGTGTGCTTGGTAGCAGGCAGAAGAAAGTTTGGAGTACTGCTGCTTTACATTGGGAACATCGCCTTTTTGTAATGCAGACAGAAACACCATCGGTTTAAATAGCATGGTGCAAAGTTTGTAGCAGGCAGTAGAAAATGTTTGGACTACACTGCTTTGTGGAGGGCAAAAATCACCTTTGTAAGAGGAGTACTGTGGCCAGCAGAAACCAGCGTGTCACCCCAAAAACAGCGGGTACATGGCCTTGTGTGTGCTTGGTAGCAGGCAGTAGTACTGGAGTACTGCTGGAGTACTGCTGCCTTAAGTTGGGCAAAACACCTTTTTAAAATGTGGACACAAGCACCAGTAGATTAAATGCACTGCCGCAAGGTTAGTAGCAAGCAGTAGCAACTTTTCGTGTACTGCTGTTTTGCATTTGGCAAACTGCCTTTTTAGAATATGGACACAAGCACCATCGGATTAAATGCACTACTGTAAGGTTAGTAGCAGGCAGTAGCAACTTTTGGACGATTGCTCCCTGTAATTAACTCTGTACTGTCTCTTCAGCTCTCAAAAGAGCTATTGGTTGGGTTTTATAATGCAGCTATGAACGGATCCTTTCAACTCTCCCTGCTCCAATATCTCTCCCTTTATAATCTACACTGTCACTTGAGGTACACTTGAGGCAGCCCTCAAAAAGGCTTTTTTTGTTTTGAAGAGGCCTAATGGTGGGTTAACACACACCAATTTATCTGTTCAATATCTGAACCAATCTCTGATTGCAGTGAAATCATGGATACATTGCTCCATGTTGTACACAGCCACAAAATGGAGCAATGTATCCATGATTTCACTGCAACCAGAGATTGGTTCAGATATTGAACAGATAAATTGGTGTGTGTAAACCCACCATAACATTCTTCCTTTCAGCTGAGAGATGTCTCCCTATTCTTCTCCAATGCAGGCTCTGCATGCAATGTGAGTAAAATGGTTATGGCAGGACTTAAATAGCCCCTATGAGTCAACTCTGACGCTGAGTGGCCAACCAATTACTGTAATGCCACAGTCCTTTGGAAGTTCACTGAGCTGTAGGTTGGATTTCTGCTGAAGGGAAAAAAAAAAACCTCTTTAAATCTTCCTTAGAGAGTGTGACAGGAGCTGAGTGTGACCGTAGCGTAAGTGCGAACGGAAGTAAGTGTGTGACTTGTGATTCAGTGACTTTGGATTCAGGGAGTTTGGAAGGGAGGGCTTACTGAATTGCTGGTTGCATTTTATTAATACTTTGCATTTCTTTTCACTTATCATCTGTGTAGTGCAATCCCAATTAGGAAATGAGCTCCATAATTGATAATGCCATCCAGTGTACATCTTGCCACAGGCATGCAATCCTTGAACAGCCGGTCGAGGGTGCATACTGCTGTGTGAGATGTGAGTATGTTGTGCATTTGGAAGCCCAGATACTGGATCTAAATGAGCAGCTGGCAACACAGATCCATAGACAATATGGAAAGGAGTCTGCTGCTCACTGAACAGCTGCTCAATGGGATAGATGTGGGGGAGGATGGTAGCATGGAGCTGCAGGACTGTGAGGCAGCTAGCTGGGTGACAGTTAGAAGGCGCAGTAGAGGGAAGAGTGCCAGGGAGGCTAGCCCTGATCTGGCACACCCCAATAAATTTGCTAAGTTGGCATATGAAGGGGGTGTCAGTACAGGTATAGCACTGCTGCAGCAGGGCATGACCTCTGAAAGCCAGAGGAGTGTCTGCTCCAGTAAAGGGGAAAACAGGAGAGCAGGGCAGGCCAGGCATTTGCTGGTAGTGGGGGACTCAATTATTAGAGGAACAGATAGGGCCATCTTTCACAAAGACAAGGATCGTTGAACTGTGTGCTGCCTACCTGGCACTCGAGTCCGGCACATCGCTGATCAAGTTGACAGATTACTGGGAGGGGCTGGTGAGGACCCAGCGGTCATGGTGCACATTGGCACAAATGACAAAGTTAGAGGTAGGTGGAAGTGTGGTGCCCCACCAAGCAGGCATCACAGAGGTTACTGCACCCATAAAAGAGGTGCAGATACTCCAGCTGCAGGTGGATCATAGGATGGTGGGTGGCACCCTATACCAGCACTCCCACACTAGATTACACGGTGGGAGGTTACCTGGGAGGGAATAAAACCACCTCTATGGGGAACAAGGAGGTCTTTGCCTCCAGTCAGTGAGTTAAGGAAGAGATGGAAGAAGAAGAAAGGGTTTGAGGAAAGATCCCAGGAGCAGACAGCCAGTTTGGGAGTGAGGAACTCGAGGGAGTTTATCCCAGACAGCTTACCGGGCACCGGAGCCCGCACCTGTGGGATACTTCAGGACCACAGAAAATCCGGAGACCCGTGGAGTCTACACTTCTCCCGGGCACCCGAGCAACGAAAGAGGATACCAGGCTCCGCTGAAGGAGCAAGCAGTCAGCAAGCAGAGGGTTATCCGAAGGCAGCTAGGGTGAGAGATAGAAAGGAAGTTAGGTTGGCTACAAGTAACCAGGCTTCACACCACCACTAGGAAGCAGGAAAGGAACAGACTGGGTTAGAGCACGAAGGCACACACTAAGGGTCCATCATACCACCTAAGATCTGCCTGCAGCCACCCGTGGTATCCTCATACCATCAGGGGTGCTAAACTGTGACTTTGTATAGAACTATTGCAAATAACAGTAAAGTACCTGGAGGAACAATGACTTTGGACTCTGCTTGCTTTTCTTTTAAATGAACTTGCTCCCAAACAGGAACGCTGCCCCGGAGGTCTAGTCCTACCTGTGGAGGACTTCACCAACTAGCCGCAGTACCATCGACCTCTGGCGGACTGTGGTGGCACTGGTGAATCATCACCAGAAACTACAGGTGGCGTCACGACAACAACTGTAAATAGTCTCCTGTAAATATAACCCCCTTTTGGGAAGATAGGCCCAGGACACGGGATCAGGCGCGGACGCCATTCCCGTGACACCGTTAACCTTTGCTGCCTGACACCCGAGTACCTCAAAGCCTGGGCCCAACAGAAGGTCCTGAAAGAAGGTCCTGCATCCCGGGGCCCTGGGGTGATGGGCGCAGCCTCTGATTGCTGGCAGTGTCACTCAGGGCCCAGCAGGGAAGATGGAAACTGCAGGGGATGGAGGATGGAGACTGCATGGGGATGGAGAGTGCAGGAGGATGGAGGATGGAGACTACAGGAGGATTGAGACTGCAGGGGTATGGTGAGTCAGTGGATGGAGGGTGCAGGGAGAATGGAGAGTGTAGGAGGATGGTGTGTGCAGAGGGATGGAGAGTGTTGGGTGGTGGGGGAAAGAGGTCCTTGAGTCCTGCTTGTTGCCATACACTGGGGTTGTGCAGAGGTGGCGGTGCACAGTGACAACCCCAATAGGTGAGTGGCAATTTGGCCCAATACTTAGGGGCAGCAGCAACAGCAAATTTTTCGACCCCCCCCCGGGCGCCACAAACAGTTGCTACACCACTGCCACAACCCTATGACTTTTCCTACTTGGTAATTTCAATAATGAGGATTGTATTTAAGAAGTTACTTGAATAAGGACATACAAAGTGGATGGCATTAAAAAACAAAAATTGGAATATAAAGAGTGTTTTTTCAGTATTCACAAGTCAAAAAACATGTTTAACCCCTTATCTATTCGAGGTCAATATGCATAAAACCAAAGTACAGTATACTAGCTGCATATGTAAGCTTGAAAATGTTACATTTACACAGAGTTTCTTGTCAAGGTCTACTGATAGAAATTGTGCAGAAAAACACAAAGAGGAGAGCGGTGGAGTGAAGTTGCTTGGCAACGGATGGCAGCCATATCAAAAAGTCACAAAGGTTCTCCGAAGAATGAATGGATGTGGCGGTGATAAGTGAGGACGTCAGGTGAGCGACATTCAGTCCTCTATAGAGTCATATGCCAGCCTTACAGCAGCATCAAATGTACATGCCCCATAAGCGGTGGCCACAGATGTAACGATTTCAGTGTTAATACAGACGCAGGATGTTATTATTGTCCTGTCATTCTGTAACTTACATAATTATTCACTGCTAGTTAGAAAAGTTCAATATCTTACACACAACCCGGCTTTGGAAAAAAATACTCTTTGCAGATAAGTTTACAAACACTGACCCCAAGGCAAAATGCCATATGGATGTTATTGTTGGGATATTACTGGAAGCTAAGGTCTTAACCGATACCACTATATGTGGGACACGGGGTGTTTGCTCACCTATTCCAGTTATATACAATGAGAAAGAACAAAAAAATTGACACAGTAGTTCAAAACAATGAAGATAAATGGATCATTTTTAGTTGTGATATAGTGAAAGGTAAAAACAAAGCAATCAAAAAGCTTCAAACAGCTTGCAAAAAATCTGATACCCATTGTACTCAGTAGGACATAGTGATAAAACACTATAAAGCTGCATACAGACACTCTACGTCATACCTTTAATGGTGCTGTCACACAGCCCGATCCGGCCAGCGATGTCGGAAGCGATGAGCGGGTGCCCGCTCGCTTCCGACATCGCTGGCCAGCTGTCACACAGCATCGCTGCGGCCGGCGATGTCGCAGCAACGTGGGCGGTGACATCGCTCGCTGGGCTGGGCTCAGCCCAGCGAGCGATCCGCAGCAACGCTGCGGTATAGGCTGGGTCGCCGCCGACATCGCTCTGGCGATGTCACACGGCGCGATCCAGCCTTATCGCTGGTCGCCAGTTGCCAGGTTTATGGTTCTTCCCGTAAACCTGTCAACCTGCGACCAGCGATAAAACGCGGTCGCGCCGCTCATTTACACAGCGCGACGTCGCTAGCGACATCGCTGATACGACACTTTTTTGGCTATGTCGCTAGCGACGTCACCAGGTGTGACAGCACCTTAAGTGTGACTGATGCCCTATGGAAACCTCATCAGTGCGCATAGAACATACCACCAATCACCTCCCCTATCTCGTGGCAGGTTGACAGTGATTGTCACATCAGTATTATGCATCTGGGTTGCCTTTATCATTGGAGACTGCTGTGTCCTGCTAAGTGCAATAGATATCAGATTTTGGCAAGTTTTCAAACCTTTTTTGATAGATTTTTTGAATTTACGCCCTTGTAGTATTTTTTTCTGAACATATAGTGTTTAGGGACTTAAACTTGATGTGGGTTATGAGCTGACATATTTTGGCCAAAATACCCACCAGTACCTCATATAATACTAAATAGTATAAATGGACAAATAATCAAAATTCAATCATCAATATGCCATAGTGCCATCAGTTGTCAGTTGGTGGTAAATACAAAATACAGAGACCCTGCGTAACAGTGGTACAGAAGATTCAATCCCAACAAAAGTGATATGCACAAAAAGAATAAATTGTTTTAACTCACCATCCACTGCCCCTTGCCTGCAGCATTGTTGTCTTCCCTCCTTGTCTGTGCCCGGCATCTGATTATGTGATTGGGGCAGCATAGTGACGTCATCAGTGTACACCCCGGTCAAACATGATCTGATGCCTGGGACAGACAGGATGCTGCACTGCGCCAAGTGAGCGACAGAGGGTGAGTTAATATGATTTATTGTTTATGTGTGTGCGCCAACAGGTGGGCCATATCCAGAATCTGAGACTTTATCCATGATGGGGGAGCCATATGCAGGATGGGGGGCTATATCAATGATGGTGGCCATATACAGTACAGGATAGTGGGCCACATACAGGATGGGGGATATATGTATGATGGGTGCCATATACAAGATGGAAGGGCTATATTAATGATGGGGGTCACATCCATCATGGGGAGGCTATGTACCAGGATAAGGAGGCAATATCCATTAAAAGGAATCATATATCACCTGCAAGGGGCATAGGATGGGAACATTACCCCCATAACAGTGCATTATAACCATATTTTTTGCTTAATTAATTCCATATATTTTCCTTCTCTAAAATCTGGCTGAGTTTTATGGTCTGGTGCGTTTAATAATCCGAAAAATACAGTACCTATAACTTATAGAAATATATTTCCTAACAAGGAGAATATACTTTACTAACAATGCAAGTGCATGTTCATGAATTCATATATCACATTTTTTATATATACTTCAAGAACATAATGTATACCTATAGAGGGGGCGTGGCCTGGGTGGAAGTCACAACCTGTGGGCTCTGAACACCCTTCCCTGGAAAGCGACTAATTCAGCGCATATATCCCAAAAAAAAATCACCCAGACACCCTCAAGCCCCTCTGGGAACAGGCATGTTGATGCGGGAAAGAGATCGGTGAAGAAACAAAGTAAGCTGGAATATTCTTCAAAAAAATGAACCCAGCAAAGATGGCACCTACCCTCATGCTAGATCTAGCTCCCGTATCTCCAGACCCATGGCAGCCTCTCCAGTGGACCAAGAGGTGATTGTGACAGCCTGGCGGTCCCCCCACAACATGGACAGCTCCCCTGGCTCTAGGTTTAGCCTGTTGGTGAGAATGCAGGCTGAAAATGTAGTTCCAGTGATATGCTCCATGGTGCTCTTCACATTCACTCTCAGTAGCCAGAAGAAATGAATGCAGTGGGACAAGCTGTAGATGGGAACACTAACACACACAAGCGCCTCTACTACTGTATTATTTCTCAACTTCTCAACATCCAACCAGCCAGTCTCTGAGACATTACTAAAGGAGATGTTAATAGCCTTCAGCAATGCTCTAACCAAAGATCTTTGTCCCAGTTGGGTCCTATTGCCACCCAGTTAAAAGAAGTAGATTATGAAGTGTCCCATGTAGAGAACCAAAATGGGAGATTTATTTTATTTCCCACAATGCACTTATAGACGCCCACAATGACCTGGCAGAGGACAGACTCTGTTCATAATAAGCTGGTTGACACAGAGGACTATTCCAGAAGGCAGAAGTTAAAATATCATATACAAGACTTGATCCAGGCAACAAACCCTTCCTTCTCACCATACAAACTCATACTAGATCGAGCCCATAGGGTCCATCACCCATGACATCTTCCAGATACGGTGCCTAGAGAGGTTATGCAAATTCATTATTTCCATGTGAAAGACGATGAGTTAACGTACTCGAGGAAAAAAGAAGTTTGCCTCCCCCTTTTCAACAAATTAAAATTTATACGGGTGTTTCTGCTGCTACATTGAGGTTCTGTAAACAATTTGCACCAATTACAGCAGCCCTCAGAGAAGTTAGTGTGGCATACAAGTGGGGCTTCCCCGTCAAGCTTATTTCAAAGCTCAAAGCTCCTGGCATGTAGTTACTACAGTGGGAAAAAGAGTATTGTAGTCAGCCCCCAATTGTGCGCGTTCTCCCCTTACAAAGGTGAGGTCGGCCTGTAACGGACATCATAGGTGACCTCAACTATGAGAGACTAAATGAGAAAACTAATCCTGAAAATCACATTGTCTGATCTGGAAAGAACTTTTTCACATTTTGGTGGAAATAAGTATTTATTTCCTAAAGGTCAAGGCTCACTATTACTCCCAGCACAACAAGGCAGGGAGACTTATCAAACCGTGTTAAATCCAGAGCCATATAAGCCAAAATTCAATTTCTGAAAAAACAAGGTATATACACCTTAAGACATAGCTAACAAATTAAGAGATTATTACGCTTCATTATATAACTTAGATTCATTTAATGAACTCCCCAACCTTACCCCTCAGATATTCTTTTCTTTCCAGCCTCTGCCTACCCTCCCTGCCCATGGACTAGTTGGCCACACTAATCCTCCCATTCACAGCAGAGGAACTATCCTGAACCATAAACTCACTCCCAGAATCAAAGGCCCCTGGCCCAGAGAGCATCACAAACTTATACTACACAGTATTTCTCAATGCTCTACTGCCTCATCTGTGTAAGACCATCTAACTCGCAGCCAAGCTCACGGTCCTTCCCTAAAAAAAATGCTAACCGACCCTGCGATTACCCTTCCTAAACCAAGGAAGTCTCCAGATGTTCCCTAGAACTTTAGACCAATATCACTGTAAAGGTACCGTCACACGTGGCAATATTGCTAGGCAATTTCACTGGCAATTTGCTGGTTGCAGTGAAATCATGGACACATTGTTACATTTGTACACAGCAACAAAATAGAACAATGTGTCCATGATTTCAATGCAAGCAGCAAATTGCCAGTGAAATTGCCTACCAATATTGCCACGTGTGACGGTACCTTTAAACAGACGTAAAAATATATGTGAAATGCATTGCGTCTCGCTTAACCCCTATCATGCCAGTACTCATCAGCCCTGACCAAGCAGTTTTTTTGCAGAGAACACCAAGAAAGTGATAGACTTGATTGATGTCATAGCAAGGAGATGGGTGCCAGCGGTGGTGGTCGCATTAGATGCAGAGAAGGCATTCGACCAAGTAAGATGGTCGTTCATCTTCTCGGTATTGGAACGCATTGACTTCACTGGTCTGGTTCTGGCAGTCATGGTCAGAGTTTTCGTGAAAAACACCCTGTCAGAAGAATTTTTAATCACCAATGGGACCAGGCAGGGGTGCGCTCTCTCCTTTGGTGTTTACCTTAGCAATAGAACTGCTGGCTCAAGCAATTAGACAGAATTCAGATATTCAGGGAATAGAGGTAGACAAACACTGCCACACTTTTGGCGGAGAACGTGATACTTACATTAGAGCATCCCCATGAGAATGAGAATAAGTCCCAAATTATGCCCTTAAATATCCTTCAATCTGATATAATAATGGATTGGCAGCTGGAACAAATCTCCTATTTAGGTGCAACATTAACCTCATCATCCGCCACTCTCTACAAAGCAATTCATCTCCCCCTTTTGACTGACATGGAGAGGGAGATGAGCAGCTCCAAAAATTTGAAATTTCATGGATAGGCCACAATCACACTTTTTAAATTCTTATATTAATTTCACACTGTCCCTATATTCCCCCCGATTACCTTTTTCCAACAATTTCATAAATTTCTCAACTCCTTTCTGTGGGGGGGACCTAGGATGTCTTACCGCCTCCAAAAAAGATCCAAGAACAAGAGGGGGATTGTCCATTTTTTTTTGTCCAGTACGTGGAGGTGATTGGAGGAAAAAATTACTGTTAAGAGAAACATACTGGATAATAAAACTTAATACAAAATTTCTCAATGGCATGGACTATAAATGAGACACCTTATATATCTATTAGGCATTTCTGCTGGTTTAGCCAATTTCTGTATTCAGTTTTTCTATTTAAATATGTTTTTTTGTATGCAGATTTCCCATCAAATATCATTAATTTCTGCATGCAGATTTTCCACTCGCACATCCTGATTCTCTACATAGATTTTCTACTTACACATCCTTTTTTACATACAGAATTTCCACTTTCACAAATTGATTTTCTTCAATCTGATTTTCTGCAAACAGATTTTGTTAGGTCCTCTGCCAACCGCTCCCCAGCTCACCTCTCCCAGGTCGGCATCCTCATCTCCTCTGCAGACCGGCATCCGGCGTCCAGGCATACTGTGTCTCGGAGCCGTCGCCGGGTTCCCTTCCTGTCACCTGACCACAGGGCTCACATGAGCACATTACAATGGTCGTATTCATGTGACCAATCAGCGGTGCACTCCTCTCCTGTGGCTCTAGGAGCGGCTCGGTCCAACCTGACACTCCCCTCAACCAATAGCTGCTCTTCCTCCAGTATATCAGGCCACCTCCACTGATGGGAGGTGCCTGATTATTAAGTTAGTTTGCTTCTGCCTTGCTGACTGTTGGTCAGACCTTCCTTGTACCTTGTTACCTGGAACCCCTGCAGTGCTCTTCTCCGGTAGCACCATTCCTGCTCTCCTAGCATGGGCGTACCCAGCGTGGGGGAGGGGGGGCAGCTGCCCCCCCCAAGAGAAAGAGGTGAGCGGCACTGAGTGCGACGACCCCTGTGACTGCTGGGCCGCCCGCTCTCCCTGCGGCTGAGCGGCTGTGCAGGGCCGTCGACTCTCCCATCTAGTGTGCAGGGCCGCTCGCTCCCCAGTGGCTGTGCAGGGCGGCTCGCTCTCCATCCTATTATCTCCTCTCCATCCTCCATTACTGTGCAGACCTCTCCTATTATCTCCTCCATCGGCCGTATGCTGCATGATGGCCGCACACAGCAAACTGCTTACAGCTCTCTGCTGTACAGACAGTGATCCGGCCGGCCACATTACACATTGTGCAGTGAAGGTCTGCCCCTCCACTGCATCACCGTTCAGCAGAGCAGAGAGCAGCACAGAGGGCCAAGAGCAGTTGCTGTGTGCGGCCATGTGTGATAGGAGGTCACAGTGCACACACTTACTGAAGAGGACATAAAGCTGTGTGTGGGACAGAAGAAAGAAGATGTGCCAGATGAATCACCAAAAGTAAAAAGAGCCCCAATGTGTGTATGGCTGCAAGTGATTGTAACTTTTAAGTATATATGATTGTATGTGTGTCTATGATTGATTGTGAGTATATATGATTGTATGTATGTATATGATTGATTGTGAGTATATGTGATTGTGTATGTATGTATATGATTGATTGTGAGTATATATGATTCTGCATGTATGTATATGATTGATTGTGAGTATATGTGATTGTGTATGTGTGTCTATGATTGATTGTGAGTATATATGATTGTATGTATATGATTGATTGTGAGTATATGTGATTGTGTATGTGTGTCTATGATTGATTGTGAGTATATGTGATTGTATGTATATGATTGATTGTGAGTATATATGATTCTGCATGTATGTATATGATTGATTGTGAGTATATGTGATTCTGCATGTGTGTCTATGATTGATTGTGAGTATATATGATTCTGCATGTATGTATATGATTGATTGTGAGTATATGTGATTCTGCATGTGTGTCTATGATTGATTGTGAGTATATGTGATTCTGCATGTGTGTCTATGATTGATTGTGAGTATATATGATTCTGCATGTGTGTATATGATTGATTGTGAGTATATGTGATTGTGCATGTATGTATATGATTGATTGTGAGTATATATGATTCTGCATGTATGTATATGATTGATTGTGAGTATATGTGATTGTGCATGTGTGTATATGATTGATTGTGAGTATATATGATTCTGCATGTGTGTATATGATTGATTGTGAGTATATATGATTCTGCATGTGTGTATATGATTGATTGTGAGTATATATGATTCTGCATGTATGTATATGATTGATTGTGAGTATATGTGATTGTGTATGTGTGTCTATGATTGATTGTGAGTATATATGATTGTATGTATATGATTGATTGTGAGTATATGTGATTGTGTATGTGTGTCTATGATTGATTGTGAGTATATATGATTGTATGTATATGATTGATTGTGAGTATATATGATTCTGCATGTATGTATATGATTGATTGTGAGTATATGTGATTGTGTATGTGTGTCTATGATTGATTGTGAGTATATATGATTGTATGTATATGATTGATTGTGAGTATATATGATTCTGCATGTATGTATATGATTGATTGTGAGTATATATGATTGTATGTATATGATTGATTGTGAGTATATATGATTCTGCATGTATGTATATGATTGATTGTGAGTATATGTGATTCTGCATGTGTGTCTATGATTGATTGTGAGTATATGTGATTGTGTATGTGTGTCTATGATTGATTGTGAGTATATATGATTGTATGTATATGATTGATTGTGAGTATATATGATTCTGCATGTATGTATATGATTGATTGTGAGTATATATGATTGTATGTATATGATTGATTGTGAGTATATATGATTCTGCATGTGTGTATATGAATTGATTGTGAGTATATATGATTCTGCATGTATGTATATGATTGATTGTGAGTATATATGATTGTATGTATATGATTGATTGTGAGTATATATGATTCTGCATGTATGTATATGATTGATTGTGAGTATATGTGATTCTGCATGTGTGTCTATGATTGATTGTGAGTATATGTGATTCTGCATGTGTGTCTATGATTGATTGTGAGTATATGTGATTCTGCATGTGTGTCTATGATTGATTGTGAGTATATATGATTCTGCATGTATGTATATGATTGATTGTGAGTATATGTGATTGTGCATGTATGTATATGATTGATTGTGAGTATATATGATTCTGCATGTATGTATATGATTGATTGTGAGTATATGTGATTGTGCATGTGTGTATATGATTGATTGTGAGTATATATGATTCTGCATGTGTGTATATGATTGATTGTGAGTATATATGATTCTGCATGTGTGTATTTGATTGATTGTGAGTATATGTGATTGTGCATGTGTGTATATGATTGATTGTGAGTATATATGATTCTGCATGTATGTATATGATTGATTGTGAGTATATGTGATTGTGCATGTGTGTATATGATTGATTGTGAGTATATATGATTCTGCATGTATGTATATGATTGATTGTGAGTATATATGATTCTGCATGTGTGTATATGATTGTATATGCCTGTGTATATGACTGATTGTGTATGTGTGTATATGATAGTGCACATGTGTATATCATTGTAAAGGTCTGCATATGATTGTATATGTCTGTGTATGATTCTGCATGTGTGTATACAATTGTGTATGTCTGTGTATATGATTGTGTCATATACACACATGCATAATCGTATACACAGTCATATGCACACAATCATATACTCATACACACATACCATCGTATTGGGTAATTATATACACACATACACAATAACACACAGTCATATACACACACATACATGATCATATACACATAATCATAAATGCACAATCATATACACAATGATAAATATGCACAATCATATCTACACATACATAGTGATATACACACATACATGATCATAAACACATACACAATCATATACACACAATCACACACATACAGTCATATACACAAATATTCATGGGCGTACCCAGAGTGGGGCAGGGGGGGACAGCCTATATATGATATAGGAGCCCTATGGGGGGCTGTTGTATATTATATGAGGACTGTATGGGGTATTGGGGGGGCTGTATATGAGATGGAACTCCAATATCATATACAGCCTCCCATAAGGCTCCCATATCATATACAGCCCACCCCATAGGGCTCCCGTATCATATACAACTCCCATAGGGCTCTCTTGATGGGAGCTCTATGGAGGGGCTGTATATGATACAGGAGCCCTATGAGGGGCTGAATATGATTTGGGTGCCCTATGACAGGGTTATATATAATATGGGAGCCCTATAAGGGGGCTGTATATGATATGGGAGCTCTATGGGGGGCTGTATATGAGATGGGAGCCCTATGGAGGGCTGTATATTAGATGTGAGCCCTATGGGACATTGGGGGGGCTGTATATGAGATGGAACTTCCATCTCATATACAGCCCCCCAAAGGGATCACATTTCATATACAGCCCCCTATAGGGCTCCACAGTGGCGTAACAAGTCTGATGGGCCCCGATGCGCAATTTTACAACCTGAACGACCATGGCTTGCCCCCCCCTAGTTTTGATCCTGGGTACGCCCATGTCTCCTAGCCTTGTACCATTACCTGGAATCCTTAGCTGTGCTGTAGTATAGGCTAACCTTACGAGCCGTTCCCCTGGTACTAGCAGCCGTGATATTTAGACCCCTTGGACTTGCCCCTGACAATCCCTGTATAGGGGTTGGTTAAACTAGGTTCAGCTCACCCAGGGTAGTTCGGTAGCACAGCCCAGTGGGTCCACTCTAGGGCGCCTTCCCGCGGAAGTGTGACTGATTTTTTCTGTTCAAACATCTTTCGGTTAATTGAAGATATGTTACTTGCATTTCTTGTCTTGTGTTTCTTGAAAATGTCTTAATAAACATAATTATGACAAAAAAAAAAAAAAAAACATCTGGATTTTCTGCACACAGATTTTCCATTTAAATATCTTGATTTTTATGCACGCAGTTTTATTATTTTGATATCATGTTATTTTGTATACAGATTTTTAATTTGAACATCCTGATTATTTGTATGCAGATTTTTTATTTAAACATCCGGATTGCTTCCTCTGTAAATTGGTCACATTGTTTTTCTGTTATCTCTGATATGCCTTATTGTTTAACCCTTATCCGGCTGAGTAGGTCAATTGTAACTATTCCGTTTTAAAATTGCAATAACTTTTTTTCGAAAAGACGTAGAAGGCTGAAATTTCATGACATCTCTACATTTTTGGTCCAGAATATATTGGCCAAATTTCAATAAAATATCTCCACCCGCTTCCGAGATAAGGGGTCGAGATCTTTTTGCATCCATAACAAGCTGCATAGGTACAAATGTACCTCATATATTTGAATGAAGATAATGCAAGGAAAAAAGCATATTTTTTTTTTTAATGATAATGCTATTTAACTATTATAAACAAGTAAAAAAACTGTTCATTTACATTATAAAAGAAAATGTAAGAAACTTTTTTTTATTGATTTTCTTTGCAAGTAATGCATGTTGGCTTTGCTACCGAGTGTTCATCGCAAATGGGTTTCACACAAACCACACAAGACTTTCTAGTCTTACGTTGTTTTCACTTCATTTCTCGGCAGACATAGCAACTACCAACAACAGGGGAGGGTCCACGACTACCATGAGGTATTTGAGGGTCAGTTGCTGCTTGCGATGCTACCAGAATGCATCGTCCAAGCACCATTTCTACTGCACCTCGAAGAAAATGGTTTCTCATTATCATTCGGTTTGTACTACGATCTTCAATTGCAGGCATACACAGCTGATTTGCGAGATCTTTCAGAAACTTTCTTCGTTGATCCTTTGCCCTGAAGCTTGGATTGTGTTCTCTGTAGATGATGTAGGATGCTAACCCAGTGACGTCAATCATATTGTAGAAAAATGCCAAAGTCCAACGTGATGTTCGTTGTTTCACAGTGTACTCTCCCAACATTTTATCCATAACATCAACGCCACCTTTTGTTTTGTTGTAGTATTTTATTATCTCTGGCTTGGCTGCTAGTGTCTCTTCAACTTCTCCCGTCATGTGCATAGATGATGGAAGCACGACTGATTTGTTCTTCTTTGGTACATATGAACAGACTGTTGCATCATGATTGTAGGCAAAATTTGTCGAGTTTACAGGCCTTTCTTTGGCAGACTGCATGTTGCTAGGTAGGAACCTTTTGTATTTTTCTCACTGTACCAACTAGTGTCATGTTCCAGGAGTTCAATACCTTAGCTAGTTCCATGGTTGTAAAGAAGTTATCGGTGGTGACATTTCTTCCAGAGCCTTTATACGAGCTCACTAGTTCCAATACTGTTCGTTCTCCAATGTTTACTTGTCGATGACCATCAGTTGGTTTCCCAGTGTGGAGCTGACCTTGTAATGGGTAGGCATTTGATGAGTCACAAGCCCAGAAAATCTTTATGCCATATTTAGCTGGTTTTGAAGGTATATACTGGGTAAATTTAGTATGGCCTCTAAATGGAAATAATTGCTCGTTGACGGTGATACAATGATATGGCTTGTAGGATCTCTCCAGATTACTGTTCAGCATTATCCAGATGTCCCGTATTGGTGCAGCTTTATCTGTTTGCACACGTTCTGCACGTGTATTTTCGTTGTCAAATCTGATAAATCTGAGTATCATCTTGAAGCGGTCACGAGACATGGCTGCACGTATAAGAGGCAGAGCAGCAACATTCCACATTTCCTCCAGATTCTCTTTGTTGGCTCTGTGCACACCAGCAGCAATCAGTATGCCCTAAAAAGCATGAAGTTTCCTACCTTCGTATCCAAGAAATTAAAGACTTCACAAGCCTAGAAATGTGTGTGCTTACAGCAATGAGATGAACAGCAAAATGGCTAATGAGAGGAGGGAGGCAGGAAGAGAAGTAGAAGCCACTCCCAGTTTGAATTAACTTAATTGACAGCAACATAAGTGACCAGTAACAACACTGGCCAATAGATATCAGCATAACATTTGTAGCTGAATGAACTTTAGTTTCTGAAACCAAGTAAAGTCTTCCCACAGTGGAGGTATATATGAAGGTACAATTGTAACTATGCAGCCTGTTAAGGTTGTAAAATTATGCAGCCTGACAAAGGTTAAAAAGGATGGATGTTACATGCTCTGTTTTGCTGTGTGTTACATTCATGTTAGATATCCCTGTTCATATGTTTCAAATCTACTAATTTGCTAAATCTGTTCCATGATTGGCTGCGGCATGTTCTTAAGCTTGTACCATGATGCATTTGTGGCACCCCAGGAGTCCGGTTTTCACAGGGCATTGCCTCCCTCACAGGGGGTGATGTCATGCCTGGAAGCAAGAGGGGGTCCCCTAATCAAGTATCACCAGCATCCAATACTTTTCCTGACTCCAGACCAGAAGGGGTAGATCAGAATCCGGTTTAAGGGAGCTTCCCTATACATTCTGGACTGGGGGAGGGGTTCGGGAGTTCAGTACGGAGCAGTACTGAGAAAGACCAGTCTGACATCCTGGGGACTGGAGCCGGTGGAGCTCGTCTCAGGATAGTGGAAGGCTAGTGAGACAGAGGAGTCAAGGAGAACCTGGGGAGTGGAACTGTGACCAAGCGCGCCCTAAAGGAAAGCGCTAGGAAACGGATGCTGGAGTTCGTGGTTGTTTGGGTACTAAAGTCCCGGCAGCTAAATCCGGAGCAGAGGATTGCAAGTTCTCCGGCCCACACCAAACACCTGGCAGCACAGCAGCCGAGGAGCGACACCAGTAAAAAGCTCAAGCTGCCTGCCATATGGGTACAGACTACAAACGCAGTAGAAAGGTCGCAGCTTAGCTTCAGACAGTGAGGACCAAACAACACCGCACAGGAGGAAGGCCTCTAAACCCACCTGGATCCTAATTGCTTCCTGGCTGCCCGGATCTCCACTATCAACTGGTGCCAGTATCCCAGTTTGCACCAATGACCATCAAGTAAAGATAACGGAAACTTCAACTTGTGTCCTCCAGTCATTTGTCATGCCCTCAATCCTGCACCCCGATTACTACAATTTCAATAGACTACACCGGTTGAGCTGGGGCCCCGCTCTACTTGTGGGGGCAGAACCATCCCGGCTGCATCACCATCTGCCCCAGTGGTCTCAAAGCAGCGCTGGTCACCCTGACCAGAATAACCACAGGTGGCATCACAAACTTATCCCTTGTACATATTTCCAATTTATTGCACGCCCAGGGCCATGGAGTCGGGTCACCGCCACCATGACCTCCCAAGCAACCACCGGCCCAGTTGCCGAGTACCCCTCGGCCCTGGGGGGGTCACACATACTGTTATCACTGACTAAGGGTGTAAGCCAGAGGCACTGAGATTGCATCTCCGCTATCCTGGACTTTCATATATTTTAATATTTTGCACAAATAAAGTGAGAATTATTTTTATTGGAGACTCCTCCCACTTTTTCTTTATGTGCATCCATAGTTGGTACCTTGAAATACAAAGGCCCACTCCCACTGACCTGCCACTCTCTGGCCATTTGCACCCGGACTCACAATATAAATATAGCTCCAATGCCATCGCTGATCCCAGGGGCGCCTCTCGAATTGTTAAGAGGTCCTTTCTATGAATCTAAATTTACATCTTTGGAAAAATGGGGGAGTCACAATAATGATATTTTAGTCGACCGTACTTTAATGCCCTTTCATCTCCCACAAAAAAATTGATTTGCTTTCCAATGAATACTTCTCATACCTCAGAGTCCACCACATCTTGCGTCAATCCTAGATGTTCCGTTCATGGTGCACAGCTAAATTCTTTGGACAGTTTCAGAGCCAGCTTACCCTTGGCAGGGCCTGAAGCCCATATATGAGCACCTAGAAATCAACCCTCTTTCTATTGTGGGAAAAATATTTAAACAAAACTTTTCAAGGTTCGGAGTGGTGGAGTGAAAATCTGTTTGCAACACGAACATGAACATTTAGTTGCGCAGCTTACTTGGAGACTCATAAAAATGTTGCTTAGATGGTACTACACTCCCACAAGGTCTTACTTATTTCCCCAAACTTCACTTTTGTGCTGGTGCAACTGTGATCACTGGGGCTCTCTCCTCCATAAATTTTGGAAATGTCCATTAATAGCATCCATGTGGGATTATTCCTTTGGATTGATGTCCAAGGGAGTGGGGAGGAAGATTAGACTTAACCCAGAGATGGCGCTCCCCGTACTAAACTTGCACTTAATAACCCACCAGTGAGATCAGTAGAGGCCCATATATTGCTGCCAAAGAGACTGTCCTTAGCTAAACAGTGGAGAACCGCCAATATACCCAAAGATTCTGACAAAGTGAACGCAATCAATACAGAGATACCCCACAAAAATAACTCTGTGCATAGATTTTACAGGTCTGGCGGGTTTAAGAAGATGTACCATTGTCGGTGAGCAGATGATGTACCAACTTAAAAGGAAATTAAGTTAGGGAAGAGTTTTGAGACAAAGCTCTATTTATGTGATTTATGCAATTGGTAATATTGAATAATACGAAGCAAAGCTTTTGTCTGTTTTCACACACTTTCTGTTTTGCATTGACCCAAGTTGCACTAAATGTGCCTATACCCTGTATTTTGTGTTTAATAAAAAAAAATTATATATATAATATATACCTACAATGAATGCCAAATGCCAGTGTTATGATTGAATGTTCAAAAGGAACAGGTAGTAAAAAGGATAATGGCATAGTAAACTTATTGGTAAAGATATCCACAGAATGTAATGGTGTCCATCTGACGCGCGTTTCGGCTGGTGCCTTTATCAGGGAGTTTGACCTTGTAGCACATTTAAGCCATGCAGGGTGTTTACATTAGCTCCAGTAATCTGGCATTGTTATGTTGAATAATGGCTCTAGTGACATTTGGAATAAATAGCGGCAACACATGTCCAAACCAAATCAAATATTAGTGATATAAAATGATGAGTAGAGGGATTTGGATAAATTATGTCACCCATAATCCTGGAAGTGGGATTTATGTGATATTCCCTCTTCATGCATTGCCACAAAAATTCTAGGCCAATCAATGGCAATCATTGTGTTCAAAAGAAAATTATTATAAATAATATAATTTAATTATTATAATTTATTATAATTAAATGATTGTGTGGTCACTTCTTCATAGGCAGACAGAATGGATAAATGGTGGTGCGGTCTCTTCTCCATAGACAGATAGAATGGATAAATGGTAGTGCGGTCACTTCTCCATAGGCAGACAGAATAGATAAATGGTGGTGCAGTCTCTTCTCCATAGACAGATAGAATGGATAAATGGTAGTGCGGTCACTTCTCCATAGACAGACAATGGATAAATGGTGGTGCGGTCACCTCTCCATAGGCAGACAGGATGGATAAATGGTGGTGTGGTCACCTCTCCATAGGCAGACAGAATGGATAAATGGTGGTGCGGTCACTTTATAGGCAGACAGAATGGATAAATGGTGGTGCAGTCACTTCTTTATACGCAGACAGAATAGATAAATGGTGGTGCGGTCACTTCTCCATAGGCAGACAGAATAGATAAATGGTGGTGCAGTCTCTTCTCCATAGACAGACAATGGATAAATGGTGGTGCGGTCACTTCTCCATAGGCAGACAGAATGGATAAATGGTGGTGCGGTCACTTCTCCATAGGCAGACAGAATGGATAAATGGTGGTGTGGTCACTTCTTTATAGGCAGACAGAATGGATAAATAGTGGTGTGGTCACTTCTTTATAGGCAGACAGGATGGATAAATGGTGGTGCGGTCACTTCTCCATAGGCAGACAGAATGGATAAATGGTGGTGCGGTCACTTCTCCATAGGCAGACAGAATGGATAAATGGTGGTGCGGTCACTTCTCCATAGGCAGACAGAATGGATAAATGGTGGTGCGGTCACTTCTCCATAGGCAGACAGAATGGATAAATGGTGGTGCGGTCACTTCTCCATAGGCAGACAGAATGGATAAATGGTGGTGCGGTCACTTCTTTATAGGCAGACAATGGATAAATGGTGGTGCAGTCACTTCTCCATAGGCAGACAGAATGGATAAATGGTGGTGCGGTCACTTCTCCATAGACAGACAGAATGGATAAATGGTGGTGCAGTTGTAATGAGGTGAACAATTCAGACTGCCGCATTGAGATGGACATAGAATTGGACTTTGTTTCCGCACTTGTCCACCAGGGGGCATTAGTGGACTGTACAATCACAGAGGGTGGAAATCCCCCACCTTCTCTTTTGTTTACCCAGGAAGAGAAACAGAGCAGTGCAGACTCCGAGTTCAGCAAGGAGAGACCTGTGTGTGGTGTCTCCTGACATAGGGCTCTTTTGCAGCAGGATTCTTGGGAAGAAATACCCCGTGAAAATCGTTGCTGCAACCCCCGGTCTGCAGGACATTGTCTTACCGAGGGTCCAACTCAAATTCAGGACATTGCCTCCGGAATTCAGGACATTGCCACCAGATTACATGTGCAGGGGCTGTGACCGACATAAGGGAGCCATCTGTGCTACTGTGATCTCTTTTCTGGTGATCGGTGTGCCCCGGGACAAAGAGAGAGACTAACAAAAATCTGTTACCTGCGGAAGAAGACCGAAGAGGAGGACTGAAGAATTTCCCCCCTTCAGCGCTGCACCGGGACCCGTCATCGTGAGACCCCAGGCCTGCCACGTGGGAGCGACATCTTCTTCCGTGATAGACTGGTACGTGATTTGAGGGAAAGTTAGGGAAAGATATCTCCATTTTGTGTGTTGTCTTTTTCTTCTTCTTGCTGCGCACCCGGATAAAGTGAAGATCCAGAGACTCCACCATATACATGTGTGCAGCTAGATCGGTTGACTGTGTTATAGATATGTTTTACAGTAAAGAAATGTTACTACCGGTTAAATCTGAGTATGGGGATTCTGTTGAGAAAGATCATACACACACACCAGCGGCCTTACCACCGGTCGCTACATCTGGCGTAGTCGGCAGGATGTGTGATCAACAGAATCTCCTCCCGGTAGTAACTTATAACCGGACAGCCCCCCCGGCATCTATTGTCAATCAGGTGAGGAAGTTTAACGGACGGAACTATCCTGTAACTGAATGGACCGAACAACTTAAGATAGTGGGGGAGATGTATAACATTGATCCTAAGACCTTAGCAGAAATGGCCATGCTAACATTAGAGGGGGAAGCGTGGACGACAGTCAGGCTGGAGACGGTTAGGGGCCGGCGTACGTTGAATGACTTGGTGCGAGTGCTGGAGAACACCTATGGGCCGACCACATATGCGGGAACATTACGGTATATGTTCTTCCGGCGTACTCAACTCGAGTCGGAGGACATCCCTCAATATGCCAACGCCCTCCAAGTACTGCTTGAACAAGCCTGCAGAAAAGGAGAACAGATAGCTAGTACGGGCGCCCGTGACCTGGTGTTGAGAGATCAATTCGTGACTGGATTAAGAGACCCGTACCTTAACCGCTCACTGCAAGATCTACTCCGGATAAATCCGGCCCTTACGTTCACTGAAGTTAAGCAAGAAGCGATAGAACGTTCGAGAGGACCTGTTATGGAGGCCCAGACTTATACCGCAGCTTGCAGGTCCATAACTGGTGTCAGAACCCCGAACAGTGACACGGAAGAACTGAAGCAGATGGTGGCAGAATTGCAGAAACAGGTGTTGCAGCTCACCCTGGACCAACAGGCAGACAGGCAAGCGAGACAACAACCCGGCCGGACGATGGGAAGATGCTGGACATGCGGTGATCCCCGCCATAGAGCAAACCTTTGCCCCCAGAACGTTCAAGTCCATCCACGGGCCGATATACCAGAACCAGCAAGTCATGCCCCACAACAGCGGCCACCTTTAAACTAGACGCCCCTGCCAAAGAGGCTCACTCGGCAGGGGAGGCCAAGGAGAGGGGTGTAAGAAAACAGAGCCAGCAACGGAACAAACTTGCATCAAACAGCCCTACCCTGGAAGTATTATTGGAAGGGACCGCCGTGCAAGGATTAATGGATACTGGGTCTCAGGTATCCACCATCTCCGAGCAGTTTTACGAAGAGTATCTGAAGCCGCGGGTTGCCTATGACCCTGATACTACTATCAAGATCAAAGCAGCCAATAATCTACCCATTCCGGTGACGGGAGTTGCCTGGATGAACACCGAAGTGTGTGGGCAAGATCTCGGGAAGAGAGGGATAATCGTGGTCAGGGAAGGCTGTGGATCAGAAACGCCCATGATTATTGGGATGAACATCTTGAAAGACCTGAATCTTGTGTTGGTTACCAAGAGGGGGCCCAAGTACTGACAAGAAGTGATCACACATAGGGCCACCCGACGAGCCTTCCAACAAGTGGTCCGGACCTGCAATCTCCAGCGAATGACAGAAGAACAACTGCCGCTGGCCACGATCACCGTACCCCGCCATACTAGGATAACTTTACCTGCTGAGAAGGAGACCGTTATCTCGCTACCCCTTAGCACCACAAGACAGCTCGAAGGCGTGGAGGTGCTGATTGAGCCGCGCACCCCGAAGGAAGGGAAGCTGAACCCCTAGTTGCTCGAACACTAGCCGTTGTGAGAAAGGGGAAGATTCCTGTCAGGTTGGGTAACACGGCTAACGTGAGCGTTGACCTAGAGGCTGGGACACAACTCGCCCGAGTTTACGCCCTAACCGAAGAGGTGAACCCTATGAACCCCCTCCAGTTTGCACCGTCTACAGAGGGAGATTGGACAGTGACGGTCTCTGCCATGGCCGCTGTCGCGGGTGACGTCAACGTGGGGCGAGAACTACGAGAAAAGTGCCAGTTGGACATATCCCAATACTCCAACCAAGAAGTGTCCCAGGTAGAAGAGTTACTTCAAGAGCACCAGGCGTCCTTTGCCCGGCATGACACTGACTTTGGATGCACCCCCAGTATCAAGCACGAAATCCCCACAGGTGATACCGCTCCTATCCGTGAAAGGTACCGCCAAATACCTCCCCAACAATACCAAGAAGTGAAAAATCTCCTGAATTCCATGTTACACGCTGGAGTGGTACGAGAAAGCCAGAGCCCCTGGGCTGCACCAGTGGTGATAGTCAAGAAGAAAGACGGGTCCCTGAGGTTCTGCGTGGACTAACGCCGTTTGAATGCTTGCACCATCCGAGACTCATACCCTTTACCAAGGATCGAAGAAACCCTGACAGCCCTGAAGAAAGCTAAATATTTTTTGTCATTGGACCTGGCCAGCGGCTATTGGCAGGTACCCATGCACGAGAAAGATACAGAAAAGACTGCTTTCATCCTACCCATGGGCCTGTACGAGTTCGACCGGATGCCCTTTGGTCTGAACAACGCGCCAGGAACCTTCCAGCGACTGATGGAGCGCTGCCTGGGGGACTTCAACTTCGACTTCACCCTCATTTACCTGGACGACATCGTAGTCTATTCGGCCACATTTGAAGAACACCTGCAACAGCTGGGCCGTGTGTTTCGTAGGCTGAGAGAACATGGCCTGAAGTTGAAACCCAGCAAGTGCCGTCTTCTGCAGCCCGAGATCAATTACCTGGGTCACCGGATCTCGGCCGAAGGTGTACAGCCGTCTTCGGAGAAAGTCGCCGCCGTGCGGGACTGGCCACAGCCTACGAACGTCAGAGAGGTCAGGGCCTTCCTGGGGTTGGCCGGTTACTACCGCCGGTTCGTAAGAAACTTCGCCCGGCTCACTGCACCCTTGCACGAACTGCTTCGAGGGACCACCAACGGCCCCAGAGGACGACCCATCAGCTGGGGACCCAGCCAGGAAGAATCCTTCCAAGCCCTAAAGGGTGCCTTGACTTCACCTCCCATCCTTGCATATGCAGACTACAATCTCCCTTTCCAACTACATACCGATGCCAGCCTACAAGGTCTAGGGGCAGTACTTTCACAAGTACAAGAAGGCAAGGAGCGTGTCATAGCCTATGCCAGTCGATCCCTACACGAGGGCAGAGAGAACCCCACCAATTATAGCTCGTTCCGGCTGGAGCTGTTGGCCCTAACGTGGGCTATGGCGGAGAAATTTGCAGGATACCTCACAGGGACGGAAGTACTGGTCCTGACCGACAACAACCCGTTGGCCCACTTAGAAAATGCGAAGCTCGGAGTCATGGAGCAGCGTTGGATGGCTCGACTCTCTAAGTTCAACTACAAGATCAAATACAGGGCTGGGGCTGAGAATCAAAATGCGGACAGCCTGTCTAGAGTGTCATACCCCTTACTCACCAGAGATCGGGATGAAGAACTAGAAGGAGACGAGACGCCCGACTTTGCAAGGCTTGCCCAACAGATGATGGATTACCTCCAGTTCGTTGTGGGCGAAGTTGGAACTCCAGTGGGGGTCACACCGTGTCCCCAAGAGTGGTGCAGGCTCCAGGACCAGAACCCTGAATGGGCCCTACTCAAGCAATGGGTGAAGCAACAGCAGAAGCCCTCCTCCGAAGCACGGTCACGACTGTCTACCGGAACCTTGACCCTGCTCAGCCAGTGGGACCGGCTGGTTCTGAGAGAAGAAGTACTATACCGGAAGGTTCTCTTGTCTCACATGCTGGAGGAATGCACACAAGTTGTAGTACCTGCTCAGTTAGCCCGTGAGATGGTGGCCGAATCCCACAAAAGGAATGGACACTTCGGAGTAGATAAGACCTTTCGGTGGATTCAACAATCTATCTATTGTCCGGGGCTCCGCAAGCTGATCGAAGACGTCTGCAGAACCTGTCGCACCTGTGAACTGCACAAGTCCACTGAACAGCGTGCACCTGTCCAGACGATTAAAACCTCCAGGCCTCTTGAGCTGTTGATGGTGGACTATCTGCTGATCGGGACGGCGAGCAGTGGCTATCAATACTGCCTAATCATGGTGGACCACTTCACAAAATTCGCCGTCGTTGTTGCTACCAAGGACCAGACGGCCGAATCGGCTGCACAGGCCATCTGTCGACAGTTCATCCACGTCTATGGATGTCCGGAGAGGTTACACTCCGACCAGGGGGCTTGTTTCGAAGGCAGAGTCATCGAGGAGCTGCATCGGATGTATGGGATCCAGAAGTCGAGGACCACTCCTTACCATCCACAAGGGAACGGTGCATGTGAACGCTTTAACCGGACCCTACTCCAGCTGATCCGCACCTTGGCCGAAGATAAGAAAGATCGATGGCCCCAATTCCTTCCAGATCTAGTATGGGCCTACAACAACCAGGTCCACTCCATGACTGGCTACACCCCACACACCCTTCTCTTTGGCCGCCCAGGAAAAGGGGTCCATGACCTGAACCTATTCCGCCCAGAAGAAGAAGATGTCTGCCATAACTACCCCTCCTGGCTAAATGCTCACCGACAGAAGATGGAGACTGTACACCGGCTGGTGAGTCAACAAATCCGGGGCCAGATACATGCTGACCCACTCCCCGTGCAAGAGAAACCCTTAAAGTTGGGACAGCTAGTCTTGCTCCGTATTAGGAAGCCTCAAGGGAAACTTCGAGCCAAGTGGGAGACTGAAGTCTACCGGGTAATCAAACGCCCTTACCCCAATGGACATGTATACCGAGTGCGGAGTGAAGACAGCCGCAGCACCCGCACTGTGCACCGAAATATGTTGCGCCCCTGCCGCTCCCGGCCTGACTCCCCTCCCACAGTAACCGGAGGGGGTGACGCTGCTGACATGACTGACGTCACGGACATTTCTCAACATAGAGATCACATCGACTCTGAGACCGGTGACCCACCTACAGAGACCAGTCCCTCTCCCGGAGTACTGACTGGAGTGGGGCGTAAAGACAGTGACGAGGAGGGGAACAGCCGACCCTTGTGACGCACTGACCGCGCCACTGCTGGGATCCCGCCCGGACGGTCTTACAGGAACCAGTATGTATGGCCCACCTCTCAACCAACCCCTGCGACATCTACAGCCATCACTGCCTTGGAGCCGGCGGTTGTTGACAGGGACTGTCAACCTTTAAGTGGGGGGGTATGTAATGAGGTGAACAATTCAGACTGCCGCATTGAGATGGACATAGAATTGGACTTGTTTCCACACTTGTCCACCAGGGGCATTAGTGGACTGTACAATCACAGAGGGTGGAAATCCCCCACCATCTCTTTTGTTTACCCAGGAAGAGAAACAGAGCAGTGCAGACTCCGAGTTCAGCAAGGAGAGACCTGTGTGTGGTGTCTCCCGACATAGGGCTCTTTTGCAGCAGGATTCTTGGGAAGAAATACCCCGTGAAAATCGTTGCTGCAACCCCCGGTCTGCAGGACCTTGTCTTACCGAGGGTCCAACTCAAATTCAGGACATTGCCTCCGGAATTCAGGACATTGCCACCGGATTACATGTGCAGGGGCTGTGACCGACATAAGGGAGCCATCTGTGCTACTGTGATCTCTTTTCTGGTGATCGGTGTGCCCCGGGACAAAGAGAGAGACTAACAAAAATCTGTTACCTGCGGAAGAAGACCGAAGAGGAGGACTGAGGAATTTCCCCCCTTCAGTGCTGCACCGGGACCCGTCATCGTGAGACCCCAGGCCTGCCACGTGGGAGCGACATCTTCTTCCGTGATAGACTGGTACGTGATTTGAGGGAAAGTTAGGGAAAGATATCTCCATTTTGTGTGTTGTCTTTTTCTTCTTCTTGCTGCGCACCCGGATAAAGTGAAGATCCAGAGACTCCACCATATACATGTGTGCAGCTAGATCGGTTGACTGTGTTATAGATATGTTTTACAGTAAAGAAATGTTACTACTGGTTAAATCTGAGTATGGGGATTCTGTTGAGAAAGATCATACACACACACCCGCGGCCTTACCACTGGTCGCTACACAGTCACTTCTCCATAGGCAGACAGAATGGATAAATGGTGGTGCAGTCACTTCTCCATAGGCAGACAGAATGGATAAATGGTGGTGCGGTCACTTCTTCATAGGCAGACAGAATGGATAAATGGTGGTGCGGTCACTTCTCCATAGGCAGACAATGGATAAATGGTGGTGCAGTCTCTTTTCCATAGGCAGATAGAATGGATAAATGGTGGTGCAGTCTCTTCTCCATAGGCAGACAGAATGGATAAATGGTGGTGCAGTCTCTTCTCCATAGGCAGATAGAATGGATAAACGGTGGTGCAGTCTCTTCTCCATAGACAGACAATGGATAAATGGTGGTGCGGTCACTTCTCCATAGGCAGACAGAATGGATAAATGGTGGTGCGGTCACTTCTCCATAGACAGACAGAATGGATAAATGGTGGTGCGGTCACTTCTCCATAGGCAGACAGAATGGATACATAGTGGTGCGGTCACTTCTCCATAGGCAGACAGGATGGATAAATGGTGGTGTGGTCACTTTATAGGCAGACAGAATGGATAAATAGTGGTGCGGACAACTCTCCATAGGCAGACTGAATGGATAAATGGTGGTGTGGTCACTTCCCCATAGACAGACAGAATGGATAACTGGTGGTGCGGTCACTTTATAGGCAGACAGAATGGATAAATAGTGGTGCGGTCACCTCTCCATAGGCAGACAGAATGGATAAATAGTGGTGCAGTCACAACTTCATAGGCAGACAGAATGGATAAATAGTGGTGCGGTCACCTCTCCATAGGCAGACAGAATGGATAAATGGTGGTGCGGTCACAACTTCATAGGCAGACAGAATGGATAAATGGTGATTCAGTCACTTCTCCATAGGCAGACAGGATGGATAAATGGTGGTGCGGTCACTTCTCCATAGGCAGACAGGAAGGATAAATGGTGGTGCGGTCACTTCTCCATAGACAGATAGAATGGATAAATGGTGGTGCGGTCACCTCTCCATAGGCAGACAGGATGGATAAATGGTGGTGCGGTCACCTCTCCATAGGCAGACAGAATGGATAAATGGTGGTGCAGTCTCTTCTCCATAGGCAGACAGAATTGATAAATGGTGGTGCGGTCACTTCTCCATAGGCAGACAGGATGGATAAATGGTGGTGCGGTCACTTCTCCATAGGCAGACAGGATGGATAAATGGTGGTGCAGTCTCTTCTCCATAGGCAGACAGAATGGATAAATGGTGGTGCGGTCACCTCTCCATAGGCAGACAGGATGGATAAATGGTGGTGCAGTCTCTTCTCCATAGGCAGACAGAATTGATAAATGGTGGTGCGGTCACTTCTCCATAGGCAGACAGGATGGATAAATGGTGGTGCGGTCACTTCTCCATAGGCAGACAGAATGGATAAATGGTGGTGCGGTCACCTCTCCATAGGCAGACAGGATGGATAAATGGTGGTGCGGTCACCTCTCCATAGGCAGACAGAATGGATAAATAGTGGTGCGGTCACCTCTCCATAGGCAGACAGAATGGATAAATGGTGGTGCAGTCACTTCTCCATAGGCAGACAATGGATAAATGGTGGTGCGGTCACTTCTCCATAGACAGACAGAATGGATAAATGGTGGTGTGGTCACTTCTCCATAGGCAGACAGAATTGATAAATGGTGGTGCGGTCACTTCTCCATAGACAGACAGGATGGATAAATGGTGGTGCGGTCACTTCTCCATAGGCAGACAGGATGGTTAAATGGTGGTGCGGTCACCTCTCCATAGGCAGACAGAATGGTTAAATGGTGGTGCGGTCACCTCTCCATAGGCAGACAGAATGGATAAATGGTGGTGCAGTCACCTCTCCATAGGCAGACAGGATGGATAAATGGTGGTGCGGTCACTTCTCCATAGACAGATAGAATGGATAAATGGTGGTGCGGTCACCTCTCCATAGGCAGACAGAATGGATTAATGGTGGTGCGGTCACTTCTCCATAGACAGACAGAATGGATAAATGGTGGTGCGGTCACTTCTTCATAGGCAGACAGAATGGATAAATGGTGGTGCGGTCACTTCTCCATAGGCAGACAGGATGGATTAATGGTGGTGCGGTCACTTCTCCATAGACAGATAGAATGGATAAATAGTGGTGCGGTCACCTCTCCATAGGCAGACAGAATGGATTAATGGTGGTGCGGTCACTTCTCCATAGACAGATAGAATGGATAAATGGTGGTGCAGTCTCTTCTTCATAGGCAGACAGAATGGATAAATGGTGGTGCGGTCACTTCTTCATAGGCAGACAGAATGGATAAATGGTGGTGCGGTCACTTCTTCATAGGCAGACAGAATGGATAAATGGTGGTGCGGTCACTTCTTCATAGGCAGACAGAATGGATAAATGGTGGTGCGGTCACTTCTTCATAGGCAGGGTCTAACAGGCATTCTGTCAGCGTAATCTGAAAGGTCTCTTGTAATGTAATACATGTCTATTGCAATGCATGAGGCCAGTGGTCAGAAAAATAAAAGTTAATGTCCCATAGAGGGAATACGTAAAAGAAGTTAAGAAAAAAATTGTAAAAATTAAAACCCACCCCTCACAACATATAGAACAAAAACTATTAAACCAACAAATTAAAATTGATATGTAAAAACAAAAATAGACTGATAAAGTAAACATATTTGGTATCAGTGCATCCAGAATGACACGATCTATAAAACTGTCTCACTATTTAATCCCTACAGTGTAAAAAGGAAAGGTAAATGGCATAAAGGATAATTGTTTATTTGGCCTTCCGAAGATCAAACTCAAGAACTGCTCACATTTCTCATGCTCTCTACACTGAGCACTTATATCAGGGCTACCATGTAAATCTCTGACACAGGGTGCTTTCACATTACGTTTTTTGAGGATCCGTGGCTGTCCGTTGTAAACCGGACAGCCACGGATCCGATTTGGCCCCCATGTTATCTTATGGGGATCAGATCAGATTTGGCCTAATTGCCATCCGATTTTGTCGGATCTGATTTGTGTCCGATTTTTTGCTGTACCCAAAATCGGAGACTACTCAGATTTTGGGCACAGCCGAAAATCGGACACAAATCGGATCCACACAAAATTGGATGGCAATTAGGCCAAATCCAATCTGATCCTCGCCCTTTAACATGTGGGCCTATGGAGCGTGGGTCTGAGGAAACACAGGATCGTTCCTCGGACCTGATTTTTAGTGTAATGAGCATGCTCAGTACACTAAAATTGCTCCTTACCATCTAATTTCACTTCCGCAATGTATACACATACATGAAATTTAGTTAAACAAAGGGTTAAAACTAAAAAAAAACAAAAAAAAACATGCTCACCTCTCCAACGGTGTCCCGCGCTGTCTCGCTCGCTACTGGGACTGAAGGACCTGTGGTTGCCTGTAAACCCGATCAGCTGAGTGGTCATGTGACCGATCAGCTGATCGGGTTGTCACATGACCGCGCGGTTTAAATCTCCTGCCCACCGGTCAATTTTGGCGGGCGGAAGATTTAAACCGCACAGTCATGTGACAACCCAATCAGCTGATCTGTCACGTGACCGCCCAGCTGATCGGGTTGCCAGGCAACCACAGTTCCTTCAGTCCCAGGAGTAAGCGAGACAGCGCGGGACAACGTCGGAGATGTGAACATGTTTTTTTCTTTTTATTTTTTACCCCTTGTTCACTCCCGCAATGTATATACATATACGTTGCGGGAGTGAAAGTGCCCGGCTTGCCTGCGCTTTGCAGGCTCAGGCTTTCTGTGTCGGGGTCCGTGACAATCACAGTCCCGGACACAGAAATAGCATCTGGAGGTCACCTCCGATGCTTTCCTTTCCTGTCTGTGGGATCCTACAAACGTAGGATCCCACTGACAGGAAAAAAACGTGATGTGAAATCAGCCATACATTATTTAGTCGGAACCCCAGATAGAAGATTCACAATAAAGAGACAGATGGAGACTAGAGATGAGCGAACCTTTTGAAGTTCAGGTTTGGGCGGTGCAGCTGAACTTTTTGGCGCCCTGTTTATTATCGCAAACTTGACTTGAACCACATCAGAAATCATCAGAAGAAGAATGTGCAGATTACCATCTCTTTTGTACACATTTAACAGATACGAGGATGCAAGAGTGCACACAATGAGGAGGCATTGGTAATTGAACCAACAACGATTTATTTACTTTACTCAAAGAAAAAGTGGCACAAGATCAGGGAATAGCACAGTTGGTGACAATAAAGTAGATTATGTTATAATAAAGAATAGGGATGAGCGAGTATACTCGTTACTATTCGGTACTCGATGAATAGTAAAGTACTCGGGCTACTCGTTACTCTGCTAGTATCCTTGCGATTACTTGCTAAATAACGAGTACAATGTAAGTCAATGGGGAAGCGAGTAATTCCTCTGCTGCCAGACCCTATAAAGAGGTCCGGCAGCAGAGGAAAAAGCTGCAATGGCCACATGATTGTTTAAAAGTCGCCGGGTTTTAAAGAATGATGTAGCCCCCTACTCGCTTCCCCACGGCCTCCCATCCCGATCCTCTGCTCCCCCCTCTGCCTCCCCACCCGATCCTGAGTTAGAACCGGGCGGGGAGTGCAGCACCAGTGAGCGGGGAGTGCAGGAGCCGGGCGGGGAAGCTGGCGGTGAGAAGACTTCACCGCCGCCTTTCCCTGTCTGTGCTGTGCACCCCTCTCACTGATGCCCCCTCCCCGCTGCCTAGTGCTTCGCTCCCCACCTGGTCCTAACTTAGGATCAGTGGGGGGGGGCATCAGTGAGCGGGGAGCGCAGCACAGACCGGGAAAGCCGGTGGTGAAGTCTCACTGTTGGCTTTCCCGCCTGTAGTTTCAAATGAACAGCTGATTTTGGTGAGCTGTTCATTTGAAGTAGATGCTGTCAGGGTCCATGTGAGTTCAAGCTTGCCTGCATGAACTCACATGAACTTTCCCACAGGTGCACAGCTTTGCTCCATCTCTGGTAGAGGTTCTCTACCAGAGATGTAGCAGAGCTAAAGAAGAACAGTAGATTGGACTACGGCGGATGGAAGAGGATTTATAATAAAGATGGAGTCTAAGTGTATTTTTTGTTTCTTTTCTAATAAAATATTTTTTTAGCGTCTAGTATTTTTTTGTAAAAAATTCACTGGAAATTCATGGGGGTCATGTCTAATATTGGCATGACTCCACGAATTTCGGGCTTAGGGCCAACTGATTACACAAAGCTGGCCCTAACCCCTTTATTACCCAGTGTGCCATGGCACCAGGGCCCTGGATGAGCTGGATACAGCACCAGAAGATGGCGCTTCTCTGAACGTGCCATTTTCTGGAGTGGCTGCGGGCTGCAATTCGCAGCGGGGGGTGCCCAGAAAGCTTTGGCCTCCCTGTGCTGTGGATTCCAGCCCCCAGCTGTTTAGCTGTACCTGGCTGGACATAGAAATAGCACGGAGCCCCACACATTTTTTTATTATTATTTCATGACATTCATGCAATAATAAAAATAAGGGCTTCCTTCTATTTCTGTGTCCAGGCATGTACAAATAGGCACCTGAGGGTTGGGGGCAGCCCGTTCTTGCCTGCAGTACGCAGCTGGACACAAAAAACGGCAAAGCCCACATCAATTTTTTTTGGGAAAAAATCATAAAAAAATAAAAAGACATTTAGGGACTGCATCTTTATTAACCCCTCGAGGCCGGATCGCTGCGGCATTGTAAGAGGTGTTAATTCAGGTCACCTGAGGACTGCTCAGGTCATGCCACATGAGCTGTTATCAGGTGACCTGAGTTAACGCCCCTTACAATGCAGCAGCGATCCGGCCTCTAGGGGTTAATAAAGATGCAGTCCCTAAATGTATTTTTTTAATGAATTTTTCCCAAAATACTTGATGTGGGCTTCACCATATTTTTGTGTCCAATCGGGTACAGCAGGCAGGAAATTCGCTGCCCCCAACCCCCAGGTGCCTATTTGTACCTGCCTGGAAACATAAATATAGGGAAGCCCTTCTTTTTTTATTATTATTATTATTATTATTATTTCTGGTCACCCCCCGCTGCGAATTGCAGCCCGCAGCCACCCCAGAAGATGGGCGTGTTCATCTTCTGGCGCTGTATCCGGCTCATCCAGGGCCCTGGTGCCATGGCTCACTGGGTAATAAAGGGGTTAGGGCCAGTTTTGTGTTATCAGCTGGCCCCAAGCCCGAAATTCATGGGGTCACGCCAATATTAGACATAACCCCCATGAATTTCTAGAGAATTTTTTACAAAAAAACACAACACACTGAAACAAAATTTTATTAGAAATAAAACAAAAAATACACTTAGACTTCATCTTTATTATAAATCCTCTTCCGTCCGCCATAGTCCAATCCAGGGATTTTCTTTAGCTCTGCTATATCTCTGGTAGAGAACCTCTACCAGAGATGTAGCAGAGCTGTGCACCCATGGGAAAGTTCATGTGAGGTCATGCAGGCAAGCATGAACTCACATGAACCCTGACAGCATCTACTTCAAATGAACAGTTCACCAGATTCAGCTGTTCATTTGAAACTACAGACGGAAAAGCCTGCAGTGAGACTTCACCACCGGCTTTCCCGCTCTGTGCTGCGCTCCCCACTCACTGATGCCCCCTCCCCGCCTGATGCTAAGTTAGGACCAGGTTGGGAGTGAAGCACCAGGCAGCGGGGAGTGGGCATCAGTGAGCGGGGAGCACAGCACAGACAGGGAAAGTCGGCGGTGAAGTCTTCTCACTGCCAGCTTCTCCGCCCGGCTCCTGCGCTCCCCGCTCACTGGTGCTGCACTCCCCAACCGGTCCTAACTTAGGATCGGGTGGGGAGGTAGCGGGGGTAGCGGAGGATTGGAATGGGGGGCTGGGGGGAAGCGAGTAGGGGGCTACATTATTGTTTAAAACCCGGCGGCTTTTTACCGCCGGCTTTTAAACAATTATGTGGCCATTGCAGCCTATTCCTCTGCTGCCAGACGTCTTTATAGGGTCTGGCAGCTGAGGAATTACTCGCATTACTCGCTTCCCCATTGACTTACATTGGACTTGCTATACTCATAACGAGTACCGAGTATCGGGCCTTACTCGAGTATAGCGAGTCCGAATATTTCAGTACTCGCTTATCCATAATAAAGAACATAGCAATACAGATGTACAAGATGTAAACACACTATTATATACAGAATACTATTCACTCCTAACATTAAATAACAGTCACTGTCAACATTATATTCTTCCTTATTCCCCAATCAGGGAAGCGTCAGTGTCACTTTTCTACCTGTCATCATCATCAACTATGTAAGTAACATGAAGCAGCACACAGCCCCTAGTGGGGGTCAACGATACTATCCGCTAAGGCACAAGTCCAAGTTGATGAGTAACTTCTCGCACTCACACTGTTGACCGCCTTCATTCCCTGAAGTTTTGCCCCAGTCTCCACTTAGTACCGTACATCTTCACAAGAAGCATTGGATCACAGACACGATTGGCTCTCCTTCCTCTGATTGTGTCAGATCAGGTCTTCTCTAGGATCTAGTCACAAGTTTTCTCC
Organism: Allobates femoralis; assembly: GCA_033576535.1. Lineage (NCBI taxonomy): Eukaryota > Metazoa > Chordata > Amphibia > Anura > Aromobatidae > Allobates > Allobates femoralis. The sequence goes on from JARQOC010000010.1 coordinate 156,701,572, forward strand.
TAGATCTTGCCAAAGGTCTTCTCTCGGATTTGGTCAAGGTTCTTTTCTGGGATCAGTGGCTGAAAGCTGCTGTACTGTGCTCACGATCATTCTACTACAGGTCTATGCACCAACCTGACCCATTTCTCTGCTCCTGTGGGCTTTCATAATTTTAAAGTGCGCGACAGACGTTACCTGACCTGGTGTCCCCTCCAATCTTCTCCCTAGGGACAAACACTTTGTTCTTCAGTTCCTATTATTGCCATTCTCTCCACTTTCACCATTCTTAATATTTTTATTAATAACAAACATAAGCCACTACAGATGTAAAGGACCCTCTTATATGCGCCGATAAGTGTGGCACTGTGCAAATGTACTGGGTATGCTCAATTCAGGAGTCCATTATAACAAATTCATCAGAGAAGGAAAAATAAGGGCACTCACCCATAAATTGTGCAAACAGTCACCTTTATTCTGGATCCATTATACAGGTGGCAGGGAAGGGGTGGAGAACGGTGGACAATGGCTTGTTTCGTGCCTGTCTGGCACTTTAACTAGTCCCAGGACTAGTTCTCCACTCCCCTCCCTGCCACCTGTATAAGGAATCCAGAATAAAGGTGACTGCACAATTTATGGGTGAGTGCCCTTATTTTCCCTTCTCTGATGGATTTGTCTTAATATTTTAATTCAGCAGAAGGCAATGTATACTTGTAGACATTTGGTTTAAGCACTATTATATGGATTTGTTTATTCCATCATCCCCTTATACTTCTTTTCTCTTTAAACTTGCCAGTCCTCTTCATCTCCAGATGCATCTCAGGGTGGTCACAGTGTTGCTAGCATGTGAGCACTTTCTTGTGTCTTCTGTATTATGTGCTACCATGAAGTCATTCTTCATATACCTTGTTGGTGTGACACCAGCATTGGCACGATCAGTTCTTTGAGATCTCTCTTGGTTTGTCATGTCAGGAATACTCAGACCCTCTAGTATTTTACTTGAAGATTCAGCTTTGGCACATCTTCTGGATCAGCCTGAAGGGTTGGTTGTGTCTTCCTTGGCACTGAAGGTTCCATCCACCGTTCTTCTTAGTTATCCACAAATTTGCTAAATGCTGCATTTCTTTGCTCCTTCAGCGGTTTAGCCACACTCTGCAACATTCTTCCTGGTACCTCTTCTTCTTCAGGTCAAGCATCATACACTGGGTTTTTGGGGTGAACTCTCCATGTTAATCTGTGGTGAGTCGTCTCCCAACTGTAATCCAACTTGCCCCTAGGGAGCTTTGCTTGTATCATTACTAAATTACCAGGTTGTAATGATGTATCCTACACCAGGGTCACATACAGATGGCTCATCTCTTGGAATATCTGCTTACAAATTACCTCACTGTCTGCAACTGGTGCTGATGTCCTTTCACCCAGGTGGAGTTACATATCCCATTGCAATCATTCTCTGGGTCAAGCTCCAGGTCAGTTGTATCATGGCGATCTCAGCCAAGTAGAAACCTGTAGGATGTGTACCCGGTTATGACATAAGCTCAGTTGTTGCACCCAGACCAACCCCGGAGCAAATTCAGTCCAACTATTCTTCCAAACATCTTCCAATATTCATAGCATCTTTAACAATGTCCTGTTGAAGCTTTTGCAGGTTCCATTCCCCTTGAGGTCCTCATTCAAGCCTTCTCAATGGCGTAGAGAGAGTGAAAGCAGTTCTTTTATGACTCTCCCCTGAAAGCATGCCCCCTGATCAGAGTGGATCCTCCTTGGGCACCCGTATATCTTTACAAAGTTTCAGCAGATGGATTGGGCCACTTTCTTAGCTGTCTGATCCTGGGCCAGGATTATGACTTTAAACTTTGTGAAGTGGTCAGTCATCACCAGTCAATATTCACAACTGCCACAAGATGGACCGATCATAAGTAGTCTACCATTAATACTTCCAGTGGCTCAGACATCCTAATTGCTTGAGTTGGTGCCTTCTGTACTGGAGGCTTAGTTAACTAACACTGCCATTACTTCCAACAAACCTTTTCCACTACTTGACTTGGTTGGGGACAATAGATGAGATTGTGGCACCCCAAGGGTAAATGTGCCACAGAAACATCAACACAGGTTTAATCCCCACACATCACTACATTAGAAAGTGGGAGGAGCTTAGGTGGCACCTGCAATAGTGGGAGGAGCTAAGTTGTTTACCACAGAGCAGGAGTGACAGTTAGTTCAGTCTAGTCTGGAGCAGGAGCAGAGCCAAGTAGAAGTGGAGGTCCTGAGAGGTCTGAGGAGAGGAGACAGAGGAACAGAGGAATATACCCGGGATAAAGAGTTACCCCAAAAACTTGACCCTGGGGAGGTGCTCAAGACGGATATCGGATCCGAGGCTGTGCCTGAGACAGACAGGACAGTAAACACCGGCATAGTGAAGGTCCACCATCTTCACAGCACCATAGCAAAGCAACACGGAGGGGGTCAGTGACACAGAGGACTCAAGTTGCCCAGCATATTGGTACCCGTGAGCATAGACAGGGCCAGCAGTATAGCTACAAGCAGCAGCAGGGCCACACACAGTGCTTAAGTAGGAAGCCAAGGACCCGGTCAGGGTGGGAGCAACCTGGTACAGACTCCGTGGACAATATTGTGATATACCATCTGCAAGTAAAGACTTGGAAAACAACAGAAACCGTGAGTGTGTGTGATCCTTATACTGAAGCCCCACTTGCCCTCATATACTGCGATTACCTCTACTCTCATCATCTCTACTGCTACCCCTACTCTCCTGCAGCATCAATAACTATCCTAACAGACTTTAACCATTACTACCACTGCCCCGGGGAACCCAGTTCTGGCCACAGGAACTATTCTATCCAAGCTGCTATCCCATTATCCCCGGAGGTTCTGCAGCAGCGGCGGCCGCATTACTGGCCGCATATAGTGGGTGGCGTCACGAGTGACAAATCCCCTGTAAATAACCCCCATTTTATTGTGCGGGCCCGGGACACGGTCCGGACCAGGACCGCCGTGACATCCCCCAGCAGTACCCCGGTCCGGCACCGAGTACCCTGTCCCAGTGGGCTCCACAAGATGCTGCAAACATTGGAAGTGCACATATTTCTCATAGGCTTCCTTCGACATATTAAGCACCACCTGTATACCATTGTTTTTCATACAGAACCACTCCCATTCTCATTCCCATTCTCCTAGTGTCTGTAAGGCATCGATCGACAAGGCTGCCCTTTCTTCTCTGTTGGCTTTACGACCCAAGGTCACTGACTTTCATAACTATGCTAGCTCTGGTTGGACTGTTGCAATTGTTCCTATTCGTGTCTTGTGCAACACAGCACTCTGGGTGCTCACTGTTCTTCTACTGAGTTTTGAGAAGTCACAAAAGCAGTAGCAAAGAACCATAAATTCTGGGGCTCATCCCCTTCCAACTCTTGACTCATTGTCCATATCTTGGTGATATAAGAAGCTGCCATTTGCAGTCGTCGCCATTTGATGTGGTAATGCTAGGGACAACGCTGCTGCTGCTCCGTCTGTGTTACACAATTAGGTAGCTAGCTACTCCATTACTTTTTAGTTACAGTAGGAGGGCGAGGGTCTCTATTGGGCATAGGCATATTGTACTGAGAAAAAGGGTAATTCTTAAACCTCTGTGCATTGCCAAAGCAGCTTTTTTTTTGCATACAGGAAGGGATTGGCAAATCTTACAGTTTCCCCTAAAAAGGCTGTGTTTGGTCTCTAACAAGTGCTTTCTAAATCTGTGTGCATAAAATATGAATCGGAAATCCCGAGGTTGTGGTAGAAAGGGGAAGGGCAAAAAGGTTTATGGAAAGGGGAGTAGACTTGGTGCTGGAGCTGTACATAGAGTAGGTGCTACTGCTAAAGTTACTTAAAGCTGTAGTAAACCAACATTGGCTAGTCATCATATCCCAAGCAAAGGGACAACAACTGTTACTGGACGGCCTTCTCCAGTCTCTTTGTTTGTCAACAACAGAGCAATAAGAGTTATGGATGAGGCCCAGCTTTTGCTACAGTTCATGAAAATCACTGCATCAAGTGGCCTGACCTCCTCTTCCTCCACCTCAACATCACTAACAGTACAGTCCTAAGAGATGGCATCCCAATTACCCATGTGTCACCCTGTGCCTCAACAAGTCTCCAACTGCACAACTGATTGTGGGGAATCACATATGAGCCATTATGAGCCCTGCTGTGGGCATAAACGAAAGTTCATGACCACATATGAGGTATCCTTGTACTCAGAGGAAATTGCACAACAAATTATGTATTCCATTTTCTCTTGTTACCCTTGTGAAAAGTAAAATTTTGGGGCTAAAATAATATTTTTTAGAAAAATGTTATGTTTACATTTCACTGTCAAATGTTTTCAAATTCTATGAAGCACCTGTGGATTCAAGATACCTCTAGATAAATTCCTGAAGGGGTGTAGTTTAAAAATTGGTGCAACTCGTTGGTGATTTCCATTGTTAAGGCATATCAAGGGCTGTGCATATGCGACATCACCTCTGCTAACTATTCCAGTCAAGATTGAACTCCAAAAGTGAAATGGTGCTCTTTCTTTTCCAAACCCTACTGTGCACACCAACAGTAGTTTTCACCATGTATGTGGTGTTAGTGTACTCAAGAGAAATTGCACAAGAAATTGTATTCCTGTAAGCCTTGTAAAAATGTAAACTTTGGAGCTAAAGCAACATTTTTGTGGGAAAAATGTACAGTATTTCTCCATTTTTATGACTCAACGCTATAAAATTCTGTGAAGCACCTGTAGATTCAAAGTGCTCACCACTAGGGATAAGTGAGTATACTCGTAACTATTTGGTACTCGCCGAATAGTACAGTATTCGGGCTACTCGCTGTAATATTCACACGATATGAGGCATTCACAAGAGTAAACTTTAACTGTACTTTATTCTTGTCTTCTATCTTTCTCCATCATATCGCAGAACAGTCTTTCCAGCAGCATGCTCCAAAGTGAAACCAAAACTTAATTCCCCACCTCCTTCTTCTCCTTACCCATCATACAACAGACCTAGTTTTCTTAAAGAGGCAGATCTAATTATTGTACATTCCATCATCCCCTTTTTTTTTTTTTTTTACAACTTAGAAGAAATACACTGACAATATAACCATGTGAAAATGTCCAATAAATATATATATATCGGTTTTGGCCTATTTAGTCTATTCAAATCAGGCACCGAAGAGAAACAAAAAAAAAAAACACAGAAGACAACAAAAAAAAAACAACAACCAAAAAGAACTCTGTATGTTTTCTGTTCTTTTCTCTTTTATACTTCTTCAATAAGCCGCGATGGAGCCCTCCTTTCTCATGTTGGATAGCGTCTGGGCACAGTGAGTGTGTCCATTATTGAAGAATTGTTCACTTCCGGGTGGTCCTCTCCACCATCGAGTACCAAGTCTTCCACCAGAGGAAGATCATTACCATCATTTTGCGGTATGATTTTAAAATGTGAAGAATTTCGAGTTATGAAGTGTCCATTTCGCTCAGCTGTGACCATGCTGCCTTTCTTATCAGTAACATTGTATTGTGCAGGATTATAAGTAGCTGAGGTCTTGTTGGTTGGTTTTTGACGCATGACGACAACATCCCCTTTTTTGATGGCACTTGGCTGTGCCCTTCGCCTTCTGTCTGCATAACGTTTCATAGCTTGTTTGTTAGAAGAGTCTGCTGATCGCACAGAAGAGTCACTTGGTAAGGGATGACTGGTCACATCAGGGATACATATCCGTGGAGTTCTTTTGAACATTAGATGAGCTGGAGCAGCATTAGTAGTAGAATGTGGCGTATTACGATAATTGCGCATGAATTTGTATAATGACTGTTTCAGCAGGGTGTGCTCCAGACTCGCTGCCTTGACTCTTTTCCTCATAGTGCGCATGAAACGTTTACTATGCCATTGGCTTGTGGCCAGCAAGGTGTGATTTTCCTGTGACTGAACCCCAAGTATTCAGAAAATTGTGTAAACACATGTCCATTGAACGGAGGTCCATTGTCTGTTCTAACCACTCTTGGAATGCCATATGCATAGAATATGTCATCCAGTTCTGGTATGACACTAGTGGCAGATGTTGAAGATATGAAAGAAATGACAGGGTATCTAGAATATTCATCAATTGTTACTAGAATGTACTGGCCATTGGGTAATGGTCCATATATGTCGACTGCCACTTCCTCCCAGACATCAGTGGGTAGCGGAGACATTTGCAGTGGTTCTAAGTTTGATGATGGAGTAATGAATCTCTTCCACCAATTGCTCCATGTTTGGGAACCACACTTTTTCTCTAAGTAATTTTTTAGTACCAACAATTCCCAGATGACCTTCATGTGCGATCTGTATGACTAAGTTGCGCAAAGTCTTAGGTACAACCAGTTTGGTACCTCGAAGAATGAGGTGTTCTTCAGTGACTGATAATTCATCCCGTACACTTGAGAATAGTTTTAATTCCCTCAGATCAATCTCAGGCTCGGGAAATTTTTCTTTTTGAATTTCATGCCTCCTTCGATTTTGTATGATTTCTATTAAAGCACATAGCGTCTTGTCACTTGTTGTTGCATTCACAAAGTGATCAATGGAGAGTGCTTTAGGCACTGCATGAGCTGTAATGAAGCGTATGTATTCTTCAATGGAGGATTGCTCAGGTGAGGCATCATTCATAGGATGTCTTGAAAGATAGTCAGCCGGATTGCTGTATTTTCCAGGTTTGTGAACAATTTTGTAGTTATAGTCCTGTAGACGTAGACCCCATCTTTCAATGCGTGCAGGCATTTTAGCTCTGCGATTTCCAAAGATCGTAAGGAGTGCTTGATGGTCAGTGACAATGGTGAAGGGAGCTCCATAGAGAAATAAGTGAAAGTGTTCACATCCCCAGACAACTGCCAAGCTTTCTTTTTCAGGTTGTGAATATTTCTTTTCAGTGCTTGTTAAACTTTTACTTGCATAAGAAATGATGTGAGGATCTTGATTATCATCCTTATATTGTGCTAAGATAGCACCCAGCCCCACGAGACTGGCGTCCACAATTAATTCGGTTTGAAGTGCCGGATCAAAATAAGCCATGGTAGTGGTTGAGCAAAGTTCATTTTTAATTGCTTCAAAAGAGGTCTGACAGTCTTGGGACCTTTGAAAAACACAATTTTGCTTTGTAAGTTCTATTAATGGACTGCTGATAGTTGAAAAATTTGGAATATATCTAGCACAGTAGCTTGCCATTCCAAGAAAAGAGCGTACTTCACTGGCAGTTTGTGGAATTGAGGCTGTCTTGATGGATTCTACTTTCTTAGGGTCAGGTTGTACTCCTTTTGCCGAGAAGATGTGACCATACAACTCTAATGAACGTCTATCAAATTCACACTTTTCTTTGTTTAAAGTGAGTCCAGCAGAGAGCAGGCATTCAAAGATGTTGTATAGAGCACGATTATGTTCAGCTTGAGTTTTACCAAACACCAGTATGTCATCACTGTAATTAAAGGCATTTGGAACGTGTTGAATGACGCTCCTTATCGCATCCTGAAAAATTTCTGCTGCTGAGCAGACTCCAAAAGTCAGTCTTTTATATCTTCTGAGGCCCACATGTGTGGAAAATGTTGTTAAGTATCTGGATTCTGGACTCAGTTCTCATTGGTGATAGCCTTTATTGAGGTCGAGCTTTGAAAAGATGGCTGCTCCATTTAATAAATTAATTATGTCATCAATCGTGGGTGAGATATGTCTTTCTCTCTGGATAGCGGTGTTGGGTAGGTGCATGTCAACACACAGTCTCACCTGCTCTGGAGTCTTTGGTTTTGGAACTACTACAAGTGGAGAGACCCACGGAGTGGGACCAGTAACAGTTTCAATGACGTCCTCATCCATGAGGAATTGAAGGTTTTTTTCCACCTTCTTTCTCAGGTGAAAAGGAATGCGTCTATGTGGTTGGGCTACCGGACGAACGCTGTCGTCCACATGAAGATGTATTTGAGAGTCCTTTAATTTCCCCAAACCACTAAATAAGGAGAGAAAACTGTTTACCATGGCCTGTACATCCATATCTGCCGGGTCAGTTATGGTATGAATAATCTGGATGAGACCTAGCTTCAATGCAGTGTGATAGCTGAGAAGACAGCCTCCCGATCCTTGTAATGTGGGAAAAGTGGTTTTATGCCTGTTTTCTTTATAGCTGATTTCCGTGTCAAATTGTCCTCTTGTGGCTAGAGGTGTTGTAGATCCATATGGGAAGATTTTTGTGTTCACTTGCTGTAAAACTGGCTTATTTTTCAATTGTTCATATGCAGTGCTGTCTATAATATCCACTGAAGCACCCGTATCTATTGTAAAGGTGATATTGGTGTTGCAGATTGGGAGTGTGATGCAGGGAGACTGTACGGAGCCAGTGGCAGAAGTGGTGAACACATAGTTTTCCGTCCCAGACATTTCTTCTGTGTCCTGATTTATCCTTTTTATATTTGCGGGCTTTGTCAGAGGCAGAGAAGACTTGTATTGTGCTGACCTGCAGACAGCTGCAAAATGATTCCCTTTTCCACATTTACTGCATGTCTGTCCTATAGCTGGACATTTGTTCAGGTGGTGAGGGAAATCCTGTCCACATCTATAGCATTTCCTCTGTTTTGGGGTTTGCTTGTCTTGGGCATTCTTATGCTTGAGATTATGCACATGTAAATGATCCCCACTCTCCATTGCAGTAGCCTGATGATCTGCTGTTTCTATAGCACGGGCCATTTTGAGTAAATCATGTAGAGAGAGATCCTGCTGCAGAGCTTTGCGCCTTATGTTATTGGATGAGCAGGTGACAATTACTTGGGTTACAATTTCATCATCTACATCTGTGAATGCACATCCATGTGTCAGCTCTCTCAGCCGGGTGACATAGGTGTCTATGGATTCTTCTGGGAGCTGCTTAGAAATTCTGAACTTGCATCTTTCATATCTGATATTTTGTTTGGGATTGAAGTAGTCAGTGAGAGCTTTGGTGCAATTCCTGTATGTGTCTGTCTCGGCTGCAGGTAATGTGCTATATACATCATAGACTCCTGAACCTGCACAATGTAAGAGTACAGCCTTCCTTCGTTTCTCCTCTTTTATGTCCATGGCTTCTAGAAAGTTCTCAAATCTGTTTAGCCATTTTCTCCAGTTATGGGAGAGATTAGTAGCATCAGTCATATCAAACTGTGGGAAGCTGTGTAAGTATTCAGCCATGATAGAGTCTCTCAGTGATGCTGGTGTATGAAGCAGTAAACAGTGATCAGTACTCACAGCAACCAGTGGTTATATCATCCTATCCTCGTCGCCAGTTGTAATATTCACACGATATGAGGCATTCACAAGAGTAAACTTTAACTGTACTTTATTCTTGTCTTCTATCTTTCTCCATCATATTGCAGAACAGTCTTTCCAGCAGCATGCTCCAAAGTGAAACCAAAACTTAATTCCCCACCTCCTTACCCATCATACAGCAGACCTAATTTTCTTAAAGAGGCAGATCTAATTATTGTACATTACACTCGCTACTCCGCGAGTTTCCTTGTGATTACTCGTTAGGAGTAGCGAGTAGTACATTCACTTTCACAGTGCATCCATATACACTGCAAAAGTGAAATAAAAGTTAATAAAAAGGTGTTAAAAATAAAAAAATAACATACTCACCTATCCGACGGCTTTCCCGGGACCCGAAAAGAACACATTCGATGGGCTGCAAGGACCTTAAGTCTGATGGCTAATCAGATGGTGTGTGACGTTAACTCATATTTCACTTTCACAGTGTATATAGATACACTGTGCAAGAACTCACATTTTCCATTGACTTACATTGGACTCGCTACTCGTAACGAGTACCCGTGTATTAGGACCTACTCGTTACAAGTATAGCGAGTCCAAATTTTTCACTACTCGCTCATCCCTACTCACCACACCTCTAGATGAATTCCATAAAAGGTGAAGTTTCCAAAACAAGGTAACTTTTGGGGGTATTTTACACTTTAGGCACATCTCGGGCTCTGCAAACACAACATGGTGTCTGCTGTTTATCCAATTTTGTGTTTCAAAAGTTCATTTGAGCTTTTTCACTTCCGAGCCCTGCTGTGCACCCAAACAGTAGTTTTCCATCACATTCAGGGTATTGCCGTACTCAGGAGAAATTGTACAACACCTTTTATGGTCCATTTGCTCTTGTATTCCTTGTGAAAATTAAAAATTTGGGGCTAAAGCAACACTATTGTGGCAAAAAAGTAACATGTTCATGTTTTTCTTGTCCGTTGCTTTTATTCCTGTGATGTACCTAAATGAGGGCTGTGAAGTCAGTAACCCAAACAATCGACTATGACTGCTCAATTTCCCTGAATCCGACTCGGACTCCAACTCCACCCAAAATGAGCACAGACTCCACGACTCCAACTCCGCAACCAGGGCTGTGACGTCAGAAAGCCAAACATCTGAGTTCGACTCTTCATTTTTCTGAATCTAACTCTGACTCCACCAAAAAGGACACTGACTCCACAACTCTGACTCGGACTCTATAGCCTTGACCTAAACGGTTTGTAAACTTCTTGAATGTGGTTTTTAGAACTTAGAGTTGCAGAGTTTTAGACTGTTGTCACTATTGGGTATTTTCTGTCACATTGGCCCCTCAAAGTCACTTAAAATGTGATTGAGAATCATCCAAGATAGGAGTAGTGTCTCTGGTCCGCGCTGCTGCTTGATAAATGATACACAGGGAGCCAACATTTGTATCTGCTGCTCTTTCATTCCTCCTCACACCAACGCATTTCGGTGCTAACCTTGCACCTTCCTCAGGGTTACATTCCCTGAGAAAAGTGCAAGGTTAGCACTAAAATGTGTTGGTGTGAGGAGGAATAAAAGAGCAGCAGATACAAATGTTGGCTCCCTGTGTATCATTTATCAAGCAGCAGCGCGGACCAGAGACACTACTGCTATCTTGGATGATTCTAGATCTTTTCCCACGGGTGCACATGGTGATGTGGGTCCTGCGGCAGCTGTCATCTCAGGCATACAAGCCAGTTGTGGGTGAACACAACCGAACCAGGTGAGCAAGGTCCATCTGGGGTCACCATGTGGTAAAACAAGTGATAAGGCACAATCTGCGCCTCTTTGTCTTTTGGTTTTCTAAATTTTATTGGAAAAATGAGACATTGCTGATAAACCTTTCACCCCCCTAACTTCCTAACTTCCTTTTTTAAATGTTATTGGTGTAAGGTAGACATAGGGCATACTTTATTTTTGAACTATTGTGTGGTATAACCATCTGGTTTAAGGGAATAAAAATTAAAAGTTCTAACATTTTCAAATTTTTTGCAAACATTTTTGATATTTTCATAACTAAGTATCGACCAAAATTTACTACTAACAAAGTGCAACATGTCACATAATAATCTCAGAATCATTGAAATTCATCGCAGCTCCAGAGTTATAAGCTCATACAGTAAAGAGATGAGAAATGAAGTTTGGTCATTAATGTACAAAGTGGCCTGGTCCTTCAGGAGTTAAATAAACTAAACATTGTTTGTATATTTCAAGATATCTTAAAAGTGAGAATGTCTTCATTACAAGCAAAAAATATAACAGTTTAATCATAGAAAAGTGTTACCGTATATACTCGTGTATAAGCCAACCCGTGTATAAGCCGACTACCCTACTTTTGCCCCCAAAACCTGGGAAAACCTATTGACTCGTGTATAAGCCGAGGGTGGACCCCAGCAGTGTGGTATACAGGCCCCCCAGTGGTATACAGGCCTCCCCAGTGGTAGTATACAGCAGCCTCCCCAGTGGTATATACTGGCCCCAGCAGTATATACAGGCCCCAGCAGTATTACAGCAGCCTCCCCAGTGGTATACACAGGCCCCAGTGGTATATACAGCAGCCCCAGTGGTATATACAGCAGCCCCAGTGGTATACAGCAGCCCCAACGGTATATACAGCAGCCCCAGTGGTACACAGCAGCCCCAGCAGTATATACAGCAGCCCCAGCAGTATATACAGCAGCCCAAGTGGTACACAGCAGCCCCAGCAGTATATACAGCAGCCCCAGTGGTACACAGCAGCCCCAGCGGTATACAGCCCCCCCCCCATCAGTAGTATACAGGGCATACAGGGCCCCCCCTTGCTGCCGCACACCTGTAAAGCAATAGATCATTATACTTATCCCTGTCGCCGCCGCCGCTCTGCACCGCGCTCCTCCGGGTCTTCATGCTTCCTCGTCCGGCACACAGACAATGACATCATTTCTTGTGCGCCGGAGGAGGAAGCATGAAGACCCGGAGGAGCGCGGTGCAGAGCGGCGGCGGCGACAGAGATAAGTATAATGATCTATTGCTTTACAGATGTGCGGCAGCAAGGGGGGTGCCCTGTATGCCCTGTATACCACTGATGGGGGGGCGTTGTATAGCGCTATGACTCGTGTATAAGCTGAGGGGGGACTTTTCAGCACATTTTTTGTGCTGAAAAACTCGGCTTATACATGAGTATATACCGTAATTTTCTCTGCTGAACATTGTGGCCCTGATCTTGTAACTTTCTGAACCGAAATTTGTCACTTCCGGAGTATCGTGTGGATCCGTGTGCCAGATGACCCGTGTGCCGGATGACCCGTGTGACGGATGACCCGTGTGCTGTATTGTCCGAATTTCTGCAGTACCATAAATTGAAGGAGAATATGCCAAAACCAGTTTCAGAATCTGTGCAAAATTAGCAAAGAGATCCATCGGTAGGGAGGGAGCATCGACAAAGCAATGTTGAGAGCATTTTCACTGGAAATAAGCAACTTAGAAAAATAAAAAGCATTCTGACATAAAAGCTTCTTTTATGTTGAATTCTGTATTGGACTAAATGGAACTATTTCTGTTGAGGAGAGAAAAAAAATCATATTCTCCATTCCCAAATTGCATTACTTATATTAGCATTAAACAGAGAAAAAATTCCATATACAAAGCATGTTCTTCATCTTTGCTTACTGGACATCCACTGCAAATTGGAGAAATCTCATGCAATTTTGCCTTATGGCTCTGAAGGCCACGTTACACGTGGCGACATCACTGATTACATAGGCGATGTAGGGGTGTGGCCTATCGGCGGCAACATCGCCCCTACGTCGCCTCATGTAAAGGGGCGATGTTGGCGCCGCCAGGAGGTTGCCTGGTTTCAGAGCAGTGCTCTGAAACCAGGGGACCGATCTGGGGCTATGTGCACACATCACCCTATGTAACCGGCCACCGGCGAGCTGACAGGCGATGGGAACTATAGGCTCCCATTGTCCTGCATCGCCGCTGGGGTTTTGTGACACCCTAGCGGCGATGCCGCCTGTCAGATCGCTGGCGGGGCGCCAAAAACGTGCGACGTCTACACCGCTGTCGCCTCGTGTGACGGTACCTTTAGACAACCATCGTCCCACTACTCTACCTAGTGTGAACCCAGCACTTCACCTAAAGGCTAAATCTTAAAGAAAAAAACATTTAAAACCATTTAAGGAAATTAAAAACTCCTCCAAAAAAAAAACTCCAAAACTCACCCAAGCAAGAAGCATTTTCTGAAAATATGCTTAGAAAAGCTGCATTTTTGGCAGCTTTAAAAAATCTCCATGGGTATCTAGCCTAAGGGTATGTTCACACCGAAATAATGGAGTTTTTAAAGCTCAAAATGCTGGTAAACAGTACAAACTGTCATTAAATATTCAAGATTAAGGCTCACTCTGATGTTTTTGCCTAAGAGATGGAACTCATACCTATTACAGTTTATAGGACTCTTTACATGTTTTATTTTTTAAACCAAGTGATCTGCACAAAATCTCGGAGACTTGTCCAATTTTAATCAGAGGCTCGAATCAATCTCACCAATGGAAATCTATAGGCTAGTGAAAAAAAATCAGAGAGCACTCAAACTAAATCTGTTTGCTCATTTATCATGGACTTTTTGATAAGAAAAAGTTGAGAAAACATCAGATTTTTTTCTTCAATAAAAATAGAGTGAACTTGCCCAAACTGATGACACAAAAACATTAATGAAATTTGAATCATGTTTCGCATATGAGAAGAAAACAACATTGACATCTGAATAAGCTCATGGAGAATGTGCACATGACGTCTTCTGCTAAAGGGCTGCCGAAGTGCCCCATAAAATGAACATAATGCACATTAACATCAGAATAACATGGATGTGCACATGTTCCATCTAATGTTACTTGTTTCAACTGTTTCATAGTTTAAAAATACTGAATCGGTTAAAAGAAATGACATGTTGAGTTGAGCGAACCTTTGCCAGTGTCAAATTTGGCTGAACATGGTCGATTTGGCTCGGGGATAGAAAACCTGAACATTTTCCCCAAAATTCAGAGAACACAGATTTGTTAAGAAAATAAATTTAAAATGTCCCTAAAGCTATACCTGTTTATTTGGAGACAACACTTTCGCTGGAAGACCGCTGAATGGGTACAACACCCAATAGTTAGTGTCCCCAGCCATCAGGTCTACTGGCTTGAATAAAGGTGTAGACTTTTTTGAAGCTTTAAATTACTTTTTTAAACTTCCAAGTTTACAGGTGTTTTGCCACCTGCAAGGTGTCAATTTTGGAAACAATGCCAGATGTGATAGCAGCTGGGAAGTCCGGGAAACTTAGATTGTCCTTAAAACATCAATTTAAGCAAGCTTTTTGGTGCTATATTTTTAATATTTTGTTTATTAATATTTTTATTATTACTTTTATATTTATTTATTTCAGTATTTTTGGAGAGAAAACCTTTAATATTGCAGATGGTCAGCAGCATGTGAGGCCAGCTGTTCTACATTGATATCATAGCAATTCATATAAAAAAAAGGATATGGCCATATATGCTTAACATCAATGATCTCATAGGTTTGTTCACAATGATGAAATACAATAGTATGGCTGTTGCTTCTTGCAAATGTGCAATTACTATTTCAGATAATAATAATAACGCTAATATTATTATTGATTCATTTATACAGCACTATTAATTCCATAGCGCTTTACATACATTTGCAACATCGTCTTTATTGGGGCTCACATTTCATGCCACACATTTACAATACAGACTTTGGCAAGTGCACAACTGTGTTATATCTATAATTCATATTAATATTATTCTTGCATTGCTGCAGTGTCCACTAGCCTTATTCGGCATTCCAGATTGATAGGTGGTGAATGGTGAATATCACCTGAATAAACGTATTTGTTTTTCTTCATTATATCTCTATCAGGACTCCGGATCTTCTGAAGGCATTTTGTGCATTCTTTCACTTTAGAAAGATGCATCATCTGCTTCATTCCTTCCAAGTGTTTTTGTCTTCCAGTATTTATAAACCCCAATCCATCGCTTAGTTCTCTGCTAGAGTATTCTGCCAGGATTTCAACCCTTGCTTCATCTCAAGCTTGCTCCTCCTTCTCCTGCAAATCCCGTGTGTGTCTCCTTTGACTACTCATCAGAGGTTCTGCTTCCTACACCTTTTGCCAGCTTGTTTTGTGTTCCAAGTTGCTACTGCTACTTCCTTTGCTTTGGCTCCTACTAGACCAGGGGTCTCAAACTCGCGGCCCCCTGGCCGCATGCGGCCCGCCACGCTCCCCAGTGCGGCCCGGGGCACCATGAAAGAAAAAAGCGTGCCCCGGGCTCATTATATATGGAGCCACCGCGGTACCGGTTTACTGTGACTTCCGGGTACCGCCGGCTCAAACAAGCGCCTTCGCGCCTGTACATTCACGCAAGCAGGCGGCCGGTGGACCAATCAGGAGCCTCCTGTGATGTCACAGGAGGCTTCTGATCGGTCCACCGGCTGCTTGCTTGCGTGAATGTACAGGCGCAAAGGCGCTTGTTTGAGCCGGCGGTACCCGGAAGTCACAGTAAATCGGTACCGCGGCGGCTCCATGTATAATGAGCTGGGGGCATTAATGAAATAGGCTGCCCGGGCTCTCAGTATGCGACCGCAGCTGCTGCCATGTGATAGACCGGGAGCACAGCGGTGAGTGAGCGCTCACCCCCCCCCCCCCCCTTCCCGCTCCTCACCCGGCCAAAGCTGACAGCAAACATTCCCCCCCACACTGCTCCCGACCAAGCCGGAGCTGACAGCACATCGCCCATCCCCCTCCCCCCCCGCTCCTCACCCGGCCAGCAAAAAGACCCCCATCCCAAAACCCCCCTCACCTGCCACCTCAGGGCTGCCAGGGTCATGCTACCTCCCGGATTAAGTTCAGCCAGCCAGCCCCTGATCAGGTGTATATGAGTGAGTGTATTTGTGTGTATATATGAGTGTGTGTATATATGAGTGAGTGTGTATGTGTATGTATGTGAGTATTTGTGTGTATATGTGTATGTGTGAGTGTGTATTTGTGTGTATATGTGAGTGAGTGTGTATGTGTATATGTGTGAGTATTTGTGTGTATGTGTGAGTGTGTGTATGTGTGTATATGTGAGTGAGTGTGTATGTGTATATGTGTATTTGTGTGTATATGTGTGTATTTGTGTGTATATGTGAGAGTGTGTATGTGTGAGTGTGTATTTGTGTGTATATGTGAGTGTGTGCGTATGTGTATATGTGTGAGTATTTGTGTGTATATGTGAGTGTGTGTGTATTTGTGTGTATATTTGAGTGTGTATTTGTGTGTATATATGAGTGAGTGTACCGTATATACTCGTGTATAAGCCGACCCGTGTATAAGCCGACCCCCCTACTTTTGCCCACAAAACCTGGGAAAACCTATTGACTCGTATATAAGACGAGGGTGGACCTCAGCACAGGTATACAGCCCCTAGCAGTGTTACAGCAGCAGCCCCAGTGGTATATACAGCAGCAGCCCTAGTGGTATATACAGCAGCAGCCCCAATGGTATATACAGCAGCAGCTCCAATGGTATATACAGCAGCAGCCCCAATGGTATATACAGCAGCAGCCCCAATGGTATATACAGCAGCAGCCCCAATGGTATATACAGCAGCAGCCTCCCCAGTGGTATATACAGCAGCAGCCCCAGTGGTATATATAGCAGCAGCCCCAGTGGTATATACAGCAGCAGCCCCAGTGGTATATACAGCAGCAGCCCCAGTGGTATATACAGCAGCAGCCCCAGAGGTATATACAGCAGCAGCCCCAGTGGTATATATAGCAGCAGCCCCAGAGGTATACAGGCCGCCTGCCCGCCCGCCCGCCACCATCAGTATACTTGCGCCCCCCCTATCAGTATCCAGGGCCCCCCCTTGAAGCCCAAAACCTGTAAAGCAAGATCATTATACTTACACCTGTGGCCGCCGCCATCCCCGCTCTGCACCGCGCTCCTCCATCTTCTTCAGTCTTCCTCCTCTGGCGCAGACAATGACGTCATTGCCTGCGTCCATCGGAGGAAGCCGGAAGAAGATGGAGGAGCGCGGTGCAGAGCGGGGACGGCGGCGGCCACAGGTGTAAGTATAATGATCTTGCTTTACAGGTTTGGGCTGCAAGGGGGGGCCCTGGATACTGATAGGGGGGGCGCATGTATACGGATGGTGGCGGGCGGGCGGGCAGGCGGCTTGTGTATTATACTCGCGTATAAGCCGAGGGGGTACTTTTCAGCCCAATTTTTGGGCTGAAAAACTCGGCTTATACGCGAGTATATATGGTATATGTGTGTGTATTTGTGTGTATATGTGAGTGAGTGTGTATGTGTATATGTATGAGTATTTGTGTGTATATGTGAGTGTGTGTGTATTTGTGTGTATATGTGAGTGAGTGTGTATGTGTATATGTGTGTGTATATGTGTGAGTGTGTATATTTGTATGTGAGTGTGTATATGTGTGTGAGTGTATGTATATGTGTGAGTGTATTCCCGCGCCGCCTGAGCGGCACATCGCCGGCGGCTGGTGCAGGCTGGTGCCGGCCGCCGAGTGCTAGCTGGTGCCGGCTGCTGCCGGCAAGCGGAAGACTGGGAGCCACAGAGGAAGAAGCTGCCGGAATGAGAAGAGTGGAGTCAGGTAAGGCGCTGTTACAGCCGAAGATAGCAGCCTGGGGGGAGGGGAACGTGACCGCTGAAAGTGCCTAGGGCGGCAGGAACTCCAAATATGGCCCTATGTAAGTGTGTCAATGTGTGAGTGTGTATGTGTTTGTGTGAATATGTCTGAGGATGTATGTGTGTATGTATGTGAGTGTGTGTGAATGTGCGGGTGTGTATATATGGGCTTGTCCACACACCTGCGCTCTCAGTATTTAGCGCTTCTACCACGATACACATCGGGTAACCAGGGACAGCGTCTGCTGAAAGCAGCCGCATATACGCACCTGCGCTTCTCTGTCAAAGTCTAAGTATTTAGCGCAGAAGCGCTAAATACTGAGAGCGCAGGTGTGTGGACAAGCCCTATGTGAGTGTGTGAGTGCGTGTGTGAGAGAACAAAAAGAACAGAGACTAGGACATTACTACAGGATGACAAGAGAGGGAACATTACTTCATGAAGGGGACCAGGATGGGGACATTACTACAAGACGGGGACCAGTTTGGAGGACATTAATATACAATGTGGACATTACTACATAAAGGGGATTAGGGTGGGGACATTCCTACAAGAAGATCATAATTTGTACTTTACTACATTGAGCAAAAAATTCTGGTATTGCTAAAATGTCACTTGGGGTACCGTTACATGTCGCAACATTGCTTGCAAAGTCACTGGCGATTTGCTGGTTGCAGTGAAATCATGGACACATTGTTCTATTTTGTGGCCGTGTAGAAATGTAACAATGTGTCCATGATTTCACTGCAACCAGCAGCAAATTGCCTGTGAAATTGCATGCAATGTTGCGATGTGTAACGGTACCCTTAGTCCTACAAGTAATGCGGCCCCCTGATATCATTTTTTTTTTACATGCGGCCCACCAACCCAACCGAGTTTGAGACCCCTGTACTAGACCTTCCTTGTGTCACATAAGCTTGTTGCTTAATAAGCACCCTGTAGGTTCCTCATGTATTAAAGATGCAGTAGCAATGTATGAGACTTTTTAGTAAATCTGCACTGCATCTGGTTCTGAACTTGTTTTTTTCATAGCCTACTATTACCAGGCATCCTGAGTGTCACTGAGTTAGTTACTTTGCTACAGCTCCTCTCTGAGTGAACTTTGCCATTGACTTTCCTTTTACAGCATCTCCTAGTGAGTATGGAGATTAAAATACTTCCCTGCTATGTGCTTAATCCTATATTGTTTTTATGGGACTTTTTTAGTAAAGGCTTCATTTAATATTTTAGCTGTTTATAAACTTTCATTTCCACTGTACTTTTTCACCATTTGTTACAATGCAGACATTTTCATCAAAAAAACCTAGTTTCACTTGTGTTTTGCCTCACACAAAAAGATTCTGTTATATTTACTGCAGTCTTCTACAAAGAGGTCATGCTTCAATAATCACTGCACCTAACCCAGTTGTTATACCTTGTGGCCTGGAGAATTAGATTTGTGACAAACTGTGAGGTTAGTTCTGCAGCCCAACAAGATTGTGCAAACATTAAAATCCTGTGGTGATTGCTTGGGTCTGAACCTGTTAGTGAAAGAGGTGGGCACCTTAGGCAAAGCAAACACACAAAGCGGTCCTGGATGGCATAGGTAAAGGGTCTTCTCTTGACTTCTGTGAGCTCCTCAGGTCCTCGTCTGCCATCGGAGCCCAGGATTGGATCCACACCTCATTGCAGATGAGGCTCAAAGTGGGCAGTGCAGTGCAGTTCAAGGTCACATGTGTCCATCTCCGCTGCATGCCGCTCTGCATCTGGTGCTGCTGATGAAGAAGCCCCCTCTGCGCCAGGGGTGGTTAGGAAGATGACTTACTCCAGATCAGACATGCCTTGCAGGGGATCCATCAAACCACTGCATAATGCCAGCACATGGTAGCAAGTTCAACTGTAGCAGCAAACAACGTACATGCGTTCTACTGCACTGGTAAGACGGAAGTGAGATGCTGACTCAGCTCGTGCTCCCCTGTGACTGCTCTGTGCAGGAGACGATGCTCCTCCTCTCTCCCTAGCTGCCAGCTCTGTACCCCGCTCTGTGCAGGAGATAAAGAGGAGGCTCAGCTCACCTGCACACTGCACAAAGTGGTCAGAGGGGAGCACAAGCTGAGGGCACACAGGATTGCACACTGCACTCAGCTCCTATACTGACCCAGTATGCTAAATCTGCAGCTCACAGTGCGGTGCACAGAGCTGCAGATTAGGTACACTGTGCCAGAGGAGGAGGTAACCTACTGTGTGCAGAGGGGGTGGGTGGTCATGCAGGGGCCTATGGCAAGCTGTAGAAGTCTGGGGGTGGCAGGCCATACCGTAGACTGGGGGAGGGAGTGTGTGTGTTGGAGTCTGGGGGTAAAGGACCAATTCTTCATTTGCATGAAACTCCAGCACAAACACGCCCCCTGGAAATTGTCTGGCAGCCACAAATCAGTGATATCTAGGAAACCCTGCAAAATGTTGACAGGATCTATATTACAAACGGTCAACATTTTGCAGCCTAGATAGACATGTAAATTATAGAAAAAGCCAGGACAACCCCTTTAATAGATAAGGAATGTATCATTTGTGTGTGTCTCTGTGCAGCATTACCAGCAGGCTGCTTCTTCTCTCATACACAGACACAGGAAACTAGATACAGTCACATGCTCTTCCTGTGTGAGCCCCTTGAAATTTTTCTTCTACCTTTATAAACAGAATACAAATCTAGTAACTAAACAATCAGACAGGAATGGAGTTGTTGCACTAAACATATTCCAACACTCCAACTCAACAACTACTTATCCTGTTAGTCCAATTGTGGCTCTGAAGTCCTCAAACTTGGCTCTTGATAATGGCTTTGTCATACCATCAGCTATTATCTTGTCAGACTCACAATACACAAACTCAAGTATTCCACGCTCCACTTTACAAGTCCAAGTTACACACACAGATAATTGTGCAGAGATTGTTCTCAGATCTCTGGTTGCAGTGAAATCATGGATCCATTGTTCCATTTGTACATGGCCACAAAATGGAACAATGTGTCCATGATCTCACTGCAACCAGATATCTGCAAACAATTATCTGTGTGTGTAACTGGACCTTAAGTCACGTAAATGGTGATGTTTTACATCAATGTGCTTAGTCCTTGCACTAATCTTACCACTGCTCACAAGTTTAATTCATCCTTTGTTGTCCTCATAGATAACTGTTGGCTAAGTTAGTGGCTTTCCGAAATCATGGAAAGGTTCTTTCAATGAAATTACTTCTTGACTTGCATAAGTAGCAGACATACATTCTGCTTCTGTAGAAGTTAATGCAACTGACACTCATTTTCAGATGGACTGAGAAATTGAAGTTCCTTCTAACTTGAACAAGTAACCACTTGTTGATTTCCGATCACTAGAATCTCCAGACAAATCTGCATCCACATAACCTCAGAGTGAGATCTCCTGATGCAGATATCTTAAGATTTAGCCTTTGAGTATTTTTAAGATATTGAAGAATTCTCTTAATTGCATTCCCGTCTCTTTGGTGTGGTCTGCTTACATGTCGGCAGAGAGTTCTAACAGTGGCTGTGATATCCGGATGAGAAGCGCCCCCACTGGTTGCCTGCAAGTCTCATTGCTGGGTAGCAGATCTTCTCTTCCTTACAACTTTAAGTATGATGGATCCATTAGTGTTGATGCCCCTTTGGCTTTTGAATGTGGTTTGCTTCACAACCTCTTAGTCATATTTGTTTTTGAAGACCCACTTACATCCGATAGCTCTTTTTCCTTGTGGTAGCTCAGGAAGCTCCCATGTCAGGAGTTGGTGAAGGGACTATCTGTTCATTAGCGGCATTTATCCACTTCTGCGTTTCGCGGAAAGGCAGTTTTTGCATCTCTTGTCATGATGGTAGCTCTGGCTCAGGAAATGTTCTGACCATATGAGAAAGGAGTCTATCTGAGATAGCTTTGTTTAGTCTTTCTGATGATCTGACTGGAGGATGACTTGGTTCTTCTGTGTACTTAGTACTGTGTACTTTGTACTTAGTGGCTTCAGAGCTTATCTAGACTTCAGTGTTTTCCTTTTCATTGTCTGGATTTGGTGATTGAGATTTTTGTTCTTAGCAATGCCATTCTGTCCCGGGTTGTATGGAATGGTATTTTGGAACACAATTCCATTATTTTACAAAACAGTTTGCACCTTAGCACTTGCAGATAATGGAACAGAACATACAAGCAGTATTTTTGGCATTCTTCCAAATTTGTTAAACACTACAGCAAGATATTAATCAAGTTTCTGTGGAATTTCATCCTTTGGGTGCGTTCATTCACAGTTTATTTGCTGCATTTTTTTTACATGCGAACTCATCACAAACCAGGAGTGGGTGATTAAATACAGAAGTGAAGCACTTGTTTCTATTACAGTCCCTGACAAAAGTTATGTCGCTTATCCACGTTATGTAAATACAAGCTTATAACCGGATATTAAATTCATCCATTTGTTTTATAAATTACTCTTTTGAAAGCTGAAACCCTCCCAAATGTGGTTTAGGTTAAGAAAATAAATTGGCATCAATGCTGAAATATTGATCATTTCATGAACACAGAATGGTCAGATTTTGGCAAGACAAAAGTTTTGCCGCCTGGTCATATAATGCACCCAATCCTAGTTTACATCCTCACCTGTGCTCTTTAAATGATCGGCTAATAAGTAGGTGTGTATAAAAAGAAACCCAGCACCCAAGACTTTCACTTGAACTGCAACTTGAGCTCTGACAACATGCCAAAAATCCACCCTGCCACCAAAGCCTTGATTATCAAGAGGCTGAAGACCAGATCCACTGCAGAGGTGGCTGGCACCTTTAATGTGTCTCAGCGTCAAGTACAAAGAATTAAAAAAAGATTTGAAGAGACTGAAGATGCTTTTGACAAGCCCAGGTCCGGCAGAACCCGTAAGACAACCGTTCAGGAGGAACGTCTGTTGGTTAGAAAATCCAAATCAAGCCCCTTTTCCACTGCAGCAGAGCTCCAACAGGGCTGGTCACCTCAAGCCCCTGTGTCAACTCGAACAGTTTGTATGATTCTGTCTCGAAATGGTTTCCATGGTTGAATCAGTGCCCAGAAAGCCAGCACTAAACAAAAAGCAAATAAAAAACTGAGTGGCATTTGCAAAGTCCCACAGCCTGATAAACAGATGGACGCTGGGAAAGTGGCAGAAGGTGGATTTCTCTGATGAATCTTCAGTAGAATTAAACCACAGCCGCCGCAAATACTGCAGGAGACCTACTGGAGCCAGTTTAGATCCAAATTTGGTGGTGACAAGATCATGTTCTGGGGTTACATTCAGTATGGGCGTGTGCGAAACATTTGCAAGGTGGAAGGCAATATGCATAGCCTAAAATATCAAGAAGTATTAGCTACCGCTTACATTCCAAATCATAAAAGGGGTCAAATTCTGCATCAGGATGGTGCTCCATCTCATACATTCACCTCTACAACAAAGTTCCTCTAGGCAAAAAAGATCAAGGCACTCAAGGACTGGCTAGCCCAGTCACCAGACATGAACATCATTGAGCATGTTTGGGGTAGGATGAAAGAGGAAGCTTGGAAGACAAAACCAAAGAATCTAGATGAACTCTGGGAGGCATGTAAGACTGCATTCTTTGCTATTCCTGATGACTTCATTAATGAATTGCATGAATCATTGTTGAACCAGATGGATGCAGTCCTTCAAGCTCCTGGAAGTCACACAAAATATTAAAAATGACTAATAGCACCGCAACTTCATTCACCAATGTTATGCAACATATATTTGTATTTTTAGTTAATTGTTTGTTTGATTATCACATTACTTTCTGTGGGCAACAAAACCTTTATCTTGCCAAAATCTGACCATTCTGTGTTCATTAAATGATCAATATTTCAGCATCAATGCCAATTTATTTTCTTAACCTAAACCACATTTGGGAGGGTTTTAGCTTTCAAAAGAGTAATTTATACAACCAATGGATGAATTTAACATCAGGGTATAAGCTTTTATTTACATAACATGGATAAGCGACATAATGTTTGTCAGGGACTGTATACAATGCCTCCGATTGTTCTACTCCTGGTTTGTGATCAGCTTGTGCATAAACAAATGCAGCAAATACACAGCGTGTGAAAGCACCCTTACTGCGAAGCAGGGGAGCGACAGTGTATCTGAAATAGTCATCAATAAATGTGAGAAAATATCTCTTCTTGCTTGGAGTTTGAACACACATTGGATCGCAAACATCTGTATGTATCAGATCCAATGGCTGTGCAAATCTAGTGGTGCTTACTTTAGGAAAGGATTTTCTGGACATTTTCTCTTTAAGACAGCTAGTACACTTCATCATTTGTCTACACTGGTTGATTTGAATATCGTTTGTAAGTTGAGCTAGCTTCCATACTGCTTATGGGTCACTCTGCCCAAGACATCTGTGCCATACATTGACACAGCTCTTAGGGCCACGTCACACACACAGATAATTGTGCAGATATTGTTCACAGATCTCTGTTTGCAGTGAAATCATGGACACATAGTTCCATTTTGTAGCTGTGTACAAATGTAATAATGTGTCCATGATTTCACTGCAACCAGAAATCTGTGAACAATCTCTGCACAGATATCTGTGTGTGTGACGTGGCCCTTAGGCCGATCTGGTAAAGAAAGTGCATGCACTTTCTTTGCATTTTAGCTGATAAAGTTCATCTTGGATTTTTCCTTCTGCAAGAGTGTGACCCTTTTTTGAGATGATGCAGCCATTATCCTTAAAAGTAACTACATTCCCCTGTTGTGTGAGCTTCTTAACTGACAGACTGCTTTCCAGACTGGGAACATAGGGAACATCCTTTACTGGGATCTTTCTGCTTTTGATGAAGAAACCTGACAGTGGAGGTAGCCGTCTTCTACCCCTTCTGAATTCACTTAGTAATCATTAGTTAAGATGACCTTTTCTGACTTGCTTTCATCAAGGTCATTGAAGAAATCCTTGTTATTCGTCATATGGCTGCTAGCACCAGAGTTTATACACCATATCTGCTTTGCAGAAGGGCCTGTACTGGCATTAAATGTAGCTTCAACACATGCAGAATCTTCCTTTACTGTTGTTTTACCCTTTGATGACTGTTTTGCTTTTTAAGATGACTCATTTTTGCTTTCCAAATTCTCATTCTTACTTTCCAAATTTTTATTCTTATTACAGACAAAACATTCACAAGTTTCTCTTAGATTGCTCTTATATTTAGGGAAGTCCTGTGTCTTTAATGCTGTTTCTGTTCTGGAGTCATTACTGCTGCTAACATTCTGTGTTTTTCTCTTGTATTCATCTACAAGTTTGCCTTTAACATGCTCTAATGTCAGCTCCTCATGTGGCCACTTAATAGTGCAGCTACAAGAAAGTCTTTCATTTTTTTCTCCAATATCCCCGAGACGCTGCAGAATCTCTAGGGTGTTTCTTATATAATCCTCTTCTGGCCATCACTTAGCTTAGACTGGTACAGCTTTCTCATGAGATAAAGCTTATTGCTGAGATTTGATCTTTCATGCACTTTCTCTAACTCATCCCACATCCCCTTTGCAGTTTCACACTTGCCTACATGCACAATCTGATCATCATCTACACTGAGGGAGATAGTGCTTTGTGCTTTCTGATCCTTCTCTAGCCAATTATATGGTAATGGATGAGGCTATTGTTTCTGAGTATATTTACACGTACCTTCTCTTATGAGCAGCGTCTTCACCTTGAATTTCCAGGACTGGTAGTTCTGGTTAGTGAAGCTTGGCTCTGAGAACTTAACGGGATCACTGCTACTGGGCATCTTCTCTGTTGCGCTGTGCTGCTTTGCTTTGGGCCTATGTTGCTGTGTGGCTCTGGGGTTCTGTGTCACTCTGGGGCTCTGCGTCACTCTGGAACCATAACCTGTTGGTAGCAGATTATTCAGGATACTCTCCAAGCGTGTGACAACAGAGCTTGTTTATTTAGCAACAAACAGGAACAAATATGATAGGCTGATCAGGAATAAATTATTTCTGTGTCTATCTGTGCAGCATCTTCAGCAGGCAGCTTCTTCTCTCATTCACAGACACAGGAAACTAGATGCAGTCACATGCTCTTCCTGTGTGAGCCTCTGGGAGTTTTCTTTTTTTTGCTCTAACTTTATAAACAGCATACAAATCTAGCAAGTAAACACTCAGACAGGAATGGAATTGTTGCACCAAACATATTTTAACAATTGCCCATTTGGCGAGCCAAGCTGAATCTAAACTTCCAGATGTTCACTCATCTCTGCTGATGACACCATAACCAGAGTCTCCAACTTGCTAGTTCTTATCTGTATTTCAGGCTACACACTTTTCTTGTGCCAAGCATCTCTAATTTTAGTGGCTAAGAGAGAGGTTACCTACAACATAAAACTGTAAAAATGCCCAATGAAGTCTGCACTGTATATTTCCAGTGGCTAGATGATAATTTGTGTAAACCAGAATACCCTTTAAAGTACTGAAAGTAAAATTATAGAATTTGCAAATTTGCAAACCCATTCCCAATCTCAATGTTTCCCAGTTCCAACAATGCCAGAATGCCGCTGACAGCGGAGGTGAGTATAAGTTAAAAATATTTTAATGAGATACATTCGCATTGAGAACGATTTGTGCGCATAATGGACCAACCCTTTATTATCTGTAATTATGAATTTGAGTCTCTTCATGAGATGTCATCCATTGATCTCCTTTATACATTTTCCCCGACTTCCAGTTCTTTAGTAAACGTCCCCCTGTTATTATGAGTTGTCAGCTTTGTTTGTGTCATTGCTCAATACAAGGCTATTAGGTACAAACCCCACAGGACATCAGTCTTCACTTCCTTGTATCTCCGAATGTTCCACATACAGATGGGCAGTTTGAAGGCAGGTGTTATGTAATAAGACAGGTCTCCATGACAGATGGCAAGCTTGGTTTCAGATGGTCATTGCTGGGTGGATAAGCTTTGCCTTAGTGAGCATGAAAAAAGTAGCATGAATATTGCTACCAGTGGAAATGCCGGTATTATCCTGCCTCTCAGGGTCTCATTTCCTGCACTGATTGCTCTTTACTGCACAGCTCGCTGGATACAAATCTTATGTTGTTGGCTCAGCAAACACTTATTAAAAGAGATGATTTCTCTATTTTTAATTTTGTCCAGTGCCAATACAGTGCTGAGACTACCGGGCCCTCTTGTGTTTCCAAGCTTCATAATTCACTGCCATCTGTTTCAACATAGATCCCTGTATTCTACTGAAAAACTCTTAAGTATTATTTATTAGACATATTCTTTAATTAGTAGAAGTCTGGGAATTCGCCCAGTCATCCACGATTTTGTCAACTATTTGTATTTTCTTTTAATATTGTATTTTGCCGGAAAAAAATTACTAGGGCTAAACCTAGACGTCTGTATTTCTATGTGCAAACCAATATTAGGGTTTTTTTACCTAAACTAACAGCCTGACATAAAGGATATATGAATCAGCTCCGGTTAGGAGACTTACAGCAGGTTAAGGCATTCTATTCCATAGATCATGATGCAAACATTTGTGAAATCACTGAAACTGGGGTCCAGTTGACTTCATATCACTAAAAAGACTTGCACTTACTTATTCAAGGGCAAATTATTATACTAGTTCTCAACAGAATGCACACAAGTCTGGGTGGTTGCAGAGGTGCAAAATACAGAACACATCAAAGGAACAGAGCCATTAAAAAAAATGATGTGTGAATGGTTCTATTCATCTTGAGGCATGACAAGGACGTATGAATGAAGTCAAAGGGCATGACCATATTTTGGTCATGCCAAAGACTAGGGAGTGTCCAAATACAGTGTGATACAATTGCGCACAGACCAACTGTGTCTGGCACACTACTCAAAACAACAGACAGAGGAAACACCAGGTAGGACAAATACATCGGAGAGTGAGCAAAGAAGACCTCCTGCACTCACCTGTGGCTGAGCCTTCATCTCCCTACCATCTCTATATGGGGTCTTTAACCCAGTCATCAAGCAGGACACCTAGTCCCTTGTTGGCCCTGATGTTAACCCTCAATAGGGAGATGGCTGGAGGGAGCACCAGTCCCAACAACTGCAATAACAAAAAGGGAAGGAAAGACCGACAGGGAAGCAATAACACAGCTTAACGCCTGCTGTCACACTCCAAGGCAGCAGACAGCTTGGAAACAGTCAGCTCTCCAGAGTAGCTCCTTCACATCAGGTAGCTGGGTCAGGAATGGAGTTCAATCACCAGAAAAGAAAGCTGGATCATGTGACCACATAAAGTAGATTAGAGTGATCACAAAGTAGCCTCACCTAGATAGAGCACTTAAGAGCTTTGCTAGCAACAGAAAATGACAATAACTTCTGCATTGGCAATGGACAGAGACACATTTGTTATAAAGTCACAATAAAGGAGTGAGATACAGGTCCCAAACCTGTCACAGACTTGTGACAATTTTCTTTAGCTGAATCACACTGATAGGAGGTCAATTTTTCTCAGGGGTGGATAGAAAAAAAAAGGTTTCTCTATCTTCTCCATTCTGTCAGTCCATGAAAATGGGACCACACTCTGATGGCAACCAAGTGTCGTCTGATGTTTTCATGGACCCATAGACTTAAAGGGCCGAGAGTAGTGATGGGCGAATCCTAAATTACTCGGAATCGCTTGACTCTAGCGAGTCCGAGCCCAGGACTCGCTACTCGTTGCGAGTCTAGCGAGTCCAATGTTAATGAATGGGGAAGCGAGTAATAGCGAGTAGTGTGCGATTTACAAATCACAGATGTGTCTCGGAAGCTTCAGCCTGAAGCAATCCTAGTTTTGCCTTTGATTTGCATTGGACTCGTTTACTGTGCAAGTAATCGCTGGGAAACTCGCACAGATAAGAGTCCGGCTGTCTCCTCTCTGCTGGCTGCCGCAGCTCCAGGGTCCTAGAGCCCGCCTGCTGCCTGATGTAGCAGAGCCGATATTGTTCTCAGTCTGCTCATCCCTGTGCATAGACATCTATATCTATGCACAGGGGATGTAGGAGAAGACATCGCGTTTTGGACTACGTCGGACGGAAGAGGATTTTTTTAATTAAAGATGGAGTCCCTAATGGCTTTTTTTTTGTATTTCTAATAAAAATTTTTCTCTCTGTTGTGTTTTTTTTAAAACAATTTAATAGAAATTCATGGCGGTCATGTCTAATATTGGCGTGACCGCCATAAATTTTGGGCTTAGGGCCAGCTGATAATACAAAGCTGGCCCTAACCTCTTTATTACCCAGCGTGCCACTGCCACCAGGGCCGCTGGAAGAGCGGGGTTCAGCGCCAGAGGATGGAGCTTCAATGAACGCGCCATCTTCTGGGGCGGCTGCGGGCTGCAATTTGCAGCGGGGGGTGCCCAGAAAGCTTGGGCCTCCCTGCGCTGCGGATTCCAGCCCCCAGCTGCTTAGCTGTACCTGGCTAGACATAGAAATTGCGCGGAGCCCCACGCATTTTTTTTTTAATTATTTCATGAAATAATAATAAAAAAGGGCTCCCCTATATTCTTGTGTCTGGCCAGGTACAAATAGGCACCTGGGGGTTGGGGGCAGCCCGTCGCTGCCTGCTGGATCCGGCTGGTTCCAGAAATACAGCGAAGCCCACGTGAAATTTTTTTCTGACCAATCCATAAAACAATGTAAATAAAAGGGACTGCATCTTTATTAACCCCTGGACCATGGGCGAGGGGTTAATAAAGATGCAGTCCCTTTTTTAGGATTTTTTTATTGATTTTTCAGAAAAAAAATTACATGGGCTTCGCCGTATTTCTGGAACCAGCCGGATCCAGCAGGCAGCGACGGGCTGCCCCCAACCCCCAGGTGCCTATTTGTACCTGGCCGGACACAAGAATATAGGGGAGCCCTTTTTTTTATTATTTCAGGAATTTCATGAAATAATAAAAAAAAATGCGTGGGGCTCCGCGCAATTTCTATGTCTAGCCAGGTACAGCTAAGCAGCTAAGGGCTGGAATCCGCAGCGCAGGGATGCCCAAGCTTTCTGGGCACCCCCCGCTGCAAATTGCAGCCCACAGCCGCCCCAGAAGATGGCGCATTCATTGAAGCGCCATCCTCTGGCGCTGAACCCCGCTCTTCCAGCGGCCCTGGTGTGGCGGTGGCACGCTGGGTAATAAAGGGGTTAATACCAGCTTTGTTATACAAGCTGGTATTAAGCCCGAGATTCTTAATGTCAGGCCACGTTTGACCCAGCCACTAAGAATCTCCAATAAAGGGTTAAAAAAACACAACACAGAGAAAAATTTTTATTAGAAATAAAAAAAAAAAGCCATTAGGGACTCCATCTTTAATTAAAAAAATCCTCTTCCGTCCGACGTAGTCCAAAACGCGATGTCCTCTCTGCTACATCCCCTGTGCATAGATATAGATGTCTATGCACAGGGAATGAGCAGACTGAGAACAATCGCAGCTCTGCTACATCATCTCTGTGAGCAGGCAGGCTCTAGGACCCTGGAGCTGCGGCAGCCTGCACACAGAGCAGACTGCTGGACTCGGCTCGCAAAGTAACAGCAGTTACTTTGAGAGTTTCCCAGAGATTACTTGCACAGTAATCAGACCAATGCAAGTCAATGGCAATCCTAGTTTTGATTTGCATTGGACTCGTTGCTGTGCGAGTAATCGCTGGGAAACTCGCAGAGTACCGAGTCCTGCGAGTCCCTTACTACTCGCCGAGTAACGAGTCCTAGCGAGTAGATTCGCCCATCCCTATACAATATGCAAAATCTATTACTTGTTATCTGTACTGGTGTTTGTGGTAATTCCCCTCTGTTATCATAAATTATTTTCCTCGCAAATTCTGTATTGAGGAATGTGTTCATTGTGGTGTGTTCCTTGCATATGCCAATATCTTTTCTCCCCTTACATACCGTTTTTGTTGGCATGGTGAGCACACCGTTGATATTCTTCTAGCATTAGTGGTGCTGCTCATTTTCTACTTTTGACTCACAAAATCTGGGGATGTCCAGAGGTGGATCTGTTCGCCAGTCATCAGAACGCACAGGTAGTGCGGTATTTTTCTCTGTACCAGGACGGGAACTGCTTGGCAGTGGATGCTCTTGCTCACCCTTGGCGATCCAACCTAGTTTACACCTTTCCTCCGGTCCCTCTCTTGCCACGAGTGCTCCAGAAGATCTAAACGGAGCACGTTCCTGTGATTCTCCTCGCTCCTTACTGGCCTCGGTGGAGCTGGTTTGCATTACTCAATCAAATGTCGACGGCTGCACCAATTCAGCATCCCCTCAGATGGGACCTTCTACGACAGGGGCCCATCATTCGAATGGAGTTTGACCGTCTTCGCCTTACGGCCTTGGCTTCTGAATGTGAGCTTCTGAGACGGCCAGGTCTTAAGGAGAAGGTGATTGCTACCCTGAGGGGTAGTAGAACGTCGGTTACAAATGCCATCTATGCCAAGGTGTGGAAAGTCTATTATTCCTGGTGCAGAACGTCCCCTCCGGATCCCTTCCAGCCTAACATTGCCTCCATTCTGGATTTCCTGCAGGAAGGCCTGGATAAGGGTTTGCGCCCTAGTACCCTCAAGGTCCAAGTATCATCCCTCAGTACTTTTTTTTTCTCAATCCTTGGCTGACCTCCCTGGATCCAGCGATAAGAGCAGCGACCCGTTTTCGTCCGTGTAGATTCAACTCCTGTCCTCCAAGGGACCTCAATGTGGTGTTGGTGTTGACTGGACTTGCAGGCTCTTCGTTTGAGCCATTATCATCCCTGTTCTTGTGCAAACTGTCCTGGAAGACGGCGTTTCTGGTAGCCATTACGTCTGCAAGGCGAGTTGGTGAGCTCCAGGCTCTGGCCATTACTGAATCTTATCTCCGGGTCCTGGACGATTGACTGATCCTCAGGCTCGATCCTGCCTTCCTTCCAAAAATCTTATCGGATTTCCATCATTCCCAAGAGATCGTATTGCCCTCGTTCTGTCAGAACCCTCCTAATGACCAGGAACAGGAGTTTCATATGCTGGACGTTCGTTGTGCAGTGTTGTCTTATCTTCAGCTGACGCATCCCTGGCATTTTGAAAATGCCCTGTTCATCCAATACGGGGGTCGCAATAAGGGAAAGAAGGCTTCAAGGAGTACCATAGCAACATGGCTTAAACGTGCTATCGCAGAAGCATATTCCTGTCAGTCTCTGGTTCCTCCCCTCCATCTGAAGGCGCATTCTGCAGGTGGTGACTGTCTCCTGGGCCGAGAGGGCGGATGCTTCCATCGAGCAAATCTGCAAGGCCGCCACCTGGGCGTTTAATTCATACTTTTACCCAGCATTAGGGATGGGCGAATCTACTCGCTAGGACTCGTTACTCGGCGAGTAGTAAGGGACTCGCAGGACTCGGTACTCTGCGAGTTTCCCAGTGATTACTCGCACGAGTCCAATGCAAATCAATATCAATCCTAGTTTTGTCAGAAACGCTGACAAAACTAGGATTGCCATTGTTTGCATTAGACTCGGCTACTGTGCCAGTGATAGCAGGGAAACTCGCAAAGTGCTGTTACATTGCGAGCTGAGTCCAGCTATCTTCTCTGTGTGCAGGCTGCCAGCTCCAGGGTCCTAGAGCCTGCCTGCTCACAGACATGATGTAGCAGTGCTGAGATTGTTCTCAGTCTGCTCATTCCCTGTGCATAGACATCTATCTATGCACAGGGGATGTAGCAGAGAGGACATCGCGTTTTGGACTACGTCGGACGGAAGAGGATTTTTTTAATTAAAGATGGAGTCCCTAATGGCTTTTTTTTTTATTTCAAATAAAAAATTTTGTCTGTGTTGTGTTTTTTTAACCCTTTATTGGAGATTCTTAGTGGCTGGGTCAAACGTGGCCTGACATTAAGAATCTCGGGCTTAATACCAGCTTGTATAACAAAGCTGGTATTAACCCCTTTATTACCCAGCGTGCTACCGCCACCAGGGCCGCTGGAAGAGCGGGGTTCAGCGCCAGAGGATGGCGCTTCAATGAACGCGCCATCTTCTGGGGCGGCTGCGGGCTGCAATTTGCAGCGGGGGGTGCCCAGAAAGCTTGGGCATCCCTGCGCTGTGGATTCCAGCCCCCAGCTGCTTAGCTGTACCTGGCTAGACATAGAAATTGCGCGGAGCCCCACGCATTTTTTTTTTATTATTTCATGAATTTCAGAGTCAGAGTCTCAGAGTCAGAGTCAGAATCTCAGAATTTCATGAAATAATTTAAAAAAAATGCGTGGGGCTCTGCGCAATTTCTATGTCTAGCCAGGTACAGCTAAGCAGCTGGGGGCTGGAATCCGCAGCGCAGGGATGCCCAAGCTTTCTGGGCACCCCCCGCTGCAAATTGCAGCCCGCAGCCGCCCCAGAAGATGGCGCGTTCATTGAAGCTCCATCCTCTGGCGCTGAACCCCGCTCTTCCAGCGGCCCTGGTAGCGGTGGCACGCTGGGTAATAAAGAGGTTAGGGCCAGCTTTGTATTATCAGCTGGCCCTAAGCCCGAAATTTATGGCGGTCACGCCAATATTAGACATGACCGCCATGAATTTCTATTAAATTGTTTTAAAAAAAACACAACACAAAGAAAATTTTTTATTAGAAATAAAAAAAAAGCCATTAGGTACTCCATCTTTAATTCTCTTCCGTCCGACGCAGTCCAAAACGCGATGTCCTCTCTGCTACATCCCCTGTGCATAGATATGCACAGGGAATGAGCAGACTGAGAACAATCTCAGCTCTGCTACATCATCTCTGTGCACAGACATTCATGTCTGTACACAGGGAATGAGCAGACTGAGAACAATCTCAGCACTGCTACATCAGGCAGCAGGAGCTGGCAGCCAGCACACTGAGCAGACAGGATCTTATCTGTGCGAGTTTCCCAGCGATTACTTACAAAGTAAATGAGTCCAATGCAAATAAATGACAAAACTAGGATTGCTTCAGGCTGAAGCTTCCGACACACATCTGCGATTTGTAAAACTCACACTACTCGCTATTACTCGCTTCCCCATTCATTAACATTGGACTCGCTAGACTCGCAACGAGTAGCGAGTCCTGGGCTCGGACTCGCTAGAGTCAAGCGATTCCGAGTAATTTAGGATTCGCCCATCACTACCCAGCATTACAGTCTGGATGTCCTGAGACGTACGGATCTGGGCTTCGGAAGGAAAGTGCTTCAAGCCGTGGTCCCACCCTAGTAGGTTTTCTTTGTTTTATTCCTGTAGTGCTGTCGTGGAGCATGGGAGGAGAAAACGGAATTAGACTTCCCAGTAATTCTCTTTTGGGGAATCCTCCACAACAGCACGAGTAATTCCCTCCCTATTTTTGCGTTTTTCTCTTTCTACTACGGTAGTTGTAAGTATGTCTTGGAACTTCTTTTCTGTTGGTCCTTGATAAACACTGGTGGTTGGAGGTGGGAAGGGCTATTTAACATTTTTGTGTTTCCTGCCCCTATTAGGGCCAAGAGGCAACCTCCTGCAGTGCTGTCGTGGAGGATTCCCTGAAAGAGAATTACCGGTAAGTCTAATTCCATTTTTCTAACAGCTTCTGAATGAGTACCCTGGGTTGGCAATACATTTTTATCAAACCCCATTTAGTACAATTAGAGGTCCTTTTCTTCTTTTTATCATTAGTGGACATATCCTATCATGACTCTATACATGAGCCTTGTGTGAACTTCAGATTCAGGTGAGGGGATAGTAATGCCCACCGAAATCCACATATCCTAAAAGGTTTCTTCACATTGCACCCCTTACTATTTCTGCATGCTGCATGACTCGTGGCTCACACTACTTGGCTTATTTAAAGGGACACTGTCAAGTCACTTTTCAGTATGATACTAATATTAGCCTTGAATAGTGCTTGGACAGACCTTTTAAAAACATATAAAATCATTATTGTACTGTTTGTAGTTATCATGTTATCAGCATTTTCAGACCCTGCAGGGAGCTCCAGGATTATTCCTCTCCATTATAAGAAAACAAGAATAGTCCGGCTGCTTTAAAACTGTCATGTAATTATGCACTCCCTCTCAGCAGCTCTCTCCTCCCTCCTCCCTATGCTCTCAGTGCAGTGTAATTTCAGTTCCCATAGTAGCTTATGTGCTATTGAGGACTCAGAGGGAAAGAGCTATTACAGGTCTGTCTTATCTAGACTCCATTTGTTTCTCTAAGCATTGGGGAACTGCTATTCTCCTTGTGGCAGAGCAGGTATCACTGCTGTGACAATTTCTGTGTTGTATTTCACATCTTGTGATGCTGCAAACACAGAGCAGAGAGGAGGATACAGCCCCCCACCCCCAGTGATCTCCAGTTCAGTGATGTGGTGTGAGTATGTGATATGCATATTCAGGCATGGGGAGTGAACAGCAAAGAACTAATGGAATCATCCATTGTGAGTGACAGATGGAATGAATCTCTATTTGAAGTTTTCAGAAGATAGGAGGAAAATATAAATAAAAGAAGTGCATCAATAGAGAGAGTTTAGAGGGGGGAATTAGAAAACGATAACAGTTACATGTGCAGATACAGGGATGGTGTGTAGACAGTCCACGCTGCTGTAGCAGTGCGGACTGTCTACACACCATCTCTGTATCTGGATATCTTTACATGTGCTACGTGGCGGTGGAGGTCCTGCAGCAGCTTTAAATTATATGCTATTAAAACTAGTTGTGGGTGCACACAACTAGATCAGGTGAGTGCATCTTTTTTGTGATCTGCAAAGCCAGTGTCATATTGATAGGGCACTATTGCGCCTTGTTGTGCCTCCTTTATCTTTCCAACAGTTACATGTGGATTTTTGACCGGACAGATTCCCTTTAAAATTGTTGAGGTCATAGAAAAATGACCATAGACCTCCGATACCAACTCTTTCAGTTTACACTTTCAGCTGTGGACTGAGTGGAAGCTAAAGAACTTGAAGCATTTTCATTCATCCAATTTAGGGTACCTTTACATGTCACAACATTGCATGCAATTTCACTTGCAACTTACTGGTTGCAGTGAAACAATGGACACATTTTTCTAGTTTCTTGCTGTCTACTAATGTAACAATGTGTCCATGATTTCACTGCAACCAGTAAGTTGCATGTGAAATTGCTTGCAATGTTGCGACGTGTAAAGGTACCCTAAGAACCATCTCAACATGTTCTGGTTCTGCAATTTGTTCAGCAGTACTAGGGCCTACAAAATGAAGCAGTATGACCTGTAGCCTGCGTGCCACAGATGAAGGTGTTTTAATTTTGTACATTACAGCCATGGTTCTACCACAACCTCATTAATAGTATGGATGACTGGCATCGAACCTCTAAGTGTAGGTGCAAGCAGAAAAAATACGGTACATACTAATGAAAATAGGAGATATCTGCTGCAGCACTGACACTAAATGTGCACAATTCATAAGTGTAATGAGCGGCCGAGCTGCACAGCTATTATAAGAAACATGACAAAATGTATTATAGCAAACACTGCCCTAGAATATATTGCAAAATGTGCAGCTCGGCCGCTCATTACACTCATGAATTGTACACATTTAGTGTCAGTGTTGCAGCAGATATCTCCTATTTTCATTTGTATGTATTTCTTCTGCTTGCACCTGCACTTAGAGGTTAGATGCCAGTCATCCACACTATTAATTTTGTATTCATTTTGAATGAGCTCCCTCCCACCTTCCCCTTCCCTGCCCGGAGGCCAGCTTGGGTCTCCATCTTGTTGGAATCCAGCACACACTTTTCCTTTTTCAATTAAAAAGAAGGGCATATAAACCCATTCACATTGCACAACTCTGTTAGTCATAGTGGTAGGACCCGGTGAGATGGAAGCACCTTGTAGTTGGTCACCGGGCACTTCGCAGTGGCCACTGCTGAAGCTAAGTCTTCCAATTTGCAATATATTCTAGGGTAGTGTTTGCCATAATACATTTTGTCATGTTTCTTATATTTGTGTCAAGCCCACCGGGACGAGGGTACTCGGTACCGGATCGCGTTGCTGCGGGGGATGTCACGGAGGTCCTGATCCGGACCGTGTCCCGGGCCCTGGCAATAATAAGGGGATATGTACAGGGGATAGAGTTTATCATGACGCCACCCACGGTGTGTGGTCAGTATGGGGGACCACCGCTGCTGCAGAACCTCCGGGGATGATATTAGGCAGCTTAGATGGTACTGCTCTCCGTAGGTAGAAGCAAGGTCCCCGGGGCAGTGGTTGGTATAGTCTATTGTGGATGTAATAGTAGGGGATGATAGTGGAGACGGGTTAAGGAACACACACTCATGTTTTGT
Organism: Allobates femoralis; assembly: GCA_033576535.1. Taxonomy (NCBI): domain Eukaryota; kingdom Metazoa; phylum Chordata; class Amphibia; order Anura; family Aromobatidae; genus Allobates; species Allobates femoralis. Next base: position 156,738,846 of record JARQOC010000010.1, read on the forward strand.
AGTTTACAAGGCTTTACTGCGATGTTGTTGCAGATTATAGTCCACGGAGTCTGTATCGGGGCCGGGTTTCTCCTACCCTGTTCGGGTCCTCAGCTTCCTTGTGCTGCGCTGTGTGTGTGTCCTTGCTGCTGCTTCTAGCTTAGCTGCTGGCACTGTCTAACTCTCTCTCTCTCTGCTGGTACTACTTGGCTAGGCAACTTGAGTCTTCTGTGTAGTGCTGACCCCGCCATGTTGCTTTGCTCTGGTACTGTGGTGGTCTAGAGACTCCACTACTCCTGGATTCACTGTGCTGTGTGTGTCAGTCACAGTGTCGGATCCGGTGTCCGTTCTGTGCGCTCTCCTGGGGCGAGTGATGATGGCACTCAAGCTGCCAGATGTGTTTCTCTGTCTGTAATTATCCTTCCCTCAGACCCTAACTAGGCCTGGAATCAGTGAGCAGACTGTAGAGAAGCCTCTCGCAGCTCCTTGACACTACAGTCTCTCTCCTCTTCACAGTACTGCCTGTACTGAACTCACTACTTCCTCATGAGCGGAGTATTTAAGGAGCAGGTTGTGCTCCCCCTCCTGGCCCAGAGGTGCTAGTGTAAGTCAGTGTGTTGTGGGGAGGGAACCTGTGTGATGTTACTGTGGCACATTAACCCCTTGGGGTGCCACATTAGCTGTGCAGCTCGGCCGCTCATTACACTCATGAATTGTACACATTTAGTGTCAGTGTTGCTGCAGATATCTCCTATTTTCTCTACCACAACCTCGCCCTAAAGCAGCTCCACCACCAGTAGCATCACCAGGACCACATTCCTCATTTGATGTCCTCCTCATTTGTTGCCGTCCCCAAATTGCAGACGATTAGATGGCCTGTACAGAGAGAGAGATGGCACAGCAGATTAATAGGATGTCTGTATGCTGAGTGCCCTTACAGACCCTTTTCAAAGAGTACCTACAGAGACTATTTTTTATGAGTACCCCACAGGGCCTGCTGCAGTGCAGTAACAGGTTTGTGACAGATTAAGCCCAGCAAACTGGGTGCACTGCGTCCACACACAAAGTTTTTTGGAGGATTAAAGGGAATTTGTCAGGTCAAAAATCCATATGTAACTGATATCATTTTCTAATTCCTTTCTCTAATCTATCTCTGTTCATGTATTTCTATTTATACTTCCCTCCTATCATCTCTAAACAATTAAAAAATAATAATTTAATCTGTCAATCACTTAGAGCTCTCTGCTGTTAAATCCCCAAAGAATGAATATTCATGTATCATTACACAGCCCTGTCCCCCTGTAATCTTTTATGCTGTGTGACTCCTTACAGAGCAGAAAGGAGGGGAAGGAGGTGTGTGCTCTTAGAGATTTTCATTGTGTGTATGAGGTATGTGTGTATTGTGTGCAGTCTAAGATATTTCTATGTGATTACAAGAACAGTTGATCATTTGCTCACAGATACACACTTTACATGTACGCAGGAAAAACAACCTTCATATAATAGAAATCTTAGCAACACCACACAGTATAAGACAAAACACCTTCCCCTCCCAGCACAGAGGGGAGGACAGAACACCAGCTTTGGTCGGTGCGGATATTTAAATAGTACTTCTACAGTCAGACTATTCTCCTGTGAAAGTAATCGACTGGGCTAATGTACCAGTTCCCTGCAGGTTGTGAAAATGTTTATAGCAATGAAACTACAAATGGTACAATAATGATTTTACATGTTTCTAAAAGGTCTGGCCAGGCACCATTGAAGGGTAATATTAGTATCATACTGTAATATGACCTGACAGAGTCCCTTCAAGCTGATATGAGTGAAATAAAGCCTGATGTAGATAAATAGAGCCAACACTAACTGGTACACAGTGACGAATTAGAGCATGTTGTCATGTTTAGCCACACAGGGCCTGTTACAGTCATCAAACAATCTTTTTGGAAAGGTATGCCCCATTGGAACCTATAACTGTTACTCACAACAAAAGCATCTTATCCCTGCGCCGCTCCAGCAAAATGGTTGTGCAACTCATGATAAAGCTGTTCTGCAGGCCGGTGGTGCGCCAGCCAGTCACAGCCTTGCCCATACTTGGCATTGCTGTGATGGCTTGGGAGTTCCTACATCCTAAAAGCTTGGTTATTGGCTGAACTGCACCCTTTCAACTAGCTTTATTCAGATAACAAAACCAAACAGAAAGCAGACATACAGTTAAAAGTACATGTTCAGGAGTCAGCACCGGACACTAAGTGATCGGTACAAACCCCGAACTCTACAGTTTGGGTTCGCTCGTCCCTATCTATGAATACCGTACATGTTTTTTCAAATGCACAAATAAAACAGTAACTTGTAATAATCTACATATTAAGATCCTGAAGCATTAATTTAATTAAACACCACATCTGGTAATCAAACGATTCATTTATATGACATTGCCAGAGTATGAGATATGAAATCCCACTGAATCATCCCTTAGATGACATTAAGTTGCTCAGTGAAGACTATGAAATGAGTTGGATTCTCCTTTCAGTATTGCTACCAGCAGGACTGTTGGGTCTACAGTAACCTTCCATCAGGGGCTTTTTGCACTTGGATGGAAAATTATATCCTGTAAGTTCCGTTAACCCCTACTTTGCCAGATTTTCTTTGACCATAGTTTCAATGTTTTCTTTTAGATTTAGCTCATTCTTCTTATCACTGAACATTTTTTGCATTATGAAAGAATTTTCTGTGTAAATTAGCAATTAATTAAAAGTAGCATTAAGCTACAGTCGCTAAGTCTATAATCATATTAGCAGATTCCCTACTTTAATTTTCGAGGATGTTTCTCTTAATTAAAAAAAAACTTGCTTGGTATCAGAATATCTTTACCAAAATGGATAATTAGTAAAAGTGATCTGTGCCCATTGTTTCTCATATCCTCCTGGTTTCTGCTGATCAAAGGCATAATTCACCAACTAAGCGGTTACATACAGAGGAGGGACCACCTGTACCTCCCCATAACAATTTGCAAAGTCATCATTGCAGGATTCGGAGGGATATTCATAGCAGCCGGGGCCTGGTGAAAGCCCCCATGTCTGCCATGTAAGTGTTCAACACATTGCAATTCACAAGTGCCTAAAAGTATTGTACTGTCATACGTGGATTTAACAGATGAAGATACCAGGATGGCAGTGATCGGTAAAAGATGATCAAGGGAACTAATTTGACCCTTAGACTTGGGGTCTCTTGCTGACCCTGTTCCCAGAAGTACCCCTGAAGATGAGGATGTATGGGCTGCCACCTTTGCCCTTATTCTGACCAGCCCTAGGCTAACACCACCACCCGGGGACTGGGATAAATACAGCAACTCCACACACAATTACAAAGAAAGCTACAGGACGGCTTCAGCAGGAACTGCAAACAGGTTCCACATAGCTCACAGTCTTGCAAAGAATAAACTCTGCTAGTAACATCAGGTGATGGGTCATGGGACTATTTAAAGGCTGGGGAGTGGTCAACTATATGACCTGATACACATACCAACCACAACTAACACTGCAGAGCCACAGCTACTGACAGTAGCCCTTAATGTACATATGGAAATTAACTCCATTTCAACTACCGTCGAGCAGTTCACAGAGACTGCACAGCTATCTACCCATGACATGTACCATCAATGTTCCTATAGACTCAAATTCTAATTATCAGATAAAATATTTTCAAAAATATAAAAAGATTATCATGAATTTAAAAAAGTAACACGAACAAAAAAATTATTAAAAAACAAACAAAATAGATGAGAATACTGTCAAAAGAAGAGAGAGAGAGAGAGAGACACAGAGGGAACCCCTCTGATCATTAGAGCTTACACTCAACAGGAGAGAGAGGGAGAGAGATAGAGTAAAACCCCACTGACTAGAAGAGCTTACACTCTACTGAAGATCAAGAGAAGACCCTTCCGACAATAAAAGCTTACATTCTACAGTAGAGAGAACGAAGAACCTGCTTACCATAACAGCTTATGTGGCACCCCAGGGGTTAATGTGCCACAGTAATATCACACGGGTTCCCTCCCCACAACATACTGACTCACACTAGCACCTCTGGACCAGGAGGGGGAGCTAAATCAGCTCCTTATATACTCCAGCTCATGAGGAAGTAGTGAGTTCAGTACAGGCAATACTGTGAAGAGGAGAGAGACTGTAGTGTCAAAGAGCTGCGAGAGGCTTCTCTACAGTCTTTTCACTGATTCCAGGCCTAGTTAGGGTCTGAGGGAAGGAGAATTACAAGCAGAGAAACACATCTGGGAGCTTGAGCGCCATCACCACTCACCCCAGAAGAGCGCAAAGAACAGACACCGAATCCGGCACTGTGTCTGGCACCTACAGCACAGTGAATCCAGGAGTAGTGGAGTCTCTAGACCACCAAAGTACAAAAGCAAAGCAACATGGCGGGGTCAGCACAGAGGACTCAAGTTGCCTAGCCAAGTGGTACCAGCAGAAAAAGAAAGAGAGTGAGACAGTCCCAGCAGCTCAGCTAGAGGCAGCAGCAAGGACACACACACACAGCGCAGCACGAGGAAGCTGAGGATCCGGACAGGGTGGGAGCAACCCGGCCCCCAGTACAGACTCCGTGGACTATAACCTGCTACAACATCTGCAGTAAAGCTTTGGAAAACAGCAAAACTGTGAGTCAGTATGTTGATTGCAACCTTTGCCCTATATCCAACAGCAGAAAGGTCCCACCTGGAGAGCCACTAGCCTGTCAGCTCTGCACATGGGCTGGAAGAAGGCTGCAGCATCAGGAGAGTAAGAGAATTGCACCTATTACTACACATCATCCAGTACCAAGACAACCAGTTCTGCAACTGCAAAGTAAGTGCCTGTGTCGACTACAACCCCCAATATAATCCTTGCAAACCCTGCTCTTCCTCATAACTTCCTCACAAACTGTTCCTATCGTCTCCACTATTCACCTCCTTATCACATCCACCATAGACTATACCAACCACTGCCCTGGGGACCTTGCTTCTACCTACGGAGAGCAGTACCATCTAAGCTGCCCAACATCATCCCCGGAGGTTCTGCAGCAGCGGTGGTCCCCCATACTGACCACACACCGTGGGTGGCGTCATGACTGACATTATCCCGTGTAAATACTCCCTTTATTATTGCCAGGCCCGGGACACGGTCCAGACCACGACCCCGTGACATCCCCCAGCAGCAAACCCGGTCCAGTACCGAGTACCCTCGTCCCAGTGGGCTCGACACTTACACTCTACATGTGAGAGAAGATCCTACTGACCGTAAGAGCTGATACTCTACATGACTACAGGAGTGAGGACCCCATTGACCATAAGAGCTTACACTCTACAGGAGAGAGGAATAGGATCCTGCTGACCATAGGAGCTTACGCTCTGCAAGAGAGGGAGACTTACCCAGTGGCTCTGAAGATTCTACGGCCAAGTTGTTTTCCAACTGTGCTCCACTGGGAGCCATTGATCTGTGATGTCTCAGGTACTGACCATCACTGTACAAGAAATAATAATTAGTAAGATGTAAAAGCTAGAGATCGTTCTGAAGAGGCATGGCCTGCATCCCTATGTGACACTCACAGAATTTGGAGCTCCTGTGCCATTAACCAAGCAACTGAGATTTTATCCTTTTTCAAGGCTAAAACTTCCAAACAAGGTACTAGACCAATTACAAGACCTCCTTAGGATCATCTTGAACCATCTTGAAACTAGATTGGTAAAGAATTCGCTTTACTACACCGTCTGAAGATCTGGGTCCTTGGAGTTCTATAAAATGAGAATGCGCATAGGGTCTTATCCCAATTAAGAGATTGATAACGTATAGCATAAAATTGCTCACCTGGTTTGGTTGTGTAAGCTCACAACCAGCTTGATCGCTCAAACTCAGCAGCTGCTACAAGAACCGCACTTCCACGATGTGGGAAATAGAATTCTCTCCAGGACCAAGTGCCTCCAGATCCGTGCTGCTGCTCCAAAAGGATATCAAAGACACCGGAATGCTTTGAATGAATAAAATTCTACTTTATTTCCGACGTGTTTCGGAGTTCAAAACCCAGCTCCTTCCTCAGGTCAGTTCCTGGAGGCACTTGGTCCTGGGTCCTTGGAGCAGCACTCAGGCGCCATTACTGAACATTCCCACCTTCCTCTTTTTCCAACTCACAGCTACTTAACACTTGACCTTAAGGAGCAGTGTATGGGACTTTGCACCCACATATTGAGACCTGAGACCCTCTACAACCATCAGGTGAGCCCATTCTCTAGACTCCCAGTCTGATTCCAACTAGACCGGTGAACTGGGTCTCATGCGTCGGCTACTGCACTGTCATTAGTGTAGCTGGGTCTGCTTCCTCCTGGTCCCCCTAACACCAAAGAGACCCCATCAAGAACTGCAACATAGAGAGGAAAATTTACATTGCTCCCCTTACAGCAGCCCACCGGTGAACACCAATGAAGGGACTATTTCCCAGTACTAAGAGAAGCCGGCTCCCTGCGGCGGATTGATCCGCAGCAGTAGGAAAAAGATCCAGACACTAGAGGAAGACCACGAGCGCTGGAACCCGAGAAATTGCTGCAAGCAAAACAGACCGGTTGGTCTATATCCTTTTCAAGCATCGCAGATTCCCAGATCAGAGACCTCCCTGCCCAACATCCTCAGGATCGGCGGTGACAGCGGGATCGGAGTTACTAGAAGCAGCAGACGGATCATCTATCAAGCAAGGCCGGTGAGCCTTCACCGCACCCGAGCCTCACAGACAGCGGACAGCAGATGCACCCAACCCAATACTATAAGATAGAAAATATTAGTATAACTTCAGCACATTCCTGCTTGTTCCACTATCAGCGGTGGTGAGGGAAATCTTCAGGGACACTAATCACCAGAGTAAGGTACTGGGGGGAACTGAGAGTCTTGGTGGGTTGTCTGGGGTACTTGCCTTACTCAGTGCCTTGCCACTGCAGACACTATGCCACAGCCTATATCAAGTAGGGATATAACAGCTGGTCTGCAGACACTTAGACCTTGGTGCTGCATAAATTCCCTCCAACATCCCTCACCCACAGTAAACAGCCAACAGAATTATACCTCAACCTTACTCACAGCCTTATTATCCTGGCTATTATCACAATCAATTTCCCTAATATCCTGTGTAGCAAATATGTATCTCAGAGACTGGACACTAGAACAGTTAAGGGGTTAAATCCCCTGCCCATCCAGGAGAGGTCAGGACCTGTTTTATATAAGCACACACCTAGCAGTCACACTGACTCCAATCTCCCCAGGGGGCCAGGATGGGAAAGCAGAGAGTGACAATATTCACACACACAGATAGCTTCAAAGGGAAGATCATAGATAAGAGAGGAACCATCTCAGATAGTTAGCTTCAAACAGACCCACAGAATATATGCATGGCTAAATGAGTGAGCGTCCAATCATAGACCCAGAATTAGAATGTTAAACTAGAAGGCCGGTCTAGAATCTGACCCCCCCCGGCTGGGTCTATATCTGGGCTCACACAGCGACAGGGCCGTGTCACAGTGATGGGTCAGTGAAAGCTGCTGTGATCATCATTCCAAAGATCCGCCCTCCCCATCAGGCAACAGAAGCAAAGTTTAGGTTTCTGTAAGTTTCTCCTTTTTATTTCATTGTTTGCATATGTGTATGTCATTTTATTATTTCTATTTTTATATCTTTTTATGTAAGCACGGTACTTTTTATATTAAAGCTTAAAACTTTAATAAGCTGAAACCTTGAATGTTTTAAAAGGATTCATAGCCCTAAGAAGTGTGTGATCCTGTTGATTGGCTGACAGTATTATTCCAGGGACTTACCCCCTGTATGTTGGTAAGTGGTGGTAGCGTGTGTGAAGTGGGGTGCGCGGTGTAAGTCGGGGTGTGATTGATGCTCCTTTTCAGCATGGGACAGAGGTCGAGTGCTGGATTGAGTGAGAGGAGATAGATTAACCCTTGCAGATGCAACCCCAAGTCACGTGCTGAGACGTGGGTACGTGACAAATTTAAAAAGATATAAAAATAGAAATAATAAAATGACATACACATATGCAAACAATGAAATAAAAAGGAGAAACTTACAGAAACCTAAACTTTGCTTCCGTTGCCTGATGGGGAGAGCAGAGATTTGGAATGATGATCACAGCAGCTTTCACTGACCCATCACTGTGACACGGCCCTGTAGCTGCGTGAGCCCAGATATAGACCCAGCCGGGGGGGGTCAGATTCTAGACCGGCCTTCTAGTTTAACATTCTAATTCTGGGTCTACGATTGGACGCTCACTCATTTAGCCATGCATAGATTATGTTTTAAAAATGTCATTGTCTTCTAACTTCCCTTCAATTCTGTGGGTCTGTTTGAAGCTAACTATCTGAGATGGTTCCTCTCTTATCTATGATCTTCCCTTTGAAGCTATCTGTGTGTGTGAATATTGTCACTCTCTGCTTTCCCATCCTGGCCCCCAGGGGAGATTGGAGTCAGTGTGACTGCTAGGTGTGTGCTTATATAAAACAGGTCCTGACCTCTCCTGGATGGGCAGGGGATTTAACCCCTTAACTGTTCTAGTGTCCAGTCTCTGAGATACATATTTGCTACATCCTGGGTTAAATAGCAGCATTTGATATCTACACAACTAAAGTTTCAAAGTCTTACAGACATTATAGTCTATATAACTCACCAAATCCTGGGCTGATTAAAACGGCAGCAATTACTTATAAAGTGTAATCTACATACTAGTCAGCTATAGCCTAATCAGTGCTTACTTATTTAATACAGGTATATAGCATAGCTCTGATGTGCTAACTAATAACTCCTAAGATTATTACAATTGCTTTACTGTTTGGGTACCGTCACACACACAGATATATTGCATGCAAATCACTGGTTGCAGTGAAATCATGGACACATTATTACATTGGTACACGGCCACAAAATAGAACAATGTGTCCATGATTTCACTGCAACCAGTGAGTTGCATGCAATATATCTCTGTGTGTGACGGTACCCTAAGTCTATTGGGTGAAAAGCTAGTGAACTACTCAGTGTCTCCCTCAGAGCACAGCAGAAACCCTGATCTGCAACTTTGAGTAAAACCATGAATTGACACAGCTAAACACTTCATAATGCTGAACAAAGACAGCTCCTATAGGAAATAGCCACTGAGTGGCTCATTACCGGATAGAATTGACAGTCTCTTGGGGTACCATCCTTATACTGCAATTGAGATTGTATAAATAAACATAACCTATAGCCATTATCTCCCTCACGGTAGCCATAGGGAGTCTGCTATTAATGTGAACAGCATCTTGAATTGTAACCTCATCTATATTGTGTTACTTGTGAATAGTACACAATGACATCTGCTTATCTAAGTGCTCCTAAGTGTCACACAGAATGACTGTTAAGTTATAACATATCACTGGTTGGATCAAATGTGTACAAACCTAACACTGTCAATATAGATTTATGCTTCTGTCACCTCTAACTACACGAACGTGAGACACTTACATTAAGGTCTTTACTAGTAAACAATGAATACACACACACACACAACTCCAATTGGCCATAACGCCTGTTCTTGGTATGATACTTATTTAAACTCCTACTTCCTTGTCAATCCGCTATATAAGTGACTGCTGACTACGTTTACTAAAACCCCTATCCATAACTGCAGTACATGGGGAGATACTCCTATTTACTAGGAAGTGGGCTTCAGTACGGATAATATACAAATTCACTTGACTTCTACTGTCAGGAGACTGAACCACTTAAAAAATAATTCTCCTGACAAGAAGTAAAAAACAGTTTTACCCTTTTACAAACAGAATCTCTAAACCTCAACTCTATTCCAATTACTAAGCCCCTACTCAGCCATGTCGACTCTAGTCTGCCAGCTGACTAATCGCTAGAGCTAGAAGTCTACATAATTATAGACAAACTTCTCATTCTTGTTAACAATTACAAAACAAGCACTAAAACATGCCTCCTAAAGTCAAACCTAACGCGGAACAAATCAAACAACAGTGATCAACTCGCAGAAATAGTGAAGATAATCAGAGGACTAAAAATTCATCCCCAGCCCAGACGCATAGCAACTTGAAACCTGACAAAGGACTAGACAAAATAGAGACAGAATTAGGAGACTGGCAATCCTCCTCAGAAGACTTAATGTAGTATGAACCCTCTACTAAGAAGTGCAAAGAGACGGAAACCTACTGTAAAGGTACCGTCACACACGGCAATATTTCTTGCAATTTCACTGGCAATTTGCTGGTTGCAGTGAAATCATGGACACATTGTTACATTTGTACACAGCAACAAAATAGAACAATGTGTCCATGATTTCACTGCAACCAGCAAATTGCCAGTGAAATTGCAAGCAATATTGCCGCGTGTGATGGTGCTCTGGCGCCCCTGCGTCCAGGAGGCCACAATGGGAACTGCAGCCAGGCAGGTAGGACGACAGTTGAACACCAACACCCTCACTGCCCACACAACTCACGTACAGTAGAGGGCAGCACCCAACCCGGAGCCTAGGAACTCTAAGCAGGCGAGGGGTGGTGGGTTTAGAGCAGTGGGTGGGCACACACGTAGTCAGGTGACAGACAGTAGAAATAGTGAAGGGGAGGAGGAAAGAATCAGTAGGCCGAGGTAGGCTGAGCAGTAAAGACTGAATCACACGTCCTGGCAGAGTGGGGTGTAGGAGCGCAGAATCTGAACAGAGCCAGTGTGAGCCGCAGAGAGAAAGCACGTCCAAAGCCAGCACCCCAGGAGTGTGAAGGAAGAGAGGGACAGCGACACTGGTCCCTAGAACTACAGCTTAAACGACCAGACGGCAGGCGGAGTAGCCCTCCTATGATACTTGAAGACACAGTAGAGAGAGCCTGGTAGTGCCTCACATGGGAGGACTGTTGGAGGCTGGGCTGAGTAGAGTGTCGGCTGTAGAGGGGACCGTAGTTTCACCCGGCATCCCCAGACAACAGACGGGGGACCACAGCTACACGTTAAATTTTCTACCCCAAAGGACAGGCAGCTCAGTGACAACCAGGAGGACCCACAGTGGCCCGAGTCACCCCCATACTGTCCGTAGACGCACACCAAGTGAACACAGAAACAGAGAGAGACAACAGCCCGGAAAGGATACAGAGACAGAGTGAGGGGTCACAGAGAGGAGAGACCTGGCTGCAGAGAGTAAAGGTAACCCGGAGGGGAGAGTGAGCCCATGTACTGAGAAATAAACTGAGACTTGTAACTGAACTGTAGGAACTGTACTGAACTGTAACCTGAACTTGAGAACTTGAGAAGTAAACACAGTGAACCCTGAATACAACTCTCTTGTCTGTCTCTGCCTGCATGCTACTCCCTCCATACAGGTTCGCAGGAGATTCCCACCTGCAGAGCCACAGCTTGCCGACTCCATCGCTGAGGAAGGATTCTTGCAGCATCTGGACAGTAAGTGTACTGCCTTCATCACCAGGCCTGCACACTACACAATAGACTCAAATCATCACTGCCCCGGGGAACACAGTTCTGCCCACGGGAACTATTCCATCTACGCTGCCATTACATCATCCCCGGAGGTTCTGCACTAGCGGCGGCCCCACTCCTGTCCGCACACAGTGGGTGGCATCACGACTGACATTTCCCCTGTAAATATCCCTTATTATTGCCAGGGCCCGGGACACGGTCCGGACCAGGACCACCCGTGACTTCCCCAGTAGCAGACCCGGTCTGGTACTGAGTACCCCCGTCCCAGTGGGCTCAACAGTACCTTAAGACCCACCTAAATGCCAAACTCCCAGACGAAACCAACTCAACATGTGACTCCCCGCAAAACCCCTAAGACAAAGATTTAGAAAAGAATACCCAGAAGACGACCCTTTGTTAAATTTTAATGTAGACCAAGCCATGGACAGGGAGTTTTTCCACAACCTCTTCAAGGCCTTTAAACAATCCCTGAAAGATGATCTCAACAAACAATTTGACAACATACGTTTCTCACTGGCTACAATTGCATCCAGGACCGAAAGCACAGAAAGAGTTGTAGCTGACCTAATGGACAACAATTAAATAATTAAAAAAGAACATGACAAGACGAGGGGAGAATTAAAAATTCTAAGAGACAAGTTAGCAGACAGAACATAGAGATAGGAGAAGCAATCTTAAATTCAGGGGCATACCTAAAAAAACAAAATCAAGAACCCTGAACTCATTACATAATATGAAAGGCATATTCTATAAAACTCTCCCCTCCCTATCAGAGATTGAGTACTCAGTGGAAAGGGAATATGGACTTCCCACACCAAGATTTCTCCCAGGAGAAATACCGAGAGATGTCATTGTGACATTTACCTTTCATCAGACAAGGGATCTAATCACGAAGAACCTTAAGGCCACATTACACATAGCAATGTTCCAGCAATCCCACCAACGATCCGACCTGGCCGGGATCGCTGGAACATCACTATGTGATAACTGGTAAGATGCCAGACAGGCAGACTTACCAGCGATCACTCAGCGATCGTTGGGATCGTTCAGATTCTCGGGTGCAGACTTGGGATCGCTGGTCGTTGCCCCTGTCACACACAGCGATGCAACCTGGCCAGCCGGAGATCGCAAATCAAAAAATGATCCAGGCCATTCATTACCGATCTCCCAGCAGGGGGCCGGTCGCTGGTGCAAGTCACACACAGCGATATGATCGGCGAGGTAGCCGCAACGTCACAAAACCTGTGACGTTGCGGTGATATCGTTAACAATAATAATAATAATAATAATAATAAAGCTTTATTTATATAGCGCCAACATATTCCGCAGCGCTTTACAATGTAGGGTTAGAGTACAGAAAATATACAGTAAGTAATTACAATAGAGAACAAATAAAATACAATCATTGGATACAAAAACAATAGGCATGGAATCAATGTGAAAAAAATACAATAAATAACGCAAGAAATGAAGGTGACCCTGCTCAAAAGAGCTTACAATCTACCACGGGATAGGGGTTGTACAAGGTGCCGGGGCTTATTGCACTGGTGGTCCAGGCATCTTGAGGAAATGGGGTATAGGGCTAAGCTTACATGAATGGTCATCAGTCTGTGTAGACCTTTATGGTTTGGTGGAGTTTGTAGAAGAATAATGTCCAGAGGATAGCCCATTCACTGTCTACAGTACAATGGACATGTTAGGGAGTATGATAGGCCGCCTTAAAAAGATGCGTCTTTAGGGATCGTCTGAAGCCATGCAAGTTGTGGATAGTCCTGATTTCTTTGGGTAAAGCATTCCAGAGGTTTGGTGCAGCTCTGGAAAAGTCTTGGAGCCGGGAGTGGGAGGATCGGATTAGTGCAGATGTTAGTTAAAGGTCATTTGAGGAACGTAGAGAGCGGGTGGGGTGATAGACAGAGATGAGGGAGGAGAGGTAGGGGGGAGCTGCACTGTGAAGAGCTTTGTGGGTGAGAACAAGCAATTTGAATTTGATCCTGTAATATACGGGCAGCCAGTGCAATGACTGGCACAGAGCAGAGGCATCTGAGTAACGATTGGCCAGATGGGTGATCCTGGCTGCTGCATTAAGGGTGGACTGGAGAGGAGAAAGTCTGGTGAGGGGGAGGCCGCTTAATAGAGAGTTGCAGTAGTCAAGGCGGGAAAGGATTAGGGCCACGGTGAGGGTTTTTGTTGTTTCCAGGGTGAGAAAGGGGCGGACTCTAGAGATATTCTTCAGGTGTAAGCGACAGGAGCGGACGAGAGATTGCGTGTGGGAGGAGGAGAGATCGGTGTCAAATATAACACCCAGACAGCGAGCCTGCTGTCTAGGCGTTATCGTGGTGCCGCACACTGAGAGAGAGATGTCCGATTTAGGGAGGTTAGTGGATGGGGGGAGCAGAAGAAGTTCAGTTTTGGAAAGGTTTAGTTTCAAATAGAGAGTGGACATGATATTGGAAACTTCAGCTAGACAGTCATTGGTGTTCTTTACTACCGCAGGGGTAAGGTCAGGGGCTGAAGTGTATAGTTGAGTGTCATCAGCATAAAGATGGTACTGGAAGCCAAATCTGCTGATGGTCTGTCCAATCGGGGCCGTGTAGAGAGAGAAGAGGAGAGGGCCAAGGACTGAACCCTGAGGGACCCCAATAGTGAGGGGAAGAGGGGGGGAAGTGGAGCCAGCAAAAGATACACTGAAAGAGCGGTCAGAAAGATAGGAGGAGAGCCAGGAGAGAGCAGTGTCCTTTATGCCAATGGAGTGCAGCATAGAGAGTAGGAGCTGATGGTCGACAGTGTCAAAAGCTGCAGAGAGATCAAGGAGAATAAGCAGAGAGTGGTCACCATTACGTTTTGCTGTCAGAAGGTCATTGGTCACTTTGATGAGGGCAGTTTCTGTGGAGTGAAGGGGGCGGAAACCAGACTGTAATGGATCTAGAAGAGAGTGATCGGAGAGGTAACGGGTGAGGCGGGAATAGACCAGGCGCTCCAAGAGTTTAGAGATGAAGGGGAGATTGGAGACTGGTCTGTAGTTATTTGTGCAGGTTGGGTCGAGAGTGGTTTTCTTTAATAATGGAGTAATGATCGAGTGTTTGAAGGAGGAGGGGAAAATGCCAGAAGAGAGGGAGAGATTGAAGATTTTGGTTAGATGAGTGGTGACGACTGGAGAGAGGGACTGGAGCAGGTGTGAGGGAATGGGGTCGGTAGTGCATGTGGTGGGGCGAGAGGAAGATAGGAGCCTGGAGACTTCTTCTTCTGTGACTGGGTCAAATGTGGAGAGTGAACCGGAGGGGATGTGAGGAAGAATGGGGGTGGCAGTGCTTGGAGGCTGAGAGCTGATTTCCTGGCGGATGTTGTCTATTTTATCCATGAAGTAGGAAGCCAGGTCATCAGCACAGAGGTCGGTGATGGGGGCCTGCACTTTAGGACTGAGGAGAGAGTGAAAGGTGTCAAAGAGTTTTTTTGGATTGTTGGATAGTGAGGAGACCAGGGTGGTGAAGTAGGTCTGTTTGGCAAGGTGAAGGGCAGAGTTGTAGGTTTTGAGCATGAATTTATAGTGGATAAAGTCTCCTGGTGAGCGAGTTTTCCTCCATAGGCGTTCAGCACTCCTGGAGCATCGCTGGAGGAATCGGGTTTGTGATGTGAGCCAGGGCTGTTTTGTTCTCTGTTTGGAGGTTCTGCGGGTGAGGGGCGCTACTTGGTCCAGGGAGCTTCTGAGAGAGTCATTGTAGTGAGTTACTGCCTGATCTGGACAGGAGATTGAAGAGATTGGGGACAGAGATGAGATGAGGGAGTCTGTGAGTGCTTGAGGGTTAATGGCCTGTAGATTTCTGGATGTGTGATAGGTAGGCTTGGGCTGTGTTGGCCGGGGGTTAGTGAGTGAGAAGGAAAGAATGTTGTGGTCAGAGAGTAGAGTTGAGTTATCCAAGGGGGAGGATGAGCAGAGCCGGGTAAAGACAAGGTCAAGGGTGTTACCGTTTTCGTGTGTCTTAGAGGTTGAGAGCTGTGATAGGCCAAGAGAGGTAGTTAGAGATAGGAGCTGGGATGCAGATGGGGAGATGGGGCTGTTTATGGGAATGTTAAAGTCTCCCAGAATAAGGGTTGGTAAATCTGAGGACATGAAATGCGGGAGCCAAGTGGAGAAATGGTCGAGGAACTGGGTGGGTGACCCTGGGGGGCGGTATACCACTGCTACTTTGAGGGGGAGGGGATGGAATAGCCTAATGGTATGGACCTCAAAAGAAGGGAATGAGAGTGATGGGGCTGGAGGAATGACCTGGAAAGTACATTGTGGGGACAGGAGGAGGCCGACTCCACCGCCACGTCTGTTCCCAGGTCTAGGGGAGTGAGAGAAGTGTAAGCCGCCGTAAGAAATAGCAGCCGGGGAAGCAGTGTCTGAATCTTGGATCCAGGTTTCTGTGAGGGCCAGCAGGTTAAGAGAGTTGGTAAGGAAGTAATTGTGAATGAAAGGAAGTTTGTTGCATACAGACCGTGGATTCCAGAGAGCGCAATTAAAAGAGGGAGGTGAAGGTGTGCAGGTGATATTAATAAGGTTAGTGGGGTTTCTGTGTGAGGTGGGAGAGGGGTTGAAGTTAGCAGATGGCGGACCAGGGTTGGGAGAGATATCACCTGAGAGGAGCAGCAGTAAAAAGAGAAAGAGCAGATAGTTTTTGGGATTAGGACATGATTTATTATGACAAGCTTTGGAATATGATGGGCTGAGAGTCTTCAGTAAACTGAAGATAGCATGGGAGCTGTACATAGAGTAGGGCAGGAGAAAGGGGCTGATGTGAATGAGTGGTGATGGAGGGGGGATGGGGTGATAAAAATTGGTGGCAAGAGCACATAAGAAAACAAACAGTGAAATACAAGACATGGTAAAGATTAGTAGTGAATGGAGTTATGCACAGTGTTTGAGTGTCCCTCTATGTCATTGTCTTCCAGCAAGAGCGCATAGAACAATAGATGGTGAAGTAAAGGACATGGTGATAGGGAAAGGAAAAGGTTTTTTTTTTTTTTCCTCTCCCTGTTACATAGAGTGGCTTAGGCTGGCTTCACATTAGCGTTTGTGTCTGCATGCTGATGGCATGCAGACACAAACGCTGTCAGAAGCAGGGACACTTTGATGTGTCCGCAGCGGATAATGTCCGCCTGCGGACACATCACTATGGAGCCCGGCAGCCAATCGGCGCTGTCCGGGGGCGGGCCGGAGGCGGAGATCAGCGCCGGAGATCTCCGCCCCCCGGCCGCCGGTAAGCTCCGGGACTGTCGGCGGGGAGAACAGCTGATCTGAGAGCTGTTTGAATCTTCCCGCGCCGACACTGTGAGGAGATGTCGGCGCGGGAAGATTCAAACAGCTTTCAGATCAGCTGTTCTCCCCGCCGACATCGCTATGAGATTACAGGCGGCGGGGAGAAGGAGGAGAGCAGAGGGTCAGCTGATCTCCCGGTGGCCGTCGGTGAGCTCCTGTGACATCACCGGCGGCCACCGGGAGATTTTTCAATGGGTCCGCAGCGTTCTCCTGCTGTGTCATGCAGAGGACACTGCGGACCCATTGAAGACAATGCTTTTTTTGTACGCTTGGGGACGCTTGCTGATTGTCCAAGCTCCCCAAACGCACAAAAAAACCCAACATGCTGCGTCCCGGGTGCGGATGCTGGACACCGGAAGCAGCAGATATCGTCCGCATCCGCACCCGAACGCAGCAAACGCAGGCACCATGCGTTCCTATGTTAAACATAGGAACGCAGTGCGCATGCGTTTAACTGCGTATGGGAACGCAGCAAAACGCTGCCTTCCCATACGCAAATGTGAAGCCAGCCTTACCTGACAATATCACGATGTGTAACGGGGCCTTTAGAGTGAACAAGACTCTCCCACCACCATGCAAAAAACTAAAGGTTTTTACTGATATTTCCAAAGAAACAGTGACAAAAAGAAAGGCGCTAAAACCTATAACTAACATTCTCCAAGCAAATGGAATAGTCTACCGTTGGGGGTGACCTTCTACCAGTGTAACTTTCTCACATAAGCAGAAATCAATTGTAATTGAGGAGAAGGAGGAAGGTCTAAAGATCCTCAAGGACCTCCATATAACCAATACTTGAAGTCTATTTAATAGGCACTCATATCACTACTTATTATGTTAAAACTTTAATCACAGCAGAAGCACAGAAGGCTAGAACTTCAGCCTCATCAGAAGTTAACTACCAGTTCCATTGAACCCTTCCACTATTGAACTAGTCCCAACGGGGACTCATTAGCTTCTATAGTTGTTGTTCATTTAAGGCCCCTTTCACATCAGCGTTTATTTGAAATCGCGGCAGATGCGGTGAAAAAACCGCATCTGCCACGATTACCGCATACCGGCTGCACTTGCGGCACGGTTGCGGCAAGCCCCATACAATGTATAGGCGGGCTTGCGGCAAGTGCGGTTTTGGCACTTGCGGCAGGTGCGGCTGCGAAAAAAAAACGCGGTCAGCCGCGTTTTTTTTCGTGGCCGCACCTGCGGCAAGTGCCAAAGCCGCACTTGCCGCACCTGCCGCAAGCCCACCTATACATTGTATGGGGCTTGCCGCAACCGTGCCGCAAGTGCAGCCGGTATGCGGTAATCGCGGCAGATGCGGTTTTTTCACCGCATCTGCCGCGATTTCAAATAAACGCTAGTGTGAAAGGGCCCTAAGTTTGTTAAGTTAAAGTCTTTAGATCAGTGTTTCTTAACTCCAGTCCTCAGGACCCACCAACACGTCGTGTTTTCAGGATTTCCTTAGTATTGCATAGGGGTTTGAATTATCCCCAGTTCAGGTGATAGCTATTACTTGTGCAATACTAAGGAAATCCTGAAAACATGACGTGTTGGTGGGTCTTGAGGACTGGAGTTGAGAAACACTGCTTTAGATAATAGTTAAACATGGAAGTCATTGTGTAATTCATATTCTACAATATAATTCACCTCATCCTCCCCCCTTTAAAACAAGCTCAAACTACCCAAGCCCCTACCTTAGATAATGGCTAAGAAATTCATGTAATTAAACGTTAATGGTCTGAGTACCCCCCATAAATGGCACTTGGTCTGGAGAGAGGTTTCGAGACATAATATTGATATTGCAGGACTCCTGGAAACCAAGTTTGCAATTGACAACCTACCAAAACTCTGAAACTAAATGTACCCTCATATTTATCTGTCATCTAATAAGATAAAAAAAAATCAGGGGTAGCCAGAAGTGATGAGCGAGCACAAAAATGCTCGTGTGCTGGAAGCTCGGGCCGAGCATCCCAAGATACTCGTGTTCTCGGCCCGAGCACCGAGCCCAATATTATCCTATGGGAGACCCGAGTATTTTTCTGGCATGACCCCCGGCAGCATGGAAAAACCCTAAGGGTATGTGCCCACAGGAAGGCTTAGTGGTGTTCAAACCGTCAGTAAACCGCTGGAAATTATCAGTTCTGAGCTCTGAAGTCGCCAGCTGTTTTCCGGCGGTTTTTTTCAGCGTGTGCACAGCGGTTTTCAGTCGGTTTTTCCGGTGGTTTTCTATGGAGGATTTTGTTCATGGAACCGATCAAAAACCGCTGAGAAGAATTGACATGCTGTATGCTGCTAAACCGCTGGGAAACCGCTCAACCGCGGGCAGATCCGCTCACATAAACCGACTATGTGTGCACAGCAGTTTCTAAATTACATAGGGTTACTTGTAAGTCCTAACGCTGCTTAGGATTTACATAAATTTAAATAAAACCTATGCTAAACCGCCGGAGGTTTTCGCTGCTAAACCGACGTTAAACCTTCCTGTGGGCACATACCCTAAAAATGTCACAAAACTATCAGAACAGTGCTGAAATGACATGGGAGCAGCATGGGGAAGACCCCTGGAAGCATTTCAGACCCCGAGGTCACTGCTGTGAACAATGTTGTCAGACTATTACGCCACTTTTACGGACTGTCAAGAAAACGTTACAAAATGAAACCAAAACGGATTTTCATGGAAAAAATATTAAGGGCTCATACCCACTTGTGAGACAGAGTTGGTGTATGTTACTTTTTTGGATTATATGAAAGATTTTTTTTTAAATTGCGTGGCACTCCCATGCCCCTGGGAGGCGACTTAAATGAAGGCATCTTTAAATAATGTGCCCATTATAAGGAAGTGTGTGTTTTGTAGCATTGCCCTAGGGCAGGGAAGCCAAAAATTGGGAGGCACTTCAATGCCCCTGGATAGGTGTGCATGAGGGCCTCTTTAAAAAAATGTGGCCATTGTAAGCAAGTGTATCTGCTGTAGTATTGCCCTAGGCAGGGAAGCCAAAGGTTTGGAGGCACCAAGATGCCCCTGCATAGAGGCGTGCATGAGGGCTTTTTCAAAAAATGTGCCCATTGCCAGCAAGTGTATCTTTTTTAGTATTGCCCTAGGCAGAGAAGCCAGAAATTGGAGACAACAATATGCCCCTGGATTGGATTGGGCCTGACTTGGGCGTGCATGAGTGCCTTATAAAATAATGTGCCCATTTGAAGCAAGTGAGTCTGCTGTACTATTTCCCTAGTCAGGGAAGCCAAAAATTGGGTAGCACTTCAATGCCCCTGGGATGAAACATGGAGGAGAGCCTCTAAAAATTGTTACCATTACAAAGGAGCAGGTCTCCTGTACTTGTAATGCCCATTATGGAAGCATGGACTAAAACATTTAGGCCATGTGCACACGCTGAATATTTGATGAGTTTTTTGGCTCAGGATTTGTAGGCAAAACCAGGAGTGGATGATTAAATACAGAAGTGGTGCAGTTGTTTCTATTATACTTCTCCTCTGACTGCTCCACTCCTGGTTTTGTCCACAAATCCTGAGGTAAAAAACTCAGCAAATACTGAACGTGTGCACATGGTCTTACTCCTGGGGGGTATACATGAAACTAATGCCTAACTTTAGAACGGTTAGGTGCATCATCATCATAAATATGTAAAAATATTATGCTTTTGTGGCATCATGAACCACGGTCACACTAATTATATGATGGTGGCGGATGAGGAGAAGGAGGAGTAGTAAGCAAGTAGCCAAACACATGAAGTCTGTACCGATGTGTGGGTGTGGAGGTGCATGGGAATCTACCGGCACCAAATTTAAATTCCGCTATCATTTGGTGGTGGTGTGGTGAAGTCAGGCCCAATCCAACCCTTGTTCATCTTGATTAAAGTCAGCCTGTCAGCATTTTCAGTTCACAGGCGGGTGCGTTTATCTCTAATGATTCCACCTGCGGCACTAAAAACACGCTCTGACAAAACGCTAGCGGCAGGGCAGGCCAGGACTTCCAAGGCGTAGAGAGCCAATTCCTGCCTCGTGTCCAGCTTGGATACCCAATATATAAGGCACAGAGGAGTCTAGGAGCACTTTAGTACGATCAGCAAGGTACTCCCTCAGCATCTTTGCAAACTTTGCATTCCTTGTGACACTACCCCACACCTCAGGGCCTGTGGTGCGGGGGGTGCTGAGAAAAGTGTCCCAGATCTTTGACAGTGTTCCCCTACCTCTGCTGGATTGTACTTGTGCCTCTCTCTGCCGGACACCTTGGTTGTCCACTGAATCGTGACCTCTGCCGCTAGCGTTTTCAGAAGGGAATTTTTTTAATAATTCCGCCACTAGGGCCTTCTGGTACTGCAGCATTTTTGTAGACCTCTCCGCTTTGGGAATAAGAGAAATAAAGTTCTCTTTGTAGCGTGGGTCTAAAAGTGTAACCAACCAGTAATGAATGTCCGTCAAGATCTTCATAACACGAGGGTCACGACACAGGCAGCTTAACATAAAGTCAGCCATGTGCGCTAGACTTCTGGGTCCTCACCAACAGCATGACTGGCCATGCTGACCTCCTCCTCCTCCTCTCCCCTGTCCTCTGGCCATCCCCGCTCAACCGAAGGTCTGACGGTTGTGCATGTATTACCGTCAATTCCAAATGAAAGTAGCTCCATTTCTTCTTCCTCCTCCTCCTCGTCATAGTCCTCCAATGCACGTTGGGATAAGATGAGGCTGGGCTGTGTGTAATCACCCAGTACGATTTCTTGCTGCAACTCATCCTGCTCCGCCTGCAATGCATCGTCTTTGATTTTGAGCAGAGAGCATTTTAGAAGACAGAGAAGCGAGATGGTGACGCTAATGATGGCGTTATCGCCACTCACCATCTTGGTGGAGTCCTCAAAGTTTTGGAGGACGGTGACATCCATGTCCACTCCTGAGGTCTTATGTGTGGCGTTTGAACCGTATACCGACGGCCTAGTTGATGCTGGTACTCAACAACTGCCCTCTTCTGCTCACAAATCCTGACCAACATGTACAGTGTGGAATTCCAACACGTAGGGACATCACACACCAGTCTATGAGCCGGAAGCTGCAAACGCCGCTGAAAGCCGGCAAGGCCGCCAGAAGCAGTAGGTGACTTTCTGAAATGGGCACACAGGCGGAGTACATTGACGAGCAGATCAGACAGCTCCGGGTAGGATTTTATAAACCACTGAACCACGAGGTTGAGCACATGGGCCACGCATGGAACATGTGTCAGCTCGCCTCACCTCAGAGCCGCCACAAGGTTGCGGCCATTGTCACACACGACCATGCCTGGCTGTAGGTTCAGCGGTGTGAGCCAGTGATCTGCCTGCTGTTTCAGAGCTGTCCACAACTCTTCAGCGTTGTGGGGTTTGTCACCTATGATTATTAGCTTCAGCACAGCCTGTTACCGCTTAGACGAGGCAGTGCTGCAGTGCTTCCGGCTTGGGACTGTTGTGGAGGGTGAAGTGGAGGAAGAGGAGGAGGAGGAGGCTGAGGAGCATGCAGTGCCAGAGCTGTACACTGTGGGTGAAACGCTGACAGAGTTAGGGCCTGCAATCCTTGGTGTCGGAAGGACGTGTTCCGTCCCAAGGTCAGACTGGGTCCCGGCTGCCACGATATTAATCCAGTGTGCCGTCAGAGAGATGTACCGGCCCTGCCCGCAAGCACTTGTCCACGTGTCCGTGGTTAGGTGGACTTTGCCTGAAACTGCGTTGTTAAGGGCACGTATGATGTTTTGGGACACGTGCTTATGTAATGCGGGGACGGCACACCGGGAAAAATAGTGTCGGCTAGGGACCGAGTAACGTGGGACAGCCGCCGCCATCAGGTTGCGGAATACTTCCGTCTCCACTAGCCTAAAAGGCAAAATTTCCAGTGCAAGCAGTCGCAAAATGTGTGCATTTATAACTGTGGCATGTGGGGCGTTGGCAGCGTATTTGCGCCTGCGTTCCAAAGATTGGGGTATGGATAACTGAACGCTGCGCTGGGACAAGGACGTGGCTGATGATGGTGCTACTTCTGCTTGTGCAACTACAAGGGAAGGACAGGAGGTATCTTCGCCTGCAGTATGGACAGGGGATTGGCTTGCACGCACAACATTGGAAGAAGCAGCTGTGTCACCCGCAGACAATGCTCCTGTACTCTGCTGAACATCCCACAAAGTCGGGTGCTTTGCTGCCATGTGCCTGATCATGCTGGTGGTGGTCAAGCTGCTAGTTTTGCTACCCCTGCTGATGCTGGCATGGCAGGTGTTGCAAATGGCACTCGGCATGGGGGGAGGAAGGAGGATCTGGGTGTGGAATGTGCAGTCCAGTCTCACGGCTACTGACACTTGACCGTGTAGAAGATAGGGTATTTGTGGTGGTGCCAAACTGACTGGAAACATTATCCGCTATCCAACTAACAACCTGTTGACACTGGTCTTTGTTTAATAGTGGAATACTGCTGCATTCACCTAGAAATTGGGACAAGAAAGCCGAGCGAGATGATGTGGGCGTTTGTCGTGGCGCAATTCGAGCTTGCACACGGGCTCGCCCTCTACCTGCACCACCATCACGTCCAGTTCCTTGTCCCTTGCCACCAGACTTGCGCATTTTCAATGTGGTGCTGACTGTATACAGCTAAATTAGTGCAGACAAGAGTATGTTTTTAGCACAAGGCTTTTGGTGTACCTTAATTTACGCTGCAACCTAGAGGAGCAGCACTTTGATGTAAATTTAGTGCAGACAAGAGTATGTTTTTAGCATGACCCTAAGTTTTGAAATTAAGGCCCTGCAGGTGGACTAGTCAGACACAAACACTGACTACAATAGCGAGTCTTTTGGCGTATCCTAATTTACGCTGCAACAGACAGTAGCAGCACTTAGATGCAAAATTAGTGCAGACAAGAGTAAGTTTTTAGCACGAGGCTTTTGGTGTACCGCAATTTGAGCTAAAACCTACTCCTGCCTATAGTGAGCTAAATAAATCCCTAAAAGCATGTTTTTTGGGATGGATGAGCCTGGAAACCAGCCCCAGATGCGATGCAGGCTGGTATACTGGCACAGCGAAGTTTGGTAGATACCCTGCCTCCCTGCCTGCCTGTATACTGCTCTATTAGTCCTCAGAAGGACTGTTGTGGTAATTAAAACGATGTTTGGGTGAGCGCTGGGATATGAAGACAGCTACACTTCAACAAGTATTTTACCTGAAAGTTTATTGTTCAAATCACACTAGGTCCTCTCCCACAACATGTTTCGACGCTCAGGGCGTCTTCCTCAAGTGGACGTGACGGATCACAAGCAATTACACAGGCGGACACCGAGGAAAAAGGGAAAGAAATCCACACCGTCCAGAGAGACCCCGTGCACTCACTACGTGAGCCCCCCTGTTGTGCGGACAGCACAACAGGAAAAGGTGAGTGTAACGGTGACTTAACAGAGGTTGGATATAAAACAAAGCAGCGTGGCGCAACCAATTTCTATATCTCATTACATGTTGTGGTAATTAGACTGGCAGCCCTGTGCCTACACTAGCTGAAAGGCCACAAATCTGTACCTCAATCAGCAGCAGCTCTCCCTACACTGCCTGTCTGTGGAGCAGAGTGACGAGCACAGCGCGGTCAGGCCTTACAAAGACCTGTGCGGCCAGCCAATCACTGTAATGCCACAACCAACATGGCTGTGGCATTACAATATTTGTCAGCCAATCTCTGCATGCGGGCTGGCTCTGAAAAGAGCACCAACATGCAGGGAGGTTGACCCCCAGCACAGCAAGAGTATCGCGAGATTACTCGGTACTCGCCGAGTGGCCCGTGTACCGTGATATTCGTGCGAGTACCAAGTAGTGACAAGCATACTCACTCATCTCTAGTAGCCATATTAATTAAAGAAACACTTAAATTTGAGGAAGTTGATGTAATTAAGGATGAAGAATGTAGACACTTACTTTTTAATTGTAAAATTAATGATGGTAACTACACATTGGTAAATATTTATGCCCCTAACAAGGGACAAATCACCTTTTTGAACAAGTTAATAAAAATGATTTAAAAAAAACACACACAAAAAGGCTTCCTAATTGTTCTTGGAGATTTTAACGCGGTTCCTAATGATTTGATGGACTCCGGCAATAAAGCCAGAAATACAAACAGAATACTTGATCCCTGGTTCAACAGGGAGGAGTTATTTAACTTATTCCACTGTCTGAACTCCTCCTCGATTGAATATACCCACTACTCTGACACTCATAGATTATTTGCAAGGTTAGATTTGATCTTAACCAACATACATTCACTACAAAAGTTTAGATCAATATCTATACTTCACAGGTCCGGGTCGGATCACTCGCCAGTGGTCTGTGAAATATCATCTAATTCTATTAAATTACGGACAAAGACTATGGAGGGCCAACACCTACCTCTTCCACCACCCAGAATACAAAGCACAGATTCAAAATTGGATCATTACTTTAATGAAAAGAAATCTGAAGAAACTTCTGTTTCCACTCTCTGGACAGCTCACAAAGCCGTAATTAGAGGACAGATGATCCAACTAAATTGCAGACTAAAGAAAGCTAAAATAAAGGACACAGAAAACAATAAAAAAAATGTAATCTCTACAAACAGCCAAAATACATTCCCCGAAAGATGATACACGCAGAGAAATATTACGTCTACAAATTGAATTGAAAACCTTACTAACTTCAGAGTACGACAAGATTATTCTAATTACCAGAGCCAGCTGTTATCATTGCATGGACAAACCATCAAAACTATTTGCCAAAAAATTAGAGTACATAGAACTAAAACTAGAATCATTCAAATAAAAAAATAATAATATAATAATATAATCTATTATATAATAGAGATATAATAATCTGCAGAAACCCCAAGGATATATCTGAAGTATTTGCTGTCTTTTATAAGAAACTATACAATTTAAAAGACAACCCAATGGAGATTCTCCCTTCAAGGAGTGAAATTAACACATTTTTGAACTCTATTGAACTCCCCTCCCTCACTACTGAAGATTTGAATTTACTAAATTCCCCCTTCACAGAAAAGGAAATCTCGACATCCATAGATCCATTGAAAAAATGCAAGTCCCCTGGGCTCGATGGTCTTCCCAAGGATTATTACTAAGACTTTAAAGATACCCTTATACCCGACCTCACTAAACTGATAAATTCAACAACTACTAACCATGATTCCCTTCTTCCAGAAATGCACGAAGGGGAAAGGAGATACTGACAATGGCAGCAATTATAGACCCATTTCATTGTTATATTCAGATTTAAAAGTTATGGCCAAAACCTTAAGCCACCCCACTTCAGAAAATTTCTCCTGAACTTCTACCCAAAGGTCAGGTAGGATTTGTACCAGACAGGGAACTGCAGATGAAAGTCAAAGCGAGCAATCAATCTTATGTTTTTCATAGAGGAATCTAAAACACCTGCCCTAGTGGTCGCTGTAGACGCCGAAAAGGCATTTGACAAGAGCCCACTGGGGATTTCTATTTGAGACCATGAACAGATTTGGACTTGGGGGAGGTATTCTAAATTCTATTAAATCCCTATACACTAGTCCTTCAGCAAGGATGACGGAACGAGCAGGGTCTGGTCTGGGCCCCCCCGTGAGATGGCTACTTTGCCCCTTCACCCTGCTATGACGGATTGACTTAAAATTCTTTCTTTTACAGGGCAGACTTTGCTTATTTATACACAGGCACTGACTTGGCTAGTTACAGCCATTCGAGTGCATTTTGTGCACATTGTTGCCCTGGATTTAGAGATTATTTAGTCTTCCTATACCGACCCGAACGGGTAGAAGGGATCCAATTTATTAGGGGTACGACACATAATTGCAGATGTACTGGTGAATCATACTGGATTTTGTCACCCCATTATATTACTGTTTTAGTTGTTCTCTTTAACATCACACACACACGCGCACACACACGTTTACCGTTTTGCCCCTTTTAATTGATTTTAACCTTGTTTAGTTCTTTGTTTGCTTAACCTTAATAAAACATTTTGGTATATTTTCTAATATTGTGATCACTTATTTTTCATTTCTGCTTTTTTTGTTTAACTGGTATATATTTACCAGACAGTTGAGGCAGATCCTATGTGAGTAACACAAGTGGTGCCCTTGGCTCTCTCATTACTTGATCAAGGATTTTAACTAATAATACCTTGTCTGAAAACATAAATCTCACCAATGGTACTCGACAAGAATGTCCTCTTTCACCCACCCTATTCGACTTCATTATCAAGCCATTGGCTGAGAATATACATATGAATAATTTAATTAAGATCATAGCATTACATTCAAGACAATTCAAAATTTTGTTACTTGCTGAAGACATATTGATTACCCCAACTGATCCATTTAACTCTATCAGAAATTTACTCCCTACAATCAAAGAATTCTCACAAAAATCACATTATAAAAACAATTTATCAAAAACAAAGTTTACATTTTAATTTCGTTCCAAAACTGCTTGAAATATGCAAAGAGGAAATTTAACTTGTGTGGAAAAAGACAACCTAAGCTACTTAGGTATAAAACTTACAAAGCCTACATCTACAATTTTGACAGACATATTACAAACTATCCAAACGGACATTTTGCACTTAGCCAAACTAGAAATCTCCTAGTTAGGTAAAATCAACTCGTACAAAATGTGTCTTCTGCCCAAACTACTATACATCTTTACATCAATTCTCTATCAGTTCCAAAGAAATGGTTACACAAGTTAAAAAAACAACTGGTGGGGGGGGGCGTGTCCGAATGCTGTGCTGAGAGGACATGATGCAGGGAAGCTCCCGCTTACCATCAGCTTTACTTTTCAGTCCCTGCATACCTGCAGTATTTTTTTAACGACATGCCAAGGCCCCGCAACAATCATAAGTGGGCCCACTGGCACAGCAGACTGCACTGGAAGCATTCCTGGGCCTGGAACAGGCACAGGAGGAGGTGTAGGCACCATCTTCCCTAGTGCGTGGTACGGGAGAGGAGGCCACTTCATGCCGCACTTAGCTGCAGGGGGACACTCAGGAAGCGGGCCGTGGTAGCAATGAAGTAGAGGTGTGCAAGAATTCATCCAGGATCCAGCTGCCTGATGTGAGGTCTGGATCTCCAAGAGGCCTGGATGTTACCACTACAAACCCTGGCAATGAGGTACTTATGGAAAAGGTGGCTGGTCCCTCCTCATACTCCACATCCCAGGCTATGGGCATTTGTAAGACTGCGCCTGAACAGGGGGCTCCCAAGTGGAGAAGCACTCCGGACTTTCTTAACCCCAGCATGATCAGGTGGACTACTACCCCACTCTTCCTGCCACCAACACAGCCTCTATTCATTGCACCAGTCTGGAGGGAACCTGAAAGGGCTACCCCCACCTCCTATGGACTGGAAAACGTACTTGCCTCCTTCCTCTCTAAAGGTACAGTTACACACAGATATCTGTGCAGACATTGCTTGCAACTCACTGGTTGCAGTGAAATCATGGACACATTGTTCCATTTTGCTGCCGTGTACAAAATGTAACAATGTGTCCATGATTTCACTGCAACCAGAGATCTGCGAACAATCTCTGCATAGATATCTCTGTGTGTATTGGTACCTTAAAGTGATCCTGACCTCATAAATTGCATCCCCATGCTGTTTAAACCTGTCCCTGCAGCACCTTAAGTGCTTCCTAGACAACCCCTTCTCTCTAAATATCGATTTGGCAAAGTTTATAAAATCATCTTACATACCATGGAATCTGCGGCTTTTCAGAAGGCGTGCCCGCTTGCCGCTCCCCGTCGCCTCCTTCATGATTATTCACGCCCCGCTAGGCATGCTGCAGAGAGTGGAGCCGCGTCCTCTCCTACATTGGGCGGTATTCCCGGTATGACGAAAATCTCGTCATATCCGGGTTTACTACGTCAGTACACCCATTTGGGTGTACAGCCGACTTCGTGCTGCGAATGTGCATGCGCAAAGTCTGTTCTAGCCAGTTATGGGTGTACTGACGTAGTAAACCCGGATATGACGAGATTTTCATCATACCAAGAATACCGCCCATCGTAGGAGAGGACGCGGCTCCACTCTCTGCAGGACGCCCAGCGGGGTGTGAATAATCATGAAGGAGGCAGCGGGGAGCGGCAAGCAGGCACGCCTTTTGCGGCTTCTCAAATTCTGAGAAGCCGCAGATTCCATGGTATGTAAGATTTTACCTTTAGGTTTTATTAGGTCTATACGGGAATCCAGCATCCACAACGCGTTTCAACGCAACAGGCGTCTTTATCAAGTGATGGCCGGATTTTCCATAACAATTACTTATATACACAAACAACAATTCCCTCCCCTTGTTGTTTGTGTATATAAGTAATTGTTATGGAAAATCCGGCCATCACTTGATAAAGACGCCTGTTGCGTTGAAACGCGTTGTGGATGCTGGATTCCCGTATAGACCTAATAAAACCTAAAGGTAAAATCTTACTACAGCAGTGTCCTGGTCCCTGCCTGAGCGCTGATTCAATATCACTTCCTTGTTTTCTGCTACACACTTCTTCCCACTGGGAAGCGTGATACGCCTGCAGCTCGGCTCCCAGGACCTCGCAGACACTTACTGACACCCTCCCACAGCAGTCACGTGTACCGGACACCGGCGGCTCACGTGCACTACATCGAGCTCAGAGTCAGCGTGAGCACCAGTGGGATCGTCTACGGCTCTTCAACCTGTTGTGCGGTCGGCACAACAGGACTAGGTGAGCAGGGACCTTGTCACCCACCCTTATTTATAATTACACAGTGGCGCAACCTTTTTCTTTCTGTCTTTCCACATGGTATGTAAGATGATTTTATAAACTTTTCCAAATCGATATTTAGAGAGAAAGGGATGTCTAGGAAGTATTTAAGGTGCTGCAGGGACAGGTTTAAACAGCATGGGGACGCAATTTGTGAGATCAGGATCACTTTAAGGAAGACTTTAAAAACCTCATTAACGAGGTCAAGGACACCTGCAGGTCAGAGATAGATAGTGTAAAACATGATCTACAACACCTAAATGGCAGGATTGAGACCTTGTAGTGTCATGGCAATAAATAGTTAGTTAATAACCTATATAACTCTTATGTAAGTCATTCAGAAATCTTCCAGTGTACTAACAGCATGTTATGGTTATATAAACCTTTGCTCCTCCTTCTCTCCATATCCTCCCCCCCTTTCAGAATTCCACTGTCCTAGAATTAGCTGCGCAGAAGCTCTTATCAGAAAGTCCCCGGACCAAATGTACTAATCAAGGCTGAATTGAAATACTAACCCACAGAATATAATTGAATCTTCTCTTCAGAATAAAATGCAACACCCCTTTTAGTATCCCTTTAAGGAGCCGTATAAAACGGTCTACCCCTCCCTTAATAAAGGTCTTTGTCATTAAGCTCTACTTTGACTTGTTGTCAGCGTGGTTCTTACCGGTGGCGTGCACACACTTAAAGCATTAATTTGGCGGCAGACAATTAAGAGGACAGCCCACCCGAAAGGTGTGGAGGGCATCCATTATGGTAGGATGAACATGATGCCACCAGAAAGCATGTAGCAGAGTTGCATCAACTCATGTTATCGCAGCAAAAGGTTATGGAGGAAGTGCAGTCCCATTTGGAGAACCTTGACAGCAGAGGGTGCCCAGGTGTAATATACATGTGCGGGGAGTACCCGAAGCTGTGGACTCTGAATCCCCTGGGTCAATACTGCAGACCATCTTTAATGAGGTCTTTGGGGCTCCTTCTAACATCACCAAGCTGGACAGGGCACTGCAGCCTAAAAATATGTTGGCACAACCATGGGACATTATATGTTGCGTCCACGATTTTGCCAGTAAAGAGTTAATAATGTTCAAGGCCAGAATGGGGAACCATGCTCCCACATATAATGGCATGGAGGTCCAGCAGTACCAGACCTCTCCCATATTATCTTGCAGAAGCAGAGAAGACACATTAGGCCCTTGCTTGCGGTTCTGCAGGACCACCAGATACCATATCGGTATGGGTTCCCATTTACCTTGACCGCCAGGAAGCAGGGGAAATCAGCTACCCTACGCACCCCAGCAGATGTTCCAGCATTCTGCGAGGCCCTGGAGATACCAATTGTACACATACCACCCTGGATCTTGCACATCCCTGGAGATCCTCCGCCCCCAGTGTGGTCTAAAGTGGGAGGCGGCAGGCACAGGCCAAGGGGGAGGGCGGGGGAGAGGTGGGAATGCCGTGTCTTCCCCTCACCTTCGCTGAGGATGCCTTCTGTTCGAGCTTATGTCATCCGTTGTGTTTGTGGGGTTAATGTTTGCTGTTCGCTGTCAGACTCATTGGCTCTCCTGGTCAATTTCGGCAGCTCCTTCCATAGGGTATTCATGTTTGGGTCCAGTGGGGTGGTGGTTAGCGGGAGCTTCATTCAGTTTTTCGCACCATGACTACCATTTTGGTGTAGTTGCTCACTGGACTGGACTCAAATTTTCTGGATACTACCCACTCATCCCACTGTAGGGACTCTCCCGGGAACAATGAAGGGTTTTTCCTTTTTCTTTGCCCAGTGTGGCCCAAGTATACCCTCTCGGGAGATCCCTGACCAGGTTAAATCCCAGGTAATGTTGATTGTTGGTTTTGTAATTTGTTTGTTCATCTTGTTTCAAATTTCTTTCATTGTTTGTCCTTGTCTCCACTTTCCCTTAATGTTCTTCCCTTTTGTGTTTTTCCAGACCCTGCTCATCTCCTTGGCACAAACCAAGTTAGACATCAGATGGTCTGTCAGTCCTGCTGCGTTAACTCATGGGTTACTGCATACATACAGGTAAACTCGAGAAATTCGCTTCATCACCCCCATTACTCTCTCAATATAGCTCATATTACATCCCTTAATGTGAGGGGTCATAACTCCCCCTGTAAGGCTGGCTTCACATTGCGGCGTGATCTGGTCCGGGGCTGTCAGGGGTGACATGCAACGTTTTTGGATCCAGCAGAAAAATCCCACTTCTCCAGGATTCATCCGGCGAGATGGCAGCCGGATGGCAGATAACTGCCATCCGGCTCCATCCTGCTCCGTCCGGCCCGATAGTATCCTATGGAGCAAAAATCCGGTCCCGGGCTGTCACCCCGGACCGGATCACGCCACAGTGTGAAGCCAGCCTAAGAGGAAACTAGTTCTTCAGGAGATTCATTCCTCTAAAGGGCAACATTGCGTTCCTACAAGAAACGCACTTTGACTCTTTGAGCTCATTTAAATTTGTGGCACACAATTTACCTCATCAATATTCGGCTTACTTGGATTCTAAGAGGGGGGTGGTGACTCGGATAGCTCCAAATTGCCCTATGCAGGTCACCACTTCTCACATAGACTGTAATGGTAGATATGTGGTTTTGGAGGCTCTCTTGGGAGGTTTCCATCCTATTTTAGCCAACATATACATGACTATCAGATTTCCCTTCTGAGGGGGATACTCTCTTTGATTGGGGGGCTTCCTCCTGCAGCCAGGGCCGGTTTTAGGCAAAGTGGGGCCCTAGGCAAAAGTTTAAAGTGGGCCCTAAATGCTCAGGCCACTTTCACATCTAATGCTTTGCTGCATTTTGCTCAATTTGCATTTCCATGTGTTTTTACCGCAAAAACGCATCAAAACGCATGCGTTTTTGTTCCCTTTGATTTTAATGGAAACACATGCAAAAACGCATGTAAAAACGCATGTGCGTTTTCAAAAACAGAAAACGCATGCGTTTTTGCCAACGCTGCCCAAAACATCGGGGAAGACGTTTTGTGCTGCGTTCGCAAAAATGCATGCGTTTTGCGTTTTTGAAAATGCACATGCGTTTTGCATGCGTTTTTACATGCGTTCCCATTGAAATCAATGGGGGAAAAAACGCTAGCGTTTTTAATGCGTTTTTAGCGGTAAAAACGGCTAGAAAGGCAAATTTAGCAAAACGCACACCAACCTTAGATGTGGAACAGGCCGTAGTTATATGGTAAGAGTGACTTCATAAGTTGATTATCTAGGTCAGAATAAGAACATACTGAACATCATTTTTATTTCAATCATAAAAAAAACAAAACAGAAATTTGTAAAAAAAAAAAAATATTTTTTTTTTATTTTCCGAGACCCATGATGTTTTAATTTTTGAAGATACATAGATATGTGAGGGCTTACTTTATGTGCCCTGAGCTGACATTTTTACTGATCCCATTTTGAGTCAGATACAACATTTTGATCGCCTTTTATTGCATTTTATTGTAACAACGTGGTGGCCTAAAAAACATAATTCTGGCGTTTTTATTTTTTTCCCATTACGCCATTTACCAATTGGATTAATTTGCTTCATATATTGATAGCTTAGATTCTTACGAACGCAGCGATACCAAATATGTGTATTTTTACATTTTTTTCACTGTTTTATTGCTATTTTCAGTTCAGCTCCTTTGGGGGCCCCTAAGAGAGTGGGGGCCCTAGACAACTGCCCAGTCTGCCCCCCCCTAACGCCGGCCCTGCCTGCAGCAACAATACTGGGTGGTTATTTCAACCTCCCGTTTTCGGAGACTTCCGATAGACTCTCTGTCGGGGTCATCCGCCCTTTGAGGCTTTATGGAAGTTATCCTTAAACTTCTGGAAGATTATTGGATCTGAAGCCCTATATGATGCTTGGAGGGTGGACCAACCAGGAGAGAAGGCCTTTTCTTTCTTTTCACACCCCCACCAGATCCATACCAGGATTGATCATTTCTTTGTAAACTCCCTTTTGCTGAGGTGCCTGGAGAGGGTGGAATTGGGTTCCATTACATGGTCAGATCATGCTCCCCTGATTTTGGATCTTGGGAGAGCCACAGCCCTGCCTTGGTCCGGCCACTCTCAGTTGAACGAATCCCTGCTCAAAGATCCCATCATCAGGACCTCCCTCCTAAACCAGCTTGTGGAATAATTCCAGCTCAACATGGACTCTGTTTCTTCACCGTCAGTTCTATGGGAGGCTCGTAAAGCGTTGATGAGGGGTCTTTGTATCAGGGAGGGTGTCAGAGCCAAAAAATCTGTTGAGGCTTGGAGGGTCTCCCTGGCCACTCAATTGAAACTTCGGGAGAGGGAGCTCTTGCTATCTCCCTCTCTGACCATTTTGAGGGAGGTTATCAGACTTAGAGAGAGTTTGAAGGATTTGGCAATGAGGGGAGCCGAGAAGCTATTGACATTTTCTAAGCAAAAGTTCTACAAAAGAGGCAATAAAGCTCATACTGTCCTTGTTCGCCAGCTAAAGGAGCATTCCATAGCTTCCTGTCCCCAAGCTCTACGTGATGATAAAGGGGTCATCCAATGTTATCCTGACGCCATAGCAGAGAGCCAACATCTCAGCGGTTATGGCCAGGAGCAAATTGTTCAAGATTTCACTATTCGCGGATGATGTCCTCCTCACGCTCACCAATCTCCATATATCTCTTCCAAATCTCATGCATTCATGCGTACTCTGAAAAATTATGGAGATCTCTCTGGCTGCAAAATCAATTCAAGTAAAACGGAGGCCATGCTACTGAACATTCCTCCCCCCTTCCACCCGAGATGTTGGACCACTTACGTCTGAATTTTAAATTTCGTGAAAGTTGGATGCTGTGAAATATCTGGATGTTAATATAACTTCCTCTTATGACACTCTCTATAAATGCAACTTTTCATCCCTTTATAGAGACTTAAAATCCTGTTTGAATAAGTGGTCATTGCTTCCTCTTTCCTGGGTGGATCAAATGGCGGCGGTTAAGATGAGCTTACTCCCCAAATTGTTTTACTCCTTCGAGACACTACCAGTTATGGTCCAGTAGCCGAGCTGAAATCTCTTCAGGCAGCCATTATATGGTTCATTTGGCGTAACAAGCGCCATAGAGTGGCCAGGGGGTCCTGACAACCCATAAGTCTAAAGGGGGGCTGTCATTCGAGGATGTACTTAAATATTACTGGGCCACCCACCTTAGGAGAATCCCTTGTTGGGCATCCCTTTGGGCCTACAGCAAGTGGAATGAGTTGGAGAAACTGTGGATTGCCCCAATACACCACAATTCCCTTTTGTGGTTGCCGGGCAAGGGTGACTCTCTCCTTCCCCTCTTGGGCCCAATGCAATTTACATGGGATCTCTGGTTTTCCAGTACAAGGAGGTTTGCTCTTACATCACACTGTTTCCCCTTGGTGTCCTTCCTGTACCAACCACTACTTCAAAGTAGTCTAGAATCTGCTATTGTTCGCCCTTGGCTTAAAGCAGGATTGTTTAGACTTGTGGACATTATAGATGGGAACACCATGCAGATTCACTCCTTTGATTTTCTTAAATGTCACTTTTCCCTCTACAAACAGGAATTTTACCAATACTTACAAATTAGAGACCTAGCTAGCTCTCTGTTTGGCAGAGTGGGAGCCTCTAACTCTACGGAATTTGAGAGGCTCTGTAGAAGGGCCACGGACACCAAGGGTTTAATTTCTGAAATTTTCCTCAGGATCAGTCTAGTGGGACCTTTTCATATATGCGTAGGTGGGAGTCCTATTTGGGGAGATGGATTTCCCCTCGAGAGTGTGCTGTCATTGGGAGGAATGCCTCCAAATCATTGGTGTGTACCCTTTACAAGGACAACATTTACAAAATTCTAATGTTTTGGTACCACACACTGGAATTCGTCCACAAGTTGGATCCATCTATCCCCGCCACCTGTTGGCGGTGCGGAGGGGGCACTTGGTCTCTCCTCCACTTATTCTGGTCATGTCTGAAGATTCTTCCCTTTTAGGATCAAGTTAGAGTCCTTATTAAAGTATTGTATGCTGATCTTGAACTTGATCCTTTGGGGTATCTTGGGCTCTGGGGCAAAGGGCATGGGCAAATTGTCTTCAGATTAATGTGTTATTTCCTTACTGGGGCCAGGTGTTTAATTGCACGATGCTTGAAACAGACGAGCGCCCCGTCGCTCCAGAGCCTCACGAGTAGAATCTTGGACGTCAGACGTCTGGAACACCTTACAGCTTTGTTGAATGAATCGGTGGAACGCTTCTTGGCGGTATGGTCCCCGTGGGATTATTTTGCAGCAGGTGCAAACCTTAAGGATTCCTGGTCTTGAGAGCAACTACCTTCCCTCCATACCTTTCCTAGTCCTTCCCCTCCATACCTCTACCCTTATGTCTTGTCTATGTCCTTTCAATATACATGGTTTATGGTAGTTATGTTTTTTTTTTCTTCTGTCTTTATAACTCTTGTTATGGACTCATGATTTACTCACTGATCTGTACAACCTTGCTCTTGTCCACTAGAAGGTCTTGCCCGCCTGACTAGGGATCCGGGATCATGCCCACCCCCATTTCTTTTCTGCTTGGCTGTACTAATATGCAGGTCAGTCCTATCACTATATTTCTATTTCAGTTTTGTTTATATGCTCCATGTGCACTCTTGTTATTATTACTAAACGCCCAATAAAAATGTGTGGTTACTTTTACCTGGGACAGATGAGAACCTAGAGTAGCTAGATCCATATTCGAAAAAAGGAAAAAAAGAGGTCTGGCTCTTCTCAAAGCAAGATCGCTGGTGAGGTCAAAATTTGTGACTCAGCAGCGATATCGTTACCGATCTCACTTAGTGTGACGGGGGCTTAAGCTAGAGGTGGAGGGAGAGTGTGGACAGGTCAACTTTGGTAGCTCTAGAGGAATCTAGGAATAAACGTGGCTTACTAGGTTCAGTAGTTATCTCTTACCTTTGTGACCAAAAGAAGCGACTACCCAGAGAGGCTATGGTCAAAGCAGCCATACAATCTCGGAGAACTGTTCTTACTAGATCAATTAAAAGTCATTCTGTCTTTCTTCCAATTTGGATATCACTTGAAATCTTAGAACACATTTTGCCTAGAATAAACAGAGTCATGGAAGAAAGTTGGGATTAGAAATATTTTGGATATAATCAACAAAAAGAAGAACCTGATCTCTTTTCAACTTCTGAAAGTCAAGTACAAACTGAAAGACTCAGAGGAAAAGACGTGGAAAAAATTCAGGATATAATTGGAGCCCATACATTTAAAGTTTTATTTACCCCCAAAACATATCCCAAATGGTTAGGCACCCAAAAAATTTTATTTTTGGAAAACAGGAAATCTATACCAAAGCTTTCACTGATTTTTATGTAATTTGGTGGCTGATTACAAAAATGACCTCCATTTTTTTCCATCACGTAAGGATTTTTGTAAAACCAAGATCGATATTTTTGCTAAAATCCTATTTAAAAAGGAATTCTGTCTAACAATTGTACATGTAATATCTGGCAACAGTGGTTATTATCCATTTAAATTTATGTATAAGTATACCGAGGCCCCCCTGCTGGCACATGGCCCCCCCATCAGTATACAGAGGCCCCCTGCTGGCTCATGGCAACACCATCAGTATACAGAGGTCCCCTGCTAGCACATGCCCCCCCCCCCTTCAGTATACAGTATTCAGTTTTACAAAAAAATCCTTACATGATGGAAAAAAATGGAGGTCATTTTTGTAATCAGCCACCAAATTACATCAAAATCAGTGAAAACTTCTCTTGTATTTTTCAAAAAACATTTGGGGAAAGGAGCTCAAAAATTGTTATCGTTAGCTATTGTCACGTGACCTCGTTCCTTCAGACATCGTTCTGTTGTCACATGCAAGGATATCGTTAACGATCTTAAATTTGGCAACGCTCCAGCTATTTGGAGAAGAATGTATGAATGATTTTACAGAGTGGCAGGAATAGGAGAAATATGAACGACATCGTTCAAAAAGGTGTCACACTGAACGATGTTGCTGCTTCCCAGAACGTTAATTGGACGACGAACGATAGATTTGAGGTCCGGATCTCAATTTTTGATGACCATTGCAACAATTTTTCCTTCTTACATCGTTTGTTTACACTCAACGAAGCACTAATGATATTTTTTGAACAATCTTGTGATCTGTGATGTTTCAACGATATCGTTAATGAGATCCTAGCGTGTGAAGTGGCCTTAACACACATGTCCTGGGGATGCAAATTTCTTAGACCATACTGGAAACAGATACAAATGCTGATTAACAACATTACTGGACTAAATATCAGCCTTACACCAGAACTACCGTTACTACTTATAGGGATTAAAAACTCCCAAAAAATTACAGACCTCTAATAACCCATATATTACTCACAGCCAAAAACATCATCACGACTCACTGGAGAGATCCTTCTCCTCCCACTGTCCAAGAGACCATGGAGAAAATTGCAAATCACAACACCAATGAATTCTCTTATGCACTTAGAAATAATATCCATAATAAATACCAACAAAAATGGGAGGATTGGAATTCTTATATGCTCTCACCTAAACCCATCAGAGACCAGAACGTGACATAAATCTCAGAAACTAACTTTCACCCTACTGCATACAGAGAAACAAGTTAGCTATTTAGATGAGATGCTTAAGACAGTCTACTATATAATTGTCCAATGTTGTCTGTGTCACGGAAATCGCGCGACAGAGGCCGCTCATTGGTGCCCGCCAGAGGCTGTGTGACACCCCCGGCTCCATCTTGCCCACCCCCCAGCTCCATCCTGCCCTGCTCGCTCCATCTTGCCCCGCTCGCACCATCCTGCCCCACCGGCTCCATCCTGACCCCCCGCCACTATCCTGCCCCCCCGCCACCATCCTGCTCCCTCCGCCCCATCCTGCCCCCTCCGCCACCATCCTGCCCCCTCCGCCCATCCTGCCCCACTTGCTCCATCCTGCCTCCAGCCCCCACCATCCTGCCCCGATGCTCCATCCTGCCCTGATTGCACCATCCTGCCCCCCGCGCTCCATCTTTCCCCTCCCGCTCCATCCTGCCCCCTCTGGCTCCATCCTGCCCCCCTGGCTCCATCCTGCCCACACCCGGCTCCATCCTGCCTCGCTGCTCCATCCTGCCCCGCTCGCCACCATCCTGCCGCTCGCCCATCCTGCCCCGCTCGCACCATCCTGCCCCCCCTCGGCTCCATCCTGCCTCCCCCCGGCTCAATCCTGCCCCCCAGCTCCATCCTGCACCCCCCCGCTCCATCCTGCCTTGCTTTCTCCATCCTGCCCCCACCGGCTCCATCCTGCCCCCCTTGCTCCATCCTGCCCCCACCCGGCTCCATCCTGCCCCCCCAGTTCCATCCTACCTTGGTCGCCACCATCTTGCCCCGCTCGCTCCATCTGCCCCCCCGCCACCATCCTGCCCCACACGCTCCATCCTGCCCTGCTTGCCTCGATCCTGCCCCCCGCCACCATCCTGCTCTTCCGGCTCCATCCTGCCTCGCTCACTCTATCCTGCCCCGCTCACTCCATCCTGCCCCCCCACCACCATCCTGCCCACCCCCAGCTCCATCCTGCCCCGCTCGCACCATCCTGCCCCATCCTGCCCCCCACCACAATCCTGCCCCCCCACCACCATCCTGACCCGCTCGCTCCATCCTGCCCCGCTCGCCACCATCCTGCCCCCTCATCCTGCCCCCCCCCCTCTGCCACCATCCTGCTCCTCCGGCTCCATCCTGCTCCTCCTGCTCCTCCTGCTCCATCCTGCCCCCCCGCCACCATCCTGCCCCGATTGCACCATCCTGCCCCCCCCAGCTCCATCTTGCCCCCCCAGATCCATCCTGCCCCGCTCGCTCCATCCTGCCCAGCTCACTCCATCCTGCCCCTACGCCACCATCCTACCCCCCGCCACCATCCTGCCCCGCTCACCACCATCCTGCCCCGCTCACCACCATCCTGCCCCGCTCACCACCATCCTGCCCCCCCCCCTCATCCTGCTCCACCCTGCCACCATCCTGCTCCTCCTGCTCCATCCTGCCCCGCTCCCTCCATTCTGTCCCGCTCCCTCCATTCTGCCCTGCTCCCTCCATTCTGTTCCCCCAGCTCCATCAGCTGATCAGTTTCCCAGGCAACGACGGGTCCTAAAGGCCTGTAGGACTTAGAAGACGGAGGTGGAGCGAGCCGTCGGACAGGCGAGTATGTTCTTGCTCCGCCGCCTCCATCCTTCCCCCCCTCCGGCTCCATCCTGCCCCCCCTCCGGCTCCATCCTGTCCTCCCCTCCGGCTCCATCCTGTCCTCCCCGCCGCTTCCATCATGCCCCCCGGCTCCATCAGCTGATCAGTTTCCCAGGCAACGACGGGTCCTAAAGGCCTGTAGGACTTAGAAGACGGAGGTGGAGCGAGCCGTCGGACAGGTGAGTATCCTCACTGAGGATTTTTTTACTTTTACTGTGGAGGAGCGGGTGGCCGTGGGGAGCGGATTATCGCCATATACTATAGTGCTGCTATACATGTACTGTAATGTACCGCCATATACTATAGTGCTGCTATACATGTACTGTAATGTACCGCCATATACTATTGCGCTGCTATACATGTACTGTAATGTACCGCCATATACTATAGTGTTGCTATACATGTGCTATAATGTACCGCCATATACTATAGTGCTGCTATACATGTAATGTAATGTACCACAATATACCATAGCGCTGCTATATATATATATATATATATATATATATATATATATATATAGTTCACTCACGTTGACTTAACAAGTTCTGTCAGTCACAGTATGTCAACTACAGTACATACATAATCTAGAATACCCGGTGCATTAGAATCGGGCCACCATCTAGTTAAGATATATACACCAACCCTTTGTAGTGAACTTCCAAAACTTTGTAAATAGTTACTTACACAATTTTTTTCCATTGAAATAAACCAGAATGTTTTCCTAATGTCTAATCATTACGCATTAGTCATTTATTACTACTTGGACTATATATAATTGGTTTCACTTATGTACATTAAACTATTGCAACAGTTTTATGGTACTTTAATTGTAAATGTTAAAATCTTAATAAAAATCACATGAATGAGGAGGCCAACATGGCCACACAAAAAAGTATTGGTTTACTCTCTGATACCTCAGCAGTGTGGGAATTGGGGCAAAGCTTTTTCTCATTTTGTGACCCGTGAATCGAATCTCAAAGTGTTTGAATTTGCATGAAAATGTGAACTTCAGGAAATCCACCTGAAACTCGGATCATTCATGGATCGATCCACTCATCACTTTTTAATTAGTTTCTTTTTGTTCTTTATCTTTTAGGACTTTTGTGAAAATGTGACTTTATTTTAAGTTAAATTTATATAAAGTATCCAGAACTATAACAAATATTCTAGATGGTTCACAAACTTTTAAATATCACTGTATACCATGTATATATACATTTATGGATAATTCTAGCAAAGGCCTTTTTAAAAGAAATAAATGAACATATTCAAGTGGAGTTTAATTTTACTTGAATTGTACAAAAACGCATATTCGCCAAAATTTTGTTTTTTTTGTGATTGAATTCCCTGCAAATTCAGTAAAACAGCGACCATTAGCTGCTTTTTTCCTGAACCGTAAAGATCCATGAAAAGGTTAAAAGAAATCCATATATTCACCTCACCGCTCACCTTTCCATTGAGTTCTGTACATGCGCATGTAAGATCATGGCGCACGTCACAGCCTATGGCTTGTGCAGAACATACCCAGAGCCAGAATCCCCAGTCTACAGAGAGGCCAAAATGGTAAGCGGCCAGGTGAACATAAGGTTTTTTTTTTTTAACTTCTGATGTTTATTATGCTCTACAGTCACGAGAGACCCCCATAGTATTGTAATTACATTAAATTGGCAATAAATTACTGCTTTACAAATCAAATATCATGAAAAAAATCCACACTAACCCTCACATTAAAATTCTGTCTAATCCGCTCATTTCTATTTTTCACCCATAAGGTATAATAAGCTCGATAGACTACAGTATGGGAAAACTTTAAAAGTTTAAGTGACTAAGAACTGAAGTTGACATTAGAAAACCCCTAGAAGCCTAGATAGAAAGACACTCTAGTGATGGGCGAGCATTACCACGTCCTGGTGCTCGGTACTCAAGTCATAATGAGCAGTAAGAAACTCGGACGGGTTCGATTCGAGTAACGTGTGTAATGGAAATCAATTAGAAACTCAAGTATTTTTCCAGAAGATCTTCCCGGAAAATGCTCAAGTTCTCCACCAAATTCTAATTTAATTAGTACATGAGTCAACCCCTTACGAGCATCCAACTGCGCATTAAAACTCGAGTACTGAGCACCCAAACATGGTAGTGCTTGCTCATCACTAATAATTGTTAGAAGGTAAAAGGGTATTACCCAGCTAAATATTAACATCTTTTACATGATTTGCTTGATATTACCAGCACTATAAGTGTCAGAACTTCATTTTTCTTCACTACCTGTATGCATTCTTGCTGCTACTATCCAACGGTTTGCTTGCCTCAAACTGGAAAGGTGTCTTCAAATGGAGTTTCAGATTTGGCTTCCTATCCATAGCCATGTTGCAAGACTTGTT
This sequence comes from Allobates femoralis, assembly GCA_033576535.1. Taxonomy (NCBI): domain Eukaryota; kingdom Metazoa; phylum Chordata; class Amphibia; order Anura; family Aromobatidae; genus Allobates; species Allobates femoralis. The sequence goes on from JARQOC010000010.1 coordinate 156,781,022, forward strand.
AAAGGATCGATATTGACTTTTTAGGATTGCTCCCTCAATTAGGCTGCGCCCAAAATCACGTCCTCTTCCTTCTGAAGAGGCTCATTGCATATTTGAATTTACAGTGGAACATTGCAATGTCTACAAAAGTCCTCTTCCTTCTAAAGATACTGCATACTTAAATTCTCAGATTAGCAGTGCATGGCCTATATGTCTCCTTGTGGCGGCTTGGCATTCTGCAAAAGAAGAAATGGTAATTATTCCTAATTAGAATCCCACTCAGAGGCTTCTCATCTAGACAAGCAAGATCTCCTGCTTTGCAGTGAAGGGACCAACACCCCCAAACATGTGTCTGCAAATGGAGTTTTTGGCTTGACCTCTTATCCTAAATCATGTGGCAGGGCTGTTAAAGGGTCCATATTGACTTTAAGGTTTGCTAATTCAAATAGGTGGTGTCAGAGGTCAAGTCCTCTTCCTTCTGAAGAGACAATTTGCATACTAAAGCACCAGTCCAGAGTTTTTTTATTACTGATGGAGTGGTGTTTTATATTGAAGTCCTCTGCCTCTTCTATAATACTTATCCTCTTGTGTTTTCATCAATTTTTTAGCACCACATCGCACCACCACTTTTTCTCTCTGTAATATGCCTCTACACATTTTTGTTTCACAGGAGGGCAGAAGCAGACAAAGTCAACCCCCATTGTACATCCTGTAATACGTCTCCATGTCTCTACTGAGACAGATTACACTTGACAACAGGCAGTGGTCAGTAAGTTATGTAACAAGGAGATCCATACATACTGCCAATATGCTGTCATCCGATATTCCTCTCGGAATCTACTTGGGGTCATGGCATCTTCTGACACTGTTCACACTGTGGAGTCTGATAAGCAACCTAGTGCTTCTTAAGGCCCCGTTACACGGTACTACATCATTAATCATCGCCGATACGTCACGGGTTTGGAGGCGTACCAGCGACGTCGTTGCTACCTCGTTGCGTGTGACTCTGGCAAGTTGCTACAATAAATCGTTGGATCGGAGTTGACAGGTTTACCAACATAACAACTAGTCCTCAATTATAATATGTCACTCCAAACAAACTTTTACTAACTGAGAGAAACCAAAGTTTCAATCAAGGAATGAATTTTTCCAATCAGATCAAGATATTATCAATAATTGAATCTTTATTATCAAAAAAGTAAAATCAAAAACAGAGCTACATTACAGGAAAAACCACATAGCACAACAAACAAGCTTTGGTGCTTTTTTGTAAAAAAATAGTGGTCCAGTTTAGTTTAGATGTATCAGCTGCTAATGAGGATGAAGATCGGGCTTTCATTTTATATGTTATTTTAATATTTATTTATTTTTATATTTTTATATTTTAATATAGGTTGACTTTTTCTCCAGTAGAGAGATGTTGGCAGTAATTTGGAGATTATGAAAAGGAAGATCGGCTGCTTTTACGATTAAGAATTCATTGTAAATGTGATTTATTGCTGTATATATATTTTTCTGTATTTTATTATGTATTTTTATTAATTTTTATATGCTGCAGTATTTGCTTTATCTCTATGAGATAATATAAATTTGTTAGGATAGTCACTTCACATTGGGATTATAATATTGTCATATGTATGTATTTAATTTTTTATTTTATTTATTATATTGAAATATTGTTGTATATATTGCACCAGTTATATTAACATAGGTTTTTGGATCAATTTAATTCACAGCACTAAGCACTTTGAGAATTGATATAGTTACTTATCATTGTCTACTTCTGTTTTAGAAGTAGTTAATCTTAATTAAGCACTTCTCTATAGATTTATATATTCTTACAACTACCATGACAACTGCAGCCATTAGTTTAGAATCCGGGCTTTGATAGTGGTAATGCCGGTCATGTGATTAGCATCACGTGACGGTCGCCCTGGATACAGCAATAACTTTGTTCCTCTCCTCATTGTCTCACTAGTGCGCGTATGCGATCGGGCTCCTATGACGGGACGCGCCTTTCTTCTGGCGGATAGATACTGCGTGTTTACACACGCTGCCGCCGGAGGGCGCGTCTTACGTCTGGAGGCTCGATCTCGCCGCGCCAATGGCAGTGAGCCTTTCTGGATGACGTACAACATATGGGGATATAAAAAGCCCATGCTGCCTCATTTTGGCACGCCCCCCGGAAGAAGCTCTATAGCGAAACGGTGTAGGGTGGGAAGCCCAGGCACAGCGTCCCTTCTAAACAGGTAAACTAATACTTATTTCTTTGCTGTCTGTGATCAGGGTACCTCCGATAGCCACATATACTCCATAGGTTCTGCCCCCTGTTGAGATTTAAACCTTAACTTTAGGGAATGATAGGCACCATATATAGATCCTATGAGAAGCGGTCTAAGGTGCTTGTGATATATATGGATGTATGGCTTGAGGTATTTCCTAGTCTACAGTGATCTTATGTGCAATATCTGTACGGAACCTGTATTTTTGAAGGTTGTTTGTTGTGCTATGTGGTTTTTCCTGTAATGTAGCTCTGTTTTTTATTTTATTTTTTTGATAATAAAGATTCAATTATTGATAATATCTTGATCTGATTGGAAAAATTAATTCCTTGATTGAAACTTTGGTTTCTCTCAGTTAGTAAAAGGTTTACCAACATGTTGGTACTTGAACTGTCTCCTTGATATCTACACGTGTGACATCTCACCAGCAATGTTGAAATGATGTCAAAAACGACCACGCGCTCACGAGATTGTTGCCAACATCATTTTAATGTCGTGCCATGTAATGGTACCTTTAGTTGCTGAGCCAGAGTTAGGGCAATGGCTGTATTGTGGTCACTGGCCATCAGTCTTGCAGGAGTTAACTGCCTGATGGCTGGTAATGTGCTGCTGGAGTTTCAGGTTGCTGCTATCTTATCATAGCTGTCTCCACCCTTTAAGTATGGTAGAGCCCAGTCTCCTATACCGATAATAGCTTTAGCTTTATTCCAGAAATATTGGTCCTGTGGCAAGGTGTTTCAGTTCTTGAGAAACCATTGCTTGTTTAGTGTATGGTGGAAATTTCCTTGTAGTTTATCCCCTTTACTTCTCCCTGATCACATATTGTCTTCTTCCCTTGTGTAGGAGTGCAGTGAGTGTGAGTTTTGTTTTTCCCTTGTCTGTCTTTATCTGTGTGTTTCATCACTTCCCTGCTCTAGGGGGAGGTGGAGTGTGAGTCAGTTCAGGGCTAGTTAGGAGCAGGGCCAGGGTGGAGACTCAGACCTCACCACTAACAGGAGTACCTCTGAGATATGGTGAGTTTAGGGCTCCCTAGCTTGAGGGAAAGACCAGGCACCCCAATTCCCCTTGTACCCATAGTCATCGTGACATTTGTAGAGAACAATTTCAGGGATAACATTTTTTTCAGATGCTATTTTTGATTAAAATGATTTGCAGATTACCTATACAGCACATTCTTATCAAATGGGATCGAGCTGTCTGAAAATACATTGATGATGTATAATAATGGCGTGTTCATGAAATTTCAGACCCCTGTGCCTGGATCTAAATAATCTACATCTCCTTTAAAAACAAAGAAATACTTCATGGGAGAAGATAAATATGATAAAGTTGGAAAATATTGCCCAATGTGAATATATCACTAGATTACACTTGTTTTGTTTTGCTGCAATTTATAATAAAGAAAACAGCAAACATTTGGCTTTGACCCTGTAATAGGGAGACTGAACATTAGAATAATTAATAACATGTAAGATACATTCTCAGGATGGGATGCCAAGAACAACACAAATACAAAGAGAGATGCTTTAAATACTTCTTAATTAACTCCATGGGACTTAGCATTTTGCCACTGACTATACAGCAGATCAGACATGTACAGATGTCATAAATAATGAGATATAGAATGAACAGGAAAAGGTAATTTAATTGGCAGTAATTTACTAAGGGAGATGAAGTAATGAAATCTATATAGCATTTATATGCAGGTGCAGATTACCTATGTATTAACATAATATATTATTTTCATATCCATCATTTTATACTATTTTCTAAGATCGCATTTCTACAGATGTAGCACAAATTATAGAATAATATTTTGATTTGCCAAAAATATTGAAAATCCATATTGACACAAGAAGCTACCTAGTCCTCTAACAAGAGGGTACTATGGTAAAGCATATGTATAACAGTCACCATATAGGGGTGCTCACTCGCTTTTGCCGGTCTCAAGAGGTAGCACATGACACAAATGTCGTCCAAACATTCCATTGGGTTTATTTCATAGCACATAAACCGTACATGAAACATAAGGTGCTTACCGTCAGCTGTACAGGCAATATAACATAAATGTCCACAAGATACTACTGACCCTAGTCAGTCTTCACATGAATTTCAAGTCCATAGTTTTGCTCTCGGCACGCTCCAAACACATGTAGTCTCACCACCATGTTTCACAGGAAGTACGTCCATCCAGGCCTTGGCTGACATCAGAGATGTGTGACCAGGGAGAAGTCACATCATGATATCAGCCGAGACACACCCACATCTCCAGCAATTTGCAAAATTAACCCTTGCTGTTAACTAGGCTGTGGCAGTACAAATACCTGCTATTTACAGTGCAGCTGACTTTGCCTGTGTAATACATACAACATATTCCACCCCTCTGCCCAAAGCCATTGGCTAGGGATGATTCAGGCTTAGTCATGTCATCTGTACAAGTGACGCCTCTGTGCGGACTACCCCACAAGAGAGGGCTGAATGTGACACTACAGAGACCTGAGAGAGGGCCGAAGGTGACACTGTTGAGACCCCACAGAGGGCTGAAGGTGATGTGACGAAATGGACCCTTTAATATATAATGTAGGAGGATTTCTTATTCATCCAGACATATCATATTGCATTTTGGTTTGTAAACTTGTAATGGTCAAAGAGAATTTCTTACAGTATTGTCATAGATTTCTGTGGTTCAAGTTTAGCTTGGTAATGTAATTATCTAACCTGTTTGTCATTGAAGGCCAGAGAACTTAATTATGCTAATCGTCCATTGTCTATTACCCTGTGAATGTTGATTGCATGTCCAGGGGCCCCAGCCACGATTGTTTAAGTGTCATTGGTTTGCAGACTGATTGTCTCAAACTAACATACCATTGTATCACTGCTAGCAATTGGATCAGCATTTGGATTGCAATAGGACTAAAATATGTTAAATGAGGATTGGAATTCAGCCAATGAAAAGACTGTGTTATTGCACCAATCCTGACGTCCCCAATATCCTACAATGAGGGCTGAGGGTATATAAGGAGGACTGTTCACTTTGACCAGTAGTTTGGAGATTGAAGATTGGAGTTATATTCTGTCTAGTGGCCTCAGTCTAGGGATTTTCGGTCCCGGCTAGAGGTCACTGGATTGGATACAGGCAGCTAATCGAGGGTCTTCGGATCCGGTTAGCGAGCCATAACCCTAGGCCTAGGCATTTCGGTGCCGACCAAGGGGATCAGAACACGGACTAAGGAACCACAAGGACTTCAGTATCGGATTATCGGATTCGGCTGTGATGACAGACTACATAAGGACAAGGAAGCAACCCAGGTTGGGACGATACAGTCACCTGGCTACAGACTTTGCCGTGCTGCATTCTAATTCCTGGTGAGCCAGCGGAAGGGTGAGACTCTGTCGCCTGTTACATTTATGTGTTGTGCTTGGTTATGCGTTATATGCTGTTAACTGTTTGGGGATCCAATAAAGCCTTGATATTGTGATTCCCTGACCCTGTGTTGTCTGAGTAGTGTTTCGCCCACGGTTAAGGAGCTCGGGCGTTCAGTTGGGGATGAGCCCTGGTCCACGCTGTCTTTGTAAAGGCGGCTGGGCCTGCGGACGAGAGCGCCCCCTGACCCCCGGGTCTCCACAGGTGACACTGCTGAGACCCAACAGAGGGCTGAAGGTGACACTGCTGAGACCCAACAGAGGGCTGAAGGTGACACTGCTGAGACCCAACAGAGGGCTGAAGGTGACACTGCTGAGACCCAGGTGAAGACAGGGGTTGCAAACGTGGAAGAAGCCATGGATGGAGTAAGGTATGAAGCTCAACCTCGAGTGATGAAAGCCCAACCAATCCAGAGGATGGAAGAAACGAGCTAAGGAGGGTCAAGGAGACAGTACAAGTATCAGCTATTTACAGTGCAGCAGACTTTGACTGTGTAATACATACCACAGTACCTATAGAGCTTATATTACATAGATAGCAAACCCCAATAATGTCCTCCAGTGTTAGAATCTAAGATATGAAGAATAACTTTCTCAAATATTAATATTGTAGACTGCAGTAAATTAAAGTCTCAAAGGGAGACAAACAGGAAGCAACCCATCTCCTACAGGGGTATTCAGATGTCATGGAGGGGAGACTCATGTCATTGTCTGCTCAAAGGTGGCTTCCCTAACAATAACAGTTGTTAATCACGCATAAAGACATTCTCCATGAGACAACCCTATCAAAAAAAGTATTAGAGATAAAACATGATTCCAGTAATTTGGGTATAGAAATTGGTTATAAGTAGTGATGAGCAAACCAGAGGATGTCCGGGCAACACCAGGTTTGGCCGGACTTTAGAAAAAGTCAGGTTTGGAACCCAGACTTAACTCAAACTTGACCCTGAACCCCGAATCCCATATTAGTCAATGAGGACCTGAATTTCTGTGCTGAAAAATGTCTGCAAAATGGTCATAGTAGGGGCTAGTGGGCTGCAAAAGGAAGCACAATGGGGCAAGTACACTGCTGACTTGTGGATATGAAGTAAATGAAAAAAAATTATGTCGTCTCCTGCTTATTATATATAAAGTTTACATGTCAAACAAACAGACAGCTGTGGGCTGCAACCTTCAGCTGTCTGCTTTACCTTGGCTTGTTATCAAAGTTATAGGGGATCCCATGATGTTTTTTTTTTATTATTTCTCAGAACAAAGCTTCATAGGAAATGATGGGAGTCTGAAAACTTTCTCAGAACGAGGTAAGAGGTCACTGCGAATCATCGATATGTTCAGAAGTTCTCACGCTCATGGCTGCCGCTGACAGGGTGTGACCTCAGGAGCCTCGTTCTGAGAACTTGAATCTGAAACGTGAGATAATGCGCAATAGGGTCTTCTCCCTTGGACAAGAGATGGAATAAAAATCTTAATGAAATCTGCTCACCTGATATGGTTGTGCAAAACACAACCAAGTATGATAAGCTTGGAAAGACAGCTGCTGCAAGGTCTGCACCTCCACGGATGACCGCGGTGAAGATAAACTCTTAATGGGACGAAGTGCCGCTCGACCTGCGCTGCTGCCAAAGACCACCAGAAAGTCGGGATATCAGTATATGACTATTTCCCACATTGTAAATGTTATCTTGTTGGAGGTACATTGTAAATGTTATCTTATTGAAGGTGTGTACCTCCAACAAGATAACATTTACAATGTGGGAAATAGTCATATACTGATATCCCGACTTTCTGGTGGTCTTTGGCAGCAGGTCGAGCGGCACTTCGTCCCACTAAGAGTTTTTCGTTCTGAGAACTGTCTCAAGAAAAAGCTCCATAGGATTCAATGGGTGTCGTGGGACATTACTCTTTGAATTACCTCAGAAATTCCAGGATTTATTGTGTAGTAATAAATTAGTGAATGAGGACGTGCTTGGAGTCTTGATTCAAATTAACATTTTTTCCTGTCTTTGTCTTTTTAAATCTATACTTGCTGTGTTAGTAATGAGCGTGTCTGATAGATGCCTATCCATTACTAACACCTGGGCTCGATGCCAGCTGACAATTCACAGTGAAATCAACTCCATTGAAGGGACACTGTCAGGTTATTTTTCAATATGATACTGATATTATCCTTGAATAGGGCCTGGACAGACCTTTTAAAACATGTAAAATCATTACAGTAACCTTTAAGGTTTTCTTGCTCTGAGCATCTTCACACCCAGGACATAGCTGGCTGCATTAGTCCAGTTCATTATTTTCACTGCTGAATAGTCCAGCAGTATGTAAATGTTATTTAAATAACCACGCCTAACCAAGCTGTTATTCCCTCCCCCTATGCTCTGTGTCTCACTACTAGCTTTCAATTTCACTTTGGTTATATCCTTGCAGAGATGTGCAGAGCAGGGCAGTGCAGTGATGTCACTGCATGAATATTCATTCCCTGGGGTGTGGGCAGCAAAAACGTAAGTGATCACTCACTGTGATCGACAGATGGAATGAATCTCTTTTTTTGCAGTTTACAGAGAATGGGGCAGTATAAATAAAACAAATACATGAATAGAAAGAGCTTTAGAATTAGACAATTCTTTAAGTTACATATGGATTTTTGACCTCAGAGATTCCCTTTAACATATTACCCCAATTTGATATATCACAAGGGCAATCAGGAAGAGCCAGGCATAGCACCAGAATTGACACATCTAATGGATGTGCCACTTCTTGAGTGACTTCAGGCTGGTAAATTTAGGCAGGAAAACAACATAATACCCATAGCCCTTCCTACCCTGACAAAAGCAGCCCACTGCTGTCTGCTTTACCTTGACTGGTTATCAAAATTAGGGCGGGACCCACTCTATTCTTTTAAAATTATTTAAGTAAATCATTTATAAAATCAGTGTGGGATCCCCCCTATTTTTGATAACCAGCCAAGGTAAAGCTGACAGCTGAGGGTTGCCCGTAGCTGTGTGTTTTACCTGCGCTGGTTATCAAAAATAGCTGAGGGACCATTTTTTTTTGGTTAATCTTTATTGTTCACAGCAGCATACAGTCACCTTCCACATGCAAGAAAGCTTGTTGGTTTGCTGTACTGCAGCCTTTCAGAAAACTATATTAACATATAAACAACATTCAAACAACAAACTCTAAAAAGGCTGCTTTCACATAACGATTTTTGTGCATCCGTGGCTGTCCGTTGTAAAACGGACAGTCACGGATCTGATTTTGCCCCCATGTTATCCTATGGGTGTCGGATCGAATCGGATTTGGCCTAATTGGCATCAAATTTTGTGGGATCCGATTTGTGTCCGATTTTTTGCTGGACCCAAAATCGGAGACTGCTCCAATTTTAGGCTCAGAAAAAAATAAATAAATCGGATCCCACAAAATCGGATGGCAAATAGGCCAAATCCGATCCGATCCGTATTCCTCTAACATGGGCACCTATGAGCGCGGATTGAGGAAGCGATGAGCGAGGAAACAGCGGATCGTTCCTCGGACCTGATTTTAGTGTACTGAGCATGCTCCGTACACTAAAATTCCTCCTAACCTTCTAATTACACTTCTACAATGTATAATATACATTGCAGAAGTGTAATTAAGTAAAAGAAAGAGTTAAAAATAAAAAATCATTATGCTCACCTATGCTCGATCCACCGCTGCCTCCCAGCAAGGTTCGTGTGCTTACAGGACCTGTGATGATGTCACAGAGCATCATTGGGTCACATGACCGCAGTTACCACGGTAAGTGCGGTCATGTGACCCGATGATGCTCTGTGACATCATCACAGGTCCTGTAAGCACAAGGACCTTGCTGGGAGGCAGCGGTGGATAGAGGATAGGTGAGCATAATGATTTTTTTATTTTTAACTCTATCTTATATTTCACTTCTGCAATGTATATTATACATTGCATAAGTGAAAGTGCCCCGCTGTGTCCGGATCCGTGATAATCACAGACCCGGACACAGAATAGGTCACCCCCTGTCGTGTCCTTTCCTGTCCGTGGAATCCTACAAAAATAGGATCCCACGGATAGGGAAAAAAATTGTTATGTGAAAGCAGCCAAAGACTTCTATTAGTCTGTGTTTGTGTCCGTGCCTTGTGCACCCGCTGTTTGGTATGAACCCCGAACTTTAAGGCAGCGTCACACGCGTCAATATCGCTATCAATGTCGCTCATACGTCACAGATAGGGATGAGCGAGTCTACTCGTTACTATACGTTACTTGCGAATAGTACGGTACTTGATCTACTCGTTACTCTGCGAGTATCCTTGCGATTACTCGCACAGTAACGAGTCCAATGTAAATTAAGGGAAATGCAATTTCTCTGCTGCTGGACCCTATCAAGAGGTCTTGCAGCAGAGGAAAAACGTGCAATTCCCCATTTCATTGTTTAAAAGCCAGCATTAAAAAGCCGCAAGCTTTTACACAATGCTGACAGCTTCCCCGCCGCCTGATAGCGGGATCCTCGGCTCCCCCCACCGCCTCCCCACCCTAACCTAACTTAGGATCTGGTGGGGAGGCTGCGGGGGGGACCGGAGGATTCTGCTGTCAGCAGTGGCTGGCACTATTGTTCGGAAGTGGGGGACCGGTTCACTCACCGTCCTCCACGGCCCGCCTTCTTCTTCTCTGCGTCTTTGCGACAGCAGCAGCCGCATAGAACGGCGGCGGCCGCAAAGCACGGCCGCTATCACTACTGTAGCACAGAAGCGGATTGAAAACTGGATTGCCCCGATCCGGTGCAATCCGAGACCATAGAGCCCCATGTTATGGGGCGCCAGATTGTACTTGACGGGTACAATCTGGGAGAATCCGGTTTTCAAAACCGGATTTTCCCGGATTTTATCGGTCCATAACATGGGGCTCCATCGTCCCGGATTGCTCTGGACTGGGCAATCTGGTTTTCAAACCGGTTTTCTATTTTTGACCTTCCCGCCTGGATTTTCAAATGAACAGCTGACTCAGGTCATGAAGTAGCAGTGCTTGCCTGCATGAACTCACATGAACTTTCCCATGGGTGCACAGCTCTGCTACATCTCTGGTGGAGGTTCTCTACCAGAGATGTAGCAGAGCTAAAGAAGAACCCTGGATTGGACTAAGTCGGATAGAAGAGAATTTTTTTAAAATAAAAATGGAGTCCCCAAGTGTCTTTTTGTTTTTTTTCTTCAAATAAAAATATTTTTTCTCTGTGTTGTGTTTTTATTCAAACAATTTAATAGAAATTCATGGCGGTCATGTCTAATATTGGCGTGACCCCATGAATTTCGGGCTTAGGGCCAGCTGATAATACAAAGCTGGCCCTAACCCCTTTATTACCCAGTGAGCCACCGCACCAGGGCCCTGGAAGAGTTGGGTTCAGCGCCAGAAAATGGCGCTTCAATGAACGCACCATTTTCTGGGGTGGCTGCGGGCTGCCATTCGCAGCGGGGGGTGCCCAAAAGGCTTGGGCCTCCCTGCGCTGCGGATTCCAGCCCCCAGCTGCCTATCTGGACCTGGCTGAACATAAAAAAAAAATGCATGGGGATCTGCGCGATTTCTATTATTTCATGAAATTCATGAAATAATAAAAATGAAGGGCTTCCTGATCCCAATATTTCTGTGTCCAGGCAGGTCCAAATACTAAGCTGGGGATTGGTGGCAGCCTGTTGCCACCTGCTGTATCCGGCTGGCATACAAAAATACGGCGAAGCCCACGTCAAAATTTTTCAGAAAAATCCATTAAACAATCCTCTAAAAAGGGACTGCATCTTTATTAACCCCTTGACCATGGTCGAGGGGTTAATAAAGATGCAGTCCCTTTCATTCATATTGTTTTTTTGATTTCTCAAAAAAATTTGACGTGAGCTTCGCCGTATTTTTTGTATCCAGCCGGATACAGCAGGCAGCGATGGGCTGCCACCAAAACCCAGGTGCCTCTCTGTACCTGGTCGGACACAACAATATAGGGGAGCCCATTTTTTTTTTATTATTTCATGAATTTCATGAAATAATAAAAAAAAAAAAAGTGTGGGGCTCCGCACTATTTCTATGTCCAGCCAGGTACAGATAGGCAGCTGGGGGCTAGAAACCGCAGTACAGGGAGGCCCAAAACCTTATGTGCATCCCCTGCTGCGAATGGCAGCCCGCAGCCACCCCAGAAAATGGTACGTTCATTGAAGCGCCATTTTCTGGCGCTGAACCCAACTCTTCCAGGGCCCTGGTGTGGTGGCTCACTGGGTAATTAAGGGGTTAGGGCCAGCTTTGTATTATCTGCTGGCCCTAAGCCTGAAATTCATGGCGGTCACACCAATAGTAGACATTACCGTCATGAATTTCTAGTGAATTAAAAAAAATTTTAAAAAAAAACACATAGAAAAAATATTTTATTTTTAGACACACACGTCTATGCAGAGTGATTGCAGGCTGACAAGTGACTATGACAGTCAGGGTTCACCTGAGGTCATAGCTCTGGCTATGACCTGAGGTGAACCCTGCTGTCAAAGCCGAACTCTGCCGCCGGTCGCCGGAGACTACCGACCGCCGGCAGAGCAGTAAATAAACCGGAAGTCATCAACTTCCATTTTATTCACTGCTCTGCCGGCGGTCAGCAATCTCCGGCGGCCGGCAGCAGCAGTGTGGCTCTGACAGCAGGGTTCACCTCAGGTCATAGCCAGAGCTATGACCTGAGGTGAACCCTGACTGTTGTCATGTCTTAGCCTGCAATCACTCTGCATAGACATGTGTGTCTATGCAGAGTGATGTAGCAGTGCCGAAATTGCGTTTTGGGACTACCGCGGACGGAAGAGGATTTTTTAATAATTAAAGATGGAGTCTAAGTGTGTTTTTTGTTTTATTTCTAATAGAAAAAATATTTTATGTGTTGTGTTTTTTTTTTTTAAATTCACTGGAAATTCATGGCGGTAATGTCTACTATTGGCGTGACCGCCATGAATTTCAGTTCTAGGGCCAGATAATACAAAGCTGGCCCTAACCCCTTTATTACCCAGTGAGCCACGGCACCAGGGCCCTGGAAGAGTTGGGTTCAGCGCCAGAATATGGAGCTTCAATGAATGCGCCATTTTCTGGGGCGGCTGCGCACTGCCATTCGCAACAGGGGTGCCCAGAAAGCTTGAGCCTCCCTGCGCTGCGGATTCCAGCCCCTAGCTGCCTAGCTGTACCTGGCTGGACATAGAAATAATGCAGAGCCCCACGCATTTTTTTTGTTTTTATTATTTCATGAAATAGAACCTCCACCAGAGATGTAGCAAAGCTGTGCACCCGGCCGTGGTAAAGTTCATGTGAGTTCTTGCTTGCCTGCATGAACTCCCATGAACCTGACAGCACTGCTACTTCAATTGAACAGCTGACCTGAGTCAAATCCCGGCGGGAAGGCGTCTGACAGAGAAAACCTGATCAAACCGGATTCTCCCAAATTGTACCGGTCCAGTGCAATCCGGCGCCCCATAACATGGGACTCTATGGTGCGGCATTGCACCGGACCAAGGCAATCAGGGAGATTCCAGTTTGAACTCACAGTACTGGACCGCGGACATCTCCCTGCGTGCCACGGTCGGTACTGCGCTCCCCGCTGCCTGACAGCCCGATCCTCCGCTCCCCCCGCAGCCTTCACACCCGATCCTAAGTTAGGAAAGGGCGGGGGGAACAGGGCCAGGGAGTGGGGAGGGACAGGAGGGAGCAGGGAGTGCAGAACAGAAGGAGAAAGCCGGTGGTGAAGTTTTCTCACCGCCAGCTTCCCCCCCTGGGTCCTTTGCTCCCTGCTCCCTGGCCCTGCTCCCCCCGCCGCTCCTAATTCAGGATCGGGTGTGGAGGTGGTGGGGGGAGCGGAGGATCCTGCTGTCAGGTGGCGGGGAAGCCAGTAGGGAGTTTCAGCATTGTTTAAAAGCCGGCGGCTTTTTTTGAATTGTGTATGTGGTGTCCTTTCAACAATTGTGTGTTACAAGTTTTACAACATTTTTAGGTCATCAGTAGCAAGCGGTGGCTTCTCCACCACTCTCACTGGCAGCGTCAACACCACGTAGTCCGGAGGTACCCCCCCATCTCCACCAGAAGAAGGGACGAGCTAGAGTCACCAGGCCCTGCGATGTCATCGAGCCCAGGCTCCGATTTTGGGCATTTCTCCCCCCGAGGAATCCAGCCAGGGGGACAGATCCTTAAATGGTAAGTGGCTTACATGTAATTAATCATAATATCTTTGGGCAAAGTCAATTTGCAGACTCCACAAATGCTGTCTGGTGTTTGAATTAAGTTTTTTTTTTTTTTTTACCTTTATTGATTTGTGCAGCAGGGGAAGATGCATCAGGGAGCCCTTCTGAATGGGCCCAGGTTGGACAAGGAGCAGACGAGTGGCCCCCGTAAGTATATCTATATATTGATGTCCCTTAAATTGGTTACCCAATGCCCAACTGTAATTTTTGTATATACTCCATAGGTGTACCTACTCCGTGAGCTACAGGAGAAGATGTCCCACCTTCTGCGTGAGGTGGGGACATGGCCGGGCTCCTTAACACCTATGTGGAGGGCCCAGCGTCCTTAGCAGTTTTTTATTTCAGCTATTTTTTCATTTAAAATTTATTTTATTTGTGTTAGGTTTATGTTGACTTATTTAATTTTATGCAAGGGTTCTAAAAACATGGGTCCCAAAAAAAAAAAAAAAAAGTTTACAAGCAACGAAAAAAAAAGGGAAAAGGACCCGTTATCCTGCTACAATAAAGAGTTTGAACTTTCCACATGTCTTCTCATCATTTCAACAAAGTAATATTATGGACATGTGTTTGCCAGCCAAATTGACAAATTTTGACATAATAATTGACAAACCTTTGCCAAGCACATCTTGCCACGAGAATTGCATTTCATAAAGACACTACTAATCCGCCCAATGCTATTGCATCGGGAGGGCAGTGTCTGTGGCTGTGTCGCCTCGTGCGCTCTCTCTTGTCTCTGGGCTCTCTCTTCCACTCTGTGTTACTTCTACCTTTCTGTCCGTTATGAGTGCCATCTGCCCCTGTGTGCGGGCTCTCTCCCCGTCAGCGCTGTCTCTCCCTATGACTCTGCAACCCCTTGGGCATCTGCCTCCCCTATGCCTTTTCCCTCACCTGTTTCTCTGCCTCCTGTGTGCCTGCCTCCCATCACTGAAATTCCATCCAATGCTCTCCACTCACTCACCATTCAGTGCTAATCAGTGAGTTATATACAGTAGTAACCTATGTGCCACCGTCCAGTGTTAACCCCAAAGCCTCCATACAGTGCTACCACCATACAGTGCTAACTACCGAGTCAGCTTTAAAGCTCCTGCCAAGATGGCGGAACAACATGGTATTGGCAGGAGATGTCAACCTGCCGTTAGCTGTTTGCATTTCAGGGAAAGTGACAACAGAACGTCTGTCTGCTTCTAGCTCTCCCCTCACACTCTTCATAGAATCTCATCAGCACCAACTGTCATCTCCTACCCATTAATGTGAAAATCTGAGTTCACCAATTTTCATGTCCGTAACTGGGAGCCGGACGGCGGGTGCTGAAGCTCAGCGTCAGACGGCGCAGAACTTCAGCACCATGGAGCTGTCCTCTCCTGACAGATCATGAACGTGGCCAGATCCCTGTAAGGCACAGTCCTGAATTATCAGCAGCGGGATGCAGCTGTGCCACCATGGCAAAAGCGCTTTGCTGAAAGTTCCCCACTACTGCGGTGAACAAACAGCAAAGCGCAATTCAAAACACGCGCCAGGAGCGCTGATTCTTTGGCGGTGCTGAACAATCAGCGCTCTTTGATGCAAACATAACCAATTTAGTAAACATTACCAAGTGGACAATGTCCGGAGTCGTGATGATTTACTTTACCTACACTATGTATATATGTTCACTAGTAATGAGCGAGTATGCTTGTGACTACTCGTTACTCGCACGAGTATCACTGTACTCGGGCTACTCGGCGAGCACCGAGTAATCTCGCAATACTCATGCTGTGCTTGTGGTCCTCATCCCTGCATGTTAGCACTCTTTGGAGAGCCAGCCTACATGCAGGGATTGGCTGGCAGTCACTGCAATGCCACAGCCCTGTTAGTTGTGGCATTGCAGTGATTGGCCGGCCGGCACAGCGTGACCGAGCCTTTATAAGACCCGGCCACGATGTGCTCTGCACACAGCCATCCAGACAGTGAGTGTAGGGAGAGTGTCTGCTGCTGCTTAGGGACAGATTTGCGGCCCTCATAGGTAGATCCGGAGCAGGACTGCAAACTGCTGCTGACCACAACAGTCCTTCTCAGGACTAATCTAGGAAGATATAGGCAGGGTGATCCAGATCGGAGTCCAAGCTTTCCAGTGACCAGAACAGTCACCAGACTGTTGTACTTGACTAGCTGTATACAGGCAGGGTCTAAAATCCAGCTTTCCTGTGACCAGAACAGTCACCAGACTGTTGTACTTGACTAGCTGTATGCAGGCAGGGTCTAAAATCCAGCATTCCTGTGACCAAAACAGTCACCAGACTGTTGTACTTGACTAGCTGTATGCAGGCAGGGTCTAAAATCCAGCTTTCCTGTGACCAGAACAGTCACCAGACTGTTGTAGCTGTATACAGGAAAAATGCGCAAGGGCGTTGGCAAGGGACAAGGAAGTGGACGTGATGGTGGTGCAGGTGTGGCGCCCTGCAATGAGTGCGTCACAGGAGGGTATTGCAGCCATAAATGCAGCAGCAATATTCTCTGACCCAGCAGTTGAATGGTTAACTCAGAGATCCATACCCTGCATGCATCAGCTAGAATAGAGGGCCAATCAAGGTCCCGGTGGGCGGAGTGCAAGGGTAGTGTATAGTAGAAGTTTAGTCCAGCTTAGAGAGTTGGTCTCGGGTCTAGAGAAGCAACAGCAACCTAGAAGACCTCTGCAGATCCCCAGCTCTGCAACCAGGAGAGGGGGTTGCACAGTCTCGTGCGACCCCCTGGTCACCCTCACTGGCCATCTCCCTACCAATTACGGGCATCATCATGCGGGTCCAAAACCATCCCGTGCCCATCTACAGCCGGTTTGCTGGTACCGAAGCTAGCAGCAGTTCAGCTCTGCTATGCGAACCAGGGGAGTGGAGGGACCGCTTTACAGGAGCACCCCACCACCGCCAATTCCCATCATCTAACCAGCGGTGTACCCACCAAGGGACCCAAGGCTCCCCAAAGCATCCGGAACGTATACCCCGGATAGGGCATTCAAGCAGCCTCCCTGTACCCGACCTGGTATTCCTGGGCGACAACGGCAACTTACTTAGATAGAATGGAGGAACACCGCGGATCTCTGAGGGACACCTATCACTGCTGAGTCCACCCGGTCTGCTACCTACAACTGTATACCATGTATTACCTGCTGGTTACAGTAAAGAACCCGTTACAGAGACTTACAGTGTCCGTGCTTTCTTATGAACTGTCTGTCCGCACTTCAAGGTAACCGCAGCTGCTGCACAACATCTCAAGCAGCTCCAACCTCCGGGGATCATCGCTTAGCCTGTGGGGAGCGTTCCATCTTGCTGCATTCCATCCCCTGGAGGCCCCGCAGCGTCGGTAAGACTTACCGAAATACTCATAGGTGGCGTCACGACAAATTAATCCTTTAATCTGTTCCCACAAGACGTCTCTTCTTTTTGATCTGCACTCAACCGGGCCCCACTACCGGCAGGCGCGGTCCATCCGTGACAAGGAGGAAGAAGCTACTGCCTGTCTAAACCGGAGTCCCGGCTGCGGTGAGTCCCAGGCAGAGGCCGAGGTCGTGTGCAAGCACTAATTTCGCAACAACAAAGTGGCACATCTACTCGCTCGCACGTCCTGTCCCAAATTCTTGGGGCCCGCAGCAGTACACTGCTCTTGAACCAAGACCAGTGTCAACAGGTTGTTACTTGGATAGCGGATAATGCTTCAAGTCAGATTGGCACCTCCACAAACACCCTGTCTTCCACACGGTCAAGTGTCAGTAGCCGTGATACTGCACCGCACATTTCCCAACCTGATCCTCCTTGCTACCACCAGGCCGAGTACACGTCCACGGACATTACTGATCCCACACTAGGACACTCGGAAGAGCTGTTCATGTATGAATTCACAGAATCTGGCCTCTCGCCAGCTCCTGTTGAAGTGGGTGATGAGATGGTATGTACAGATGCCCAAATATTTGAGCAGCCACGTTCTCACGAAGGGAACATTGGCAACGTGTCTCAACAAGGGGTGGACGATGATGAGACACAATTGCCAGGAAGTCAGGAGGAGGATCAGGGTGCGGAAGAGGAAGACGACGTGGATGATGATCCAGTAGCTGACCCAACCTGGCAGGAGGATATGCAGAGCGAGGACAGCAGTGCACAGGGGGAGGGAGGCGTAGCATCCCAACAGGCAGTAAGAAGCAGGGTCGTGTCCGCAGGCAGAAGGCAGGCAACCGTTCCCCGGAACAACAACACGACACAAGGTGCCTGTGCAAATGTTAGGTCTTCCCGAGTCTGGCAGTTTTTTTAAGTTGGCTCCAGATGACCCTAAAAAGGCCATTTGCAACACCTGCCATGCCAGCATCAGCAGGGGTACGAAAACTACCAGCCTGACCACCATTAGCATGATCAGGCACATGTCAGCCAAGCACCCGACTTTGTGGGAAGTACAACAGAGTCGAGGAGCGGTGCTTGCTGATGTCACTGCTACATCTTCGCGTGTTGTGCGTGCGAGCCAATCACCTGTCCATGCTGGCCGCGAACAAGCCTCCGACCCTGCACCTGACGTTGCCCACGCACAAATAACACCATCATCAAGCACGTCCTTGTGTCAGCACAGCGTTCAATTATCCATTCAGCAAACTTTTGAACACAGGCGCAAATATGCTACCAACGCCCCACATGCCACAGTCCTAAATTATCACATTTCGCGACTCATAGCGCTAGAAATGTTACCTTTCCGGCTGGTGGAGACGGAAGCATTCCGCGACCTGATGGTGGCTGCTGTCCCACGTTACTCGGTCCCCAGCCGACACTATTTCTCCAGATGTGCCATTCCCGCATTGCATAACCACGTGTCACAAAGCATCACAAGTGCCCTGAACAACGCTGTTTCCGCCAAAGTCCACCTAACCACAGAGACGTGGACAAGTGCTTGTGGGCAAGGCCACTACATCTCCATGACGGCACACTGGGTTAATATTGTGGAAGCTGGGACCCAGTCTGAGCGAGGGATGGAACACGTCCTTCCCACACCAAGGATTGCAGGCCCTACCTCAGTCATGGTTTCACCCAGACTCTACAGCTCCGGAATGTCATGCTCCTCAGCCTCCTCCTCCTCCTGCGCATCCTAATCCACTTTACCCTCCACACCAGTCCCAAGCTGGAAGCACTGCAGCACTGCCTCTGCGAAGCGGCAACAGGCTGGGCTGAAGCTAATATGCATAGGTGACAAACCCCACAATGCAGAAGAGGTGTAGACAGCTCTGAAACAGCAGGCAGATCACTGGCTCAGACCTCTGAACCTAAAGCCAGGAAAGATCGTGTGCGACAATGGCCGGAACCTGGTGGCAGCTTGAAGGCGAGGCCAGCTGACGCATGTTCCATGTGTGGCCCATGTGCTCAACCTAGTGGTTCAGCAGTTTATAAAGTCTTACCCAGAGCTGTCTGATCTGCTGGTAAAAGTTCGCCGCCTGTCTGCACATTTTCGCAAGTCACCTGCTGCTTCAGCCGGCCTTGCCGGCTTTCAGCTCCGTTTGCGTCTTCCGGCCCACAGACTGGTGTGTGATGTCCCCACGCATTGGAATTCAACTCTGCACATGTTGGTCAGGATATGTGAGCAGAAGAGGGCAGTTGTTGAGTACCTGCATCACCTAAGCCGTCGGGAAATGGGTCAAACTCCACACATAACACCCGAGGAATGGAGATGGATGTCGGACCTATGTACCGTCCTCCAAAACTTTGAGGACTCCACCAAGATGGTGAGCGGCGATGACGCCATTATTAGCGTCACCATACCGCTACTCTGCCTTCTAAAACGGTCTCTGCTGAAAAACAAAGAGGATGCGTTGCAGGCGGAGCGCGATGAGTTTGAGCAAGAAACAGTAGTGGGTGTGGGTGATAACACACAGCCCAGCCTCATCTCATCACAACGTGCAGTGGAGGACTATGACGAGGAGGAGGATGAAGACATGGAGCAACTCTCTGGCCAAATTGAGGATATGACATGCACACCAGTCATACCCTTGCTTCAGCGTGGCTGGCCAGAGGACAGGGGAAATGAGGAGGAGGAGGACAAGGACAGCATGTTTAGTCATCGTGTTGGTCTGGATACTGAAGTGATGGCTGTTAAGAGTCTGGCGCACATGGCTGACTTTATGGTAAGCTGCCTGGCTCGTGACCCTCGCGTTCAGAACATCTTGGCCGACAATCAGTACTGGATGGCAACACTCTTAGACCCACGCTACAAGGAGAACTTTATGTCTCTCATTCCTGAGGCGGAGAGGTCAGCCAAAATGCAGCAGTTCCAGAAGGCCATAGTCACGGAAGTAGGCAAAGCATTCCCCTCACAAAACGCTAGTGGCATAGGTCAGGAATCGGTGGACAACCAAGGCGTACGGCCGAGAGGGGCACAAGTCCAATCCGCCAGAGGCAGGGGAACAGTCTTTACGATGTGGGACAGTTTTCTCAGCCCCTCACGTACCACAGCCCCTGAGGTGCGGGGTAGTGCCACAAGAAATGCTAAGTTTGGCCAGATGCTGAAGGAGTACCTTGCAGATCGAAAAACTGTACTGCGACATTCCTCTGTGCCTTACAATTATTGGGTCTCCAAGCTGGACACATGGCATGAATTGGCTCTCTACGCCTTGGAAGTCCTGGCCTGCCCTGCCGCTAGCGTTTTGTCAGAGCGTGTTTTCAGTGCCGCAGGTGGAATCATTACTGATAAACGCACCCGCCTGTCAACTGAAAATGCTGACAGGCTGACTCTGATCAAGATGAACAAGAGTTGGATTGGGCCAGACTTCACCACACCACCAACAAATGACAGCGGAATTTAAATTTTGTTCTGGGAATTTGCCATGTACCTCCACTCACCCATGGGTACACACTTCTGGACTTTGGCTAATCGCTGGACTACTCCTCCTTCTCCTCATGTGCCACCATGATGACCGTTACAATAGCTAGGCTGTTGTTTCAGGTATACCCCCAGTGGTAAATTTTTTCGCTTATTATTTTAGAATGGGTATTACAACGACAGGAGACCTGCTCCTTTTCAATGGGAAAAGTGTTTTGAGGCCCTCCTGCACGTTTCTATCCAGGGACAATGTGGATCCTCCCAATTTTTGGCTGCCCTGCCAAAGGGCTATACCCCAATACACCCACTTCAGGTTTACAGGCCCTCATGCATGTCTGTATGCATGGGTCATTGTTGAACCTCCCAATTTTTGGCTGCCCTGCCAAAGGGCTATACTCCACTTCAGGTTTACAGGCCCTCATGCATGTCTCTATCCAGGGACAATGTGGAGCCTCCCAATTTTTGGCTGCCCTGCCAAAGGGCTGTACTACAATACACCCACTTCCTTACAATGGGCACTTCAGGTTTACAGGCCCTCATGCACGTCTCTACCAGGGGCATTGGTGAACCTCCCAATTTTGGACTGCCCTGGCAAAGGAAAATACTGCAATAGACCCACTTCCTCAAAATGGGCACATTATGTCAAGACAGGGCTTCATGTACGTCTCTTCTCAGGGACATCGGAGTGCCGCACAATGTTTTCAAATCTTTCATGTAATCACAAAAAGTAACATACACCAGCTGTATCTCACTATTGGGTATGTGCCCTTAACATTTCCACCCTGAATATTCATTTTGGTGTCATTTTGGAAGGTTTTCTGGTGACTCCGTAAAATTGGCGTGAAACTCGGAGAAGATTGTTCACAGCTGTGACTTATGAGTGAGAAATGCTTCCAGGGGTCTTCCCCTTGGTGTTGCCATGTAATTTGAGCACTCTCTCTGAGACTTTTGTAACATTTTTAGGGTTTCTACATGCTGCCGGCAGTCATTTCATAAAAATACTCGGGTCTCCCACAGGATAACATTGGGCTCGGTGCTCGGGCCGAGTACACGAGTATCTTGGGATGCTCGGCCCGAGCTTCGAGCATCCGAGCATTTTAGTACTCGCTCATCACTAATGTTCACCATAATTCCCAGAATGGCAACACCAAAAATGTTACAAAAGGAGGAAACGGGTCAGGATACAGTTTTTTTTTTTTGTATTATCCCTTGCTTTTAATAAAAGTAGCTTCTGCAATGTATATATATATATATATATATATATATATATATATATATATATGTGTAGATGGTTAGGACCTTCATGATCGGTACGTGGAACATCTCAGCAATGATTACAAAATGACGCACGAACGATCTCTGCATCACCGCAATGATGCACCAACGATCTCTGCGTCACCGAACTACGATATCACATACCACTAGCATAGTAGAATGGGTAAGGAAAAAAGCCCTGGTACGCCTACCTACCATGATGTCACAAAAAAAGCCCACATTGACAGAAAGATCGCAGGAGATGCTGCTGTGTAACCGTACAAGCGACAAAAAAAAACAAAAAACGCTCACTGGCTCGCTGAGTCCATGTGAGAGATATTGACGCATTTGACAGTTACCCGCAATAATTTCATGTCGCTCAGGCGACTTTTCCGAAGTCGCGTCGCTCCTCATATTGATAGCGATATTGATGCGTGTGACGTGAACTGAACTTTAAAGTTCGGTGTTCGTACCAAACACAGACTTTAAAAAAACAAAAAAACAAACAGTGTTTGAATTTGGAGTTCGGCCGCTTCATGTATGCAAACCACTGGAGGGAGCATCACTTGTGCAAGGGTATACTTGGTGCTCTCTGTGTTTGGGTACTCTCGGTGCTCAGCCCAGTATGAGCTGCTTGCAGTGTGTGAATGACTGCACTGGGGATAAAATCAGATTATCGAATGCAATGTGTACAAAAAAAAAAAAAGCTCCCTTCCCCGGAAGTGCTTTCTCCATGGCTGGCTGGCTAAATGAGGGCGGAGAGCAGAACTGCCCAATCACTGACTTCCGATGAGGTTTGAGTCAATTATGAGTCCAGGACAGAAGAACCCAAACCTCAATAGGTCTGCTTATCTCTTCTCAGGTTTACTTATCCCTAGTGATATGTCCATTTTAGTATTTTTAATATCAATCCAGAATCTACTTAACGGGCAAGGATGTGCATTATTAGAAAACCACTGTTGCTCTACTGGTAGAACAGCGGAAGGGTGAGAGAACTTCACTCCTCTTCACAGTTCCAGGAGTAACTGACAAAATCCCACAAAATGAAGATTTGTCCTTGCTTTACTCTTTCCTTCAAAGCTCTTTTGACTCAGGCAACCTCAATGGAAACAAAGCACATGGCACTTAGTGCAAGCAGATCTCTCACCAACAAAGATTCTCAAACCCGATCCATGGGGAGAATGTAGAAGAGTTTGGCTGCATGATTTCAGCTATATGTTTAACCCCCTCACTCCCCTGAAGCAACACGTCTTTCCCTATATGCACCAGAATAGATGTGTCATTTCATGGCGGTGCACATGAAGAAACCGCCTGGGACTCATTTGTCTGACCAGTGTCCTGCGCGGCTCAATCACCAATGGCTTTAAATTATGTTTTTCTCTAAAACGCTGCTGTGCTTCAGAGCAAAAGACATATCCTCATGAAGCCAGGGTCTGATACAAGCGGACTGTGGATCGAGCAGCAAGGATCCGCTGACAAGTTCCCTCTAATCTCCCAAAGATGTGTAAAATAAAAGCATATACAACATTCCACTCAATGTGGGGATTTCATTTCCTACTCCCCAACCCAAGTCTTTGCCTGCACCAGGTTCTTACCTGGTCAGTGTGAAATGAAACGTGCTGTGTGCTTTGTTTCCTTTGAGATTGAGTAGAAGCCAAAGCCATGGAAACTAGTTGTGAAACAAGGAAAATCTTCTTGATCCAGTTCTATTTCTCAATTATTCCTGAACAGTGAGGAGGAGTTGGAGCTTTCTGACCAAACCACAGAGGAAGCCAGTAAAGCACAATAGGAGGTGTATATACACTGTATGTATGTTTTCTGCTAAACAGAACTGATTTTATACAATTTGTTACACCTATTTGGACTGATCCAAGGGTTGATACAGTAGCTGAACTGAGGTAGACTAAATTCTGCAATGGCTCCGTACAAATTCTTGTGTTTTGTCCAACATGAAGGTCTCCATTTTAACAGGACATTTGAACTGATGTGCTCTTCATGATGCATTCTTAAAGGGTCAATCAAAGACGGCAAGTTCTTCTCCTAACTCCCTATCTAAATTTCTCCCTATAATTTAAGCTTTTTTCTATTATACATCCTTTATTAATTCCCTATGGTTCCCTCTCTACACTAACAGCTGCTGTTTTGCTTATTTTTCGATTTCCATCTTGCTGACCTACCATGGGAGTGGCCCAATGCATCCTGGGATCCTCACAAGGAGCATCATCAAGCTGACAGTTTCCAGGCAATTCCCCGGCCCCTCCCAGAGACATAGTGCCTCAGTGACACAGGTTTCAGGATTGGAACTGTAAATTATTTCACAAGTGCCCCCAGCCCTGCCTCACCCCCTCTCCACAGTTCAGTGTCTCGGCCCCCCATGTCTTCCACCTCCCCACAGTGCTCTGTGTCAGCCCCGCTGCTCTTACCCTTCCCCCGCAGTGTTCATTCACATCTACCCTATGCCTCATCTGTCCCCCTGTGTGATGTGTGCAGTGTTCAGCAATACTGGAGACCAGGCAGTGCAGGATGACAAGTGACTTCAGTTGTCTATCGTTTGATGACTCATGGGTGGTACTTAGGTCCTGCAGCATCACTGCTCTGCACCGCACATGGTATACAGATGTTTCAGTGCACGTCCTCCTACCTGTGTGATAAGCTCACTGAAATGTCAGTATACCAGGTGCAGTGCAGAGCAGTGATGCTGGAGGACCTTCGTGCCCACAAGTCATCAGCTGATAGATAACTAACATCACTTGTGGGTGGCGCTTATATCACCCTGCACCTCCTAGGTTCTAGTATAGCTGATCTTTGTGTAGCACCCCAGGGTATGGGAACTTGGATGTCTGGGCCCTCTGCTTCGATGGAGGATGTCACTGGTGGCCTGTCCAGATCCATGGCCCCAGGGACAGCCCAAAAAGAGGGGGTTGTTTAGAGTCTTTGTCTCGTGACGCTTTCTGTAGTACCTGATGATTAGACACCAGCGCCGCAACTGCCCTCCGGAGGGTGGTGGTATTGCGGCTAGAGTGGAGCATCTCCCTACAGGTAGAGCTAAGCCTCCGAGGCCGTGTTACCTGTTGCCAGGACGGTGCAAACCATTTAGAAAAGTCAATGAATGCAGGACAGAAAACAGAGGCAATTCACTCTTCCAGGTACTTTACTTGCAGAAACTATTCAGGATGGTGATTCAGCTCACAGTACTTCCCGCAGGACGGCCGGCCGCTTGGTCGCAGCAGAATGCAGAATCTGTGGAAGTCTCTGGTGGTACCTTCTTGGATCTACCTCTGTCCTGTCCCTTCTCTCTCTTCTCGTGGCCTGCTTCTTGAGCAGTAATACGTCCCAGGGGATGAACTCCCTGAGAACGTCTTCGGAGCCGGGACAAGTACGGCTGGAGGGTGAACACTCCAGGCTGCGTTGTCAGACCCGTGTACTCCGGGTGGATGTACACGTCAGAACCTCTGCATCTGGGCTACTTCTTTCTCTAGCCCTCTTTTGGGTAAGCTCCCGTTCTCCATCTTTCCTCGGGGAAGACACTCCTGAAGACTCCCCATGCGTTCTCCCACTCTGCTCCTCTCACACTTTTCACACTCCAACTCTCTTTTTCGGACCTCTCCCCCGGTTGTATCGGTGTGAGTGTGTTGGGTTCAAATCCTTCCACAGTGTTCTGCATTCTACTTGCGACAGGGATAACTACACGCTCCTCTTTGGGTGCAGTACCCCACTTGTGATGCCTGACCAGTGGGGCACCACATTTGCACACATTACACAGAGGGGCAAATGAGCAGCACACTGCAGGGAGAGAATAAGAAGAGCAGGGCTGATACAGCGTACTGTGGTGAGGGGTGAGGAGGGGCTGGGGACACCTAAAATAATTGACAGCCCTGCCCCTGATATCAGCATCAGAGCGATGATGGACGAGTCAAGTTGAAGATGACATGTGGAGCACTGGACACACTCAAGTTGTGACAATAACTTTGATGTAAATGACATTTTTGCCAATTGTGAGCCTACTGCTTAATTCAGATTTTGACTAATTCGTTAATCACCAGTCTCCACAATTATATACTGTCTGTTCCTGATCACTCACTTCCAACTATTTCCAGTTTTTGTAGCTAATCAAGTATTAGGGAGCATATGCAATAGAGAATAACTTCAGGATCATACAATACAATTACCATGGACATAGGTCATTATAGCTTTTTCTATGTGCGATAGGCAAAAAAAAAAAAAAGTTGATTTTTTTTTTATTCAAAACTTTTTTCAATTTTTTTTCCATTACCTCTGGATATGGGGTGGATCCTCACTCATTAGCAACTTGACCCAAACTACAGTGAAGGTATGATCCAAATATATAATATACTAGAAAAAGGCCCGATGCGTTTACATCGGGAGCGCGGTGAAATGAATTGTGTGCATCCTTAGATGTGCTAACAGGAACAGTAAACATGTATGACACTCTTTGCACTTGTGAAAAAAGCATAATTTTTATTAACATTTGCAAAATAAGGGCAAAGCATCATACTATAAAGGTAATAGTGACAGAAAAAGAATGTACATTAGTTTATTGTTAAGGTTCTTAGGTTTTAGATAAATATATTTGACTATGAAATGTAAAAAAAAAAGCAATAAGGAAAAAACTGTTTACGTAATAGATATATATGTACATAAAATATATTGTATATATACATAAAATATAAATAGAATGAATTACAGTAAAGAATACATACCATATGTTTCTAAACTATGTGTAGTGTAGGTTTAACTATGTTAAAGTAGAAATACAAATATATATGAACATGTATGTATGTTCCAATGTGTGAATCTGTATGAAGTAGATCCACAGGAGGAGATATGGTGAACAGCCGCCCACCCTTCTCTATAGCTGTTCACAAAAAACGTACCCAAATAAAAGACAACTAAGTGTCTCAGCATCTTTGACAGAATATTATCAAAAAATGGTTTCCATCATAAACTATGTAACAGTTGATGATACATATCTGTCCTGTGATGATGTTAACTAATAGTATATCTAGATATATATGGAGAAACACAGAGTTTACTAATAGAATTAATAATATGTCCTTAATGTAATGTATCAGGTCTAGGTGTACTATGTAATATGTACATAAAGACATGTAAGGTTTATAGTAATAATACTAAATGAGTATTGATGTTATAGGATACAATTAGTATATTAGTGAAGAGGAACTTTACTGTAAAACATTTGTATAAACAACAATTATAGTGAAGACTATCACTACCATGCAACAACTTTCCTTGTAATGGTGTATCTAATACTTTGACATGAGAGTGTTGTTTGACTCGTGAGAAAGCAACATACAGCTGTCCATGGCCAAACACTGGTTGAGGTAGATAAATCCCAACCCGATTGAGGGTCTGTCCTTGTGCCTTAATTGTCATAGCGAAATCTGGCTTAACAGGAAACTGTCGTCTCTGTAGTTTGAATGGTAATCCAGTTTCAGATGGACACAAATCAATGCGTGGAATTAAAACCAAGTGTCCTTGGGCTGATCCAGAGATGACTTTTGCCTGAATGATGTTAGGATTTAAGGATGTTATAATTAGGCGAGTTCCGTTACATAATCCTTTTTTTGTATTTAGGTTGCGCAGTAGCATGACAATAGTTCCTATTTTTAGTTGAAGGCGATGTGGTGACATGCCAGATGGTGTGAGAGAATGTAAAAATTCAATGGGGTACTGTTCTGTTTCATTAGCATCATCAGTATCCACAGAATCATCACTTGTATATGATACATATTGGCCACTTAATCGGTCCATAATGACAGAATTGAGAAATTCCACATCCTCATTTTTTGGACAGAATATTGCATGTGAAGCAGCATACAAAAAACTTTCAGTGTCGTCAACATTAATATTAATGTTTGTGCCAAATATATCTGTGACTAAACAGGCAGAAGACAGCATGTCTGGAGGAATTTCAATCACATCCTCTCCAAGATTGTAGTCATTTGAGAGCTGACCATTGCCTAGTTTAAGTAACCAAGTGCTATCATCTGGATCCCTGGATCTCATGTTCGTATATAACAGGAGTCATTGGAAGTGTTGCCATAGTTGACAATATTTAACACAACAATCGATAATTTCAGTTCTGGTGGCATGCATAATAACAGGAAGGTATTGGCAGAAATCTCCTCCAAGAATGAAAACTTTTCCGCCGAAGGGAATGTTATTTTTGTGATCTACATGTATAGTCATTATATCACGTAAAAGTCTATCAATGACACTCAAAGAATGGTTTTGTGCCATAGTACACTCATCAAGTATAAAAAGTGTAGTATTTTTTTAACTTGTTGGTAGCGTTAGTGTCCGTTGTAATCCTGGAAACAGATGTTTCATTAATTGGAATAGGAATGCCTTACAAAGAATGCATAGTTCGTCCTATTGGCAGTAATTTGCAGCTATGCCAGTAGTGGCAGCAGGTGAGACCACATCTCCTTGTCCTCGAACAAAATGTATAAGGACATGGTATAAATATGTTTTTCCACTGCCACCGGGACCATCAATGAAGAAACACTTAGGTGTGGCTGTGTTGTTTTCTAGAGCATCTACAATGGCATTGAAAGCAAAGAGTTGATCAGGATTTAGGTTTTGTTTCATTTCAGTAGCAGTAGCTAATTCATAGGCCTGATCATACTCGTTTTGAGGCAAAGGTATGTACGTGGCAGGGCGTGGTAAATTAAAATCTAAGTAAGATTTGCCACTTATTATGAGAACATCTTTAACTTCTTTCATGGCGTAACTTTCGCAGTTAATACAGAGATCACTGTGGGGATGGTATTTGCAACAGTAGTCTTGAATAAAATGTGGTTTAAATTCAATCCATAAATCAATGTGAGTAGTAGGTGTTCCAAAAATGCAGATGTAAGCAAACATCTCCCGAAGTTGTGTAGGCATGTTCATCACAGTGGCATCTAGTATAGTCTTTCTCCAGACACTATCATCAGTTAATAAACCAAGAGCTAAGGCAGCATCACGTAAGGTGTGATGTATAATTCCATGAACAGATTGAAGGTCCTGAAAGCTTGTAGCTCCTTTCAGATGTAATAGCAGCAAACGTAAATAATAGCGTTCTTGGTCTTTGAAACTGACTGTATACATTCTTCCAATGACAGTGTGGCCTCTTTTTTTCTAGGTTCCCATATGCAATGTTTGAACATGTAGTGTTCTGGAATCTCTGTAGTAATATTGATGAGCATTAGGGTCAGTCTTGTTAAGGTACGCCATGAGTGTTGAATTTTTTTGTATTTTTTGTTGAATGTTGTTGATGGCATCATCATGCTGGAAATATAGTGGTTGAGAGTTGGGTAGATGAACTGCAAGGCGAATAATGGCATGTGATTGTTTATGCATGGGAAAAGTGAAGATTCTCCACACAGCCTCGGATGCACTAACATAGCGTGAATCGACAAAATGGTGAGTTTCATCATGTTGGAGAAGAGTTTGCGCTATTTCAATATTAGCCTTGTCATGTCCTTTATATACATATTTAAATAAATACTTGACACTTTTGATGCTGGCACAAATTTCAACATTAATGTGGCAGTTGTACTTTTTTAGCAAATATGGGTTACAAAGGACAACCCATGTATTGTCAATTGTTGGAGAATTATGTAGGTATGTAGTCGCACTGTGTCTCCGGTAAAGTGGATAGCCATTACTTTCTTTAAGGGTATGTTGTTGGAGTTTTTTAGGAAACCCTTTTGTACATTGTCCATGATCCATACAGGGAGTGTGGATTGGCCTCACCACAGGGACCATGAATCACGTGTTTTCGAACAATCTCGTGAAGAGGGTATGTTGACTTGTCAGGGATTTCAGCCCATACAATGTTGTCAATCTCTTGTTCGGTTTGTATTTTAGAATTGTTGTTCAGTATGATTAAAATATGTGCATGTGAGAGAACACATTTTTGAAACTTAATAACATGGAGTATAGCACAGACGTGTCCAAATAAGTCATGTGAATTTCAGCTAACAGAGAATCGAGTTTAAGTTTAAATACACATGCAACCAAGTCAGGGTGATGTTCCACATGTTGCCACGGTTTGTACATTTTCGGTAATTTCCCTCCACTTTGGATTACATGTCATGGTGACAAAGAGATCGGGGCGACCATATTTAGTGAAGATAGCCATGGCATCTTGGTATCGTTGCTGCATATTTCGAGGACTGCCTTCAAAAGAGGAAGGTAAGATAACAGTTTTTCCAATAGGTATGCCCTTTTCAATTGATTTGTTAATTAGATGTTCTAGTAGTAAACAATAATCCTCAACCTCTAGATCTTTTTGATGCTGTTTAATGAAATTGAGTCTATTGGCTTCAATTTTGACATAGGCATCTACCCAATATTGTTGTGCGAGTTTGCCTCCATTGAGTAGAGGATTAAAATCATAGTAACATAGTAACATAGTAACATAGTTTTTAAGGTTGAAGGAAGACTTTAAGTCCATCTAGTTCAACCCATAGCCTAACATGTTGATCCAGAGGAAGGCAAAAAAAAAACCCATGTGGCAACACTAAGCTCCACATTGGGGGAAAAAATTCCTTCCTGACTCCAGATACGGCAATCAGACTAATTCCCTGGATCAACGCCCTATCAATGAATCTAGTATGTATAACTGGTAATATTATAGTTTTCAAGAAAGGCATCCAGGCCCTTCTTAAATGTTAGTAGTGACTCCCTCATTACAACATCATGTGGCAGAGAGCTCCATAGTCTCACTGCTCTTACAGTAAAGAATCTGCGTCTGTGATTATGATTAAACCTTCTTTCCTCCAGACGTAGAGGATGCCCCCTTGTCCCAGTCTCAGGCCTAAGAGTAAAGAGATCATTAGAAAGGTCTCTGTACTGTCCCCTCATATATTTATACATTATTATAAGATCACCCCTAAGCCTTCGTTTTTCCAAGCTAAATAACCCCAAGTTTAATAACCTGTCTTGGTATTGCAGACCCCTTAGTCCTCTAATGACTTTTGTCGTTCTTCTCTGGACCCGCTCTAGTTCAGCTATGTCTTTCTTATACACCGGAGACCAGAATTGTACACAGTATTCGAAGTGTGGTCGCACTAGTGACTTGTATAGAGGTAAAATTATGTTCTTCTCATGAGCATCTATGCCTCTTTTAATGCATCCCATTATTTTATTTGCCTTTGCAGCAGCTGCCTGACACTGGCCACTAAATGTGAGTTTGTCATCTACCCATACACCCAGGTCTTTTTCAGTGACAGTTTTGCCCAGTGTTTTACAATTAAGCACATAATTATACCTTTTGTTTCCTCTGCCCAAGTGCATAACTTTACATTTATCCCCATTAAAGCGCATTTGCCATTTAGCAGCCCAAGCTTCTAGTTTACATAAATCCTCCTGTAATATAAAATTGTCCTCCTCTGTATTGATTACCCTGCAGAGTTTAGTGTCATCTGCAAATATTGAGATTGTACTCTGTATGCCCCCTACAAGGTCATTAATAAATATATTAAATAGAAGTGGGCCCAACACTGACCCCAGTGGTACCCCACTGTTAACTGTGACCCATTCTGAGTGTGTTCCATTAATAACCACCCTTTGTTTCCGATCACTAAGCCAGTTCTTAACCCACTTACACATATTTTCCCCTATCCCTATTGCCCTCATTTTATGTATCAACCTTTTGTGTGGCACCGTATCAAAAGCTTTTGAAAAGTCCATATACACCACATCCACTGCATTTCTTTGGTCCAGTCCAGAACTTACTTCTTCATAGAAGCTTATCAGATTAGTTTGACAGGAACGGTCCCTCGTAAAACCATGTTGATAATGGGTCATGAGGTTATTTTTCTTCAGATACTCCAGTATAGCATCTCTTAGAAAACCCTCTAGGATTTTACCCACAGTAGAGGTTAAGCTTACTGGCCTATAATTTCCAAGTTCAGTTTTTGTCCCCTTTTTGAATATTGGCACCACATTTGCTATACGCCAGTCCTGTGGTACAGACCCTGTTATTATGGAATCTTTAAATATTAAAAATAATGGTCTATCTATGACAGTACTTAATTCCTGCAGCACTCTGGGGTGTATCCCATCCAGGCCCGGGGATTTGTCAATTTTAGTGATTTTTAGATGATGCCGTACTTCCTTTTGGGTTAAGCAGGTGACATTTAATTGAGACTTTTTGTTATCACTGATCATATTGTCTGTCATGGAATTTTCTTGTGTAAATACTGTTGAAAAAAAGTCATTTAGCATATTAGCTTTTTCCTCATCCTCATCCACCATTTCACCCAGACTATTTTTAAAGGGGCCAACACCATCATTTTTTAGTTTCTTACTATTTATGTAGTTAAAAAATATTTTGGGATTCTTTTTACTTTCTCTGGCAATGAGTCTCTCTGTCTCAATCTTTGCTGCCTTGATTTGCTTTTTACAAATGTTAATTTTCTGTATTTATTTAATGCCTCATCACTACCTACTTGCTTTAATTCCCTAAATGCTTTCTTTTTGTCACATATTGCACTTCTTACCGCTTTATTTAGCCATAGTGGTTTCCTCCTATTTCTAGCATGCTTATTCCCATAGGGTATATATTGTGCACAGGTCCTATTAATATTAGGTCCAGCAGTGCCCCCCTTCTTGTTGGGTCCTGAACCAGTTGTGAAAGGTAATTGTCTCTCATAGTTTTCAAAAACGTATTACCTTTGCTGGAACTGCAGGTTTCTGATCCCCAATGTATTTCAGGGTAGTTGAAGTCCCCCACAATAATGACTTCTCCCTGAGTCGCTGCTTCATCTATTTGCTTTATGAGGATATTCTCCTCCACTTCCATTATTGTTGGGGACTTATAACAAACCCCTATCAGTAATTTATTATTTTTCCCTCTCCCCTTATCTCTACCCACAGAGACTCTACATTACCATTAGATTCACCTATATTATCACGCAGGATGGGTTTTAAGGATGATTTTACGTATAAACATACACTTCCTCCACGCCTATTTGTGCGGTCATTTCTGAACAGACAATAGCCCTGTAAATTAACAGCCCAGTCATGGCTCTCGTCCAGCCAAGTCTCCGAAATCCCCACCATGTCATAATTATTTTCCAACAAAATCAATTCTAATTCCTCCATTTTGTTGGTTAGACTTCTGGCATTAGTGTACATGCACTTTATGCATCTCTATTTATCTCTATTCCTTCCTACTAGATTGACTGTTCTAACCCCACCCCCCATGCCACCCCCAATTTTATTACTTGTGCCCAGGTTACTATTTACACTATCTTCCCCTCCTATACAATGAATACCCTCCCCCCCAATCCCTAGTTTAAACACTCCTCCAACCTTCTAGCCATTTTCTCCCCCAGCACAGCTGCACCCTCCCCATTGAGGTGCAGCCCGTCCCTAGCATAGAACCTGTAACAGAGAAGTCGGCCCAGTTCTCCAGGAACCCAAACCCCTCCTTCCTACACCAATTCCTTAGTCACTTATTTATCCTTACTAACAGCCAAAAGATAGCTGTAATATTGTAGTTGTGTGACCCTTTGTGCATTAAGTCCTTGTTGTTGTAGAGCATCATGCCAGCCTTGTTCTCCATAAGGATAAAATATGGGATACATGAGGGCATCTAAATTACTGTGTAGAATACTAATTATTTGTGTTTTTGGAGCCAAAGGATTCAGCGGATCTGTTTTCAAATGAATTAAGATATCGCGTTGAAAGGGAGGTTCTCCAACCTGATTTTGAAAGATGACGGCTACCTCACTGACAGTTGGTTGATTGTATCGCCTGTGATTCTGATTGCGATCGTGTTTAATAGCCATAGTAATCGTTGGGATAACGGTTCCATTTTGTTGGGCGTTGATAGTTTCTTGTTCTTCGACATCATGGAGCATGCGATAGGCTGCAGTGAAAGGATTAATGTCTTGCAGTAGCTCAGCAATTATGTCCATTAAAGAAGGGTGACATTGGAGATTTGCTTTTGACTGCAGGTGTTGTTGATTGGCGTGGGTGGTATCAAGTATGTAGAGTTGTGCATATTTGGGAGTTTCTTGGTCAGGAGGATGGAGTGTGCCAGTTCGATGATAGATCTGGCCTTGAATGCGAAAGCAGTAACGGCCATAACCTAGAGGTGGTGATACAGTTGCTCCCATTGGGGCAAAACCAAAAGGACTGTTGATTGAGCGAATGCTTTGTAGGAAATTTTTGGAGTATTCATGTTGTCCTGTCATCAATATTGTCAAGACATGGGGATATTTGATAGTTGGTAGAAGTACTTTACCTTTTTGGCAGCATTGGGTACATTTTTTATCCTGAGGCATCTCATTAGGAAAATGGAAAGCTAGGTATTGGTCACAGATCTGGTCCATGGCCTGACAGAAGTGTTCTTGAATGGTTTGTTCATCGTATGTAAAAGGTTGTTGTTGTGGTAGTAGTAGTAGTGCTGGAGTAGTAGAAAAGTGAAATGTTGTGGTTGGACGTCAAAAGTAGATGAATCACGTGTTTTCTAGTGGCAGTAGTGTGGGCGTTTGATGGTGCTGTGAGTAGGGTAGAGTATTATATAAGAGGAAGACAGAAATAGGGGTTTGAGAGTTTGAGAGTGTGGTGTTTTGTAGACATGGGAATGTGTGAGCCTGAGGTAGTGGTGAAGAGGTGGCATGTGTAAGTGGAGTGTGAGAGAGTTGTTGTTGGGGAATAATCAATGTATTGGTGTTTGTGGGATGAGACAGAGCAAGGCGACGTAGTTTATTAGCCTTGTGTTTGTCTAGGCGCATGCGCCTATGGGCAGGACTTTCGTTGGCACGGCGTTGTCTGTAACGAAGTGCGCGTGCCTTGTTTCTGTCTTCCTTATTTTGATATATTTTAGGAGGAGCCATGGTGTGGATGGTGCGTAAGGTAATATAAAGAGAAAAGGTGGGCAAAATAGGTAGCTAATGTGAAAAGGTATCAGAGTAGTGTGTTGGTAATGTGGCAGATATGATGGAGACTAGTGTTAAATATGTAAGGGGAAAGGAAGTACTGAGAGCAGAAATCTGTAGCGGGTGTGCGAAGGTAAAAGAGGTTGTATAGAGGGTGACAGTGATGTCCACAGGCGTGTAGTATGGGATACTTAGAGTTTGAGGTTAAAAAGTATGTAGGAGTTATGGTCGAGAGTGGGTTGTAACGTGCGAATGAAGCAGAGTGGGTTAGCAGAATTGGAAAGGATGCAAGTGATACGTATTGTCACTGAATAGGCAAGTATAGATCTTGATAGACGTTATTATATAGGAGGTAGTAGTGAGTGAATAGTATCAACAGTGTCCATATAGAGTAGAAGCCTAGCAGAGTATGCAAATAGGCAGTCTTTATGGAGTTAAGTGTAGGCTATTATACAGCAGGTATACTGTCAGCTGCGTGTGTAGCAGAGTATATACAGGTGGCTCTGTGGGTAGCAGAGTATACAGGCGGCTCCATGGGTAGCAGAGTATACAGCCAGCTGGGTGGGTAGTAGAGTATATACAGGTGGCTCTGTAGGTAGCAGAGTATACAGGCGGCTCCGTGGGTAGCAGAGTATACAGCCAGCTGGGTGGGTTGCAGAGTCTATACAGGTGGCTGTGTGGGTAGCAGAGTATAGAGGCAGCTCCGTGGGTAGCAGAGTATACAGGCAGCTGCGTGGGTAGCAGAGTCTATACAGGCGCCGTAGGTAGCAGAGTATACAGC
The DNA here is from genome assembly GCA_033576535.1 of Allobates femoralis. NCBI lineage: Eukaryota > Metazoa > Chordata > Amphibia > Anura > Aromobatidae > Allobates > Allobates femoralis. The sequence continues at coordinate 156,816,723 of JARQOC010000010.1, forward strand.
CAGCAGCGTGGGTAGCAGAGTATGTACAGGCAGCTCTCTGGGTAGCAGAGTATACAGCCGGCTGCATGGGTAGCAGAGTCTATGCAGGCGGCGCCGTGGGTAGCAGAGTATACAGCCAGCAGTGTGGGTAGCAGAGTATATACAGGCAGCTCTGTGGGTAGCAGAGTACACAGCGGGGCTGCGTGGGTAGAAAAGTATATACATGTGTCTCTGTGGGTCGCATAGTATACAGCCAGCTGCGTGGGTACCAGAGTAAATACAGGTAGCACAGTGGGTAGCAGAGTATACAGTCAGCTGCGTGGGTAGCAGATTATATACAGGTAGTTCTCTGGGTAGCAGCTTTGTGGGCGTGATGGCGACCTTAATGGGCGTCCCGGTGGGTGGAGAGGTGATGTGACGTAATGGGTGTCACCAACAACTTGTTCTATGAGAGCTGCGTACTTCCAGAGTGGAGGAGAGAGGGGCGTGTCCTTGCTGTGAGGTAAATTTCGTAAATGCGCATGCGCGGTGACGGATGGTTACTGCGCTCATGGGGCTGTGAATGGCGACGCCAGTGTGGCTGGCGTGACTGCGGCTCGCGGGGCTGTGAATGGCGTCGCAACTGTGGGAGGCGTGACTGCGGTTCGCGGTGGCGCGCAGGCGCGCCATCACTCGTGGGGCTGTGAATGGCGTCGCAACTGTGCCTAGCGTGACTGCGGCTCACGGTGGCATGCAAGCACACCACCGCTCGCAGCTCTGAGTCTGTGAAAAGCGACTTGCGAAGGCGCTGCGCACCATCGCTCGCAACTCTGCCGCGGTGCATGCCGGAATAGCGGCACAACATTGCTGATTATATATAGATACTTTATTTTGTTGTTAAATGACCACAGATTTATTTATAACCATACGACTAATACAATCACAATACAGGTCCAGTAAACCAATAGACAAGTATATACTAAGATTTATGAATATCACAAGATTCCTCAGCTGCCTGACTTACAGTAACCAGCAGGCAGCAATCGAGGGGCGAAGCTTTCATTTTCCACAATAGTAAAGCCAGTCCACTTCACCAACTCCAGTGAATCTAACAAAGATTCCCGCTCCTATGTGTGACCGCCAAGGCGCCACTTGATGATCCGATCATTTTCTTATCCAGCTGGCCACCAAAGCTCCACCAAATATAGTGATTTGCTCATTAAAAAAGTATGCAAGATTGAGGCAGACAGGCATGATTTTATAGTAAAGCAAAGTCAATTTGGTTTATTACACATCATAAACCTCAATAAATGTCCATTAACATCAATGGAACATTCACGACATTCAGTTAGTTCCAATGACGGGTATGCCCAACAGACTTTATATTATGATACGCCCAGGGGTGTGGGGTACTTGGAACAGAGTCGTGCAGTTCTCTGGGGAGGTGACAGGGCTGTGACTCGGCTCCGTGGCCCTGGCTGTGCAATAAAAATGGGGGATATTTTGTATGGAATTTAACGTGATGCCACCCATGGGTTTCGGCAATTGGGGATGGATAGCTGATCCTGCGGTCAGATCCTCTGGACTGTAGGTAACGCAGTTTGATGTTCTGTTCTCCACGGGTAGAACAGGAGGCCCCAGGGCAATTGCAACTAGTTTATATAGGGAACAGTGGGGTGAAGGATTGAGGGCGCGATAAATGACTGGAAGACACAAGAGCAGAAGTTTCCTTTACCTTTACTTGAATGTTGATGGTGCAGACTGGGGTACTGGCAACAGATGGTAGCAGAGATCCGGCCAGCTGGGAAGCAATTTGGGATCCACCTAGCCAGGTGGGTTTAGAGGTCTTCCATCTGCGTGGTGCTGTTTAGTCCTCGCTACCTAAAGCTGTTCTGTGGCCCTCTTCCTGCGTGTTAAGTCCATGCCCGCATGACAGGCAGCTTGAGCCTCTTCAAGGTGTCGCTCCTTTGCGGCGGCTCCGGGTTCTGGAATGCTGCTGTGCCTTTGGGTGTTTAGTGGGGCCAAGGAATTTGCAATCCTCTGCCCTGTATTTAGCTGCCAGGATTTCAGTACTCAAACAAGTTCGGACTCCAGCGTCCGGTTTCTAGCGCTTTCCTCTGGGGCGAGTCTGGTCACGACTCCACTCCCCAGGTTCTCCTCGACTCCTCTGTTCCACTAGCTCTCCACTGTTCTGGGACGAGCTTCAACCGGCTCCAATCCCCAGGACAGAGCTTCAACCGGCTCCAGTCCCCAGGACGTCTATACCATTTTCAAACCGAAAATGTTCCCCTAACCCCACCTCCGGGCAAGAATTTATAAGGAAGCTCACCTAAAACCGGGTTCAGATCTCCCCCTTTTGGTCTGGAGTTAGGACAAGTGTTGGATGATGGTGTTACCTGAAAAGAGGACCCCTTCTTGCTTCAAGGCATAACATCACCCCCTGTGAGGGAGGCAATGCCACTGTGGCAACCGGACTCCTGGGGTGCCACATATACATTTTCTGATAGTGTCCTAGTGCAGACATCACAACCTTCACTCACTGACCTCCCAACCCCCCAACCAGGAAACTGCCTATCTGAGGTAAGCAACTCCTGTCAGTTCCAGTCCTGTTGCAAAACCTCTTGAATACATCTCTCTGGGCTGAGGTTACCTCCCAGGAGCTATTGCCAGCTCCATTCCCTGACTCCTGTCAGTCACCCAGAAAAGAGTTCCATTTCATACACCTGTGGTCTCCTCATCACATACTTGGGGAGGTATGCATGGAGACGGTGGGCATCCTGGAAGGTAAGTTCCAGGACAATGGTCACTTCAAGCACCAAGAGCACACCTTCATAGTTTCTGCCAGAGTCATCCCAGGCACTCCACATGGTCTCCTGGCCATGTGTCTTCCAAGGAGCCTCCCGCTTCTAAACACACAGAGACTTATGCTTCTGGCAAGAAGGTCGCTTGCCAGCCTAGGGAAAAGTATGCGCACAGGAAGTCATACTAAATCCCATTTGGTTCACATTAGACACACCTATGGAAAGTTTCAGGTTGGCAAAACACACCCATGTCTTTCTGCGAACCAGCCACTTGCAATGCATTAACCCTTATGGCACATAGTGAACTTTGTGAGTTTATTTTACAGAGCACAACCTGCTTCTGTGATATATACCTGACATTCGCAATGGAGCAACATCACACAACATAGAATAACATTTTTTTTATCACAGACTTGTGGAAGTTCTTATTATGCTAAGATGTATTGACTTTGTTCATGAGACAACTCTTGTTAATTTAAGCAATAACTATTACAGTATTTTGGGGTCCTTTCCTTTTATTCTTTCACAGTCATGTACACCTAAGTATTAGCATTCCCAAGTTTTATAATTTTCTTTATTAATACAATAGAAAAGTTCTACAAGATGGTTTCATATATAAGTACTAGTTTACATTGATTACTGAATCAATCACTGCCTATTGTATTTATAGTAACCATTCCATAGTATAAGATCTGCAATGACCCTGCAGGAGAAAGCCCAATATCCAGTCTATGGGTCCATACACCCCTGTCACGTAGCCAGATGTATGGACTTACTGTTTACCACACATGCTGCCCTGTGCATAAGCTTCTGTAGGCGCTGTGCACTTCAGAAGTGGCGGTCTCAGGAGCTGGAATCCCACCGACCATGCTGTAGCCCCAATGAGTGCCGGACTGGAGTGTCTGGGGCCCACCAGGGAAATTGACTAAAGGGGCCCACCCTTCAGTTATTTGGAAATATCTGTTAGCTGTTATCCCCATTATAGTGGCAGGTCCTGCACATCACAGCGCGCTCCACACAACTGAGATGTACAATTACTGTTGCATTAAAGGGATTGTTTGGTGAAAATCCACAGGTTCTGTAGGTGATAAGTGATGATAACTTATTTATTGGTGTAAACCAACCAGTGGAAACCGCAACGTCAGGAGAATGTGGCCCTTTTCTCCCCATTATAAACTGCAGCTGCCGGTGATGATGTGCTGTGGCTCCATTCATCATCATTGGGGCTTCCAAAAAAACCAAACCCAGCGCTCACAGCCACTGAGGGAATGAGCAGATCAGTGGTTGAGCTGTATATCAGCTCCAGTCTAATGGGGAGAAAAAAAAATCTATGACAGGACCATCTTCAAAGACGATGATTTTATTATGTGCATTTTAATATTTTTTTCTAATAAAATGAATTTGTAAGGATCTATATTCCAGGACTCGGTGCTGGTTATTTTTCTATTTTTTGGACACATAATTGGGATAAAAGTTGTACATTCAGCAGTCGGACCACTTCCAATTAATAACTTATCACTTATCCTTAGGCCTTGCGCACAAACCAAGTATTTAATATCTATTGAAAATAAAGAATTTTCCCCCTTATTAATATCAGAAAAAAAAAATGACCTAACCCAATCCACTATACCAAGACCAGTACCACATAGAAGGGAGAAATACCGCCACACCATGACCAGAGGACATAATACCTCCACATAGTGACAGAATATTGCCACAAATAAGGCACAAATACCACCACACCATGACCAGAGCATATACCATCACATAGTGATCAAATACTACTATGTACAAGGCATATTATACTGCCACACACTGTTTATTAACACTATTGATTTATTTTATAAAATAAAACTTCTGAAAAAATCTAACCGATTTATCTAGGTATATTAATTACTAATCAAATCTCTGATATAATTGAAACAAATTTATCTGACTGGTATACAACGATGAAAAAAGACCTTTAACACCTCTCAAAAACAGAGACCTCATGGATAGGGAAAATAAATACTTATAAATTATTTGTCCTCCTAAAAATTTTGTATATCTTTAGGTCCATTCCAATTCACAAACCTAAAGAATTCATACAAAAGCTTCAGACACAAACACTTATCTGGAACCGCAGTAATCCAATGGTGGCAAGGACAATTTTGGAGAGAAATAAAATGAGGGAAGGTTTAGGCATGCCCAATATCCAAGCATACCACCTGGCTATTCTAATTAAAATGTCACAGAGATGGTGGGATACAAAAGAAAAGCCATCGTGGGTAAATATGGAAGAAATGTATGTGCCTGATGGTTCCCCTAGATCAGAGGTCCCCAACTCCAGGCCTCAAGGGCCGCCATCAGTGCAGGTTTTCAGTATTTCCTTAGTATTGCACAGGTGCTATTGTGATCAAATGCACAGGTAATGATTCCAAGCCCTGTGCAATAATGAGATCCTGAAAACCTGCACTGTTGGCGGCCCTTGAGGCCTGGATTTGGGGACCTCTGCCCTAGATTTTTGATTAGGTCTTATTTAATAAAGTATAAAAAGAGACTTCCTGTTGAGGCCAAGGTAAGAGCTGCTGTCCAAGCATGGAGAACATTGGAGAAGGTATAATTGCAAGGATTTAAAGTGGTAGAACCCACTTGGATCCCAATAGCTTTTTTTCTGGCTCTTTCCCCACATATCAATCTCTCCATGTGGGTAGAAAGAGGAGTGAAAATAATATTGGATATATTGGACGAAACATCACGTAAAGGTACCGTCACACGTAGCAATATCGCCGCCATATGGCTGGCAATTTGACGTGAGCGCGCATGTTCCGGGCAATTTTTTGCACATCGCCGTCGTCCTGTCCACACACATCTCGCGTGCGATGTTCGGCGATCCTGCGTTCCGGAAATCGCCTGGCGCACACCGGAAGCAAATTCACATTCCTACCTCGCCACGACACACGCCACCACCACATCAGCGATATGGGCATAGAGAGTGAGTACGGCAAGGAGACAGGCATGCCAGAGTGTTTTTCACTGCTCCCCTACCACTCAGATTGGCCGACACAACTGCGTAACCATTGGTCAGCCTTGTCAGGATGTCTGTGCACTACATTTTTTTTCCTTTTTTTTTGTTTGAATTTAATTATTGTATTGTTTTAAATGTAAGTCTATTCTACTCTAATAATTCATCTACTGTACAACAGTAATAAATAATTTCTTTGAAAATGTTAATAAAAAGAATTTGAACATATACTTCCACACCACGTCAAGACCACATATTACACATACAGTGACTGAAGCCAATATAGGAAGAGGCAATGGGTGGATGGACGATTGCGGTCCAAACTTCCAAGTAGATTTTATTGTTCTCATCGTGTTTTATGTGCTAATAACACACCAAGCTTACTCATAAGAAGCAGGATGCTGTGTGTGACCGGGTCTTTGGTACGCGTTGAGAACAATTAAATCTACTTAGAACTTTGAACTGACTGACAGATCCATTTCTTGACGGCGGAGCGATCATCCTTCCACCCATTCCATCTTCCTATATTGACTTCAGTATCTTCTCGGGTGGTTCGCTGCAGCCTCGTGTGTTTTAGTGATTGTGTCTCATACAACCACACAAGGCGAGTGTTTTTTGACACCGTTCCATCCACTGGTATCATCGGATAACATACTATTCTGCGCTTGTTTTTCTCCCCTAGCTCATTGTATATTGGAGTTCACCACACAGTGACAGAATAATACCACATACAAGGGATAAATACCACCATGGCATGACCAGCACAAGGGCCAGCTCCAGGTTTTTGTGTTTTTTTGTGCCCCGGGCGAATGAGTCTTAGTGGGCCCCCCTACAGTGTGTGTATATATATATATAATAGATGGATCAGGTAAGGAAGGTGTGTGAGATGGAGGAAAGATGATGAGTTCGGTTTTGTCTACATTGAGTTTTAGTAAGCGACAGGAGAAGGAGGAGGATATGGCTGATAGACACTCTGGGATTTTGGACAGTAGAAAATTGACGTCTGTGCCAGAGGTAGATCTGAGTTTCATCAGCCTACAGGTGGTACTTGAAGCCATGGGACTTTATGAGGTATCCCAGACCAAGGATATAGATAAAAAAAAGAGGAGCCACGGACAGAGCCTTAAGGGACCCCAACAGAGAGGGGATGGGCAAGGAGGTCGTGTGGGAGTGGAAAACAAATGTGCGGTTGGAAAGGTAGGAGGAGATCCAGGAGAGGTCAAGGTCAGTGATACCAATGGAAGAGAGGATCTGTAATAGAAGGCAGTGGTTGACAGTGTCAAATGCAAAGTACAGGTCAAGAAGGAGGAGGACGGAGAAGTGTGTTAGCTTTGGCCGTGAGTAAGACATTAATAATTTTGGTCAGGGCAGTTTCAGTAGAGTGGTGGGGGCAGAAGCCAGATTGAAGGTTGTCAAAGAGAGAGTTGGATGACAGGTGGTTTGAGAGTACAGCGTGGACATGCTTTACAAGAAGTTTGGAGGTGGACGGGAGCAGGGATATGGGCCTGTAGCTGGATGTAGATGTGGGGTCGATTGATGGTTTCTTTAAGATAAGTGTAATTGTTGTTTGAAATATGTACTGCAATATTGTGGTATTCCAGTATAAAATATTAGAAATCAGGTGAACATTTGTTCATAGATTCTATTTCCCACAAAATACTACAAAAAAAAAAAATAAATGTTTAAAAAAAGTAAAGAGGTTTGCGGCTACTTGGACAACCCCTTCTCATTCCTTATAAAAGTAAAATAGCTTACACTCACCTCTGTTGTCGGTGCGGTTCTTGAGATGTCCGAAGTCACATTCCTAGGGCCAACGTGACATAGTTAAGACACGTGAGCATCAACACCAATCAGTATTGTTTTTTCTTCACCTTTGGACACAAGAGTGCTCAACAAGAAATGAGCGGCAGCAGCGATCACCTCTACATCTGAAGGTGGGGAGAAGGAAGATGGAGCTGATTGTTTTAACACGTCAGCTCCTGACCAATGTCATATGGACCCCAGTAACGCAACTTCTAACAACACCATGCCAACACTGAAGGTGAGTATAAGCTTTTATAGTAAGAGGAAGAAAAAACACAAAGGATAAAAAGTAAAATTATTTTGGTCTTTAAAGTGAACCTATCAGATACGCCATGCCCCCCAAAGCACCATCAGTTGTAGGCTCATATCAAAATTCAATGCCTAACAGTCCCTTCATGTATTTACACACAAACAAATCCATAGAAAAAAGTATTTCTAAATAGCGTTTATGATATGCAAATTGGGGCTTTCACTAGTCGAGGGGGTGTTAGTTACCTAAACTAGTCGGCCCACTTGGCATGTTATTCTGCCCCTGTGGGAGTGATAATGTGGCACCCCAGGGGTTAATGTGCCACCGTAACATCACCAAGGGTTAATTCCCCACACAACCCACCACTATACTAGCACCTCCAGGCCAGAAGAGAGAGCTAAAGCTGCTTCCCTATATATTCTAGGTGGAGAGGAAGTGGCAGTTCGTTCAGTTCCTGAGAGAACTGAGGGAAAGGACCTAGGTGTAAAATGGGTGCATTAGGCCCAACTCACAGTCCACTCTCCACTTCCAGGCTAAAAAGGGTCTGAGGAATAGGAGAAGCAGAGGAACACACCCGGGACACAGAATTACCCTAAACTCACCCCGGTGAAGTGCAAAGACCGGATACCGGATCCGCAATTGTGCCTGACACAAGCAGCACAGAAAGCACCGGATAAGTGAAGATGTGAAGATTACATATCTTCACTGTACCACAGCGAAGCAACACGGCGGGGTCAGAGACACAAAGATGAGACTCAAATGTCCTAGCATGTTTGGTACCAGTGAGGAGAGACAGGGCCGGCAGCAGGGCCACACACACAGCGCAGGAGTAGGAAGCCAAGGACCTGGACAGGGTAGGAAGTAACCCGGCACCAGTACAGACTCCGTGGACAATATCTACTGAATACCATCTGCAGTAAAGACTTGGAAAACTACCAGAACCGTGTGTGTAATCCTTGTGCTCGAGCCCTACTCTCCCTCACAAACTGTTATCATCTCTACCCACTACCCCTACCCTGCATCAGCCATAGACTATCATCATCACTGCCCCGGGGAACCAGGCTCTGCCCGTGGAGAGCTGTTACCTCACCGGCCGCCAAACATCATCCCCATAGGTTCTGCAGCAGCGGTTGTCACCCTGCCCACATACCACGTGTGGCGTCACGAATATATCCCCTGTAAATAACCCTCAAACCCTTTTTCTTGTGGCTCGGGACACGGTCTGGACCAAGACCGCCGGGATACCCCCGTGATACCCCGGTCCGGTACAGAGTACCCCGTCTCAGTAGGCCCCACAACTTGGCGACACAAACAGGATGTACCGTGCACGGTGACGATGACCGTCGCTTCAGCACCTACCTCCCTGCACTCTTGGATGTAATACACGTGGTCAAATAAAGTCGGTTTGTAACCAGGAAACACAAGTGCCGCCATCTTATTTTCATATGGAATCTTTAATAGACATCCGGACAGAAGCGGAAGACCAGGAGGGTCGACATTAAGGGGGCACAGGATTTTGCAACAAGGAGATGCTGCGGCACCGAGCAGCAGCGGAGCACCCGGCGGTGCTGCAGTACCGGATAATAGAGAAGCACCCGATGGTGCTGCGGTGCAAAAAGCAGCACCCATCATGCCGCTTCTGATGCCGTATACTCAGGGAGCAATGCGGCTACCACAATACTCAGGTGAGCCTAATACCCTCAATGACTTTGTTACCAAAATCAAAGCGTACTACGTTATTTACCCCCTAACAGAAGCCCAGCGTGTAGGTATGATTATTGGACAGTTAACCGGCACAGCGGGAAGTTACATCCTGGCCGGACACAGACAAAAATACTGTAGAGCATCTTGTGTCTGGACTGAAAGCAGCATTTGAATCTAGTGCTGACACACGAGCTAAAATGAGGTTCTTTGGATGTCAACAAAAGCCTAAGGAGAGCGCAAGAGACTATGCCTTAAACTTGCAGGAAGCTCTCAAGGCACCGAATCTGCCTTAGCCCCGGGAGCTGACAAAATGCTGATAGGAGGCCCTCTATGAACTGATCTATCCCCTTTTCACCGAGGACAGTTGAGCATGATGACTACCCAGGATCCCGGAATCACTTTTGTCCAGCTAAAAGATAGAGCCATCCGTCTCCAGCAGATAGAGGAGCCCCGCGATATAAATTCTATTCAAGGCCCTAGAGCAGCACCTCAGCAGCAGGTAGAATCAGTGACATCTGCCATGTTAGCAACTGCTGCTGAACACAGAGAGCCCATCTCTAATGAGGCCATCAACCAAAAGTTAGATGCCCTGACGGACACTGTTGTTTCCATGGCTAAAGTCATCAAGGAGCTGCGTAGATCCAAGCCTGTACCCAAGATCGAGTTGGCAACCAGTAAGGAGGATGTCACGTGGACGAGGCCCAGGAAGTAACAAGCGACTAGAGGATGACCCAGCGACCACTATCAGCCAGATGGACAGCCTATTTGCCGCCGTTGCAAGGAGCCAGGTCACTTTGCCTGGGAATGTGCTTTAAATGAGGATTCCCTGGGCAAGCGGGCCGCTCCTCAGGAATAAATTCTTAAGGGCCTTCAGCCTGGTATGACAAGTTCGTGGAAAGACGTCCAAGTCATCCCTATTGTGTTGGATGGCATTCCCTTCAGCACCTTGTTGGATACCGGGTCCCAGATAACATAAATTCCACATGTTCTCTACAAGAGGTACTGGGCTCATTCAGACATTTGTAATGGTCCATCTAACCTTGCATTGAACTTTTGGGCTAGCAATGGTGAAATAATACCACAAGTTGGGTTCAGAGAATTGACCATTCAGATTGGGAAGGTAGAATTGAAGAACCAGGGTATTATTATTGTAGATGTTGACCGGCGAGAACGTGAACCAGTAATGTTGCTAGGAATGAATGTAATTGAAAATTGTTTTTCCGAGGTAATTACTGTCTTACAGCAGATCGCCGACACTGCCAGAACCGGGCAACAGAGACTCATGCAAAAAGAAATAAAAGCCCTAACGCTGAAACAACAGGTAGAAATATCAGGAGGTGAAATTAGCAGTGTATGGTAGTGATGGGCGAATCCTAAATTACTCGGAATCGCTTGACTCTAGCGAGTCCGAGCCCAGGACTCGCTACTCGTTGCGAGTCTAGCGAGTCCAATGTTAATGAATGGGGAAGCGAGTAATAGCGAGTAGTGTGAGATTTACAAATCGCAGATGTGTCTCGGAAGCTTCAGCCTGAAGCAATCCTAGTTTTGTCATTTATTTGCATTGGACTCGTTTACTTTGTAAGTAATCGCTGGGAAACTCGCACAGATAAGAGAAGAGTCCTGTCTGCTCTGTGCAGCTCCAGGGTCCTAGAGCCTGCCTGCTGCCTGATATAGCAGTGCTGAGATTGTTCTCAGTCTGCTCATTCCCTGTGCATAGACATCTATATCATTACACAGGGGATGTAGCAGAGAGGACATCGCGTTTTGGACTGCGTCGGACGGAAGAGGATTTTTTTAATTAAAGATGGAGTCCCTAATGGCTTTTTTTTTTATTTCTAATAAAAAAATTTCTCTGTGTTGTGTTTTTTTTAAAACAATTTAATAGAAATTCATGGCGGTCATGTCTAATATTGGCGTGACCGCCATAAAATTCGGGCTTAGGGCCAGCTGATAATACAAAGATGGCCCTAACCTCTATTACCCAGCGTGCCACCGCCACCAGGGCTGCTGGAAGAGCGGGGTTCAGCGCCAGAGGATGGCGCTTCAATGAACGCGCCATCTTCTGGGGCGGCTGCGGGCTGCAATTTGCAGCGGGGGTGCCCAGAAAGCTTGGGCATCCCTGCGCTGCGGATTCCAGCCCCCAGCTGCTTAGCTGTACCTGGCTAGACATAGAAATTGCGCGGAGCCCCACGCATTTTTTTTATTATTATTTAATGAATTTCAGAGTCAGAGGCTCAGACTCCGAGACAAGTCCGACTCCGAGACGACTCCGAGACGACTCCGACTCCGAGATGACTCCGACTCCAAGATGACTCCGACTCTGAGACGACTCCGACTCCGAGACGACTCCGACTCCGAGACGACTCCGACTCCGAGACGACTCCGACTCCGAGACGACTCCGACTCCGAGACGACTCCGAAACGACTCCGACTCCGAGACGACTCCGACTCCGAGACGACTCCGACTCAGACGACTCCGAGACGACTCCGACTCCGACTCGACTCCGAGACGACTCCGACTGCGACTCGACTCCGACTCCGAGACGACTCCGACTCCGAGACGACTCCGAGACGACGACTCCGACTCGACTCCGAGACGACTCCGACTCCGAGGCGACTCCGACTCCGAGGCGACTCCGACTCTGAGACTCCGACTCTGAGGAGACTCCGACTCTGAGGAGACTCCGACTCCGAGACTCTGACTCTGAGCCTCTGACTCTGAAATTCATTAAATAATAAAAAAAAAATGCGTGGGGCTCCGCGCAATTTCTATGTCTAGCCAGGTACAGCTAAGCAGCTGGGGGCTGGAATCCGCAGCGCAGGGATGCCCAAGCTTTCTGGGCACCCCCCGCTGCAAATTGCAGCCTGCAGCCGCCCCAGAAGATGGCGCGTTCATTGAAGCGCCATCCTCTGGCGCTGAACCCCGCTCTTCCAGCGGCCCTGGTGGCGGTGGCACGCTGGGTAATAAAGGGGTTAATACCAGCTTTGTTATACAAGCTGGTATTAAGCCCGAGATTCTTAATGTCAGGCCACGTTTGACCCGGCCACTAAGAATCTCCAATAAAGGGTTAAAAAAACACAACACAGAGAAAAATTTTTATTTGAAATAAAAAAAAAAGCCATTAGGGACTCCATCTTTAATTAAAAAAATCCTCTTCCGTCCGACGTAGTCCAAAACGCGATGTCCTCTCTGCTACATCCCCTGTGCATAATTATAGATGTCTATGCACAGGGAATGAGCAGACTGAGAACAATCTCAGCACTGCTACATCAGGCAGCAGGCGGGCTCTAGGACCCTGGAGCTGCACAGAGAAGACAGCTGGACTCGGCTCGCAAAGAAACAGCAGTTACTTTGCGAGTTTCCCTGCTATCACTGGCACAGTAGCCGAGTCTAATGCAAACAATGGCAATCCTAGTTTTGTCAGCATTTCTGACAAAACTAGGATTGATATTAATTTGCATTGGACTCGTGCGAGTAATCGCTGGGAAACTCGCAGAGTACCGAGTCCTGCGAGTCCCTTACTACTCGCCGAGTAACGAGTCCTAGCGAGTAGATTCGCCCATCCCTAGTGTATGGGTAAGTGACCCGATACCCATTGTAATACCTCCCAAAACTGAAATGTTGGTCTGGTGTAGAGCCGCAATAGGAATTAAAGGGCGAGACTATCAAGCCCTGGTAGAACCCGTGTACTCAGACAGTAGGCCCACTATACTGATGGCCAGAGGAGTAGTTGAGGTACACCGGGGAAGAGTGCCATTACGCCTTCTAAATTGCAGGGAAGATGAGGTCACTAGGGATGAGCGAGTATGCTTGTCACTACTCGCACGAATATCTTTATAAGACCTGATCGCGCTGTGCTCGTCACTCTGCTCCACAGACAGTCAGTGTAGGGAGAGGTGCTGCTGATTGAGGGACAGATTTGTGGCCTTTCAGCTAGGGTAGGCGCAGGGCTGCCAATCTAATTACCACAACAGTCCTTCAGAGGACTATTAGAGCTGTATACAGGCAGGCAGGGAGGCAGGGTATATAGCAAACTTCGTTGGGCTAGTATACCAGCCTACATCCCATCTGGGGCTGGTGGAGAGGCTGGAAATCTCATCCATCCCAAAACAGTGCTTTTAGGGATTAATTTAGCTCTCTATAGGCAGGAGTGGGTTGGAGCGGAAATTAGGATACGCCAAAACACTCGTCAGCGTTTGTGTCTGACCGGTACACCTGCTGGGATTTAATCTCTAATCTCTAATCTCAGTATCCAGCTAAAAACCAACTCTTGTCTGCATTCATTTACCATTTTTGTGCGCCAGGAGTGGGTTGTAGCTCCAAGTAGTATACGCCAAAACACGATATACTTGTCAGCATTTGTGTCTGACTGTTCCAGCTGCCAGGATTAAACCGCTCTAATCTGTAATTTCAGTGTGCAGCTAAAAACCAACTCTTGTCAGCATTCATTTACCATCTTACTGCGGCAGGAGTGACTTGTAGCTCCAAGTAGTATACGCCAAAACACGGTATATGCGTCAGCGTTTGTTTCTGACCGGTCCACCTGCTGGGATATAACCTCAAATCTCTAATCTCAGTGTCCAGCCAAAAATCAACTCTTGTCTGCATTCATTTGCCATTTTTGTGCGCCAGGAGGGGTTGTAGCTCCCATTTGTATATGCGAAAACACACAGTATACTCATGTCAGCGTTTGTGTCTGACCGGTCTAGCTGCTGTAATTTAATCTTCAATCTCAGTATCCAGCTCAAAAACAACTAGTCAGCATTTTCAGTTGACAGGCGGGTGCGTTTATCTGTAATGATTCCACCTGCGGCAATAAAAACACGCTCTGACAAAATGCTAGCGGCAGGGAAGGCCAGGACTTCCAAGGTTGTAGAGGGACAATTCCTGCCACTAGGAATGAGTGAGTATACTCGCTACTATTCGGAATTCGCCGAATAGTAGCGGTATTCGGGCTACTTGCTACTCACCGAGTACTTATGTGTACTCGGGAGTAGTGAGTAGTCCTAATACTTTCGCAGTGTATCTATAGATACACTGCAAAAGTAGCCTAAAAGTGATTAAAAGTTGTTAAAAAAAAATAAAAATAAAATTGCATACTCACCTACCAACACCTGCAGTGGGACCGGCAGAGAAGACATCCGATCGCAGGAAAAGGACCTGTCACTACCAGATAATCAGATGGCCGGTAATGATCTAGCCAATCAGATGGCGCCATTTCAAAATTTGATTGGCTGGTAGTGACAAGTCCTTGTCCAGCGATCGGATGTCTTCTCTGCCGGTCCCGGTGCAGGCGTCGGACAGGAGAGTATGCAAGTTTATTATTTTTTAACAACTTTTACATACTTTTAGGCTGCTTTTGCAGTGTATCTATAGATACACTGCGAAAGTATTCGTACTCGCTATACTCACAACGAGTAGCGAGTACCGCTACCTACTCGTTGCGAGTATAGCGAGCACAAGTATTAAGGTACTCGCTCATCCCTACCTGCCACGTGTCCAATACCCAATACCCAATAACCAATAATTATAAGGCACAGAGGACTCTAGGAGCACTTTCGTATGATCGGCAAGGTACTCCTTCAGCATCTTTACAAACTTTGCAGTCCTTGTGACAGTACCACGCACCTGAGGGCCTGTGCTATGGGAGGGGCTGAGAAAACTCTCCCAGATCTTTGAGAGTGTTCCCCTACCTCTGCTGGATTGGATTTATGTGTCTCTCAGCCGGACGCCTTGGTTGTCCACCGAACCGTGACCTCTGCCGCAAGCGTTTTGAGAAGGGAATTTTTTGACTAATTCTGCAACTAGGGCCTTCTGGTACTGCAGCATTTTTGTAGACCTCTCTGCCTCGGGAATAAGAGAAATAAAGTTCTCCTTGTAGCGTGTATCTAAAAGTGTCACCAACCAGTAATGAGTGTCCGCCAAGATGTTGATAACGCGAGGGTCACAAGACAGGCAGCATCACATAAAGTCAGCCATGTGCGGCCAGACTGTTAACAGGCAAGACTTCAGGTCCTCACCAACAGGATGACTGACCATGCTGTCTTCATCATCTTCCTCCTCCTCCTCTTCCCTGTCCTCTGGCTATCCATGCTGAACTGACGGTATGACAGTTGTGCATGTATTACCGTCAATTCTGCATGAAAGTGGCTCCATTTCTTTATCCTCCTCCTCATCATAGTCCTCCAATGCAAGTTGGGATGAGATGAGGCTGGGCTGTGTGTAATCACTCCGTACGGTTTATTGCTCCAACTCATCGTGCTCCGCCTGCAATGTATTGTCTTTGATTTTGAGCAGACAGCGTTTTAGAAGACAGAGAAGCGGGATGGTGTCGCTAATGATGGCGTCATCACCCCTCACCATCTTGGTGGAGTCCTTAAAGTTTTGGAGGACGGTACATATGTCGGACATCCATGTCCACTCCTGAGGTCTTATGTGTGGAGTTTGAACCGTATACCGACGGCCTAGTTGATGCAGGTAGTCAACAACTGCCCTCTTCTGCTCACAAATCCTGACCAACATGTGCAGTGTGGAATTCCAATGAATGGGGACATCACACACCAGTCTGTAATACGGAATCTGCAAACGCTGCTGAAAGCTGGCAAGGGCGGCTGAAGCAGTAGGTGACTTTCTAAAATGGGCACACAGGCGGCGTACTTTTATGAGCAGATCCCACAGCAACTCCGGGTAGGATTTAAGAAACCGCTCTACCACGAGGTTAAGCACATGGGCCACGCATGGAACATGTGTGAGCTCGCCTCGCCTCAGAGCCACCACCAGGTTCCAGCCATTGTCACACACGACCATGCCTGGCTGTAGGTTCAGCGGTGTGAGCCAGTGATATGCCTGCTGTTTCAGAGCTTTCCACAACTCTTTAGCATTGTGGGGTTTGTCACCTACGCATATTAGCTTCAGCACAGCCTGTTGCCACTTGGCCAAGGCAGTTCTGCAGTGCTTCCAGCTTGGGACTGGTGTAGAGAGTGAAGTGGAGGAGGAGGAGGAGGCTGAGGATCATGACGTTCCGGAGCCGTACACTGTGGTTGAAACCCTTATTGAGTTAGGGCCTGCAATCTTTGGTGTCGGAAGGACGTGTTCTGGCTCAAGCTCAGACTGGGTCCCGGCTTCCAGAATATTAAGCCAGTGAGTCGACAGCGAGATGTACCGTCCCTGCCCACAAGCACTTGTCCGCGTGTCCATGGTTAGGTGGACTTTTCCGTAAAGAACGTTGTTAAGGGCACGTGTAATGTTTTGTGACACGTGGTTATGTAATGCGGGGACAACACAAGGGGAGAAATAGTGGCGGCTGGGGAGCGAGTAACATGGGACGGCCGCCGCCATCAGGTCGCAGAATGCTTTCGTCTCCACTAGCCTAAAAGGCAACATTTCCAGCGCAAGCAGTTGCGAAATGTGCGAATTTAGAAGTGTGGCATGTGGGGCGTTGGCAGCGTATTTGCGCTTGTGTTCCAAAGATTGGTGTATGGATAACTGAATGCTGCGCTGGGACAAGGACGTGGTTGATGATGGTGGTATTTCTGCTTGTGCAACTACAGGTGCAGGACAGGAGGCATCTTCGCATGCAGTATGGACAGGGGATTGGCTTGCACGCACAACAGTGGAAAATGCAGTGGTGTCACATGTAGACACTGCTCCTGGACTCTGGTGTACATCCCACAAAGTCGGGTGCTTTGCTGACATGTGCCTGATCATGCTGGTCGTGGTCAGGCTGCTAGTTTTGCTACCCCTGCTGATGTTGGCATGGCAGGTGTTGCAAATGGCCTTTTTGGAATTATCTGCAGACACCTTAAAAAACAGCCAGACTCGGAAAGACCTAACAGTTGTACTGGCAACTTCTGTCATGTTGTTGTTGTTACGGGGAATGGTTGCCTGCGGCCACCACCCTGCTTCTTCCGGCCTGTTGTGATGCTACGCCTCCCTCCCCCTGTGCACTGCTGTCCTCACTCTGCATGTCCTCCTGCCAGGTTGGGTCAGTTATTGGATCATCCACCACGTTGTCTTCCACTTCCTTACCCTAGTCCTCCTCCTGACTTTCTGGCAATTGTGTTTCATTATCGTCCACCTCTTGTTGAGACACGTTCCCACCATTGCCTTCTTGAGACCGTGGCTGCTCAAATATTTGTGCATCGGTACATATGATCTCCTCATGACCCACTTCAAGTGGAGCTGGTGAGAGGCCAGAATCTAAGAATGGAAAAGTGAACAGCTCTTCAAAGTATCCAAGTGTGGGATCAGTTATGTCCGGGGCCGGGCACTCGGCATGGTGGGAAAAAGGAGGACCAGGATGTGGAATGTGCGGTCCAGTCTCGCGGCTATTGATACTTGACCGTGTGGAAGACAGGGTGTTCGTGGTGGTGCCAAACTGACTGGAAGCATCATGCGCTATCCAACTAACAACCTGTTGACACTGGTCTTGATTTAATAGTGGTGTACTGCTGCGTGCCCCTACAAATTGGGACAGGAAGGTCTAGTGAGATGATGTGGGTGTTTGTCGTGGCGCAATTCGAGCTTGCACACGTGCTCGCCCTCTGCCTCTGCCTGCACCACCATCACGTCCAGTCCCTTGTCCCTTGCCACCGGCCTTGCGCATTTTCAATGGTATGCTGCCTGTATACAGCTAAATGTAGGCGTCCAAAAGATGGTTTTTAGCTGGACACAGATGACAGATTAGAGATTAAATTACATCAGGTATACTGGTCAGTCACAAACGCTGAGATGGGTATACTGAGTGTTTTGGCGTATACGAATTGGAGCTACAACCCCCTCCTGCCTCAAAAAATGGTAAATGAAGGCGGACAGGCAGACTCTGATCAAGATGAACAAGGGTTGGATAGGGCCTGACTTCACCACACCACCACCAAATGATAGCGTAATCTAAAGTCATAGGCATTGTATTTTTTGTGCCGGTAAATTGCCATGCCCCTCCTCACACCCACACATGGGTACACACTTCATGACTTTGGCTACTTGCTGTACTGTTCCTCCTTCTCCTCATCCACCACCATCATATGATCGATGTGACCGTGGTCCATGATGCCACGAAAACATAATTTATTTACATATTTATGATGATGATGATGACCCTAACTGTTAAAGAGTTAGACATTAGTTTCATGTATACCCCCCAGGGGTAAATGTTTTAGTTCATACTTAGAGAATGGGCATTACAAGTACAGGAGACCCACTCCTTTGCAATGGGAATAACATTTAGAGGCTCTCCTCCATATTTCTTCACATGGGCATCGCAATGCCTCCCAGTTTTTTGCAGCCCTTCCTAGGAAAAACTATGGAAGTCACACTTCCTAATAATGGGAAACATATTTAAGTAGACCTTCATGCACGTCTCTATCAAGGGGCATTGGGGTGCCTCCCAATGTTTAGCAGCCCTGCCAAAGGGCAATACTACAAAAGACCCACTTCCTTAAAATGGGCACAATATTTAAAGAGGCCCTCATGCACGTCTCTATCCAGGGGCATTGGGGTGCCTCTCAATGTTTAGCAGCCCTGCCAAAGGGCAATACTACAAAAGACAAAGTTCCTTAAAATGGGCACAATAGTTAAAGAGGCCCTCATGCACGTCTCTTTCCAGGGGCATTGGGGTGCATCCCAATTTTCGCTGCCTTGCCAGGGCAATACTACAAAAGACCCATTCCTTAAAATGGGCACAATATTTAAAGAGGCCCTCATGCACGCCTCTATCCAGGGGCATCTAGAGTGCCACACAATTTAAAAAAAAAAAAAAATCTTTCATGTAATCCAAAAAACTAACATACAACCAACTCTGTCTCACAAGTGATTTGAGTCCTTAATATTTTCTCCAGGAAAATCCATTTAAGTTTTCTTGACAGTCCGTAAAAGTGGCATAAAAAGTCTGACAACATTGTTCACAGCGGTGACCTTGGAGTATGAAATGCTTACAGGGGTCTTCCCCATGCTGTTCCCATGTAATCTCAGCACTGTTCTGATACTTTTGTGACATTTTTAGGTTTATCCATGCTGCCGGGGTCATGCCAGAAAAATACTCGGGTCTCCCATAGGATATCATTGGCTACGGTGCTCGGCCGAGTACACGAGTATCTTTGGATGTCTCGGCCTGTACTTCGAGCACCCGAGCATTATAGTACTCCGCTCATCTCTAGAGGCACCGTAACCGAAATATGTTACCATGGCTAAATTAGTTACGGTTGATAACAATCCTATCACAGCCGTCGAGCCCTTGAACCCGTCAAGTCAGGCGGATGACAATGGCTCAGGGAAAAAGCTGGAGGATTGGTGCCAAAAGCTACACGTGGGTACCAGTTCTACACCTCCCCATCAAAAGCATGGAGTATACTGGGTAGTAAAAGAATATGAGCAGATATTCAGCAAACACCCGTTAGACTTTGGGCAAATGAAAGGGGTAGAGCACACTATACCCACAGGTAACCATCAGCTTATAAAAGAGAGGTATAGACCATTACCTCCCGCTCACTACCAAACCACCAAAGACATGCTCAAAGAGATGAAAACTGCAGGTGTAATAAGAGACAGTTGTAGCCCCTGGGCAGCACCTCTAGTGTTGGTTAGAAAGATGGACCGGACCATGAGAATGTGCGTAGATTACTGGCAGATCAACCGCATTACACACAAGGATGCATACCCATTATCTAGGATTGAGGAGTTATTAGCCGCATTAAAATCTGCTAACTACTTTTCTACCCTAGATCTGACTAGTGGGTACTGGCAAGTTACTGTGGCAGAGGCTCACAATGAGAAGACAGCGTTTACTACGCCGATGGGCCTCTGTGAGTATAATTGTATGCTGTTTGGACTCTGAAACACACCCAGTACCTTCCAACGCCTGATGGAGAGCTGCCTAGGACATAAGAACTTTGAAACTGTCCTCCTGTACCTGGATGACGTCATAGTCTACTACAAGACATATGAACAACATCTACAAGATTTGGCAAAAGTGCTTGAAGCCTTGTCCGGATTCGGCATGAAGATCAAGCCATCCAAGTGCCACCTTCTCAAGCCAAAGGTGCAGCATCTAGGACTTGTCGCAAGTTCAGAGGGAGTAGCACCGGATCCTGATAAAGTCCCTGTGATAAGGGATTGGCCAAGACCCACCAATGTGAAAGAGGTGAGGCAATGCCTGGGCCTGGTAGGCTATTACAGAAGATTTATCAGAGGGTTCAAAAAGTTAGCAGCTCCCCTACAAGACATCCTGGTAGGACAGTCAAAAAGGTCTTCAACCCATAATCCCACTTTCCAGTGGAGTGATGAGAAAGAGGAGTCCTTCAAAAAGCTAAAGTGTGCGCTGACAGAAGAGATCCTGGCATATCCGGATTACCATCAACCCTTCATTCAATACAGGGATGCCAGCAACGTGGGACTGGGAGCAGTACTGTCACAGAAGCAAGGAGGCGAAGAGAGTTATTGTCTTTGCAAGCAGGAAACTCCAGCCAACGGGAAGAAACCTTGAGAATTACAGTTCCTTCAAGTTAGAACTACTGCAGTAGTTTAGGCTGTAAGCGAACGTTTCAAGCACTATCTGACAGCTGCAGAATTTACCATCTACACGGATAACAACCCGTTGACCCACCTAGACTCAGAAAAATTAGGTGCGTTGGAGCTGCAATGGATAGCCCGGCTGTCTAACTACAATTTTGTCATCAAATATAGGGCAGGTCGCAAGAACGGGAATGCAGACGCCTTATCCCGGATGCCACACCTTAAAGACGTGAAAGAGAAACCGGAGGAGCTGGAAGAAATTGAGCTACCGGCCTTTCGCCATTCTAAGGTAGAAAAGTAGCAACCCAGCATCTACCAAAACAAGAGGCAAATCTCAACCCGTTAGCACACCATGGATGGGCTGACACCCAGGATAGTGATCCAGCTGTGAGGCTAGTGAAAGAACTGCTTACACAACAAGGAGCGTATCCTAATCAGAACGCTCCAGCTGAGACACAACAACTCTGGAAAGAGAAAAGCAAGTTGCTCCTATACCAAGGGAAGCTCTGCAGAAGGCACACCAACCCTAAAAACACATGGGTAGGTCTGGCAGATTATCTTACCCAAGAGAGACATCAAAATGTTCTTAGAAGTCTACCACGATGGTGCAGGTCATTTTGGATGGAAGAAGTTGGAAGTGCTCTTAAGAGAGAGATTCTACTGGGTTGGCATGAGAAAATCAAATCGAAGATTGGTGTAGAAACTGTGGCCCGTGCAACCTCAGAAGAAAAGATCAACAGAGAACCCCACTCCAGTCCATAATAACCAAGCAACCACTTGAGGTAGTTGCGTTAGACCACGTCAAGTTGTCACCAAGCCGGTCAGGCTATGTCTATGCCTAAACCAATGTGGACCATTACTCCCGCTTCTTAGTGGTGGTACCCGTCAAGGACCTGACAGCAAAGACAGCTGCAAAAGCATTTCAGGCACATTTCTATAGACTTCATGGCTACCCAGAACAAGTCCTTACAGATCAAGGTCCAGCTTTTCAGAGATTTTCCAGGAGTTCTGAAACATGTACGGCTGTAAGAAGATCCACACGACAGCCTATCATCCCCAAACTAATGGCTTATGCGAAAAGATGAACCATATTGTGGTCAACCTGTTGAAAACATTACCAGAGTGTGAGAGAAATCAATTGGCAGAGAAATTACCCTATTTGGTAGACCTGTACAACCATGTCCCGGTGAGTTCTACAAACTGCAGCCCAGCCTACCTTATGCATGCAAGACCCGGTAAACTGCCAATTGATTTAGATATGGGAATTCTAAATCCAGACGCAGAAGTTGAAGAATCCAATTGGGATAGCCTACGTAAACAGCAGTATTGCCAAGTATAAGAGTGCGTAGAGAAAAGTCTCCAGCATGCTAGAGAAAGACAAGAGAACCTTTAACCAACGTGCTCTAGGAACCCCATTACAACCTGGTGAGCAAGTTCTCAAGAGAAAAAGATGCACCAACAAATTGGATGATCAGTGAGAAACCACCCCATATACCGTCTTACCATCAAACTTAGACAATGCCAAAGTGTGTCTAATCAGCAAAGATGAAGGAAGAACATCAGCAGTTGTGTCAAGAGACCATCTTAAACCGTGTCCTGAAACCCTGAAGACACCAGAAGTAACCTTACCCGTACAGGTCCAACCTGTCAAGAAAGAAGAAGAAGAAGAAGTATTCCATACCGTCTTAGGAGATTTCCCCAAAACATGGCCAAATTACTATGGAGCAGTTGTAGTCCCCATGATTGCTTTCCCTCCAAATGGTTGAACCAACACCAGAACCCATACCACAAGAAGGCCCAAGATCTGAAAAACTGGAAGTCGAGCCTGAAGAGGAAGAACCAATGGTCCCAGTGAGCTTGCCAGTCCTACTGTCAGATCTCCATCCTCAGTAGTAGCAGATACTCCAAACAGGTACACGTCCACCCACACCAATATGCTACGTACATCCAGTATACCAGTCTTACGCAGATCAGAGTGTAGTACCCAGGGTCAGTTACCAGCTAGGTACAGAGATTAAAGTGTAAAATCAACTGTGAAATGTAAATATGTTGTTGTAAAGATTAATAGAACCCGTTAAGGTGTAAATGTTCAAAAAGGGTGAGAGTGGCATGGTGTTAGGTGGCAGCCACGGAGAGTAAGAACTTGGCTTCTTATGCAGTGACCCGAGGGCTTGGAGGCCTACTGCACTTAAGCCAGAGACACCCATACGTGTTAATATGTTTCAACGTTAAAAAGCCCAGTACCTACAGAGACTATACTGTATGAACTTCTTACATATTCTTAAATGTAAACTTTTCTTCATTTTAATTAACACAGACCATATCTACCACAGAACTGGTTGTGGTAAAAACTACTTTTATATATTTACCAGCCCCGGAGGCAATAGACTAAACCCCCGGAAAGACTGCTATTTTGAACTTTTGGACTCTTTTTGAGCGTCAGTGGTTTTTGTATTTTTCTTTAAGACTGTAAATATTAATTGTTTTGATATGTTGTTTGTTTTTCCACAGTCCCGGAGTACTGTTCTTTACTAAGGGGGAATGTGGCACCCCAGAGGTTAATGTGCCACAGTAACAACACCAAGGGTTAACTCCCCATACAAACCCACAACACTACACTAGCACCTCCGGGCCAGAAGGGGTAGCAAAAGCTGCTTCCCTATATATTCTGGTGTGGAGAGGAAGTGAGCAGTTCAGTTCCTGGGAGAACTGAGGAAGAAGGACTGTGGTGTAAAGAAGCTGTCTTAGGCTTCCCCACGGTCTGCTGCTCACTTCCAGGCCTAAGCCAGGGTCTGAGGGAAGGAGTTAAGAGAAACAGAAGAACACATCTGGGAGACTGAGTTACCCCATAACTCACCCCGGAGGAGCGCAAAGACCGGATACCGGATCCGAAAATGTGCCTGACACAAGCAGCACAGTAAACACCGGACTAGTGGAGGTTATATATCTTCACTGTACCTCAGTGAAGGAACACGGCGGGGTCAGAAACACAAAGATAAGACTCAAGTTGCCTTGCAAGTGGGTTCCCGTGAGAGGAGACAGGATCGGCAGCCTAGCTAAAGCAGCAGCAGGGCCACACATACAGCGCAGGAGTGGGAAGCCAAGGACCCGGTCAGGGTGGGAGCAACCCGGCCCCGGTACAGACTCCGTGGACAGTACTCTGCTGCATAACACCTACAGTAAAGACTTGGAAAACTATAAAACCGTGAGTCTGTGTGATCCTTGCGCTCAAACCCTTCTCTCCCTCACAAACTGCTATCATCTCTACCACTACCCCTACTCTGCATCATCTACAGACTATTATCACCACTGCCCCGGGGAACCAGGCTCTGCCCGGGGAGAGCTGTTACATCTCAGGCTGCCAAACATCATCCCCGGAGGTTCTGCAGCAGCAGTGGTCTCCCTGACCACATACCACGGGTGTCATCACGACTTTCTCCCCTGTAAATACCCCCATTACTTGTGGGCTCGGGACACGGTCTAGACCAAGACCGCCGTGATAACCCCCGTGATCCCCTGGTCCGGTACAGAGTACTCCGTCCCAGTCCGCTCTACACATATATAAGATTATCTCAGCACAGGAGCATTTTATATAAACGCATCCAATTGTGGAAATTATTATTACTCCAAGATCTATTGATTAAAATGAACTTTTAAATGAACTATGTTAATGGGAAAACCTCTTTAAATAACTGTTTATGACGGGAGTTTTGGAAGTAAGAAAAATCCAAAAAGTAACAGTTGAGTGAGGGATTCTGCTTATGTTTATGATCCTGCTTTTATCAGCTTTTTTATGATGAATTTATTTTCCGTTATTCGTGTAGTGAAGTTTTATGAAATAGACGGGATTTATATACTCCGACTCTTTATTGCAGACAATTTCTGATCCATCTACAATAGAGGGAAAAAAATGCTGGCTGTCGCCGCTGTCATTAATCTTCATAATAATTTGCAGGATGCAGCTGGTGCAGATCGGCCGTCTGTGTGCACCGTCACCGGCTCACAGTCACATCCTATGGGAAAAGCAATCTCACCCAGGCAACTACACATTCACTGTTACCAAGGAAAAACAATAAAAGCAGAGGCGCACTTTAAGAGGGAACTATGGCTCCTTTGTATTCCCAGCTCTAAACATCCATAATATTGAGCTCGTGGTATTTATAGCTCTATACATTCTCTATATAGAATAAAAGAAAAATGAACAATGACTCAAAACGCGTGAATAAACTCACAAACAACACCAGGAATCTGACGACATATAAGTCACACACCTTCACATTGCATGAAGTCTATCATCCCCAAACACTAGAAATGACGTCCTTATACCTGGTTCACACCTGGCAGGTTTGTTGAAGAACTTTCCATTTTTCCTAGTGTATTAGAGATGTTTAGGACTGAGAAAAACCAAGCACGTCCTATTCACGTTCAAGGGTTTTATGGTTTAGGACATTTTAAAAAATCTAGTCCTTCTATGATACCCCAATGTTGGAGAATGTTTTTACTATATTATGTGCTACTTGATTGTCCATTTTATCTTTAAATGAATCTGGTGGCAGGTTTTTGCTATGTAAACTGAGGACAGCTTGCTCCAAGCGTTAAAAAGCAAAAGTCAACTGTGCATCTATCCTCACAATCTGGGCTATTGTTTACTTAAACTAATCAGTTTATAGCCCTGTGATTTACATTGCAGGACTAGAAAGTCGCACACTTGGCAGTCTGACATGCCCACTGCTGTTGACATCTCACTGGGAATGGATAATCTTTATTGGGAGTCTGGTGGGGGCAGAAGCAGCTCTCACAGTTTGCTAAATGTCTAAACCAAATGCTTATTGTGCCAATGGTGACAGAATGGCTGCACCCGGTAATCTGGTTAAACATGTTATACAATCTGATGCTCTCAGATGAGGTAGCAAAAACTTGCTGACAGATTCCCTTTAAACTGTTGCATTATTGTATGCAAAGATTCATATATCTGATATTTACAGGGGAAGACTGTAATGTTAGGGTAGTAATGGAATGACCAGACTGTGGCCAGCAAGCGCAGAATGCTGGACACACTTTGCATAAGCTGTCTAGGTAATGCTCACCCTCCTAAAAGGTGGGGGGTGCTTTGCACCTGCCTTCCAGTCATATAAGTGGGCTTTTGGCAGAGCCTTTCCCAGCTAATGATAGTGGGGGGGGGCGGGTGGCCGGGCGCACAAGACACAGACGGATCAAAACACAAGTACAAAACAGAAAGAGCAGTGGAGATCCAAAGCCAAGACCAAAACCCAGAGCATGAGAGCAAACCAGAAAAAACACACATAAAAGTACTAACATTACCAGCCAACACAACTAAAAATAATCACCACTGAAGAGAGGAAATGGCGGGATTAAATCTCCTTATGGCGGCCGTCACACGCTTCAATATCGATAGCCATATTGTTAGCAATCACGTGCACGCGCGATCGCTAACAATATCGTTCACATCACTGGTGAGATGTCACACAGACAGACTCACCAGCGATGTGGAGCAGCGAGATCGCTGGTAACCATGGTACACATCGGGTTACTAGGCGCCGCGCAGAGCTTAGTAACCCGACGTTTACCATAGATACCATCTCCCAGCATAGGCTCTGCCGCTGGGAGATCGTTCATCGTGGTGTCACACACCACGATGAAGCAGATTGTTCAAGCGTTTATCGCTAGATCTGAGCTCCGGCTCACCAATCTGCGATGTCACGATCAAGCGATTTTACATTGTAAAATCGCTTGATTGCACACAGCGATGCACAAACGATATCGCTTAAGCGATCAAAAAGCAGATCACTTAAGCGATATCATGCATTAAATTGATGCGTGTGATGGCCGCCCATCATGTATCCCCTCACACTGTTGAGATAACGCTGACAGACACTGACAGGTTAGAGTCCATGTCCAAAAAATAGGTCTGGTCCCCCCTCGTTTTATGGCAACAAAGTTACAAATTATGGAGTGTGTGTGTGTCATATATATATTATATATAGATATAGATATAGATATAGATATAGATATATATAGAGAGAGAGAGAGAGGGACTAGATATAGAGCCCAGCGATGCCTGAGCATAATGTCCACATATGGTGGTAACGCACATATATGGTAGTATTGCCCATCTAAGACAACATCACCCATGGCCACAACACCTCAACTGAGGACGCACAACAGACCCATGCTGCAGCAGCCACTGACATTGACCTCGAAGGTACCAACAGGAATAAACACATTCAATCACTGCAGCGCAGGCGACACGTGACAACCGCAATACAAATAAGAGAGTAAAGGTACCGTTACACACAGAGATATCTGTGCAAACATTGAATGCAACTCACTGGTTGCAGTGAAATCATGGACACATTGTTCTATTTGTACACGGGAAAAAAATGCAACAATGTGTCCATGATTTCACTGCAACCAGTGAGTTGCAAGCAATGTCTGTGTCAGGGCAATTATCTGACATTGTTGAGTAATTGCTTTAATAAGTAATTGTTTGATTTACTGAAGAATATACATATATACACAATTCCTAAGATGGCGTCCAGATTCCTAAGATGGCGTCCAGAGCTCTTATGTAAGTTGTTTTTAAGAACATGAAAAGACATGTCTCTGACATGTCCACAGGGACCCCCCATCTGGTCAAGATAAGATAAGGGGGTAGAGATACACACCCTGCCAAGGGTTATTAAGGGACATGGAAAGTCCCTATATCCTCTGCCAAATGTTTACATGATAAAGAACCAATCACCATGAAGCAAATAATGTTGGGGAACCAATCATTGTAAAAGAAGTAAGAATGTAACCAATGACTTTACTGCTTGATTAATTTATGCATCAGCATCTGTCTATATAATAAACCTGTTGGGGCACCTCCCCTTAGGAATACTTTGATATTGCAATCTAAGACTTGGTGTCTGTTATTCCTCCGTCCATTAACCTGATAAGGATCAGGCATTTTGCCGTGACAGTCTGCACAGATATCTCTGAGTGTAACGGTACCTTAAACGATATATTGCTCTATACATAATTAGTGAGTACACTATATACTAAGACACAGTGCTATACATAATAAGACTACATTCACACACCTGTGTGACGTATTAGTGCTGCCTGACTATTTCTTGGACAGAACTCAGACCTATTTAAAATGTTCTGTTCTGAACCTCAAAATCTGATCCGAATAGGATCCACATGATTTTCAGTGATGTGTGAATTAATCAATTAAACTCTATAGGTCGCTTTACACGTCGCAATATCGTTCCGATATTGCATACGATTTCACGGGAGTGCACACGTTTTTGGCACTTTTTCAACATCGCATAGTAGATGCCACACAGGGAGATATCGGCAGGCAACGCAACTACGATGTACTATGCCCCTATTCCACGCTGTGTATGAGCAACCCAGGGAACGACCATTTAACATTGGAGTGAATGGGGGAAGTTGCACTCCAAATCGTAGTTGCGCTGTCACACAGCACGATCATGCCACATCGCATATGCAATATTGTACGGTTGAAGGGCTTGCACAATCTTCATGCAATATCGTAGTTAGGTTGTTTTCGTGTTGCATTGCCCATTTACACGACACAACGCACGAATGACATCAACGGCAACGGCCACACCACGTGACTTCTTATCGATGTTGCGTTGCGATATCACGACATGTAAAGTGGTCCTAAGGGTCTGGGTCTGATAGTTTTTCTGCACACATGAATGTGTGAACGTAGCCTAAGGGGTTGTTTTACAAATAATAGTATGGCTGGGTTCACATTGTGTATTTTTTCCTGTCTGTGGGATCCTCTTTTTGTAGGACCCCACGGACAGTAAAGGACACCACAGGGGGTGACCTATTCTGTGTCCGGGTCCGTGATTATCACGGATCCAGACACAGCGGGGCACTTTCACTTCCGCAATGTATATTATACATTGCGGAAGTGAAATATAGTAGAAGAGAGTTAAAAAAAAAAAAAAAAAAATCAGTATTCTCACCTATCCACGATCCACTGCGATAACTGTGGTCATGTGACCCGATGACACCGACGGGTCGTGACATCACTGCAGCTCCTGTAAGCACCCGAACCTTGCTGGGAGGCAGAGGTGGAACGCGGATAGGTGAGAACACTGATTTTTTATTTTTAACTCTTTATTTTACATAATTTCACTTCTGCAATGTTTTATATACAATTAGAAGGTTAGGAGTAATTTTAGTGTACTGAGCATGCTCAGTACACTAAAATCGGGTCCGAGGAACGATCAGCTGTTTCTTCGGACCCGCGCTCATAGGCCCTGTAGTGCAGCGGTGTTCACACTGTGCGGTAATGAGGCAGTAACCCAAGGAAAGTTCAACTTAAAAACGGCTTTATTGGTATAACTCACAATTTAAATGCCAAAACGTCCTCCCGGTTGCAGCCGGGTGATCCACGCAGTCCGAATATAGCCTGTTGCCGTTGTAGACGGCCGCACCGTTTCGCTCTGTAGTGCGCCAGGTACTTTATCTTCACAGGCCTGTGTTGTGCCTTCACACAGCCCTGCCCTGCACAGAGCTTCCAGCTCTCCAGCTTGCAAACAAACCACTGACAAACCCAAACCTCTGCTGAGGGATTTTAAATGGAATCTTTGGCCATGGGCCACATGCAAGACCCGGGCTGGAGGGAATGGACCGACCCCCTATCCTGCACTCACAGGCTTGCCTGTGATTGCAATGCCCTCTAGTGGATTCAATATGTTTCATTGGATACGTATCATAATCATACATTCCCGGTCTTTCCAGGCTTTAAGCAAATTAACATGATACAGCTTATAGGATTTTCTCTTCCCGGGCTGGTATACTCTGTAATTTACCTCACCCACCTTTTCCCGGATTTCACATGGCCACTGCCATTTAGCCAAGAGTTTACTGTCCGCAGTGGCCACTAGGACCAATACTCGATCCCCAACTTTAAAAGGACCTGATGGTGGCCCTTTTATTTATGTGCGACTTTGTGCTCCCTGGGCATCCATTAGATGCTCTTTTACTATAGGCATGACCGCTGTGATCCGATCCTGCATTTTAGCTACGTGTTCAATTACACTTTTATGTGGGGTTGATTCCTGTTCCCATGTCTCTTTGGCTACGTCCAGCAACCCCCTAGGATGCCTGCCATACAATAGCTCAAAGGGTGAAAATCTTGTAGACGTCTCTGGTACCTTACGGATGGCAAACATCAAATAGGGCAGTAACATGGCCCAATCCCTCCCATCCTTGGAAACCACCTTTTTAAGCATGGACTTAAGGGTTTTATTAAACCACACGAATAACCCGTCGGTCTGTGGATGGTACACTGATGTGCGCAACTGTTTTATTTTCAGCAGCTTACACAGTTCCTTTGTCACTTTGGACATAAAAGGAGTCCCCTGATCTGTAAGGATCTCCTTAGGAAGCCCAAGGCAACAGAACATGGCAAACAGCTCCCGTGCAATAAGCTTAGCCGAGGTGTGGCGTAGCGGAATAGCCTCTGGTTATCGGGTGGCATAATCGACGACCACAATTATGTGTTGGTGGCCACGCACAGACTTTACAAGAGGCCCCACCAAATCCATCGCAATCCGTTCAAAAAGGCTCCTCTATAACCGTAGAGGTACCAATTGGCTACGGAAGCTTGCGATGGGTGTGGTCAGCTGACATTCCGGGCAGGATTCACAGTACCTCTGGACATCTGCGTAAATCCCAGGCCAAAAGACCCGCTGCGAGATGCGCTCTTGTGTTTTTTTTAACCCCAAGATGGCCCCCCAGCAGGTGGGAGTGGGCCATCTCGAGAACCGCCCAACGGTGTGACTGTGGCACTACTAGTTGTTCCACGACCTTGTCCCAGATCTTGTCAACCCTATAGAGTAACTCACGGTTGACCACCATGAGTGGAAAGACGGTCTCTGCCCCCGGTTGCTGAGCCACCCCATTTACCTCTATTACCCTTTCCCATGCCCGGGTCAGGGTGGGATCCTGTAGCTGAGCTGTCCAAAACGCTCCCCGGGACACTTCCAGCTCTGGAATCAATGGGGTCTCCTCGACCTCTCCTGCCAATACCTCTAGGGGAAACCTATCAGGGTTAAACTCTATCCCTAGGTTGGTGACCCCTACGGCAGGTATCCCTGACTCGGGATCTTCGGGTTCTACACCCGTACATATTTTTATTAGCGGAGGGTTATTCTTCCTTTCCTATAAGGACCAAAACAATGGAAAGTCTCTTCCCAGCACAGTCCCATAAGGTAGAGTCTTTACCACCAGACCACATGTTTTACCTCTCCACACGGAGTGGAAAAGGTCACCTCCGCTGTTGGATACTCACGGAGTTCACCATGAATACAAATTGACCCCAACATTCCCCCCAGTGGGTTCCAACCCAGTGATCAATGACCCATGAACAAGAGTCACCAAGCTCCGATAGACCAAGAGAGCTTCCGTTCTATGACCATTGACGCACACCCCAGGCACAGATGGGGTTCAGTTGTTGGAACAACAGTGTCTGCGGCGAAAACGCTAGCATACATAGACAACCGGTGTGTAAACCCGCAGCCCATGGGTTCAGTGGTCAGGGGGCAATAGGCAGCCACATGTCTTGCCCTTGGCACCTCATAGCTGTGACACGGCCAGTCCTTGAGCCTAATCTAGGGGAAACTGGTCTCCTGCCAACCTCACTCCAGGGTACCCCCTCAGCGTGAGCTTGGTTGCTACTGTCCCCAGCAGAGGAACATGCGCCTTTTCCAGGCTCCAGGGCCATCGTGTCAGACGCATTGGGGCAGAGTCCCGTACAAAATCCTGGGTGGCTGTATACCACTCAATCAGGCTAACCACCTGGTCCAGGTTACCTGGGTCCCCTTGCCCCACCCAATGCTGTATAGCGGCTGGCAGAGTTTGCACCAGCCGGTCGACCATCACCCTCTCCACCTTCTGGGCCAGAGACAAGATCTCAGGCTGGAGCCACCTCTTTACTAGCTGCAGTAAGTCATATGCCTGAGACCTGGCGGGTTTGGTCTCCACAAAAGTCCATGCAAACATCCGTTGGGCTCTCACAGATATTAACCCTCAGTCGAAAAAAGATCTCACCTTTTAGCTTCCCGTAGTCCTGAGCATCCTCTCGATTGAGGTCAAAGTAGGCCTTCTGCGCATCGCCCATCAGGAACAGAACCACCACTTCAGTCCCCTGGTCGGCTGGAAGGTTTTCCCACTCTGCGGTGCGCTCATAGACAGTGAGAAAAGCTTCCACATCGTCCTCCCGAATCAGCTTCCTCAATGCAAAGCCGACCCTGTCCCGGGCCTCATGACATTCCAGGGTAGGCGCTAGTGGCGTGTCTCGCAGTGCTACTACAGTTGCTGTAGAAGCAACTCATTGGTTTTCTGCTGCTGTTGGAACTTCTCTTGTTATTGCCACTGCAGTCACCAACTGCTTCAGTAGTTCCTCCATGTTGTCAGCAGGCCTGAACTGTAGCTTTGCCGGCTTGATTATGGACATGCAGTCTTTGGGGTATGCTTTAGTTCACAGTGCCCGCATTCTCCACCATATTGAAGTGCAGCGATGTTCACACTGTGCGGTAATGAGGCAGTGACCCAAGGAAAGTTCAACTTAAATGGCTTTATTGGTATAACTCACAACTTAAATGCCAAAACGTCCTCCAGGTCACAGACAGGTGATCCACACAGTCCATATATAGCCTGTTGAAGTGGGAGATGGCTGCACCGATTTGCTCTGTAGTGCACCAGGTACTTTATCTTCACAGGCCTGTGTTGTGCCTTCACACAGACCGGCCCTGCACAGAGCTTCCAGCTCTGCAGCTTGCAAACAAACCACTGACACACCCAAACCTTTGCTGAGGGATTTTAAATGGAATCTGTGGCCATGAGCCACATGCTTACCTGTGATTGCAATGCACTCCAGTGGATTCAATATGTTTCAGTGAGCATTCTGAGGGATACATATCATCCCTCGTATAGGATTCCCCTCACTGCCTCACAGCCCTTATGTTAAAGGCCACGGATCGGATCGGATTTGGCCTAATTGCCATCCGATTTTGTGGGATCCAATTTTTTTCTGTGCCCAAAATCGGAGCAGTCTCCGATTTTGAGTACAGCAAAAAATCAGACACAAATCAGATTCTACAAAATCAGATGACAATTAGGCCAAATCCGAACCGACCCCCACAGGACAACATGGGGGCCAAATTGGATCCGTGGCTGTCCAATGTACATCGGAAGAAAATCGCCATATGAAAGCAGCCTATTATTGCAAGTCGTACAGTCATACATATTCCTCAGAACTTTATAATTGAGAGGGAGAACTTGTACAAAAAAAATTTGACTTTACAAAGCAATACATAGTCCAACACATGCAACAGATGCAGCACAAGAGAAGTCCTGGAGATAGGAATGGGTGGTTTGGATTATCAGGAAGTTGTTATTAGCAGAACAGATAGGATAGGTAGAATTATAGACAGAGGTGTTGTAGTAGATGTAGGGTGGTACAGAACTGTGGAGAACTTTGGGATGTAGAGTAATACAGTTATATTGTACTTGGTTTCAAAAGGGTAACTTATGCAATGACTGGCACAGAGCAGAGACGTCATTGCAATGGTTAGACAGAAATATGATCCTAGCTGCTGCATTGCATTCATAATTTATTGAAGAGGGGAGAGTTTAGTGAGAAGGAGATTGATTAGTAGAGACTTGTAGTAGATCAGGTGACAATGGATCAGAAAAACAATTTTTTGCAGAGTTAAAGGTAAGACAAAGTTGAACTGTAGAGTTCTTTTTGAGGTGCAAGAGAGTGGTCTTAAATACAGAGTGAAAGAAAAATCTGAGTCAAATTTAATCCCACAACAGTGATCATGCTGCTTGGGTATTATTAGAGAACCACACACGAAAATTGTGAAATTGGGTTTAGGTAATTAATAAGGGAAAGAACACAAAGAGTTCAGTTTTTGACAGATTCAGTTTTAAATAGAGGAAGGACATGATGCTAGACAAAGCAGACAGACAATCACTGGTATTTTGTAATAATGTAGGGGTGATGTCAGGAGAAGAGGTGTATGGATATCATCAGCATAGAGATGGTGCTGGAAACCAAATCTACTGATGGTTTGTCCAATAGGGGCCTTGTATAGAGAGAAGGGGACCTAGGACTGAACCCTGAGGAACCTCAACTATGAGGGGAGGAGGAGCCGGCAAAAGATATGACTCACCGTAGCCGGGTCTTCAAGTCTCAGGCGTTGCTTCTCCCGTCACGGTTCCGTGCCCGAGGCTGTGGGGCCCGGTGGTCAGATCAAAAGGGGAATTTGAACGGATAGGGGTTAATTCTTTCTTGTCGTGACACCACCTGTGGGAGTTCCAGTGATTTCACCGGCGCTGCTTGGGCCTCCGGGGGATGTACGGCAGCTGGATGGGACGCTCCCCACAGGATAAGCGGGAGTCCCCGGGGCCAGGAGCTGCACTAGATGGAGTATGGCAGCTCAGGAAGGCTGAAAGTGTAGATTTAAACAGTTCTGAAGGAAACACAGACACCAGCGTCCTCTGTAACGGGTCTTTACTGTAAACGGTAAGATGGTACAAGGTACACAGTCTTTAGGTAACGGACCGGGTGGTCCCAGCAATGACTGGTGTTAGCTCAGAGCTCCGCTGTGTCAGTCACAGACTGACTTGCTGTTCTAACTTCCCCCACACTCTACACCTTACACTCCTCCCTCCAGGACCTGATTGGCCCTCTACCTCTAGTGTGTTGTGTGGTGTATGGAGCTCTGGGTTTAACCATGTCAGCACTGAGATGGAAGATATTACATCTTCTGGCAGGGATGCAATACCTTCCTGTGATGCACTCATTGCGAGGCGCCACAGATACAGTGAAGTAGCATTCAGTAGATTGTTAGAAACTTTAGCAAGAGCAATTTCTGTTGAGTTTAAAGAGTGGAAGCTGGATTGTAAAGGTCAAAATGAAGGACGGTAAGGGATTGATGGATCTCCTGTCCAGGTACTA
The DNA here is from genome assembly GCA_033576535.1 of Allobates femoralis. Lineage (NCBI taxonomy): Eukaryota > Metazoa > Chordata > Amphibia > Anura > Aromobatidae > Allobates > Allobates femoralis. Next base: position 156,851,769 of record JARQOC010000010.1, read on the forward strand.
CTGACCATGTCTAAATATAATCAGGAAAAAAGTTGGCATACAAGTCTATGTGTCCAGAAAAATCATGTTGTCACATGTAAACTGCTCTTCAGTAGTTTAAATGGAAGTACATTTCCTTTTCTACATTAAGGGATAACGTTGTTGCTGTGGCTCTGAATTGTTAGTTACTGTTGCTGTGTGCATCAGGGGATATGCTTAACCACTCCTCCAGCATTTAAATAGTCCCATGACTTGATGTCACTAATAGAGTTCATGCTCTGTTTGACCATTGAGCTGTTTGAATGCTGTGAGCTATCTCTGCTGAAGCTTTTTAGAAGTTACCTTCTCCTTTGGAATCCAACATTGTGTGTAGGGTTTACTGTTCCTTCCCCAGCCCCCTGGGTGGAGGTGAGGGGGAATTAGTCTAGGGCTGGCCAGGAGCAAGGCAAGATTGGTGGCCCTGACATCCTCACCTTTGGAGGTATCTCTGGGAATAGGGTCATCTTGGGCTCCCTATTCTGAGGGTCAGACTAGCTCCCCGTTACCTCTGTCCATCACTATCACCTTATGACACACTGCCATTCATCTGCAATAATTGTGCTTTCTGTTTTTAACTTTGCAGCAGGTAAAAGTTTTGGAAATTTCTTTTTGCGTATGAGAAAAATCACTAATGGCAAAAATGGACATAAATATAAAAGAATGATGAAGATCTGATTCTATTATTCCATGAGAATGTAAAAAACCCATTGTCAGGTGTCAAAGGTCTGTTCACAAATGTGTAATGGGAGCCACCAGGCTCTTCTATTATTGTGTTGGCTACAAGTCATACCCAGTGATATAAGATTACATCATGAAGTAGCCTGTTGGCAGCATACGCTTGTGTCATTAGTGTTTACCGGCCGTGCGGTGCCTGGTAATCACGTCTTGAGCTTCTTCACTCAATTTCTTTTTCCTAAAAATCTAATTTTCGGAGCACTGCTGAGCGGAGGACGGTCACAGCGTGAACAGCACCGATCTGTTTCCCCTTTCCACTATTTGTGCATCAAGTGGAAGATTGCATTGATCTGTAATCTTTTGTCTCAGAGAATTTATGCATCATATACATCAAAACTACATTTTTATCAAGTTCTTAGATTTTCTTTGTCCACCACAGGGAGTGTATATATATATTTTTTTTTTTTTCCTTACCTCGTCCACATCATTGGTCTCAGTATTATGTTTCTAGCTTATAATAACATATTTTTATGAGTTGTAAAGGGATTTTAGAATTGAATCTCAGTTGAAAGAGAAAATATTCCCCCTTCGGGTTTCCGGTATTATTTTACATTACAATACTGAATTTTGTTTTCACATTATATTATGAACACACACTATACGAAGTATATCTCACTGTGTAGTATTGCGTGTATTATGTAGTATCATGTGTAGTATATACACTTTGCTGAGTGAAATTCTATTTATTACAATGATTTTTTTCTTTTTAATCATTATTAATGAGGTTTTTCTTGTCTTTAACACAGTCCTTTCTAAGGCTGGCTTCACATTTGCGTTTGTGTCTGCATGCTGATGGCATGCAGACACAAACGCAGTGAAAAGCAGGGTCATTTGATGTGTCCCCAGCGGAGAATGTCCGCCTGCGGACACATCACTGTGGAGCCCGGGCAGACAATCGGCGTTGTCCGGGGGCGGGCCGGAGGCGGAGATCAGCAGCGGAGATCTCCTCCTCCCCGCTGCCGGTAAGCTCCGGGACGTGTCAGCGGGGAGAAACAGCTGATTTGACAGCTGTTTGGATCTCCCGCGCCGACACCGAGAGGAGATGTCGGTGCGGGAAGATTCAAACAGCTGTCACATCAGCTGTTTCTCCCCGCCGACACCGCTAGCAGATTACCGGCGGTGGGGAGGAGGAGATCATGAGAGGCTCAGCTGATCTCCCGGTGGCCGTCGGTGATCTCCTGTGACATCACCGGCGGCCACCGGGAGAGATTTCAATGGGTCCGCAGCGTCCTCCTGCGCTGTCAAGCGCAGAACACTGCGGACCCATTGACGCCAATGCATTGTTTGTGCACTTGCGGGCACTTGTAGATAAAACAAGCGCCCGTGAACGCACAAAAAATGCAACATGATGCGTTCGGAGTGCGCTCAAAGGGTGCACAAATTATGCGCATCTGAACGCAAACGCAATCGAACGCAGCCAAACGCAGGCACATGCGTTCCCATGTTAAACATAGGAACACATGTGCGCAAGCGCTTGGCTGCGTTCGGTGCGCTGCCCTCCGAACGCCAGTATGAAGCCAGCCTAAAGGTGCGTTCCCATCTGCGGAAATGTTCTGCGAGTGCAATCTGATAAAACAGCGGACTGCACTCGCACCTATGTTAAACTATACTGAAATGCAGATCAGGGAGTTTTTTTCTTAGTGAGAAACAGGCCAAGGAAAAATTTCCTATATTAAAGCTGTCCTGTTCATGGATATTGGAGGGCTGCCTGATTTTTGGAAAGTATATTAACTTGCAGTTGGACATTGCAATTTTCAGGATTTATTGCACCCGTTTTTTTTATAAGGAAGTTTGTGCTGATTTCTGTTTTTTCAAGATAGATAGATAGATAGATAGATAGATAGATAGATAGATAAAAACAAACAGAAAAAACAGCACAGCCCTCAAAGACATAGTGTGAACTGGTGCCAGCAGGGACGCTGGATCAAACAACCAGAAAATATTTCTCTGCAGCTACTACCAATGATGCACACATGCTAACAAGCGGTATATGAGGAAAAAATTACAAACTTACGTTTTTTTTAAAAAAACTCAATATTTTTAATTTATTTATTTATTTTCTGGGGTTCTTGGTACATACATTGGCCAATGTCTGTTTGCTCATCAACCACGCCACGGTGACCTCAGGTCTGATGAGTCGTATGCTGACATCCCTGTCCTCCTTATCCTCCCTGTCCCACTTCCAAGTGGGTGGACACCATCTCAACCTCAGACCACCTGTGGGCGATGAGGGTGCTAAGTGACTATGGCTGCTTTCACATAACGATTTTCGGTCATCCGATTGTATCCGTTTCAAAACGGATACAATCGGATCTGAAATCGGATCCCATGTTCCCCTATGGGAATCGGATGGGATCGGATGTGCCACTATTGGCATCCGATTTTGGCACCATCCGATCCGATTTAATTACGGGCACAAAATCGTAGCCTGCTACGATTTTGTGTCCGTGACTCAAATCGGATAGCATCAGATCACTTCTGATCCGAGGCTGATCCGAGGGCCTACAGCATGGGAGCCTATGGACATCGGATCCGAGTTCACCTCGGATCCGATGTCGGCTCCGTATTCCCTGTCTTTCCCTGCTCCTGTCTCCTCCATCTTGTTCCTTCTCCTATTCTATGCTGTCTCCCCGCTATTCTATTCTGTACCCCCGCTATTCTATCCTCATCTAATCCCTATCCTGTCCCCTGTCCTCTTCCCTGTGTGTAAAAAAAAAAAAAAAAAAACTCCTCCCGGAGTATACATCACCTGCCACGCTGCAGCACCATCAGGACTGAAGATCCTGTGATGATGTCACAGAGCCGGTCAGCTGACAGGTCATGTGACCAGCTGTGACATCATCACAGGTCCTTCAGCCCTGATGGTGCTGCAGCGTGGGAGCCGGTGACAGGTGATGTACGGTATACTCCGGGAGGAGTTTTTTTTTTTTTTTTTTTTTTACACACAGGAAAGAGGACAGGGGACAGGATAGGGATTAGATGAGGATAGAATAGCGGGGGGGACAGAATAAAATAGCGGAGAGAGAGAATAGCATAGCGAGGAGAGAGAATAGAATAGAAGAGGGAACAAGATGAAGGAGGCAGCAGCAGGGAAAGACAGGGGACCGCAGGATCCACACGGATTTTGCATAGAATCGGATCGGATGGCTATTGTGAAAGCAGCCTAAGGACAAACAGGCAGATATTTTCCATCAACCTTCCTATTGTGTCCCAACACCGTTCTACTCCTGTACAGAGTAGTCACAGGCAACTCGTGTAACAAGTAGTGCAGATATCTCAGGAATCTAATGGCGTAGGGCATAGACAAGGCAGAGACAATATCACACTTGCTAAACAGTTCATAAACACAGTGAGGCAGAAAACAAAAATAGTCCCTAATCACAGCTCACAAATTGCAAAGCTGATAAGGAAATAGTCTTTAACCGATGCTCCTGCAGTGCAGGACTGATAAAGGAAATATTCTTTAAGTGCTGTTCACACAGTGCAGAGCCAATAATGAAAGTAGAAGAGAAGATTGTAATATAGAGGTCTATGGAGCATGTGTACAGCCCCAGGAATCTATCAACTAATACAATTTTCTCTACAATCTCTATCCCCCTGAGTGAAAGTGGCAGAAGCAGCTCCAGGCATAATAGAATCTACACAAAGCCAGCTCAACAACCTGTGGTTACTGGGCAACATCCACTTCACAACGTGCAGGACCTGTTTGATGTGTATCAGGTCCCCTGACCATGTGACAGGTACCCGAAAGTGCCAATGAAAGCGGCGTTATCCAGGGGATCCCAGCATTCCAGCTGTCCCCACTTTTAAGTGTTAACTAGGGTTGTGCAGGGGTGCACAACCCAATTAGGTGAGTGGCCACTCGGCCCTAATAACGTTATATCCAACTGGACCACCAGGTTCTCTTCATATTGTGCTCCTTGCTCCGTTTATGTTTTTAAGAATAGAAGTAGTCTTTAATGAAACAGTCCCGGATATTTTTAGTGTGGTGCAGCCAATACCAGAAGCCAGAAACAGTTCTGAGAGCCACACTAGCAAATAATTAAGAAATAGACTAAGTAGCAGCAACAGTAGTTTTTAGTATAGCCGAGCTTACGTGCAGGAGAGCAGACTGAGGGTACCTTTACACGCCGCTACTGGCGGGTGAATACAACCAGCTACTTCACGTGCACAAGCACACACAAATGGTTGCAAACGGTAATCGCACCACCTTTACACGCCGCAACAAGGTGCGCTACGCTAGGTTACATCTATCTCTGGATAAACCGCCGGGTGTCTCAAGTTACCTTCTGTAGCTCACCTTACCTCATTTACACACCGCTACAACAAGCTAATATGGGCGGACCTGGTGCAGCAGGGACAACACATAGGCGTGCCACAATTGTGGATTACGAGACGTCCGTACGCTGATAGGACAAAGCAAGGACATCATGATTGGCCAGGCATCGCAGGAGGCTGTTTAATACATGACGCTGGAGCAATTGTGTAGTGTGACTGGTCAGCTCCTTAAATATGCCTCCCTATGCAGCGTCTACCAATCGTAATGCAGGAGCTTCCTCCAATGATCGCTGATGGGGCGCGGTAACCCGGAGCCTGTGTCACGCCCCAGCTACATACCAGGTACATAGCCTGGTGTCGATACATCCCTTCTGTTGCTTCTTTACACGCCGATACAGGTCGCTACAATCGCCTGGGTAGCCACCTGTTTCAGGGCAGTGCTCGGAAACAGGTGCCGCTATTGTCGGGTGGCTACTACCGTCTTCACACGCCGCTACTACGGGGTATATTGCCGATGCAAGCTACATTTGTCGCATGTAGCTGGTTGTATCCACCCGCCAGTAGCGGCGTGTAAAGGTACCCTGAGGGTACTGGTAACAGGAGTAATCCTTACTGTGCACAACCTGTAGCTGGCCGGAAGCGGAGAACAGAGGAGGCCAGCAGAACCAAAGACTGCAGAATAGTTTGAAGAACCGACCCAGTGCAGATGGAGAAGAAGCAAACAGAGAAGATGCACAGAAAAGCCAGTGTTGGAGCAATATACTCAAAGGCCTGTAATCCAGACTGGAGTTTAAATAGGCAGGAAAGAAGGACAGGACAAGGTAGCAGACATCATCTTAGAAAAGTGTGAGAGGGCACAGAAGGTAACCTGGAAAAGCTGGAGTCCTGACATCTTTCTAGCAATTCAGTGGCTTCCGCTGATGCACGTCAACAAAGCAGCAGCTTCTTTTTCACCCTGCTCTGTTGACAGTGTGGGACTACCAATGTAATACGAATTGTCAGTCGGCTCCTCTCTACCTGACTGCAGGGAACCAGCTGTCAGTTAGCATGCCACCAATAGTTACAGTGGGAAAAAAAAAGTATTTAGTCAGCCATCAATTGTACAAGTTCTCCCACTTAAAAAGATGAAAGACACCTGTAATTGACATCATAGGTAGACCTCAACTATATATATATATGTAAAACTGGTGTCTTCAGTGTCTCTGGAAAACATTCTTTAGATGTGATAATTAACCAAAAATTAATGTGCTCACAGAGACCAGAGACAGGATACAGATCCCCAACACACAGCTGGATTATAAGATTCCTGGGACATTCATATGCTCCTCTTCCAATGTTGTCTATTTAGTTATGTGCACTATATGTCCTGTGGGGGCTTTATATGATGGAGAGGACTGAACAACAGCTAAGAGTAAGGATGAGGTATCATTGTCACGCAATTACAGACAAAAAAAAAATCCATTTACCAGTAGCCAAACATTTTTGTAATCAAGGATGTAACATTGAAAATATGAAAGTTGGTTGTGCATGCATATATTTGTGTTTCTTTAAATATTTTGTCATACCATGCCTGATGAAGAGACCCGAGAACTCTCGAAAGCTTGCTGCCTTGTAAACCCACTAATTTTATTTTTGTTAACCCACTGAGAGCAATCAAAATGAGTAAACTAATCCTGAAAATCACATTGTCTGAATTGGAAAAAACTATTTTTAAAATTTTGGTGGAATATAAGTATTTGGTCAATAACAAAAGTTTATCTCAATACTTTGTTCTATCTCCTTTGTTGGCAATGACAGAGGTCAAATGTTTTCTGCAAGTATACACAAGGTTGGCACACACTGTTGATGGTATGTTGGCCCATTCCTCCATACAGATCTCCTCTAGAGCAGTGATGTTTTAGGGCTGTCGCTGGTCAACACGTACTTTCAACTCCCTTTTATAGCGTTGAGATCTGGAAACTGGCTAGGCCACTCAAGGACCTTGAAATGCTTGTTACAAAGCCACTCCTTCATTGTCCTGGCAGTGTGCTTGGTATTATTGTCATGCTGAAAGCAACTGTCATGTTTCATCTTCAATGCTCTTGCGGAGGGAAGAAGATTTGCACTCAAAATTTCACAATACATTGCCTCATTCATTCTTTCATGTACATGGATCAGTCATACTGGTCCCTTGGCAGATAAACAGCCCGAAAGCATGATATTGCCATCCCCATGCTTCACAGTAGGTATGGTGTTCTTAGATGCAACTCCGCATTCTTTCTCCTCCAAACACAAGGAGTTTGTGTTTCTACCAAACAGTTCTACTTTGGTTTCATCTGACCATATGACATTCTCTCAATACTGTTATGGATCATTCAAATGCTCTCTAGCAAATTTCAGATGGGCCTGGATATGTAATGGCTTAAGCAGGGGGACACATCTGGCACTGCAGGATCTGAGTCCCTGGTGGCGTAGGGTGCTACTGATGGTAGCCTATGTAACATTGGTCCCAGTTCTCTGTGGGTCATTCACTAGATCCCTGTGTGGTTCTCGGATTTTTGCTCACCATTCTTGAGATGAATTTGTCCCTATGGGGTGAGATCTTGTGTGGAGCCCCAGATTGAGGGAGATCATTAGTGATCTTGTATGTCTTCCATTTTATAATCATTGCTCTTATATGGAGCCCACTGGGACGGGGTACTCTGTACCGGACCGGGGTACTGCTGGGGATATCACGGCAGTCTTGGTCCGGACCGTGTCTCGGGTTCCGCAATAAATGGGGGGATATTTACAGGGGAGTTTGTCGTGATGCCACCCACGGGTTGTGGTCAGTGAGGGGACCACTGCTGCTGCCGAACTTCCAGGGATGATGTTTAGCAGCTGGAGATGTAACGGCTCTCCGCAGGTAGAGCTTGGTTCCCCGAGGCAGTGATAGTTATAGTCTATGATTGATGCTGTGGATGTTGCAGGATAGGGGTAGTAGTAGAGATGATAGCTGCTTGTGAGAGAACGCAGGATTTGAGCACAAGGATCACACAAATTCACAGTTTTGATGTTTTCCAAGTCTTTACTGCAGATGATGTTGTTAGCAGAGTACTGTCTGCGGAGTCTGTACCAGGGCCGGGTTGCTCCCACCCTGTCCGGGTCCTCAGCTTCCCTCTCCTGCGCTGTGTGCATGGCCCTGCTGCCGCTTCAGCTAGGCTGCTGGCATGTCTCTCCTCACAGGTACCCCATTTGCTAGGCAGCTTGAGTCTTTCCTCTGTATTTCTGACCCTGCCGTGTTGCTTCACTGAGGTACAGTGTAGATATATAATTTCCACTGATCCGGTGTTTACTGTGCTGCGTGTGTCAGTCACAGTTTCGGATCCGGTATGTACGCTCCTCCAGGGCGAGTTATGAGATAACTCAGTCTCCCAGATGTGTTCTCCTGTTTCTCTTACTCCTTCCCTCAGACCCTGGCTAGGCCTGGAAGTGTGTAGCAGGCTGGGGAGAGGCCGAAGGCAGCCCCTTTACACCACCTGTGTTTCTTCCTCAGTCCTCTCAGGAACTGAAATAACTCCAACTGACTGTCACTGCCACTCTGAGGTAAACAATATTAGCTCCTCCCACCACTCTGCTCTTCCCCACTTCCTCTCCACACCAGAATATATAGGGAAGCAGCTTTAGCTCCCCCTTCTGGCCTGGAGGCGCTAGTGTAGTGTTGTGGGTTGTGTGGGGAGTTAACCCTTTGTGATGTTACTGTGGCACATTAACCCCTGGGGTGCCACACTTATGGTACCTTTACACGCCGCCACAACAGGATGGATACCAACGGCAACTTCACGTGCACGAGCACGGGCGAACGGTTACCAACGGGAACCGCACCCTCTTTACACGCCGCCACAAGGTGCGCTACGCTACGCTACATCTACAGCTAGCTACATCGCCGGGTGTCGCAAGTAGCCGTCTGTAGCTCAGCGTACCTCATTTACACACCGCAATAACAAGCTAATATGGGCGGACCTGGGGCAGGAGGGACAGCACATAGGCGTGCCACAATTGTGGATTACGAGACGTCCGTACGCTGATAGGACAAAGCAATAATACCATGATTGGCCAGCCAGCGCAGGAGGCTGATTAATACATGACGCTCGAGCAATTGCGTAGTGTGACTGGTCAGCTTCTTAAATATGCCGCCCTGTGCAGCGACAACCAATCGCAACGAAGGAGCTTCCTCCAATGATCGCTGAAGGGGCGTGGTATCCCGGAGCCTGGGTCACGCCTTAGCTACATTCCAGCTACATCGCCGGGTGTCCAGAGTTCCCTTCTGTTCCTTCTTTACACGCCGATACAGCTCGCTACAATCGGCGATGTTGCCATATGTTTATGGGCAGTGCACGGATACAGAGGTATCTGTAGCCGGCTGTGTCGTCCCGTCTTCAGACGCCGCTACTACGGGCGATATTGGCGCGACAAGCTACATTTGTAGCCTGTAGCGGGTTGTATCCATCCTGTTGTGGCGGCGTGTAAAGGTACCATTACAGTTGATTTCTTCACACCAAGCTGCTTGCCTATTGCGGATTTAATCTTCCTAGCCTGGTGCAGGGCTACAATTTTGTTTCGGGTGTCCTTCAACAGCTCTTTGGTCTACACCATCTGGAGTTTGGAGTGTCACTGCTTGAGGTTGCGGACAAGCGTCTTTTATACACATAACACGTTCAAACAGGTGCCAGTACTACAGGTAATGAGTGGAGGAAAGAGGAGACTCTTATAGAAGAAATTACAACTCTTTGAAAGTGTGGCTGTCACTCAAGTGCTGGTCACAGATGGGGGTGGCAATTTTAAAAAATGCAGGGCAGGTTTTGTAGCCAGGGGGCGGCGAGGACATAATCCACCAGGATCACAGAGCAGGCCTCCCGGAGCTCTTAGGAGGCCAGCGCTGGACAGAATATAAGTTATTATCTCAGGTATGAAGGGCACATCTGGGCACATAGAGGGGTTACTAGAACCCCATTTATATCATGTGTAAGCTGGTGGGCATGGCTTAAAATGCCCAATGGGGGTGACAGGTTCCCTTTAAGGAGTGGTGCTTGGTAGAGTAATATTCATGTTTATGCCCTCAGTGATGAAACTAGGCCATCCAGGAAAGAAAAAGCATGAGTGGCTTATAATTACCATATTATCTTCTCAATAAATAGGAATTGAAGAAGAGCGCTCAGCATGGACATATTTTCTATGTTTTTCTACAATTCTTGCATAACATTTTTCCATTGGCTTAGTAGAGGTATTTGAATTTATTGATTAATGAGCCTCTGTGTTTTACTACTTATTACATATTCAAGATACATTCTTGACTCATCACCCATGAAAACAAAACCCTTGAAAAGTAAAATAAACGATCAAAGAAATCAAGAATATGAAAGGCTATAGTACTGAATAGAAGCATTAATAATAACCATGCATATATGCATTGATTTCAACAGACAACGGGCAGCAAGGACAATGCTGGCTACAAATGTTACCACATACAGACCCCTATGCCTGGACCATCTGCTCCCCTCAGGATGCTTCCCTGCATAGTGTGACAAGAAACACTGTCAGATCGAGCGCCAGATGCTTCCCGCATGTTTTGCATGGTGTGATACTCTAAAGTTGGGTTACCGTCAGCCTCATTCCCTGACATTCTGGCTTTCAGCATATAACAAATCAACACACGACTGTCACCTGTTCCTGTTTCAGTCGAAGTTGGCAACTTAGTTCTTCCCTTTTGAGAAGTTTACCAACAGAAAATTCTGAAAAATGGTTTATTAAAGCAGATTGGTCCACAATGCAAAATGTTAGTAATAATGTTTATATATAATCTGTTATATATATGTATTATCCAAGTATGAGTAAATAATGGATCTGGACAGAGATAAATATCATGATAATGGCCTTCATTTTACGTCTGTGAGCAAACAATGACCGTTCAAGGCAAGCACAGGCTCTAGGAGCAACCCTGGTGTAGCCTAACTTCAGTGCACCTTCCATCCTCATTGTTTTCTATCTACAGTGCCTTGTGAAAGTATTCAGCCCCTACAACTTTTCAACCTTTTACCACATTTCAGGCTTCAAACAAAGATATAAATTCTAATATTTTTGTGAAGAATCAACAACAAGTGGGACACAATCGTGAAGTGGAACCAAATTTATTGCATATTTTAAACTTTTTAAACAACTAAAAAACTGAGGCATGGGGCGTGCAATATTATTCACCCCTTTTACTTTCAGTGCAGCAAACTCACTCCAGAAGGTCAATGCGGATCTCTGAATGATCCAATGTTGTCCTAAATGACTGGTAATGATAAATAGAATCCACCTGTGTGTAATCAAGTCTCCGTATAAATGCTCCTGCTCTGTGATAGTCTCAGGGTTCTGTTTCAACTGCAGAGAGCATCATGAAGACCAAGGAACACACCAGGCAGGTCCGAGATACTGTTGTGGTGAAGTCTAAAGCAGGATTTGGATACAAAAAGATTTCCCAAGTTTTAAACATCTGAAGGAGCGTTGTGCAAGCGATCATACTGAAATGGAAGGAGTATCAGACCACTGCAAATGTACCAAGACCCGGCCGTCCCTCTAAACTTTCATCTCGAACAAGGAGAAGACTGATCAGAGATGAGGCCAAAAGGCCGATGATCACTCTGGATGACCTGCAGAGATCTACAGCTGAGGTGGGAGAGTCTGTCCATAGGACAACAATCAGTCGTACACTCCACAAATCTGGCCTTTATGGAAGAGTGGCAGGAAGAAGCCATTTCTCAAAGATATCCATAAAATGTCTCATTTGAAGTCTACCACAAGCCGCCTGGGAGACAGCAAACATGTGGAATAAGGGGCTCTGCTCAGAGGAAACCAAAATCAAACTTTTCGGCCACAATGCAAAATTATATGTTTGGTGTAAAAGCAACAGCTCATCACCCTGAAAACACCATCCCCACTGTCACACATGGTGGTGGCCTGAAAACACCATCCTCACTGTTACACATGGTGGTGGCAGCATCATGGTTTGGGCTTTTCTTCAGCAGGGACAGGGAAGATGGTTAAAATTGATGGGAAGATGGACGGAGCCAAATACAGAACCATTCTGGAAGAAAACCTGCTGGAGTCTGCAAAAGACCTGAGACTGGGACGGAGATTTATCTTCCAACAAGACAATGATCCCAAACATAAAGCAAAATCTACAATGGAATGGTTAAAAAATCACCGTATCCAGGTGTTAGAATGGCCAAGTCACAGCCCAGACCTGAATCCAATGGAGAATCTGAGGAAAGAGCTGAAAACTGCTGATCACAAACGCCTCAATCCAACCTCACTGAGCTCCAGCTGTTCTGCAAGGAAGAATGGGCAAGAATTTCACTGATAGAGACAAACCCCAAGAGACTGCAGCTGTAATCGCAGCAAAAGGTGGCGCTACAAAGTATTAACTCAAGGGGTCGAATAATATTGCACACCCCACTTTTTAGTTTTATATTTGTTAAAATGAATTTGGTTCCACTTCACGATTGTGTCCCACTTGTTGTTGATTCTTCACAAAAAAATTAGAATTTATATCTTTATATTTGAAGCCTGAAATGTGACAAAGGGTTGAAAAGTTCAAGGGAGCCGAATACTTTCACAAGACAGTGTATCTCCATCATCCTGTAATTCCAGAACTATTAATTAAGGAAGAGGGGTCGGGATGCTGTACTGTGCAAAAGGTTCAGACAAGTGTGGAAAAAATTATCTGATATCAGAATGTTTTTAAAAATAGATGTGTTAAAGATGAAGGGAGCAGAAATGTGGTATAAACACTGCGCTACCGTTGGCAATAAAATATTAAAAACTTAATGTGTATGTGATCTTTATATTCTACACCTTTCAGGGTCATAAGCCTCCTCTTCAGGAAAAAAAAAAAATCACAATATGTCCATTTTCCAGAAAAAGGGACTTATGACACCAATGCGTAAAAAATAAAGATCACATACACCAAGTTTGTAATATTTTATTGCCAACGGTAGCACAGTGTTTTTACCACACTAGATGGTGGCCCGATTCTAACACATCAGGTATTCTAGAATATGTATGTAGTTGACATACTGTGACTGACAGAACTTGTTCAGTCAAAGTGAGTGAACTACATATATATATATATATGGTATATGGCGGTACATTACAGTACATGTATAGCAGCACTATAGTATATGGCGGTACATTACAGCACATGTATAGTAGCACTATAGCGTATGGCAGTACATTACAGCTCATTTATAGCAGCACTATAGTATATGGCGGTACATTACAGTACATGTATAGCAACACTATGGTATATGGCAGTACATTACAGTACATGTATAGCAACGCTATAGTACATGGCGGTACATTACAGCACATGTATAGCAGCATTATAGTATATGGCCGTGCATTACAGTACATGTATAGCAGCACTATGGTATATGGCAGTACATTATAGTACATGTATAGCAGCACTAAGGTATATGGCGATACTCCGCTCCCCACGCTCCCCGCGCCCCCCCCCCCAGCTCCTCCACAGTAAAAGTAAGAATAAAAAAATCCTCAGTGAGGATACTTACCTATCCGTCGGCTTGCTCCACCTCAGTCTTTTAGGTCCTACAGGCCTTTAGGACCTGTCTTTGCCTGGGAAACCAATCAGCTGATCGGTCACATGACTGCTAACTGCTGGGGGGGCAGAATGGAGTGGGGGGCAGGATATAGCAAGCGAGGCAGGATGGAGCCGAAGGTGCAGGATGGAGCGGGGGGGCAGGATGGAGCGAGCGGGGCAGGACGGAGCGAGCGGGGCAGGACAGAGCCAGGATGGGGGGGCAGGACGGAGCCAGGATGGGGGGGCAGGACGGAGCCAGGATGGGGGGCAGGACGGAGCCAGGATGGGGAGCAGGACGGAGCCAGGATGGGGGGCAGGACGGAGCCAGGAAGGGGGGCAGAAGGGGGGCAGGATGGAGTCGGAAAAGGGGGCAGAATGAAGCCGGAAAAGGAGGCAGGATGGAGCCAGAAAAGAGGGCAGGATTGAGCCAGAAAAGGGGGCAGGATGGAGCCGGAAAAGGGGCAGGATGGAGCCGGAAAAGGGGGCAGGGTGGAGCCGGAAAAAGGGGCAGGGTGGAGCCGAAAAGGGGGCAGGGTGGAGCCAGGAAAGGGGGCAGGAAGGAGCCAGGAAAGGGGGCAGGATGGAGCTGGGAAAAGGGGCAGGACGGAGGTGGGGGGGGAACAGGATGGATGCCGGGGGACAGGATGGACGCCTATGAACCCCCTCTGCTCTCACCTTCAGCGTCGCACTGCGTACAGGGGGGAAGAATGGCACCGGGGGGGGGGGGGGGAGGATGGCGCCAGGGGTGGGCAAGATGGCACCTGGGGGTGGGGGGGGGGAGGGATGGCATCGGGGGAGGGGCAGGATGGCGTTGGGGGGGGGGGGGAAGGATGGCTGCGCGGGGGGGCAGGATGGCTGCGGGGGGGGCAGGATGGAGGCGGGGGGCAGGATGGAGTGAGCAGGGGGGCAGGATGGAGTGAGCAGGGGGGCAGGATGGAGTGAGCAGGGGGGCAGGATGGAGCCGGGAAGGGGGGCAGGATGGAGCCAGGAAGGGGGGCAGGATGGAGCCAGGAAGGGGGGCAGGATGGAGCCAGGAAGGGGGGCAGGATGGAGCCAGGAAGGGGGGCAGGATGGAGCCGGGAAGGGGGGCAGGATGGAGCCGGGAAGGGGGGCAGGATGGAGCCGGGAAGGGGGGCAGGATGGAGCTGGGAAGGGGGGCAGGATGGAGCCGGGGGGGGCAGGATGGATGCCGGGGGGCAGGATGGATGCCCCTCGCCCCCCTCTGTTCTCACCCACAGCGTCACTGTGTACAGGAAGACAGGATGGCAACAGGGGGGGGGCAGGATGGTGCCGGGGTGGGCAGGATGGCACCAGGGGTGGGCAGGATGGAACCTGGGGGGGCAGGATGGCTCTGGGGGGCAGGATGGCATTGGGGGGCAGGATGGAGCGAGCAGGGCAGGAAGGAGCGAGCAGGGCAGGAAGGAGTGAGCAGGGCAGGATGGAACAAGTGGGGCAGGATGGAGCAGAGAGGGGGGGCATGATGGAGCCGGGGGGGGGGCAGGATGGACCTGGGGGTGGCAGGATGGAGCCGGGGGGGCAGGATGGATGCCAGGGGGCAGGATGGATGCGGGGGTGGGCAGGATGGCTGCGGGGGAGGAAGGATCCCCCTCGCCCCCCTCTGTTCTCACCCGCAGCATCACACTGTACACAGGGGGGCAGGATGGCGCTGGGAAGGCAGGATGGCGCCAGGGTTGGGCAGGATGGCACCTGGGGGGGGCAGGATGGAGCGAGCAGGGCAGGATGGAACGAGCAGGGCAAGAAGGAGCGAGCGGGGCAGGATGGAGCAGGGAAGGGGGCAGGATGGAGCCGTGAAGGGGGGCAGGATGGAGCCGAGGGGGGGGGGGGAAGGATGGAGTTGGGGGGGCAGGATGGAGATGGGGGGCAGGATGGATGCCGGGGGGCAGGATGGATGGGGTGGGGGGGCAGGATGGATGCGGGGGTGGGCAGGATGGCTGCAGGGGGGGAAGGATCCCCCTCACCCCCCTCTGTTCTCACCCACAGTGTCGCACTGTGTACAGGGGGGCAGGATGGCACAGGGGTGGGGCAGGATAGTGCCGGGGGGCAGGATGGCGTCGGGGGGGGTACAGGATGGCTGCAGGATGGGGGGGGCAGATGGCGTCGGGGGGCAGGATCACCCTCGCCCCCTTCTGTTCTCACCCGCAGCGTCTCACTGTATACAGCGACATGTGACAGGGCGGGCTGTGTGTACGTCACATCAGTCTGCCCTGTCTCATGACCGCTGTACACTTAGAAGACGGGTGAGAACAGTGGGAGGCGTGGAGGGAGGCAGGGAGGCGAGGAGGGAGGCAGGAAGACGAGGAGGGAGGCAGGGAGGTGAGGAGGTGAGGAGGGAGACAGTGGGTACAGCTATGCGTCGCTGTCGCCAGGTTACAGCTACTGTACAATCTTCTAATTTTGAATGCCCACGGCTTTTTGCATACGCAGCACTCATTGGTCGCCGCAGCTAGCGGAAGCCAATGAGCGTTGGTGCGCGATTTCGGCGTCAGACAGACACGATTAGGAGATTATATAGTAGATTTCTGTTCTCTTCGTCTTGTATTTCCATTGATGGTGGACTGCTGCAAGCAATTACGTTGAAAATCTTATGCAAACAAAGTGGTTGGGACTCCTCACACCCTCTCCAGGTGAGTGATACCATACTCACTACTATTATTAATACTCACAGATAAACCCTGTTTTGTGCATTTTTGTCTCTTCAAGTATTTTTGCAAAAATAGATGCATTAACAGTTTACTTTTATAAATGAGCAAAATGCAAAGTCAATGAATAAAAGAGCAATTTAAATCACATCAGTGTGTCTTGCATTCTCATTTGTCTTCATAAAAGCTTCAATTCTTCTAAAAAAGGGAAATATGTTTGTACTGTATTAGCCAGTAGATAAAAAATATTATAATCAGAGGGTCCTCAGTGGTTGATACCTTTTAATGGCTAACTGAAAAGATGGTGAATATTCGCAAGGTTTGGAGACTCCATGGCCTCTTCATCAGGCTAATAACATGATTAATAGGCCAAAGCCTGATGAAGAGGCCATAGAGTCTCGAAACTTGCGAATATTCACCATCTTTTCAGTTAGCCATTAAAAGGTATCAACCACTGAGAACTCTCAGATTATAGTATTTTTTAATTCTTCTAGGCGCACTTACAGAAAATGTCCGAAGGAAAGTGGGAGGGAAGTTTTTCCAAAAATTAGAACATTTTGGAAAACAAACCCCAAATCCTTGGATGTGGCTTCTATTTTTTAATGTAACCTCAGACAGACCGGAGGATGTTGCTCAGGGATCAATGGCGCTATATCATCTCTTCCTTCCCAATGACATTGCTTGTATTTTAGGGTCAAAGTCTTACTGTAAAATATGTTTGTAGCCAATCAGATGCCTACCCAATTGTATTGCATGATGTCGCTCCCTGCAGGCAGAGCGAGGTCCCCAGGGCAGTGGGGTAAAGAAATGGTTTCACACAGGAACAGCTCTATAGGAGGTTATGACGTAGTCTATATTTGGTGCAGGTTCAGAGCAGAAAGAACTGGCAGGCAAACACTGGAAGTAGTTTTCATACCTTTTACTGATGTTAAGCAGGTATAGTCCAATGTTTACTCCAGGTAGTCAGGTAGCACTTCGGGATTTCCACCCCAAGTGGTTTTGTAAGGCCACCTGGTCCCTGTTTCCTTCCTGTTGAAGCCCTGACCTGTATGACACTTAGTCTTAGTCTGGCCTCCGCTGTGTCTCTCACCCATATTAACTGCACTGAGAACCCTTTACTGGATGCCGCCTTTCTCCTCTCTGCGGTTCATAGCTCTCAAGTTGAATGTGCTGTGGGTGTCCGGGAGACTGGAGTCTCCTCTGTGTACCGGTGTTTTCTGCTGAGCTAAACAATCCTAGGCAGACATGGACGCCGGTATCCGGGTACTTCATGAGGTGAGCAGATATGGCTCCTCTGCCCCTTGTTTATCTGCTTTTCACCTTCTCTTCATCCCCTACTCCCAGGACCCTCACAGGTTCAGGCTGTTCTCTGGTATAGGCCCAGCATGACTCTGTTCACCAGGTTCTTCACAGAGCTGCCCACAATGCACAGACTCTCTGACTCTCTTCTCCGCTGACTGACTGAGTAGCTCTGCTCCCTGCATCTGTATTTATACGGGAAGTCAACAGACATCAGCAGTTCACCTGACGGCAGCTGTTAGAGCTCCCCCTACAGACTACGGGTGGCAAAGGTTGCATGTGTGAGGTGTAGCGGATGTGGAAATCCCTACATGCAGTAGGGTTCCTGTGGCTACCTGAACCACAGGGCGCCACACTAGTAAAGTTGCACTGTTATCAAGCAAGCAACATATGTCCATGAATTCATGCCAAGGAGTGGACAGTGTGTCGAGTTGTGTTTGCACTGGAGAGGCAGCCCCAGCATGACCGCTAATCCAGGGCTTCACTGCCACCGAGTCTAAACCTTGCCGCGACTAATATGAGCCCTGTAATGCCCCCCAACATTATGATGATCTATCGTTGGATTGTAAAGGGTTCATATATTGTTCTTGCATGGGAGGCTAACTTCTGTCTGTGGCCACCAGTTGAAAAAGTCAATAAAAAAATAATGGACACCCTTTTTAAAAGGTATATCATTAGTGATGAGGGAGTGGCATAATATTCACACTCGCTATACTCGTTACAAGTACTTTTTTAACTTGCATATTCGTCCGAATAGAGAGTACAGTGTAAAGGCCCAGTTACACACACATATAGTTGTGCAGAGATTGTTCGCAGATCTCTGGTTGCAGTGAAATCATGGACCATTTGTACATGGCAACAAAATGTAACAATGTGTCCATAATTTCACTGCAACCAGAGATCTGAGAACAATCTCTGCACAATTATCTGTGTGTGTAGCTGGGCCTTTAGTCAAGGAGTGACTGACACCACCCACACTCATCTAGCCAGGGCTTTTTTTGCGGTGGTACGCGCCGGTACAGCGTACCGGAAAATCAAAATCTGACTGGCGTACCGGAAAATGTTGCCGCGTGCCGCTGTCCTCCAGTGTGGCTCCCCGCTGTCCTCGCTGTCCCCCGGTGTGTCCAGGCTCCTGCAGTGTCCTGCACTGTCACCCAGGTGCAGCCGCGCTGGAGCAGATGGGGTAAATCACAGCCTAACTTGCTGTGTGCCCCTGCTCAACTCCGCCCAGCCTGACGTCACAGCAGCCCGGCTCGAGCTCTGATTAGCTCCCAGGAACCAGCGGGCGCGGCCAGATGACCTCGTGACCTCTGATCTGGCCGTGCCTGCATGTTAGGCTGTGATTAACCCCATCTGCTCCTTCGCGGCTGCACCTGAGGGACACAGAGGACACTGGAGGAGCCAGGACACACTGGAGGACAGCGAAAACAGCGGGGAGCCACAGCGAAGGCCGGGGGAGCCGGTAAGAAGCGGAATGCGTGTGTGCGTGTTTGTATGTGTGGCACACCCCCCCCCCCCGCTTCTCGCCTTGCGTACCGGTAAATATTATTTTACAAAAAAAGCACTGCATCTAGCTATAGAACAAGTATTACTGGGACAGGGCGGTAGGGTGGGCTTTTTCACATTTAAACTGCATAAAACATCTTGCAGTTCCCGCAGAGGGCCCCTACCTTTAAAGGGATCGTGTAAAGACATTATAACATATATGTATATAGCTCTATATAAATTCTGATATATATATATATATATATATATGTCCATATGTGTATATATAATGTCTTTACTGTCTGTGTAGATTAATTTTTTTTTATATATGCATATACATGCATGCATATACAAATATGCTATAGCATTGTCTGTGTATCTATCTATATACAGATAGTGCCTAGGCAACAAGTCTTCCACCTGTAATAGTGTATGTATATAGTGGAGAAGACTTTATTATATGTAGGGAGGGTATGTGAATCGTTGGTGGGACAGTGGGAGATGTGCTAGCAACCTTTCAGCCTGTTTTGTAATGGGACCGCCGTGCGGCGCGTCTTTGTCTCAGAAGAGTAGTCTTCTTCTAGGGCCGCCTATGTTTCTCCGGATCGCCGCTCTGTTATGCCATCAGCACGCATGCGCAGTGCGGGGCTTGAAGCTAACAGAGCGGCGCGGGTGTACACACGTCACCCCATGCCGGAAATAACGCGATACGCGTCATTACAGCCGCAGTGCAGCCCCGCCAGCACGGAGGAGAGCGGGGAGGCGCAGATTAGAATGAGTATTCAAGATCACGCCTATTAAGGCATCATATTATGAGGAGAAGAGAGCCCGCCTGGGTGACTATGAATATCGCCACCGCTCATTAACATGGCTAATGAGTGAGTTTTTAGACATTTTCACTACATGCATTTCAGAGTAAAAAGGAGTGTGGGAATAGTGATAATATGCTGTAGGGACATGTTTTAATAGTTTAGGAGGCGTTTTGGGGGTGACAGGATCCTTTTACATCTGCTCTCTCTGAGGTGCCAGGTGTAGTGAAGGGAGGCAGCAATATATGTCAGATCCATATTGATGGACACATCACTCACGAGTACCAGTGATACTCGACGAGTAACGAGTTTTGTGAATATCGGACTATCTGTGCAAATAGCGAATGGTAACTATTGCACTCGCTCCTGAGTATATGTCATCATTATTATGAGGTAGACATATCAGACCACATCATCAGTCACCTTGGAGGTAAGTTCTTGTGATATCTTACAAGCTTCTGAATTTTAGGATTGGGCAAAGACCACAATGCTGCATCACATCACAATAAAAGTGAATGTGTTCACTCCACAACCTGCAAGATTTAATGGCCATGACTCACAGGTTGCCAGGAATCCAATTCCGCTACAACAAATTATGGGTTGCTTAGCAACCAACTTCACTTTTAATATATTGTGATGTAGCATCGCGCTCCTGCAGTATATAACATGTCAAGTGGCTTCAGTTGCTGTGCAGCCCTTGCCTTAGAGAAAATAAAAATACCAACACATTTGTCTTGGTATTCAGTAGTTTGATGACTTTTAATTTAATTATCAAATTAGAGACAAAAGTCCAAGGTAGCTTCTGTGCATATAACAAGGCGGTCAAATCTGGCGCAAAATAATTGGATTAGTTGAGTTAAGTAATCAGTATGAGGATATCGCACTACGATTATTATCAGTAATGTGTCCTTAATACTTATCACTTTTGCCAATGGTCCATTCCTTGAAAGACTCCCATGTCAGATATTTCTAGTCGCAAGACCGCTCCCTTGGAAGTACACTGAGCTGTAGGCTGATTTTCTGCTAAGGGAAAAACAAACAAAAAAAACCCTCTTTATATCTGATTTTCTAGCGAGTGTGACCGCGAACTACGTGTGACAGAGCAAGTGCGACAGAAGTAAGTGTGTGACTTGTGATTCAGTGACTTTGGATTCAGGGAGTTTGGAAGGGAGGAATTACTGAATTGTTGGTTGTATTTTATTAATACTTTGCATTTTTTTACTTATCATTTCTGTCTAGTGCAATCCCCATTAGGAAATGAGCTCCATGATTGGCAATGCCATCCAGTGTACATCTTGCCACATGTATGCATTCCTTGACCAGCCGGTCGAGGGTGCATACTGCTGTGTGAGATGTGAGTACGTTGTGCATTTGGAAGCCCAGATACTGGATCTAAATGAACAACTGACAATGCTGAGATCCATAGACAATATGGAAAGGAGTCTGCTGGTCACTGAACAGCTGCTCAATGGGATAGATGTGGGGGAGGATGGTAGTATGGAGCTGCAGGACCGTGAGGTAGCCAGCTGGGTGACAGTTAGAAGGCGGGGTAGAGGGAATGGTGCTAGGGAGGCTAGCCCTGATCTGGCACACCCCAATAAATTTGCTATGTTGGCAGATGATGGGGGTGTGAGTTCAGGTACAGCACTGCTGCAGCAGGGCATGACCTCTGAAAGCCAGAGGAGTGGCTGCTCCAGTAAGAGGAGAGTAGGGCAGGCCAGACAGGTGCTGGTAGTGGAGGACTCAATTATTAGGGGAATAGATAGGGCAATCTGTCACAAAGACAGGGATCGTCGAACAGTGTGCTGCCTACCAGGCGCTCGAGTCCGGCACATCGCTGATCGGGTTGACAGATTACTGGGTGGGGCTGGTGAGGACCCAGCGGTCATGGTGCACATTGGCACAAATGACAAAGTTAGAGGTAAGTGGAAGGTCCTTAAAGATGATTTCAGGGAAATAGGCTGCAAGCTTAAGGCAAGGACCTCCAAGGTAGTATTCTCTGAAATACTGCCTGTACCACGTGCCACACCAGAGAGGCAAAGGGAGATTAGGGAGATAAATAAGTGGCTCAGGAATTGGTGTAGGAAGGAGGGGTTTGGGTTCCTGGAGAACTGGGCCGACTTCTCTGTTGGCTACAGGTTCTATGCTAGGGACGGGCTGCACCTCAATGGGGAGGGTGCAGCTGTGCTGGGGGAGAAAATGGCTAGAAGGTTGGAGGAGTGTTTAAACTAGGGATTGGGGGGAGGGTATTCATTGTATAGGAGGGGAAGATAGTGTAAACAGTAACCTGGGCACAAGTAATAAAATTGGGGGTGGCATGGGGGGTGGGGTTAGAACAGTCAATCTAGTAGGAAGGAATAGAGGTAAAGAGAGATGCATAAAGTGCATGTTCACTAATGCCAGAAGCCTCACCAACAAAATGGAGGAATTAGAATTGATTTTGTTGGAAAATAATTATGACATGGTGGGGATTTCGGAGACTTGGCTGGACGAGAGCCATGACTGGGCTGTTAATTTACAGGGCTATTGTCTGTTCAGAAATGACCGTACAAATAGGCGAGGAGGAGGTGTATGTTTATACGTAAAATCATCCTTAAAACCCATCCTGCGTGATAATATAGGTGAATCTAATGGAAATGTAGAGTCTCTGTGGGTGGAGATAAGGGGAGGGGGAAAAAATAATAAATTACTGATAGGGGTTTGTTATAAGTCCCCAACAATAATGGAAGTGGAGGAGAATATCCTCATAAAGCAAATAGATGAAGCAGCGACTCAGGGAGAAGTAATTATTATGGGGGACTTCAACTACCCTGAAATACATTGGGGATCAGAAACCTGCAGTTCCAGCAAAGGTAATAAGTTTTTGAAAACTATGAGAGACAATTACCTTTCACAACTGGTTCAGGACCCAACAAGAAGGGGGGCACTGCTGGACCTAATATTAACCAACAGGCCGGACCGCATATCAAATATACGGGTTGGAGGTCACTTGGGTAATAGTGATCATAACTTAATAAGCTTTCAAGTATCCTTTACTAAGACGTGTAGTAGAGGGGCTACAAGGACACTAAACTTCAGGAAGGCAAATTTCCAACGGTTGAGAGATGATCTTAGTGCAATAAACTGGGACGATGTCCTGAGACATAAAAGTACACAACACAAATGGGAGATGTTTATTAGCATCCTGAATAGGACCTGTGCACAATATATACCCTATGGGAATAAGCATGCTAGAAATAGGAGGAAACCACTATGGCTAAATAAAGTGGTAAGAAGCGCAATATGTGACAAAAAGAAAGCATTTAGGGAATTAAAGCAAGTAGGTAGTGATGAAGCATTAAATAAATACAGAAAATTAAATAACATTTGTAAAAAGCAAATCAAGGCAGCAAAGATTGAGACAGAGAGACTCATTGCCAGAGAAAGTAAAAAGAATCCCAAAATATTTTTTAACTACATAAATAGTAAGAAACTAAAAAATGATGGTGTTGGCCCCTTTAAAAATAGTCTGGGTGAAATGGTGGATGAGGATGAGGAAAAAGCCAATATGCTAAATGACTTTTTTTCAACAGTATTTAAACAAGAAAATCCCATGACAGACAATATGATCAGTGATAACAAAAAGTCTCAATTAAATGTCACCTGCTTAACCCAAGAGGAAGTACGGCATCGTCTAAAAATCACTAAAATTGACAAATCCCCGGGCCCGGATGGGATACACCCCAGAGTGCTGCAGGAATTAAGTACTGTCATAGATAGACCATTATTTTTAATATTTAAAGATTCCATAATAACAGGGTCTGTACCGCAGGACTGGCGTATAGCAAATGTGGTGCCAATATTCAAAAAGGGGACAAAAACTGAACTTGGAAATTATAGGCCAGTAAGCTTAACCTCTACTGTGGGTAAAATCCTTGAGGGTTTTCTAAGAGATGCTATACTGGAGTATCTGAAGAAAAATAACCTCATGACCCATTATCAACATGGTTTTACGAGGGACCGTTCCTGTCAAACTAATCTGATAAGCTTCTATGAAGAAGTAAGTTCTGGACTGGACCAAGGAAATGCAGTGGATGTGGTGTATATGGACTTTTCAAAAGCTTTTGATACGGTGCCACACAAAAGGTTGATACATAAAATGAGGGCAATGGGGATAGGGGAAAATATGTGTAAGTGGGTTAAGAACTGGCTTAGTGATAGGAAGCAAAGGGTGGTTATTAATGGAACACACTCAGAATGGGTCACAGTTAACAGTGGGGTACCACAGGGGTCAGTGTTGGGCCCGCTTCTATTTAATATATTTATTAATGACCTTGTAGGGGGCATACAGAGTACAATCTCAATATTTGCAGATGACACTAAACTCTGCAGGGTAATCAATACAGAGGAGGACAATCTTATATTACAGGAGGATTTATGTAAACTAGAAGCTTGGGCTGCTAAATGGCAAATGCGCTTTAATGGGGATAAATGTAAAGTTATGCACTTGGGCAGAGGAAACAAAAGGTATAATTATGTGCTTAATTGTAAAACACTGGGCAAAACTGTCACTGAAAAAGACCTGGGTGTATGGGTAGATGACAAACTCACATTTAGTGGCCAGTGTCAGGCAGCTGCTGCAAAGGCAAATAAAATAATGGGATGCATTAAAAGAGGCATAGATGCTCATGAGGAGAACATAATTTTACCTCTATACAAGTCACTAGTGCGACCACACTTAGAATACTGTGTACAATTCTGGTCTCCGGTGTATAAGAAAGACATAGCTGAACTAGAGCGGGTCCAGAGAAGAGCGACAAAAATCATTAGAGGACTAAGGGGTCTGCAATACCAAGACAGGTTATTAAACTTGGGGTTATTTAGCTTGGAAAAACGAAGGCTTAGGGGTGATCTTATAATAATGTATAAATATATGAGGGGACAGTACAGAGAACTTTCTAATGATCTCTTTACTCTTAGGCCTGAGACTGGGACAAGGGGGCATCCTCTACGTCTGGAGGAAAGAAGGTTTAATCATAATCACAGACGCGGATTCTTTACTGTAAGAGCAGTGAGACTATGGAAATCTCTGCCACATGCTGTTGTAATGAGTGAGTCACTACTAACATTTAAGAAGGGCCTGGATGCCTTTCTTGAAAACTATAATATTACCGGTTATATATACTAGATTCTTTGATAGGGCGTTGATCCAGGGAATTAGTCTGATTGCCGTATCTGGAGTCAGGAAGGAATTTTTTCCCCCAATGTGGAGATTAGTGTTGCCACATGGGTTTTTTTTGCCTTCCTCTGGATCAACATGTTAGGCTATGGGTTGAACTAGATGGACTTAAAGTCTTCCTTCAACCTTAAAAACTATGTTACTATGTTACTATGTAAGACTCCCTTTAAAATAATACCCTTTACCAAATATTATTCCACCTACTGGAGTAGTCATGTTAACCTCCATACTGAGGATCACTCATGTCAGAGCATGATCCATGCAAAATACCTTTGTTAAAACACATTTCACTGAAGAGCCTTGTCAGGATGTCACATTGGCTAAAGGTCTTTGCCAGCGAATATTTAAATCAATGAATTTTATTTAGTAGTGGTTGATATTTTTGTAACAATTTTTAAATATTGTGATCATGTGAGAATAGTGTGACATTCATTGTACAGGACAACGGCATGGGTGGGATCCTCTAGAACAGTGTTCCCCAACTCTAGTCCTCAAGGGTAAAGATGAGCGAACTCTCCCCAAAAAAGTTCTCCAATTCCAAATTTGGCACGAACATTACAAATTTGGATTGGGATCAGACAAACAAGCAATTAACAAAAAAAAAAAAAAAGTGGCTTTATTCATTAAATGATCAGATAAAAAAAAGCATTACTGCATTTAAGTAACCCATTTTTTCTACCATCTGACAGTGTAGGATAGCGGGTGGGATGTGTTTGAGGGGAGAGGGTGGGGAGAGGTCAGAGGAGCAACAGACTTTTTTTTTGTTTTCCTGGCACTTTCTGTGTTCATGTTCTGGGCCGGCAGCCAATTAGTGCGCATACAAAACATCCACAAGTTTAAGACAAAAGGGCTTGTGTAATTGGCTGGCTTGTTTCAGTTTTTTTTTTATTTCTAACCAGTGATTGCAAAAATCATTCAGTTTGCACTAAAAAGGCATTTTTGCCCTTCACTTTCCTCTAAAAAGGCTGTGTTTGTCCTCAAACCAGTGATTACAAAATCCTTCAGTTTGTCTAAAAAGGCTGTGTTTGACATTAAACAAATGCTGTGCATAAAACAGGAATTGGAAATCCCAAGGTCATGGTGGAGAGGGAAAGAGGAGTAGGCTTGGTATTTCAGGTGTTCGTGAGGCAGGTGTTAAGGCCCTGTCTCACATAACAACGCATCAGCGATCCCGATAACGATAACGATGTGTAGGGATCGCTGGTGCGTCGTTTTCACATCGCTGGTAAGATGTCAAACAGGCATCTCACCAGTGATGTGAAAAACAACTTTAGCAACGATCCACAGTAAACCAAGGTCATTGTGAATTTTCTCTCCATAGTGTTGCATTGAGATCATTGCTCATTATCTCTGACAAACACAATGATAGAGCGCCCCCAGCGGGAGCGCAACGACGCAGGAATGACCCAGAGCAGTGTGCAACGATCAACGATCTCACAGCAGGGGCCAGATCGTTGGTGCGTGTCACACAGAACAACATAGTTAGCGGGATCACTGTCGCGTCATGAAATCTGTGACGTTACAACGATCTCGTTAGCGATCCCGTTGTGGGAGACAGGGCCTTTACTGTTAATGTTACTGAAAGTTGTACTGACCAAACATCAGCTTGTTGAAAACCAAGCCAACTTCTGTTACAGGAGACTTGCATGGCTCATAATCCTCCTTACATTGGCATATCAGGTATGTCACTCTCTAAGGGTATGTGCACATCTGACGTTTCTGCAACTTTGCAGACCGACCGGGAACTGGTGGAGAATGGCAGATACTGAGTTTTCTGAACTCGGCAGTGTCCCTCGTTTTGTTAGCGTTTTGCTAACGATTTGCGATCGGGTTATTAGCGTTTGTACAGCGTGTTCTTGGCGATTTCCCCGGCGTTTTTCTTAGCGAGTTCCAGACTGGTCTTTGGTGCACTTGTTCAGCTGGAACCGCTGGAAAAACGCTGAAAAGAAGTCACTTGCTCTATCTTTGAAAACCGGTGGAAAACCGGTGAATAAACTGAAAACGACAATAAATAAACCGTTCTAATGTAGACAGCGTTTTCTAAACTCCATTGACTAGCATGTTAACCCAACCGGTGGCTAGGATTAACATAAATTAACATAAAACTCAGCGGAAACCGCCGACGGAAAACGCTAAAAAACAGCCCACTGATGTGCACATACCCTAAAAGGAGAGACTTTATCCTTTAGACCCTAGCTGATGTCTAGGAATGC
This sequence comes from Allobates femoralis, assembly GCA_033576535.1. NCBI lineage: Eukaryota > Metazoa > Chordata > Amphibia > Anura > Aromobatidae > Allobates > Allobates femoralis. The sequence continues at coordinate 156,879,083 of JARQOC010000010.1, forward strand.
TTATATTGAGCTATTATGATTTGGCATAATTTGATTGTAATGAGTGTGTTCCTGACTGATGTTAGCTCGGGCAGATCTGGGATCAGTTGTAAAAGTTAAATGGAGTAGGTCTGATAAAATGATGTCACATAAGACCAAGGTTAAGTGTGACATCTTTAAAGTGTAATAGTAAAAATATACCAGAATGCAATCCATGAATATATTCCTCCATGCGGTCATGCCTTAATCTGGCAATCCACCTATTTCATATGCTGGTACATGGCTATAATCCTGTATAACATTCTCAATATCAACTGAATGCATTTTCATATCTGTCTTTCTGTATGCACTGACCTACTCCCTATCTTCAGAACTCTCCTACTAAAATATAATACAAGCCGGTCACTCTCCTTCATCCATCTGCTTTCAATTTCTCCGCTTCTTCTCACTGGTGACATATCCTTCAATCCTGCCCCCCCTCCACCTCATACATCCCACTAATCCTCACTCCTATCTTTCTAAAACTAAGGCTGAAGGCACACTGTGCGAGGGACTCGCATTGTACTCGGACCAGTGCTGCCCTATCAGGCAGGGAACACTGGTGTGAGTCCCGCGCATTGAAGTCCTCAGGTGTTGAAATTACAATAATGTCACACATCACACTTGTTATATATAACCCTTCCCAGGAAATGAGGTAGGCAACACGTCACATGATCACAACATCACAAAAAACCATTACACACTATAAAATATACATTAAAAAATTAATTAAAGGAATATACATTCAATTTCATATAAACCACTGCATATATCAATAAAAAATCAATTAGTATCATAAAAATTATTATCTTGTCTCCAACAGCACTCAAAAACATCACTTCAGGGATAATAGAGGACTCGATCCCAAAACTGGGTCTCTAAACAATATAGGGAAAGACGGTGCTATCCGGTCCGCGCTGCCAGGTTCATTTATATCAAAGAACACCAATGATCGATGTTAAGATCCAAATCTTCCTTTATTCACCTCCTACGCGTTTCAGTGCCCACCTGGCACCTTCATCATGGATCCCTGATGAAGGTGCCAGGTGGGCACTGAAACACGTAGGAGGTGAATAAACATCGATCATTGGTGTTCTTTGATATAAATGAACCTGGCAGCGTGGACCGGATAGCACCGTCTTTCCCTATATTGTTTGGTACATCTCCACGTGCGTGGAGCCGGTGGGAGTCCTGCAGCAGCCATCAGGATACTAATCTATGAGCCTTCAAACCAGTTGTGGGTCACACAACTGGAATAGGTGAGTGAATTGCATTTTTCACCACTTCTACGTCCTAGTGTCTAGTGATAAGGGCACTATTGCGCCTCTTGTCCCCCCCCCCCCTTTTTTTGTCTTTGAAAACTGGGTCTCTGGGTCCCACGTTCCTCTTCAAAGCACATCTATACTTAACCACAGGAGCTATTCCCACTACTCACACACTGGATATCTCAGAGGATAGACACCTGAGCTCGTTCCCCACAGAATTACAGCAGCTAGTTTCATCACATTATATGAAACGTCCTGAGAAGTTTTTACTCTCTTTCCATTGTGAGATTTGTGGAGGAAGATGTTCATATACCTGTTAATCAGAAGACAAATCCGGGCAAGGGGGAAGAGAAAATACTCACCCCTCCTTCAACTCTGATCCAGGTCGGGTGCTCAGTGGCGGCCGGCCATCGCCCGCAGTAAACCAAGGAAAAGTAGGAGCTGGCACCGGTATCCAATGATAAGAAACTTTATTTCGGCAAAACTCAACATGAATAAAAGCATCCTGAGGCCGAAGCTCGTTGTCAGACGCGTTTCAGTAAAACACGTTCATCAATGACCCAATGTCACTGAAGAAAGTGTTTTACTGAAACGCGTCTGACAACGAGCTTCAGCCTCAGGATGCTTTTATTCATGTTGAGTTTTGCCGAAATAAAGTTTCTTATCATTGGATACCGGTGCCAGCTCCTACTTTTCCTTTGTTAATCAGAAGGCCTTTCTGGAAGAGAGTATGAGATTTATAATAAATAATAATTTCTTTGATTTTCAGGAGATTCTGTACCACCAGCAACTCGGTACAGCGATGGGCTCGAAGGTGGCACCTACTTATGCAAATTTGTTTATAGCCACCTTCGAGTCCATCCATATTGAGAATTCCAACTATTCAGAGTATATTATTTTCTCTAAGAGAGATATAGATGATCTAATTATTATCCATGATAATGAACATAATATTATGCACCGGTTCCTTGAGAACCTGAAGAATAATGAGTGGGGTCTCAGTTTTTCATGGGTGTGTAATCCAGAGAGTATTGACTACTTGGATCTAACAATTTTTCATCCAGATAAACTATATACTAGAACTTTTTTTAAAAAAAACGTGAAGCTAACAGTTTTTTGGATTTCAGAAGCGGCCATTATCGGAAGTGGCTAACGAACATACCTGGGAACCAGATCAGGAAAAACTGTAGCCTGGAGGCAGATTTTAGATCACAGACTGACTTATCAAAAGAAAGATTTAAAGGAAAAAACGATCCTAAAAAACTGCTGGTGAAAGCCTAGAATGATTGTGCTGATAAAGAACACAGGGGTTTTTTGATCCCAAAGAAAAAAGAGGAAAGGGTTACTGAGAAGTTTACTTACAACTTCTTAACCAAGTTTACAAGACAACATGATAGGATTAGGAAGATACTACAGGATCATTGGTCCATTGTTTTGAATGATCCAATATTGGGGTCCACTTTACCAGCTAAACCAGGGCTAACATTTAAAAAAGTCTCTTCTTTAAGACATATTTTAGTACCAAGCCGTCAAAAAATAAGAGATTAGTGAATAAGGACTCTTCAAGATCAGGATCCTCCAGATGTAATCTTGCCCGATGTTTATGTTGCAGTATGATGATACCACCACGTTCAGATCGACTAAGAACAATATGTTATTCGATATTAAGTTCCTCTCGACTTGTAAAAGTTCCTATGTCATCTATCTTATACAGTGTGATTGCAGACTACAATATATAGGAAAAACGATGCAGGAACTTCACAACCGCATGAATTCACACAGACATAACATTAAGGAAGGTTTTTTATCACATGGGTTGTCTAAGCACTGTTGTATTAAACACAATAAGAAACCTTGTATTAAGGTAGTTGCAATCGATCATGTGCCTGAGGGCACTCCTGATAGAGATACCAGTCTGTCGAGGAAACAGATTTTCTGGATACATGGGTTGCACACTTTGCAACCGCACAGGCTTAAAGGGATCCTGTCACCTCCAAAACACCTCCTAAGCTAGCAAAACATGTCCCTGCAGCATCCTATCACTAATCTCACACTTCTTTTGTCTCCTAAAAGCATTCTGTGAAAGTGCATAAAAACATCTTAATACTCACTCATTAGTGATTATAATTAGCAGTGACTATATTCTTTAGTCACCAGGGCGTGTTGTTTTGCAGGCTCCAGGATCCAACCTCTCTCTGTCTGTGTGCTTTGCTTGTGCAAGCTTTACCCTCCCCCTTCACTCACAGAATGCAAATCATTAGTCCTGCCTTCAGCTCCACATCACAGCAGCACAGACAAGAGGGTGGATCCTCGAGGCTGCAAAACAACACGCCCTAAGGGCTAAAGAATATAGCCCCTGCTAATTATAATCACTAATGAGTATTAAAACGTTTTTATGCACTTTCACAGGATGCTTTTAGGAGACAAAAGGAGTGTGAGATTAGTGATGGGATGCTGCAGGGACATGTTTTGCTAGCTTAGGAGGCGTTTTGGAGGTGACAGGATCCCTTTAATGAAGTATACGATCTATTTAAATAGACTAGGTAACTGCTTCTTTTGGTAAGAGAGGATAGTACTATTATCCCTCTTGATATTATATGGATATTGATCGCAATATATCATACATTCTATGGGGAAAGAGAGTAAAAACTTCTCAGGTCGTTTCATATAATGTGATGAAACTAGTGGGGAACGAGCTGAGGTGTCTATCCTCTGAGATATTCAGTGTGTGAGTAGTAGGAATAGCTCCTGTGGTTAAGTATAGATGTGCTTTGAATAGGAATGTGGGACCTAGAGACCAGTTTTGGGATCGAGTCCTCTATTAACCCTGAAGTGATGTTTTTGAGTGCTGTTGGAGACAAGATAATAATTTTTATGATACAAATTGATTTTTTATTGATATGTGCAATGTTTTATATGAAATTGAACGTATATCATTTTAATGAATTTTTTAATGTATATTTTATAGCACATAGTGTGTAATGGTTTTATGTGATGTGTTGCCTACCTCATTTCGCTCCATGTTTGATGCACGACAGTGTGCCTTCAGCCTAAGAGAGACTAACGCACTCCCTCACACCTTAAACCTGTGCCCCTGTTCCCCACCTTCCTCTCTTTGGAGCACTTCGGAATGCCTGCTCCGTCTGCAGCAAGCTCCACATGATCCATGACCTCTTTACTTCCCTCAACTTTTCCTTCTTAGCCCTCACCAGTGGCGCACCCAGAAATTTCCCAAGGTAGGGGTCCAAGAAACACACACCGGCCCTGAAAGGGGGGTGTCACCCCCCAGCGGGGTTCCGAGGGGCAAAGCCCCCGGTGGGGTGGTTTGGGGGAGCGAAGCCCCAGTAAAAGCAGCCTCTTTTGTGGGCCCTTGGGTGCTGTGTAATTGTTCCTGTCTCCTGACATAGGGGCCCAGCTCCTTGTGTACTGCACCACTTCTCAGGGCCATCCAAAGGGGGGGGTCCAGACACGTAGGTCCCCCCCTTGGGTGCGCCTATGGCCCTCACTGAGACATAACTGACACCCTGTGATACGACTTCCCCTGCTGCATTGAGCTATGGCAACCTCCACTTTACCCACACGCCTTGCTCTGGCAACAGACACAGCAGAGGAGTGGGTTTCCTTCTTTCTACAAACTGCTCCTTCCCCTGAATCCAACCACACCCTCCCTTCTTTCGAGGTTCACTCTGTCCGTATCTACTCTACCTCTAATGTCTAAATGGCCGTCATTTACCAACCACCGGGCTCAGCCATCGACTTCATTGACCAATTCTCCACCTGGCTTCTTCATTTTCTGTCTGCTGACATTCTTACAATCTTCATGGGTGACTTCCATATCCCTGATGACACTCGCCATGCAGCAGCCTCCAAACTCCTGTCACTTACTTCATCCTTTGGACTTACTCAGTGGTCCTCCACAGCCACCCACACAGACGTACATACATTAGGCCTCATCTTCACCCGTCTCTGTTCCCTATCTAATCTCACAACCTCCTGTCACACACTGTCTGACCACCATCTACCCATTTTCTCATCCTTGTCCTCCTCACCTGCCCCCCATGTCCAGCCACTAGCTCATCCTCACAGAAACCTCGCACATCTAGACATTCACAGACTTTCAGACTCTATTCTACCTCTGTCCTCCATATCTTCGATCCACGACACAGACAGGGCCACTCTCAAGCATGGTAAAGTGAATCAATAGGCAAAAACACTGTCTAAATATAGTCTTATACTTACTACTTTAGTATTAAGAGTAGTGTCTTGCTGGCCTGCTCACTAGTAAGGGGCCAGGGCAAGTACAGGGTCAGTCAGGGCCTAGGCACAGATAGCCCACAGGTAGAAAAACACACATAGGGATGTTAGGGATTTCATGAACCAGTGATAGGTAAGTTAGGTCATGGGCATTCTCCCCTCTCCCATTTGCTAGAGCTTTCCTTTATATATTCCCTTGTGTACCACTCTTGTGTTCCCTCACCAGGTGTGACATTAGTAAATTGCATGCATGATGCTGAGGCAATATATTATTCTAGAAAACCTTTTGTATTTGTCTTATTTTTCTTTGTGGGTATTCTCTGATATTTAGGTTGTAATACCTATATGGATGTTAGAAATATCACGGCTTCATTTCATTTTGCACAAATAAGTCTATGTAAAATATTGCATAATGGTTTACTTATTGTTCTTTATCATGCTGTTTGCATAACTCACACATTACTCAACACAGTGGAATAATTATTAGTTTTCCTTGGTAAATGTCATCAATTGATTGCAGCTGGTATGGGACTCTCCAAAGTAGAAGTAATAATGTTTTGTAAATAACTACCACCAAATTTACTTTTTCTCAACATCAAAGTTTTTAAATGATAAATGCTTTAAAATCATTTCTTAAAATGTATTATTATTCTTTGCAGCTCATTGTCATTGTTCTTGCAATATCTAGTTCTAAAATAAAATATACAAGATGTACAATATTACAATTTTTATCCCAAATTAAAAGGTAAAACAGTTTTTCGTTAGCAAAGCCGATCTCTCAAGGGCTGCAAAACAAATCCTTTATTGGTAAAAGTTCCCTTCATCAGGTTCCCAGGACGTTTCCTGAAACGCGTGTTGTGCTGATGTAGCGACCGGTGGTAAGGCCGCGGGTGTGTGTGTATGATCTTTCTCAACAGAATCTCCATACTCAGGTTTAACCGATAATAACATTTCTTTACTGTAAAACATATTTATCTCACAGTCAACCGAACTATATGCGCACTTGTATATATTAGAGTCTCTGAATCTTCACTTCTTCCGGGTACGCAGCAAGAAAAGAAAACACAACAATGAAGGTATCTTTCCCTAACTTTCCCTAAAATCACGTACCAGTCTTATCACAGAAGAAGATGTCGCTCCCACGTAGCAGGCCTGGGGATCTCCTCACTCTTCTTTGGTCTCCTTCTGCAGGTAACAGTCTGTCTCTCCCAGTCTCAGGGCACACAGATCAGGAGAAGGGAGATCACAGCAGCACAAATGGCTCCCTTATGTAGGTCACGGCCCCTGCACAAGCACTCTGGGTGCACGGCGGGCAAGGTTTTGCAGAGCGGCCAGAGTCACAGCACCAAAGTCCAGTGGCCCAGGATCAGTCACAGGGGCTTCTGCGGGGTGATTTTTCCGGCAAGGTGTTGCAAAGTAGCCCTCTTTCAACAGACATCCACAAGCAGATGTTCTCTTGTTCAACTCTGTGTCTGTACTAATCTCCCGCCCTCTCTCCTCCTCAGCACATGGCTGTTGGGGGAGGGGAGCAGCAATCAATGCTGTTTTTTTTCTCTCTGCAGTCATTTCAGCAATTGTCCACAAGGGGGCAGTGGCGGACTGTGCACAGCTCATTTCACTGTCAATTTCGATAATACAATCTGAATTGTACACCTCATTACATACCCCCCCACTTAAAGGTTGACAGTCCCTGTCAACAACCATCGGCTCCAAGGCAGTGATGGCCGTTGATATCACAGGGATTGATCTCCGGCGGAGTAGGGACCTCTGTTGGGGGAAACCGTCATCCCCCGTTCACCTTCGCTCCCTTGTTCAGGGCTCACAATATCTCCAATAAACTCAGTCACGTTTTCTACCCGGGGAGAGTAGGATCGCCGGCGGTAGCGGCGCCGGTTGGGGGCAAATCTGCTTCCTTTAACGGGAACACCCCCAGGACCGGTGACGTCGGCGGCCTCTGTACCCCTCTCTCCCTTCACAACATCAAACTGTACCACCTCCCCATCACCAACGCTGCGGAGGCACTTACGAGGATTGTTACGCTTTATGGCAGTCTGATGTACAAACACGTCATCCTTTGTGTCATTCCTGTTGATGAAGCCATACCCATCGCGGACATTAAACCACTTCACCGTCCCCTGGACCCGAGTGGCCAGTACTTGCTTATCGGTCTGGCTCTGTCTCTTCACACCCTTTTCCCTGATCTCCCCTGCCGAGCGAACCGCTTTGGCTGGGGCGTCTAGTTTAAAGGTGGCGGCTGTTGTGGGGCACGACTTGCTGGTTCTAGTATATCGGACCACGGGTGGAGGATTCGGACAACGGTTTACCCTATGGCGGGGGTCGCCGCATGTCCAGCACCTTCCCATAGGCCGACTGGGTTGCTGTCTCGCTTGCCTGTCCGCCTGTTGGTCTAGCCTGAGCTGTAGCTGCAGTATCTGTTTCTGCAACTCTGCTACTATCTGCTTCAATTCTTCCGTGTCACTGCTCGGACTGCTGGCACCGGATATGGACCTGCAGGCCGTAGTATAAGTCTGGTTATAAGCTACTACCGGGAGGAGATTCTGTTGATCACACATCCTGCCGACTACGCCAGATGTAGCGACCGGTGGTAAGGTCGCGGGTGTGTGTGTATGATCTTTCTCAACAGAATCTCCATACTCAGGTTTAACCGATAATAACATTTCTTTACTGTAAAACAGATTTATCTCACAGTCAACCGAACTATATGCGCACTTGTATATATTAGAGTCTCTGGATCTTCACTTCTTCCGGGTACGCAGCAAGAAAAGAAAACACAACAATGAAGGTATCTTTCCCTAACTTTCCCTAAAATCACGTACCAGTCTTATCACAGAAGAAGATGTCGCTCCCACGTAGCAGGCCTGGGGATCTCCTCACTCTTCTTTGGTCTCCTTCTGCAGGTAACAGTCTGTCTCTCCCAGTCTCAGGGCACACAGATCAGGAGAAGGGAGATCACAGCAGCACAAATGGCTCCCTTATGTAGGTCACGGCCCCTGCACAAGCACTCTGGGTGCACGGCGGGCAAGGTTTTGCAGAGCGGCCAGAGTCACAGCACCAAAGTCCAGTGGCCCAGGATCAGTCACAGGGGCTTCTGCGGGGTGATTTTTCTGGCAAGGTGTTGCAAAGTAGCCCTCTTTCAACAGACATCCACAAGCAGATGTTCTCTTGTTCAACTCTGTGTCTGTACTAATCTCCCGCCCTCTCTCCTCCTCAGCACATGGCTGTTGGGGGAGGGGAGCAGCAATCAATGCTGTTTTTTTTCTCTCTGCAGTCATTTCAGCAATTGTCCACAAGGGGGCAGTGGCGGACTGTGCACAGCTCATTTCACTGTCAATTTCAATAATACAATCTGAATTGTACACCTCATTACACTCTTTTACCAATAAAGACATTTATTTTGCATCCCTTGAGAGATCTGCCTTGCAGAGCCTACTTAAAACCTGTTTTTACCATTAATTTTTTTGATTTTATACACTTCCTCAGGGAATGGGTTAGTGCTGTAGTAGGATGGATACTTTGGATTTTCATTCCCATCCACACTCTGCTGTGCCGACTAACGGAGGGTGAACCGAAAGTGTACACAAGTTAAAAAGGGGGTGGGGGGGTGGGAGACAAGCGCAAATAGGGTTTTATCTGAGTTACAAAATAAAGAATGGTCAGAAAAATCACTCAACTGAATGGGTTGTGAGAGTCACAACCACTGTATGGGCTTTGATCGGTGGGCACCACGAGACCCCACAGAATCCAATAGTTGGAAGAAAGAGGGTTAAACCATGCGCTGAAGATCAGATGCTGAAATCCCAAGGACAAGAACCAGCAGATGATCATAACACGGTTTATAAGTTGACACGTTTTGTGGGTGACTGCCCACTTCCTCAGAACATAAATCGAGAAGGAAAAGAAACTCCCATCCAAGACTCAACCCGTGCCCGGGTCCATAAACTCATCCCCATAACAGGAGTGAGGAGGCCGGAGTCCGAGAGTCGGAGGATCACAGCATACATGCTCAGAGTTGTGCCTGCTGCACAACTTATCCATACAATGGTACAATGGTTGGCGATATTCATTACCCACTGGTGTTCTAGTTATATAGAAGCGCTCTTTTTTCTGCTTTTGTTTTATATTTTACATTGTTTTTCCTGCTTGTGCTCACTTCTTCCCCCCCTGTGCCCCTAAGGACCAGGTTATTGATGAGCATTTATTTCATTCCCAGCTAGGAGAAAGATAAGCCCAGTATTAGTATAGACCCTGGCAGAGTCTTATGCTGTCACAGCAGCAGTGTTGTGTTACCAGATGCTGCACCTTCTTCCTTAGAATGACGTCACATGACAGTGTGAGAAATAGCTCCTTTTTTCAGCCAGAAAAGTGGGATTTTTTGCTCTTCACCCCTTATTTAAAGGACCATTTGTTAAGCCATGAACTGAGGGATTTGTACCAGGATACAGGGGGTCACAGACAAGAAATGAGACAAGACAATTTCAAGGAATGACTGAGAACAAACCTCATCCACCTGTCCTGCCAAGGAGTCTCTTAAAAGGAGATTTTTTTCCAACTCTTTGTAAAAAATTTGCTTTTTCTTTATTCCATTTACTTTGCAAAAGGTTACAACTACAACAAAAATGATTAAAAACAACATATTTCTGCTAGTGACATGCATCCTTTTTCAACAGCTTGATGTGAAGTAACAGCAGAAAACCACCAGTATACAGTACAGTGTTGGCTAAAAGTATTGACACCCCTGCAATTTTGTCAGATAATACTCAGTTTCTTCCTGAAAATGATTGCAATCACAAATTCTTTGGTATTATTACCTTCATTTAATTTGTCTTCAATGAAAAAAAACACAAAAAGAATTGTCCTAAAGCCAAATTGGATATAATTCCACACCAAACCTAAAAAAGGGGGTGGACAAAAGTATTGGCACTGTTAGAAAAATCATGTGATGCTTCTCTAATTTGTGTAATTAACAGCACCTGTAACTTACCTGTGGCACCTAACAGGTGTTGGCAATAACTAAATCACACTTGCAGCCAGTTGACATGGATTAAAGTTGACTCAACCTCTGTCCTGTGTCCTTGTGTGTACCACATTGAGCATGGAGAAAAGAAAGAAGACCAAAGAACTGTCTGAGGACTTGAGAAACCAAATTGTGAGGAAGCATGAGCAATCTCAAGGCTACAAGTCCATCTCCAAAGACCTGAATGTTCCTATGTCTACCGTGCGCAGTGTCATCAAGAAGTGTAAAGCCCATGGCACTGTGGCTAATCTCCCTAGATGTGGACGGAAAAGAAAAATTGACAAGAGATTTCAACGCAAGATTGTGCAGATGGTGGATAAAGAACCTCGACTAACATCCAAACAAGTTCAAGCTGCCCTGCAGTCCGAGGGTACAACAGGGTCAACCCGTACTATCCGTCGTCGTCTGAATGAAAAGGGACTGTATGGTAGGAGACCCAGGAAGACCCCACTTCTTACCCCGAGACATAAAAATGCCAGGCTGGAGTTTGCCAAAACTTACCTGAGAAAGCCTAAAACGTTTTGGAAGAATGTTCTCTCTTTTTGGGCAAAGGCATCAACATAGAGTTTACAGGAGAAAAAAAGAGGCATTCAAAGAAAAGAACTCTCTAGCTGCAGTTTCCAATATCATGTCCACTCTCTATTTGAAACTAAACCTTTCCAAAACTGAACTTCTTCTGCTCCCCCCATCCACTAACCTCCCTAAATCGGATATCTCCCTCTCAGTATGCGGCACCACGATAACGCCTAGACAGCAGGCTCGCAGTCTGGGTGTTATGTTTGACACCGATCTCTCCTTACGCAATCTCTCATCCGCTCCTGTCGCTTACACCTGAAGAATATCTCTAGAGTCCGACCCTTTCTCACCCTGGAAACAACAAAAACCCTCACCGTGGCCCTAATCCATTCCCGCCTTGACTATTGCAACTCTCTATTAAGCGGCCTCCCCCTCACCAGACTTTCTCCTCTCCAGTCCATCCTTAATGCAGCAGCCAGGATCACCCATCTGGCCAATCGTTACTCAGATGCCTCTGCTCTGTGCCAGTCATTGCACTGGCTGCCCGTATACTACAGGATCAAATTCAAATTGCGTGTTCTCACCCACAAAGCTCTTCACAGAGCAGCACCCCCCTACCTCTCCTCCCTCATCTCTGTCTATCACCCCACCCGCTCTCTACGTTCCTCAAATGACCTTCGACTAACATCTGCACTAATCCGATCCTCCCACTCCCGACTGCAAGACTTTTCCAGAGCTGCACCAAACCTCGGGAATGCTTTACCCAAAGAAATCAGGACTATCCACAACTTGCATGGCTTCAGATGATCCCTAAAAACGCATCTTTTTAAGGCGGCCTATCATACTCCCTAATAGAAGTCCATTGTACTGTAGACAGTGAATGGGCTATCCCTCTGGACATCACTCTTCTACAAACTCCACCAAATCATAAAGGTCTACACACACTGTATAATGACCATCCATGTAAGCTTAGTTCTATACCCCATTGCCTCAAGATGCCTGGACCATCAGTGCAATAAGCCCCTGTACCTTGTGCAACCCCTATCCCGTTGTAGATTGTAAGCTCTTTTGAGCAGGGTCACCTTCATTTCTTGCTTTATTTATTGTATTTTTTTTCACATTGATTCTATGCCTATTGTTTTGTATCCAATTATTGTACTGTATTTGTTCTCTACTGTAATTACTTACTGTATATTTTCTGTACTCTAACCCTACATTGTAAAGCGCTGCGGAATATGTTGGCGCTATATAAATAAAGCTTTATTATTATTATTATTATTATTATTAAAAGAACACGGTCCCTACAGTCAAACATGGTGGAGGTTCCCTGATGTTTTGGGGTTGCTTTGCTGCCTCTGGCACTGGACTGCTTGACCGTGTGCATGGCATTATGAAGTCTGAAGACTACCAACAAATTTTGCAGCATAATGTAGGGCCCAGTGTGAGAAAGCTGGGTCTCCCTCAGAGGTCATGGGTCTTCCAGCAGGACAATGACCCAAAACACACTTCAAAAAGCACTAGAAAATGGTTTGAGAGAAAGCACTGGAGACTTCTAAGGTGGCCAGCAATGAGTCCAGACCTGAATCCCAATGAACACCTGTGGAGAGATCTAAAAATGGCAGTTTGGAGAAGGCACCCTTCAAATATCAGGGACCTGGAGCAGTTTGCCAAAGAAGAATGGTCTAAAATTCCAGCAGAGCATTGTAAGAAACTCATTGATGGTTACCGGAAGAGGTTGATCGCAGTTATTTTGGCTAAAGGTTGCGCAACCAAGTATTAGGCTGAGGGTGCCAATACTTTTGTCTGGCCCATTTTTGGATTTTTGTGTAAAATGATTAATGTTTTGCTTTTTGCTTCATTCTCTTGTTTTTTTTTCATTGAAGACAAATTAAATGAAGATAATAATACCAAAGAATTTGTGATTGCAATCATTTTCAGGAAGAAACTGAGTATTATCTGACAGAATTGTAGGGGGGTCAATACTTTTGGCCAACACTGTATATACAGATTCATGCCCATACTGTTCAGCTGCTGATTAGCAGCATTGATTGAACCTTTTGAAGTTTGAATTCAGTTCACCGAATGGCTAAATGTTTGTCCAATGGTTCAGCGAACAACTTGCCGATTTTCCGAACCCTATTCAAATGAATGGGAGGCAAAATAGAGGGCGTAGAAAACACATTAAAATGGACACAAAAGCTGCCAAAATAGTTCACATTAGGGACGGACACCAGGAAAAATGCCATCAGTTCCCCGGAGTTAAAATTTTCACAATCATGCATTATGCATGCATGGGACAAGGCCTGGCCCAGTTTTTAAAGGTTCAACATTCATCAGGAACAGGGAGATGAGTGACAGATGTAGGCATGGTGCTCAGAGAACCCTGCTAAATTCAGAAAACACACAACAAAGACGCCACAAGAAGAATCTCCACATTTCTAAAAATTAGGGTTAAATATTACCTAAGTGACATCAATTTACCCAGAATAAAAATCGTATAATGGCAAGATGAATGCAGAAAACTGAAAAGTATAACATCACCTACTCTGCCCAGTCTGCCACTGGGGAAGGGGGAAAGAGTCTTTGGCGATGCAGGACTGTTAATCTTGACGAAAGCTAGATAGTCTCCTTTCAGGAGAATGCTGGATGCACTTATCCATCAAAACACCACCAGCAGCGCTGAAGACACGTTCTGAGAGAATACTGGCTGCTAGGCATGAGAAAACCTCCAAGGTGTGACCGGCGAGCTCAGGCCATTCCTCAATTTTTGAAGCCCAAATGAAAAAGTGTCCAAATTCTCCCTGATGGCATGGATATTGAGCTCCAGTCATTCACTATGTATCAGACTTATACTCAGTTCCCAGGGGCGGGCTGGCCCAGGTGGCAGGGGGGCAAGTGCCCCCTGGGCTGGTGGTATAGCCCCCACCTAGGGCCGCCCGCCCACCCACAGAAACGGGCCGCGGACCTCACTCACCCACCCTGCAGCAGGCAGTGAACAGGCGGCCGCGGCACTGCAGCCATTCCTCTCCCTCCAGGGAGAGCGGAGGCATGGAGGGGCCTGCAGTAGCGCTGAGGAGGCGGGGCCCAGAAAGATTGACTGGAGATAGGAGGACCTGTGTGACGTGAGCCCTACACATCACCTGTCTGTGGGGAGGGGGGGGGCGGGGGGTTTGCGGTTCAGTGCAGCAGCATCGGATCCGGCACAGTATCACAGCCCCGCCGCACTTCCGGGTTCAGTGCAGGGGTCATGCCAGCGTCGCGAGGTCTCCCCACTCTGCCGCCCTCTCTGCAGAACGTCACACAGAGGAGAAGCCGATGCAGGTGAGTCGCTGTGTCAGCCGAATATTAAGAAGCAAAGCCCTGGGGAGGCTGCAGAAGAAGACATGTGGGGGCTGCAGAAGAAGACATGTGGGGGCTGCAGAGGAAGACATGGGGGGCTACAGAGGAAGACATGGGGGAGCTACAGAGGAAGACGTGGGGGAGCTACAGAGGAAGACGTGGGGGCTGCAGAAGAAGACATGTGGGGGCTGCAGAGGAAGACATGTGGGGGCTGCAGAGGAAGACATGGGGGGCTACAGAGGAGGACATGGGGGAGCTACAGAGGAAGACGTGGGGGCTGCAGAAGACGACATGTGGGGGCTGCAGTAGAAGACATGTGGGGGCTGCAGAGGAAGACATGGGGGGCTGCAGAGGAAGACATGGGGGGCTGCAGAGGAAGACATGGGGGGCTGCAGAGGAAGACATGGGGGGCTGCAGAGGAAGACATGGGGGGGCTGCAGAAGAAGACGTGGGGGCTGCAGAGGAAGACATGGGGGGGCTACAGAGGAAGACATGGGGGGGCTGTAGAGGAAGACATGGGGGGGCTGTAGAGGAAGACATGGGGGGCTACAGAGGAAGACATGGGGGAGCTACAGAGGAAGACATGGGGGGCTACAGAGGAAGACATGTGGGGGCTGCAGAAGAAGACATGTGGGGGCTGCAGAAGAAGACATGTGGGGGCTGTAGAGGAAGACATGGGGGAGCTACAGAGGAAGACATGGGGGAGCTACAGAGGAAGACATGGGGGAGCTACAGAGGAAGACATGTGGGGGCTACAGAGGAAGACATGTGGGGGCTACAGAGGAAGACATGTGGGGGCTACAGAGGAAGACATGTGGGGGCTACAGAGGAAGACATGTGGGGGCTACAGAGGAAGACATGTGGGGGCTACAGAGGAAGACATGTGGGGGCTACAGAGGAAGACATGTGGGGGCTACAGAGGAAGACATGGGGGGGGCTGCAGAGGAAGACATGGGGCTGCAGAGGAAGACATGGGGGGGGGGGCTGCAGAGGAAGACATGGGGGGGGGGCTGCAGAGGAAGACATGGGGGGGGCTGCAGAGGAAGACATGGGGGGGGGCTGCAGAGGAAGGCATGGGGGGGGGGGCTGCAGAGGAAGACATGGGGGGGGGCTGCAGAGGAAGACATGGGAAGACATGGGGGGGGGGCTGCAGAGGAAGACATGGGGGGGGGCTGCAGAGGAAGACATGGGTGGGGCTGCAGAGGAAGACATGGGGGCTGCACTGTGGAAAATGGGGGGAGAGGGAGAATGGAGGCTGCACAGCAGTTTCAAAAGAGTGGGGAGGGTATTCCAAGCAGGGGGCGGCGAGGACCACATAGAGCAAGCCCACCCATACCTTTTCAGGACTCCTTACCATACAGCGCGGGGAGAGAATAAAAGTTTATTTCTGAGCTATGCAGGGGGACATCTGGGCATATAGAGGGGTTACAGGAACCCAACTACATCTTGTTACAGCTGGTGGGCACAGTTTAGAGCAGCCAAAGAGGGTGACAGGTTCCCTTTAATATAGGGGATATACTGTTATCGTGATGTATTGACAGTGGTTCTGGTGATGTATTACAGTATTGACAGTGGTTCTGGTGAGGTGTTACTGTATTGACAGGGGTTCTGGTGATATACTGACAGTGGTTCTAGTGATGTCTAGTGACGGTGGTTTTGGTGATGTATTACTGTATTGACAATGGTTCTGGTGATATATTGACACGGGTTCTGATGAGGTGTTGCTGTATTGACAGTGGTTCTGGTAATATACAGACAGTGGTTCCAGTGATGTGTTATTGTATTGATAGTGGTTCTGATGATGTACTGATGGAGGTTCTAGTGATGTGTTATTGTATTGCCGGAGGTTCTGGTGATGTAGTCATGTGGATGTTGTAATCTTTAACTTAACAGACTTGACCCTAAATCATTATAGGGTAAGGGAGCTTGACTAAAAATACAGCTGAATATCAGCCAAACAAATAATTTACTAAAGCCCCTAAAATATTATAGATAGCTGTCTAATTGCTTGGCCGGCAGCAATCTTCCTTGATTCTCTTATATACAGTACAGGAGCACTCATTCTGCCAAGTGTTTCTGTATTCTCTGTTAGAACCACTGGTAGATATCTCTGGCTGCAGAAAATCACTTAGAGGACAAAAGGATCTAGAGCCAGTAATCGGACATGCTGGATCCTTATCTCCCCGACAATCGTCACTTAGAGCTCCCGCACACATTAGACTGTCAGCGCAACCTGTTCATATTGGCGGGTTTATCCAACTTTACTCTGTGTATCGAGGTCTTCATTACAATCTGAATGCTAGGGGCACTCTGACATCTGTGAACCCCCTGACTACTGTAAGCGTTTTTTGCTGAATTGTGGCAGATCCAGCAGATTTTGCTGCATCTGCCGCCTAACGGCTGACTTCTGGTAAGCCACATTCATTCTCTATGGGACTTGTGGTCAGGTGTGGGTCCTCCTATCTCCAGTCAATCTCTGGGCCCCGCCTCCTCAGCTCTACTGCAGGCCCCGGAAGTTGTTCCAACTTCCACAGCGCGGGAGAGCCAGCAGCATGACATGTGAAAAGATAAACATCATGATGAGCTGCAGCAGCAGCAGCAGCAGCTGGTGGTGGTGGTGGTGAGTAGTGTGCCTGGCCGGGGCAGGCTCTGTGTGCCTGGCCGGGGCAGTCTCTGTGTGCCTGGCCGGGGCAGTCTCTGTGTGCCTGGCCGGGGCAGTCTCTGTGTGCCTGGCCGGGGCAGTCTCTGTGTGCCTGGCCGGGGCAGTCTCTGTGTGCCTGGCCGGGGCAGTCTCTGTGTGCCTGGCCGGGGCAGTCTCTGTGTGCCTGGCCGGGGCAGTCTCTGTGTGCCTGGCCGGGGCAGTCTCTGTGTGCCTGGCCGGGGCAGTCTCTGTGTGCCTGGCCGGGGCAGTCTCTGTGTGCCTGGCCGGGGCAGTCTCTGTGTGCCTGGCCGGGGCAGTCTCTGTGTGCCTGGCCGGGGCAGTCTCTGTGTGCCTGGCCGGGGCAGTCTCTGTGTGCCTGGCCGGGGCAGTCTCTGTGTGCCTGGCCGGGGCAGTCTCTGTGTGCCTGGCCGGGGCAGTCTCTGTGTGCCTGGCCGGGGCAGTCTCTGTGTGCCTGGCCGGGGCAGTCTCTGTGTGCCTGGCCGGGGCAGTCTCTGTGTGCCTGGCCGGGGCAGTCTCTGTGTGCCTGGCCGGGGCAGTCTCTGTGTGCCTGGCCGGGGCAGTCTCTGTGTGCCTGGCCGGGGCAGTCTCTGTGTGCCTGGCCGGGGCAGGCTCTGTGTGCCTGGCCGGGGCAGGCTCTGTGTGCCTGGCCGGGGCAGGCTCTGTGTGTCTGGGGCTCTGGCTGTGTGTGGCAAAATGTGTCTGTGTGGCTGACTGTGTCTATGTGTGGCTAGGGCTGCGTGGCTGCATGTGGCCGTCTGTGTGTGACTGTGTCTTTATGTGGCTGGGGCTATGTGGCTGGCTGTGTGTGCCTAACAACTATGTCTGTGTGTGGCTGGGGCTGCGTGATTGTGGCTGGCTGCGGTTGGCTGTGGCTGCATGGCTGTGGCTGAGGCTGCGTGGCTGGCTGTGTGTGGTTGGGGCTGTTTGGCTGTGTGTGGCTGGGGCTGCTTGGCTGTGTGTGGCTGTATGTCTGTGTGTGGCTGGCTATAGCTGTCTATATTGCTCGCTGTGTGTGTGGCTGGCTGTGTCTGTGTGTGTGGGTAGCTGCGCCTGTGTGTGGCTGGCTTTGGCTGCGTGTGTGGCTGTCTATGTGGCTGGCTGGCTGTATGTGTGTGGCTGTATGTGTGGCCGGCTGGCTGGCTTTGGCTGTGTGTGGCTGTATGTGTGTGGCTGTATGTGTGTGGCTGATATTGTGTATGTGTAGCTGGCTGTGTCTGTGTGTGCCTGTGTGTGGCTGGCTATGGCTGTCTATGTTGCTGGCTGTGACTCTGTGTGGCTGGCTGTGGCTATGTGTGTGGCTGTCTATGTGGCTGTGTCTCTCTGTGTGGCTCTCTGCGTCTGTGTAGCTGTCTATGTGGCTGACTGTTTTTGTGTGGTTGTGGCTCTGTGTGTGGCTGTGGCGGGCTGTCTGTGTGGCTGTGGCGGGCTGTCTGTGTGGCTGGCCACTGGGACATCCAAATGCTGTGCGAGTGTCCGACAGTTTTCTTAGATCACATCCATGGCAATCTGTTTTGTTTCTCAGCAGCTATTACTGCTATTTACAGGAGCATTTTAAAGTTGTCTCAGCTGAAGAATGATAATGTATCAGTGAAAAAAACAGATGCCTCTCAGATGGTCTGTGTGCTGTCAGTGTGCGGTCCATGATTTTGTCGGACCCATAGACTTGCATTGGTGAGTCTCGTGTGTGAATCGCAGACTGTCGCAGCATGTTGTGACTTTTTCCCATCCAGAATCTGGATGAGAAAAAAGCGTCCGACACTCGTCAATGTGTTTCAGACGTTGTTTAACTGACTGCACTGCGATAAAATCACGCATTGAACTCATCCGAGTTTCACCCCAGTGTGTCCGTGCCCTAATAATAAAATCCATATAGTAATCCTACAATGTCTGCTGGACATGGCATGGGGAGGGTGTATGGCTCAGTTAGTACACTCCATACTTCTTGTTATTAACCAGTTAATGCCCTCTTGTCCACCGCACTGCAGAGTCAAAAGAGGAAGACAGCGAGACAGGCAGCGACATGGCATCAGAGAGCCCCTGACCTCCAAATAGAAGATCCTCAGTTCCCGGTATTGTGACGACATATGAAGAAATATTTTTTTACATTTATATTACACTATGAACTCCACAGCACTTTACATACATCATCAACACTGTCCCCATCCTACCAGTATGTCTCATATTGTATATCACCTTTCTTTGAGATCACCTTCACAAATATTGCATTTATTGCACTTGTCAGGTTTTGGATGTTTTAAGATTGCATTTGTTTGCAGGATGTCAGAATTGACTCCCAGAGCTGCTGGTTTCACGGTTAATGTCTTACAGCATCTTAGATTTTTTTTGCTTAATGGTACTTCCAAGTTTCTCAATAGGGCTGAGATCAGGGGAGACTGGAGGCCACACCATGGTTTTCTCTACTTTTATGTCCATAGCAGCCAATTACTCAGGGCTATGCTCTGTACTAAGAGATGGTGCATTGTCATGCATGGGGATGATTTTGTACGAAGAAAAAAAAGTGGTCAGTCTAAAAGTATATATACTTTGCCGTGGTCCTTTTCACGCCTTCATGGACCCTATAGGGGCAAACTAGCTCTCTCCACATGATTACGACCCAAAACATGACTGCCACCTCCTTGCTGATGTGACATGGTGGCGGTCAACTAGCAACCATGTACTCCAACCATAATGGGAACCTCCAGGCTCCCTTTAGCTACTCCCCTGTCTGCAGGGGGGCGTGGTGCGATGAGGGGGGCGCACCGCTGACAATGCCCAGAGCGCAGGAACTCCAAATACGGGCCTGGCTGGAGAGGGACTGAGATGGGCCGCCGAGAACTTCTGACAGCACCCCACCAACCCCAAATACCGCCCCCCCCCCCCCCCCGGTCCTTACCTAAGGGCTGGAGGGACTGAGACGGGCCGCCGAAAATTTGTGACAGCACCCCCCCCCCCCCCGGTCCACACCCGAGGGCTGCCGGGAAAATTTTGCCACCCAGGTTTTGCGTCGCCAGTCAGCCCCTGTCAGTTCCAGTGTCGGACTGGGGTGCTTAGGGCCCACCAGTAGAACTGACTCTAGGGGCCCACTCTAAATTTCAATGCAGGGTGGTTGCACGGGTAGAGCAGGGGTGCTGGAGGCAGGTTTTACGAGTCCACAGAGGGTGGTGGCAAAGCCCAGAGCTGCGGGGTGGTCAGTGTCCGGTGAGCGCTGCCATTATCCATGTCCCAGCATGCATTGCTGAGCTGCAACTCACGCTCTAGTGTCCAGGACTTCCAGAAAATGGCCAAGGATCTCGATCTGCGCATGCACAGTCTCCGCGCCATTTTCTGGAAGTCCTGGACACTAGAGCACGAACTGCAGCTCGGCAATGCATGCTGGGACATGGAAAATGGCAGCACTTACCGGACACTGACTACCCGCAGCTCCGGACTTTTCCACTACCCTCTATGGACCTGTGAAACCTGCCTTCTGCACCCCCGCTCCAACCCCACAATCTACCCATGGTAAGCCATGGTGGGGCCAGTATGGGGGGCTGCTATGTATCACGTGTATGGGGGAGGCTGCTATGTGCCACCAGTACTGGGGAGGCTGCTATGTACCACCAGTATGGGGGGGGGGGACTGCTGTGTACCATAAGGATGGGGGGGCTGCTATGTACCACCAGTATATGGGTGCTGCTATGTTCCACCAGTAGGGGGAGCTGCTATGTACAACCAATATGGGGTGGGGGGCTGCTATGTACCACCAATATGGGGGGCTGCTATGTGCCACCAGTATGGGGGGGCTGCTATGTGCCACCAGTATGGGGGGGCTGCTATGTGCTACCAGTATGGGGGGGCTGCCATGTACCACCAGTATGGGGGGCTGCCATGTACCACCAGTATGGGGGGCTGCCATGTACCACCAGTATGGGGGGCTGCCATGTACCACCAGTATGGGGGGGGAAGGAATGCCATGTACCACCAGTATGGGGGGCTGCCATGTACCACCAGGATGGGGGACATATACACTGATAATAAGATGGACTGTGGCATTATAAGATGAACCCCATTTAACATTAACCACCACCCAGCAATTTTAATACGGTAAGTCCCCAAGCCAATCTGTATAATGTGAAAAAACAGGATTTATTATACTCCCTTGTGGAGCGATGAGCTCGCTGGTCTTGGTCTGGCACCTCCTTTCCTTTTCCGAAAGCATCCATCTCCTCTGCTTCATGTAAGCGATGCATCCTACATCACTCACACACTGACCACCATTGTGCTTCTGCACTTGCGCACTTCTCTCTGCCCTGCTAATCCCATGTAGTGTGTTCTTTGACCTTTTCCCACGCATGTGCATTACAATGCTTTGCCCTCAGAAGGGCAGACAGAAGGACGCATGTGCAGTAACACAATGGAGGTCAGTGTGTAAGTGATGTAGGACGCGTCACCTACATGAAACAGAGGAGGAGGATGCGATCTGCAGAAGAAAGGAGGTGTAAGACTGAGACCAGCGAGCCCATCACCCTAAAGGGAGTAGAATAAAACCTGTTTTTTTACAATGTACAGATAAGCCTGGGGATTTATACAGTATTCCAGAATCCTGTATATAAGGCCTCACTGGTGGGGGCAGCAGCTTATATGTGGAAAAACAAGTTCATATTAACTTTGGAGGTGGGGAAGAGGGAATTATTTTCTATTATACTTTTATTTAAATTGCATTATAGGTATATTTCATATATTTATTTTGCATATAAAAATGTCAGTTATTTTTTTAACCCCTTACCAACATATGATGTACTGGTAAGTCATATGCCTTGCTCCCTAAATTTGCTGTAGTCTTGCACGTTGAGCCGTTATTCTTCAAAGGCAGATGATGGTTATTTTATTTAACCATCATTTGCCTCTAACAAAAGGTGAATTGGAGCTGTCTGTTAAGTGCCACTGTCAATCTCCGATAGTGGCATTTAACATGCTGGCAGGGGGTGCATCATTCCATGTGCCCATTGGCACTCCTGTGATGTAATTATGGGGCGCCAGAGAGTTGCCACGACAGCTAGAGGTCTGCTGAAGACCCCTGTGCCTGTCATAATGGTCTCCTATGAAATCCAGCCCCTGGCTGTCATTCATAGGAGAATGTGAAGATCACAGTTTTAAGTCCCCTAAGGGGACTCACAAACACAATAAAATGTAAAAATGTTTTAAAAAAAACATGAAAAAAAAAATCAAAAGTCCAAATTAGGCTACATTCACGCTGTGGGTTTTTGGTCTGTTTTTGCTCATCAGTTATTGTAGCCAAAACCAGGAGTGGGTGATAGAAACACGTCACCTCTTCTGTTTCCATTATACTTTTCTCTCATTGTTCCACTCCTGGTTTTGGTTACAAAAACTGATGAGCAAAAACAGATCAAAAACGCACAGTGTGAATGTAGCCTTACCCCCTTTTCCTTTTTCCCCGTCGGGTCCCTGCACTGTGATATAGGCTGCCGACACACGCACAGTGGCTGTGAGCCGTCAGAGGTGCAGTGACGGGGTCCGCGCATGAGAGTGATGTCACTGTTACACACGGCCCCCTGTCCCTGCACTTCGATGTCGGCTGCTGGACGGCCATCGTGCGCTGACTATGGGAGGACACCAACGGAGTGGAGGAGAGGTGAGTGCAATGTTGTTGTTTTCACTTATGCGTTAGGGACATAACTGGGATAGATATAAAAGGATGGGAACCATTTATACCAGGAAGGGGGCATATATACCATGAAAGGGGCATATATACCAGGAATGGGACACAAGGAGGACCATATATACCAGGAAGGGGACACAAGGAGGACAATATATACTAGGAAGGCGACACAAGGAGGACCATATATACCAGGAAGGTGACACAAGGAGGACCATATAAAACAGGAAGGAAACACAAGGAGGACTAAATGTACAAGGAAGGCAATACAAGAAGAACCATATATACCAGGAAGGGGAGATATATACCAGGAAGAGGATCATATATGTATATCTGTGGGAGGACCCTATTTACCAGGAAAAGGATCATATATACCAGGAAAGCTACAAGGGCCCATATATCTGATTAATGTGTGTGGGGGGAGGGGGCCAGGTCCACATTTCACACCGAGGCCCATCAAACTGTAATTATGCCAATGAATACAAATTGGCATTGGTAGCCCTGCAAGTACCTCAAGAGCCTCGGGCACCATAGCCCGATAATGCCCATGTCATTCCCATACATCTCGGGGGCCAAGTGGTTGCCCAGTATGATGGCCGACCTGATATGCTGGATGAGTTCTAAAGAAAGATCGAGGGCGTCCTGGACATGTATGCTATGACCGGCCAACAACATGCCACGGTGGTGCTCGGGCAGTTAACTGGGGCAGCAGAAAAAGAAAGTGTGTCCTGGTCTGTAGCTGAACGCAGACCTGCCCCTGCTATATTTGATAAACAGAGTTACCTTTGAGGAGTACAATGAAGCTGATATGCGCTTTCATCACTGCTACCAGAGGCCGGGAGATGACATCAGAGCTTATGCCTGGCGCCTGGAAAGAGCACTGCGCACCCTTATACATGTCAGCCCTGTCAGTGCACGAGATGAGAACAAACTCCTCATACGACAGTTCACACGGGGCCTGCTATCCCTGAGGACAGTAAAACTGTACGCTGGTGGTCATTAAACAATCCCGATGCTGATTTTAACACCTTGAAAGAAATGGCCATCAGAGGGTTAAAGCCGGTAGAAACAAATGAAGCTGCAATGAAACGGTGGTGCGACGGTGAGGTGCAGGCTATCCCAGAACCACTACCTGTGACTGCAGCCATGCACAATGTACAATCTGCGCAGCCTGACAAATATGATTCCCTGCGGGCTGAGATACGTGCTGAGATGCGTGAAATGAACAAAAACATCTCCCAAATGATGAATGCTATGCAGTTACAGAAGAACCAGCAGCCAGCACCAAGACCCCAAGCCAAGCCTCAGCCGCTAATCCAACTCGCCGACAGCCCGGATGACGTCCCATGGATGTGAGGGAAGCAAGCTACAGCCTACAGAGGAATGACCACTGACCGCTACAGCTCCACTGGGGAGCCCATCTGCCGCAGCTGTAATCGCATCGGTCATCTCGCCAGACGCTGTCCTTTAAACGGGCAGTCCCTGGGGGCCGGGGCCAAACCTCAGGACTAGATCAACAGGGCCCAGCCACCTGGTGCAAGACCTTCATCGGACAGAGGCTGTTTCTGTCCATTGTACTGGATGGCATCCCGTTACCTGCTCTACTGGACACTGGATCGCAGGTGACCACCATCCCCTATATCCTTTATAAAAAGTATTGGGCTGATGCAGAATTGAAGCAGCCTGAGATAGACATTTTCCTTCATGCAGCAAATGGGGAACCAATTACTGTAATGAGGGTTAGAGAAGTGACCATAAAGGTGGGGAGGGTAGAATTGCAAAACCAAGAGGTCCTTGTAGTAGCAGAAGCCAGTAATGCAAATGATCCTTATGTTATACTGGGTACAAACGTTGTTAGCAATTGCATGGAAGAGGTATTGACTCACTGTTGCCGGATGCTCACGTCTCAGGCGATGCAGCACTTGTCACGGTTCCGCGCCTGAGGCTGTGGGGCCCGGTGGTCAGATCAAAAGGGGATGAACGGATGGGGATAATTCTTGTTGTCGTGACGCCACCTGTGGGAGTCCGGTGAATGCACCGGCGCTGCTTGGGCCTCCGGGGGATGTGCGGCAGCTGGATGGGACGCTCCCCACAGGATGAGCGGGAGTCCCCGGGGCCAGGAGCTGTCCTTGATGGAATATGGCTGCTCAGTAGTTTTTGAATGTGCAGAGTTAATAACAGTTTGAAGAAAAGCTAAGACACCAGATTCCTCTGTAACGGGTCTTTACTGTAACCGGTAAGATGGTACAAGGTATACAGTCTTTAGGTAACGGACCGGGTGGTCCCAGCAATGACTGGCGTTAGTTCAGAGCTCCACGGTGTTCCTCCTTTTCCTAACTTTTCTGTGTTGGTTGCTGGTGTTGCCTTAGTGTACCAGGTCAGGGTACTTGGGAGACATCTGATCGGTACCTAGCTGTATTAGGCTGTAAGGTCCTGTGTCCCTGTGGTGAGTCCCTGCTGGCAAGACAACTAGGTTGCGGCTGCGGTGAGGTGCCTCTTAGGAAGCGGTTCCTTCACCCTTGTTTGCTGAGCGGCGGTGGACGTCTGCTCGCCTCGGAACCAGTGATCCGGTAGTTTTGGGCAGGGGTATGTTTGAGCCCGTCGGTAGCTGCCCGTGTTCCGGTCTGGGTCACCGCTTAATGGTGCCAGCCGGTAAGTGGATTTCATGGCTGCATCGGCACTGTGCAGCGCCCTGCTTCTCTTACGTTACTCTCCTCCAGACTCCTACTCCTCTCCTACTTTACCCACACACACACACTACTCCTACACTCCTCCCACCAGGACCTGATTGGTCCTCTATTCTAGTGGTGCATGTAGTGTATGGAGCTCTGAGTTTAACCAGGTCGTCACCGAGACGGAAGATATCACATCTTCTGTCAGGGATGCAATACCTTCCTGTGACGCACTCGTTGCGGGGCGCCACAGTATTGTCTTTGCTTCATCAGATTGCTGAAACTGCCAGGCCTGGTCAGAGGAAGATTATCCAACATGAGATCAGAGCCATCTTACACCAACAACAGGTAACAATTTCAGGTGGTGAAATTGGTACAGCACGGGTGACAGACCCGATACCTATTGTGATACCCCCAATGAGTGAAATGATGGTTTGGTGTCGAGCAGCTATAGGTTTGAGAGGGCAGGACTATCAAGCGTTAGTAGAGCCCGTCAGCACAGACCTACACTGTTGACAGCCAGGGGGTGGTTAATTTACACAATGAGAGAGTACCGGTTTGCATCTTAAACTGTGGCAGTGAAGAGGTTAAATTACCCAGGTATACCACCATTGCCAAATTATACACAGTCAGTAACAATGAGATCCACACAGCGCAACCTGAACCCCACGAAAAAGGGGCAAAACCTGATCAAACAACTGAGCCGCTGGAGGACTGGTGCCAGCAACTGCATGTCGGGACTGTCACCACTCCTGTGTATGAAAAGCAAGGTGTGTACCAGGTAGCCCAAGAATTTGAACAAGTTTTCAGTAAGCATCCACTTGATTTTGGTAGGATAAAAGGGGTACAACACCACATCCCACAGGTACACATCCACCAATCAAAGAGCGGTATAGGCCAATCCCACCTGCACATTATCAAAAAGCCAAAGAAATGTTACAGGACATGAAAGACGCAGGGGTTACACGAGATAGCTGTAGTCCCTGGGCAGCCCCATTAGACCTAGTCAGGAAAAAGGATGGCAGTATGAGAATGTGTGTAGACTATAGGCAAATAAACCGCATAACACACAAAGATGCTTACCCGTTACCACATATAGAAGAATCTTTAGCTGCGTTGAAGTCTGCCAACTACTTCTCCACCTTAGATCTCAATAGTGGGTATTGGCAGGTGTCCGTAGCCAAAGAAGATCGAGAGAAGACGGAATTCGCAACACCTATGGGCCTATGTGAGTTCAACACAATGCCCTTCGGACTATGTAATGCACCCGGAACTTTCCAGAGGTTGATGGAGAGTTGGCTGAGGCATAAGAACTTCGAGATGGTACTGCTCTACCTGGATGACGTGATCGTGTACTCCAAGACCTACGAGGAACATGTTGCCCAACTAGGAGAAGTGTTTGAAGCTCTGGCTAAATACAGGATGAAGCTGAAACCATCAAAATGCCACCTGTTAAAGCAGAGAGTGCAGTACCTGGGACACAGTCAGTGCTGAAGGCGTGGCCCCTGATCCAGAAAAGGTAACAGCAATCAAAGAATGGCCAGAACTAGGGATGGGCGAGTACCATATTATTCGGAATCGCTATACCCGCAACGAGTAGGTAGCGGTACTCCCTACTCGTTGCGAGTATAGCGATTCCGAATACTTTTGCAGTGTATCAATAGATACACTGCAAAAGTCCTGTAAAATAAAGGAAAAGTGGTTAAAAAATAAAAAAATCGGATACTCACCTTAACCGACGGCTGTACCGGGACTGGCCGATGCACATCCATTCATGTAAAAGGACCTATCACTCTCTCAGCCAATCAGATGGCTGGGAGAGATCTAGCCAATCAGATGCCGCCACGTCAGAATGACGTAATCGCTAGCGGCCACCTGATTGGCCAGATGGAAAGGTCGTCGGTGTACCTGAGAGGACCTTTCCATCTGGCCAATCAGGTGGCTGCTAGCGATTACGTCATTGTGACGTGGCGGCATCTGATTGGCTGAGAGAGTGACAGGTCCTTTTACATGAATGGATGTGCATCGGCCGGTCCTGGTATAGCCGTCGGTTAAGGTGAGTATCCGATTTTTTATTTTTTAATCACTTTTCCTTTATTTTACAGGACTTTTGCAGTGTATCTATTGATACACTGCAAAAGTATTCGGTACTTGCTACTCCCGAGTAATCCTAATTTACTCGGCGAGTAGCGAGTACACGAATACCGCTACTATTCGGCGAGTGCCGAATAGTAGCGAGTAGACTCGCCCATCCGTAGCCAGAACCCAAAACCATCAAAGAAATACGTCAATTCCTGGGTTTGGTGGGCTACTACCCAAGGTTCATCAAGGAGTACACCAAGAAAGCTGCTCCATTACAAGACCTGCTAGTAGGCCAACCCATAAATGGCAAGTTAAAGGATTCTCCATGGAGATGGGGTAAGGAACAAGAGGAATCGTTCCAGACGATGAATGAAGAGCTGTGAATATGCATAAGACTGGCATCACTGTACACGTAGGTGCTGGCAGAAAATAATAATACTTACAAAAAGAGGATATCTGCCGCGACACTACTATATATGAGAAATGTAAATCAATGAGTGGCACTCATTGATTTACATTTCTCATATATAGTAGTGTCGCGGCAGATATCCTCTTTTTGGATGAATGAAGAGCTGACAGGAGAAGAAATCCTAGCTTACCCGGACTACAACCTGCCATTCCTGCTGTATACAGACGCCAGCAATGTGGGACTCGGAGCCGTCCTTTCCCAAAAGCAAGACGGTAAAGAGAGGGTAATCGCCTATGCAAGCCGAAAGCTGCTACCCACGGAGAGGAATCCAGAAAACTAGAGCTCCTTCAAGCTGGAATTCCTGGCCTTGGTCTGGGCCATAACCGAGAGGTTTAAACACTATCTCGCCCCTAGCAAGTTCACCGCCTACACGGATAACAATCCGCTCACCCACCTGCAAACTGCAAAGTTGGGAGCCATGGAACAGAGATGGATGGCCAGACTCTCCAACTACCAATTCACCATGAAGTACCAGGCTGGACACCAGAATGGAAACGCGGATGCTTTATCCAGGATGCCCCATTTATCTGAAGTGGGAGTAGATGAAGATGAGCTGGAAGAAGTGGAGTTACCTGCCTTCCATCATGTGAGAGAAACCCAATCTCAGCAGACTCGTCAGAACCTCTGTACTGAAGCAGTAAACCTCTTATCTCACTTCAACTGGGGGAATGCACAAGACCAAGACCCGGCAGTTGGTCTAATCAAACAAATGATAGCTCAGGAATCAGCGAAGCTGCCTGCAAACCCTCCGGCTGATGCCAAACATCTATGGAACGAATTAGGTAAACTGTTCCAGTATCAAGATAAATTGTGCCGCCGTTACATAAATCCAAGAACCCATGAAATGGCGTGGCAATTCATCGTGCCAAGATCAGATGTTCACATGGTCCTACATGCCTACCATAACAAAACTGGTCATTTCAGATGAAAGAAGCTCGAAGTGCTGCTCAAAAACAGATTCTTCTGGCCAGGTATGCGGTCGTCAATAGAGAAGTGGTGTAGAAAGTGTCAAGCCTGTACCCTGAGAAGAAAAGATGTACAGAGCCAGAAAGCTAAGCTTGAGCCAATCATAACCACGCAGCCTTTAGAATTAGTCGCCTTGGACCATGTAAAACTGACTCCAAGTAGATCCAGCTATACATACGCCTTGACAATGGTAGACCATTACTCAAGATTTTTAATGGTAGCCCCTGTAAAAGACTTGACAGCTGCAAAAACTTTCCAAAAAGTCTTCTGCAGACCGTTAGGATACCCAGAATGTATTCTCACTGATCAAGGACCAGCATTCGAAGCAGAGATCTTCCAAGAATTTTGCAAGATGTATGGGTGTAAAAAGATCAGAACGACCCTGTATCATCCTCAAACTAATGGACTCTGTGAGAAAATGAATAACATTGTAATTGACATGCTAAAAATTCTCCGTTGGAAGAAAGAAATCAATGGCCTGAAAGTTGCCCGATTTAATCGACATGTACAACCATATTCCAATCAGTTCCACCAATTGTACACCAGCATATCTGATGACAGCTCGTACAGGAAAATTACTTGTGGACTTAGAACTCGGTGTAGTGGATCCTGAAGCAGATCAGACTATCTCAAAATGGAAAATCCATCGACAAGACCAGTATGCAAAAGTCAAACAAAGTGTCGAACATAACCTGGAGAAGTCCCGTGCAAAACAAGAAAACGATTAAAATAAGTATGCTTCAGCAGAAATCATACCACTTGTAAGTTTGGCTTTAAGAAGAAAAAGAACCCGCCATAAATTAGATGATAAGTGGGAAAGTGAACCCTATGTCCTGTTATACTATGTCCATGACAACAACAAGATCTGTGTCGTTAGTAAAGATGGAGGAAAGATGAGACAAACAGTATCCATAAATCATCTAAAGAGATTTCCTTCAATTTGGGAAAGTCAAGAGACCTACGATCAAACCATTCTAGAGTTCGAACCAATCCTGGTTCCAGTCTTAATCCCAGATCCAATTCCAGAACAAAAGGAAAAAGTTATCTAAACTGACCTAGGAGAATTCCCCAAAGATTGGCCTCAACTAGATGGAGCCATCATCATTCCAGTAATAAACGTCTACCAACACCACGAAGAGATGCTCAGAAATCAGGAAAAAATACCCGTTGCAAGAGAATCCGAAGATGCTGCACTCAGTACACCTGCTAGCCCAGTAGTGAGACTAAGGCAATGCATAAGCTTACCTGAACCACCAACACCATTAGACACCTCACCTGAGACAGTGACACCTGTAGTGCAAAGATCACATAGGAGCACACGAGGTCAGCCCCCATCTAGGTTTGGAGAATGGGTAGAAGGTAGAGCACATTTAAAAAGCAATATAAATAAGAAACTGCACAAACAGAAATGTAAATAGTACTGTACAGAAGGGTGGAGGAACTGGGCCCAGTCCCAAGCACATTAAGTTAGGAACAGAAAGTGCCTGGGGCAGGGAGGGACCAGGTCTCCTAAGCCAAGACACCCATAGGAACCCCTGTTTGTTGTTAAAATGTGAACATTTGAAAAGACTTTTCCCTTTTATTACGCGGAGCGTACAGAGACTAACTGTAAGGACTCTTTTGAATGTTGCCCTTTGAACATTTTCCTTTTTGAACTTTGAACCTCTTTAAAAACTCAAATGGACTATGGTCAAAGGACAAACATAGCCACAAACTTTAAAAGAAGCCTACGGTGGATGGACTAGCACTGTATGGACTTACCCGCTTTCCATGTTTCTATTTTTCAATATTTTTCTTAGTGTCTTTTTGTAATTTTTCAAACCATGTATATATGTTAGAATTGTTATTCTCTTGTTACACAAAAAAATTGCTCAGTCCCGGAGTACTGATGTTACCTGGGGGGGGCGCCCTGCCCATGCAGGTAGCCACATATCTCACTGCTGCGAAGCTGGGTTACCACAGCAGGTACTACTACACCTTCCACCCTGACACAGTAGGGGGAGCTCAGCCTGCTGCACTTAGGCAGGATCCCCTATAAATACTGCTGCTGGGGGCGGAGTTAGAGTGCAGCAGACACTAGAAGAGCTGCAGGAGAGTTCTGGTGCCTGGTGTCGCGTGTAGGCCCAGGCCAGAGACCCAGAGTGGCTAATGAAAGTCTATGGGTGCGAGGAAACCTCGCACCCAGACAGCACACTGTGCGAGTCACTCGTGCGTGTGCTATTCTCCCGACACAGGAAAGCTCAATAGATCTGTAGATATAATAGCTATGTCGGGCTTTCTACTGCTTTGACAGCAGCATTTCTTAAATTTCTCGCGGAAAACCAGCATACTAACCCCATCTGCAGCTTCTATGCTGCATGTCAGCTAGGAGCCGGCAGATGCTGTTAATAAGCCAATTATGTCGGTTTAGGCCGGCTTCACACCATGATTTTCGGTGTGAACCGGACAGTCCCAGATCCGATCTTGCCCCTATTGTAGCCCTATGGGGCTGGATGGGACCCGATGGCAGTGATTTGCCATCCGGTTCTGTGCTGTCCGGGAGGATCCGGCTCTGTTTGTTTTTTTGCCCCGCACACAAAATCGGCGCTTGCAGCATTTTTGTGTCTGGGGCAAAAATCGGACAAAATAGAATCCTCCCGTATCCAGTGCAATCCAGCGCCCCCTAACATGAGAGTCTATAGGCGCTGAATCACAGAAAATCACTCCGGTTCCCGAACGCCGGGTGCTGAATGGGTGGCGGCTCTGAAATTCAATCCATGCTCGTTCAGCACTTGGACAGCACAACTGAAATAACCTCCGGCTGAAATTTCAGCACTTGGACAGCGACAGCCACGCACACTATTGATTCCGGCAGAAAACAGGATCGAGGGCATATTTGTCCTCCAGTTCTGTTTTGTCAAGAGTTGTCAGGTTCTGTCTGGTGCTTCCTGCAAAACCCTGGACAGAACCTGACAGGGTAAAAACGTGGTGTGACGCTGGTCTTAACCCCATGCTTCTGTCCGGTTTTGTACAAACTCCCTGGACACAAACTTACAGGACAGAATGTGTCCAAAGGTGTTATTTATTTAGTTAAAAGCTGGCAATTTCAGCACTTCTGTGCTGAGCTGAAATCCCAGGTGGCTGCAGTTCAGGAGCTCTCCAGGATCCTGAACGTTAAAGCTGGGTGCTGACCATGGTGCTGAAGCTGTTCAGATTGCTTGCTGTGGAGCTTCAGCACCATTATAACTTATAATCAAATATAACTACTATATGATACATTTATTTGTATTATTATTTTACAGTATTCATAAATTAAAGAAAAACAACTCAAGTTTTACCGGTGGATTGGCTTCCTTGAATATACTTTGAGATTTAGGCTACAAAATTGACTATTATGTATTTTATGGTAAGGTGCAGTATTAAATGGCAGCTCTATGGACAGTGCAATTAAGTGTTCCTTCCAGCTTGTGAGAGATTGACAGCTTTGTCACATTATAGTTGAGTTTTTTCAGTTATCTACCAGAGCTGACAGTCACACTCCACCTCTTCAATTCCTCTTTATCAGACAGACTCCATTTAATCCGCTGCTTGACATCTCTTTCAGGAGTATAAAGAATGAAAGGTTCCATATCACAAGCTATCACAGCTCATTACAGACGTCCTTCTACCCATTCTGTCTATATGGTCTTCCTCTATTTAAGGTTACGAAATAACAGCAAAGGTTTGTAAAAATTAAAATAAACGGTCAATCGCAAAGATGCATTATTACATTGTAAAATAAAACAGATAAATCTATAAAGAAGTCCTTCTATAACACCAACTATATTAACAAAGCAATAAAATTACCGTACATCAATTTGTTTTCCGCCAAAGACTAGATATGAGGGGACCCATGAAGGTTCGGGTTCTGGGGCTTCAGCTCAACTTCATATAAAGTTTTGTTCTGGACCTGAACTTCATTTGAAGTCACCAATTGGGCAGTTCAGTTCTCCGAAACTCAATATACTACAGGATTGGCTCTTTTTCTATAGTTTTTATTACGTATTAAAACGTCCTGTGTGGACTGGTGTCACAGTGTTTAGTGTAAAACATACAAATTACATATAACCCTCCCCCACACTCAAGAAAAACACAATATCTATTGTATTATGTAAGAAATGGTGATTCCATAAATGTCACCTACACAGTGCTGATGTCACGTATGATTCCTAATGGGTTGCCTGGATGCAGAGTCTCCAGACTGAAAACCACATAGGTATTAATAGTCCGTCTGTCACCTTCAGTCACTGTTAGTTAGTATCACATGCGGAGTCACCTAATCAATGTGTATAAGGTCAGGTCTCCAAGTGATAGATAACATCTATTATCATGCATTTAGCATCCACGTTGTACAGTAGACGATGTATAAACATATATGACCACAGGTTGTGGTCTTTTGACGCCCGACGCGTTTCGCCTTTCTTGTTACTTAAAGACTCTTCAGAGGTTTATGCATCAGGATATATGGTAAAATACATCAAATGATGAACGGGTTCCTTATGATATTTGGGTTGCCCGTATTGTGAGTTCTGGTCCCAGGTTGCTTCCCTTGTCTCAGATGGAGTATGGCTTTTGGTTGTTGATCCTATATGTGTATGTGAAGGTCTCACACCCACAGAGGGGTCCTTTCTTTCATTTCCAATGATAAATGATCAGTTTAGATCTTGATGGGTCTCAAGGAAGCCTCCAGATGTCTCAGGATGATTTTATGTCCCTTAGTAAAAGTAGATGGTCTTCATATCAGATAGATTTCTGATGTGGTCAAAAAAGCCCCAGTTGTCTTCTTTTATCTAGGTCCTTTTAGCCTTCTTATATCAAAGCCAAATAGTTTCTGTCTCTTATCTGTGGAGACTTTGTCCTGGGTGGCCAGCTTCACAATGCAGCCTGTGGCGCGGTCAGCATCCTCACCTCCAGTGATAGATTTCTGATGTGGTCAAAAAAGATAGATCTATCTGACATTAAGACCATCTACTTTTACTAAGGGGCATAAAATCATCCTACTAAGAGCAGCAGAGGTTGTGACAGTGTAATGAGGTGTACAATTCAGATTGTATTATTGAAATTGAAATGAGCTGTGCACAGTCCGCCACTGCCCCCTTGTGGACAATTGCTGAAATGACTGCAGAGAAAAAAAAAAAACAGCATTGATTGCTGCTCCCCTCCCCCAACAGCCATGTGCTGAGGAGGAGAGAGGGCGGGAGATCAGTACAGACACAGAGTTGAACAAGAGAACATCTGCTTGTGGATGTCTGTTGAAAGAGGGCTACTTTGCAACACCTTGCCGGAAAAAATCACCCCGCAGAAGCCCCTGTGACTGATCCTGGGCCACTGGACTTTGGTGCTGTAACTCTGGCCGCTCTGCAAAACCTTGCCCGCCGTGCACCCAGAGTGCTTGTGCAGGGGCCGTGACCTACATAAGGGAGCCATTTGTGCTGCTGTGATCTCCCTTCTCCTGATCTGTGTGCCTGAGACTGGGAGAGACAGACTGTTACCTGCAGAAGGAGACCAAAGAAGAGTGAGGAGATCCCCAGGCCTGCTACGTGGGAGCGACATCTTCTTCTGTGATAAGACTGGTACGTGATTTTAGGGAAAGTTAGGGAAAGATACCTTCATTGTTGTGTTTTCTTTTCTTGCCGCGTACCCGGAAGAAGTGAAGATTCAGAGACTCTAATATATACAAGTGCGCATATAGTTCGGTTGACTGTGAGATAAATATGTTTTACAGTAAAGAAATGTTATTATCGGTTTAACCTGAGTATGGGGATTCTGTTGAGAAAGATCATACACACACACCCGCGGCCTTACCACCGGTCGCTACATCTGGCGTAGTCGGCAGGATGTGTGATCAACAGAATCTCCTCCCGGTAGTAACTTATAACCAGACTTATACTACGGCCTGCAGGTCCATATCCGGTGCCAGCAGTCCGAGCAGTGACACGGAAGAATTGAAGCAGATAGTAGCAGAGTTGCAGAAACAGATACTACAGCTGCAGCTCATGCTAGACCAACAGGCGGACAGGCAAGCGAGACAGCAACCCAGTCGGCCTATGGGAAGGTGCTGGACATGCGGCGACCCCCGCCATAGGGCAAACCGTTGTCCGCATCCTCCACCCGTGGTCCGATATACCAGAACCAGCAAGTCATGTCCCACAACAGCAGCCACCTTTAAACTAGACGCCCCAGCCAAAGCGGTTCGCTCGGCAGGGGAGATCAGGGAAAAGGGTGTGAAGAGACAGAGCCAGACCGATAAGCAAGTGCTGGCCACTCGGGTCCAGGGGACAGTGAAGTGGTTTAATGTCCGCGATGGGTATGGCTTCATCAACAGGAATGACACAAAGGATGACGTGTTTGTACATCAGACTGCCATAAAGTGTAACAATCCTCGTAAGTGCCTCCGCAGCGTTGGTGATGGGGAGGTGGTACAGTTTGATGTTGTGAAGGGAGAGAAGGGTACAGAGGCCGCCGACGTCACCGGTCCCGGGGGTGTTCCCGTTAAAGGAAGCAGATTTGCCCCCAACCGGCGCCGCTACCGCCGGCGATCCTACTCTCCCCGGGTAGAAAATGTGACTGAGTTTATTGGAGATATTGTGAGCCCTGAACAAGGGAGCGAAGGTGAACGGGGGGATGACGGTTTCCCCCGACAGAGGTCCCTACTCCGCCGGAGAGCAATCCCTATGATATCAACGGCCATCACTGCCTTGGAGCCGATGGTTGTTGACAGGGACTGTCAACCTTTAAGTGGGGGGGTATGTAATGAGGTATACAATTCAGATTGTATTATTGAAATTGAAATGAGCTGTGCACAGTCCGCCACTGCCCCCTTGTGGACAATTGCTGAAATGACTGCAGAGAAAAAAAAAAACAGCATTGATTGCTGCTCCCCTCCCCCAACAGCCATGTGCTGAGGAGGAGAGAGGGCGGGAGATCAGTACAGACACAGAGTTGAACAAGAGAACATCTGCTTGTGGATGTCTGTTGAAAGAGGGCTACTTTGCAACACCTTGCCGGAAAAATCACCCGCAGAAGCCCCTGTGACTGATCCTGGGCCACTGGACTTTGGTGCTGTAACTCTGGCGCTCTGCAAAACCTTGCCCGCCGTGCACCCAGAGTGCTTGTGCAGGGGCCGTGACCTACATAAGGGAGCCATTTGTGCTGCTGTGATCTCCCTTCTCCTGATCTGTGTGCCTGAGACTGGGAGAGACAGACTGTTACCTGCAGAAGGAGACCAAAGAAGAGTGAGGAGATCCCCAGGCCTGCTACGTGGGAGCGACATCTTCTTCTGTGATAAGACTGGTACGTGATTTTAGGGAAAGTTAGGGAAAGATACCTTCATTGTTGTGTTTTCTTTTCTTGCCGCGTACCCGGAAGAAGTGAAGATTCAGAGACTCTAATATATACAAGTGCGCATATAGTTCGGTTGACTGTGAGATAAATATGTTTTACAGTAAAGAAATGTTATTATCGGTTAAACCTGAGTATGGGGATTCTGTTGAGAAAGATCATACACACACACCCGCGGCCTTACCACCGGTCGCTACAACAGTAGGAGCTTGGACTTTTGGGGGACTGTTGAGACATCTGGAGGTTTCCTTGAGACCCATCAAGATCTAAACACACTACATCCCATTTTCTCCAGCGGTGCTCCAGGTGTGCAGAACACCTGTGGAGAAAATCCAACCTGGCCGAAGATTTCATCCATTATAAGTTTATGCTAAAAACATACAACACCGCCCTTCACCTCTCCAAACAAGCGACTACAACACCCTTAACACTTCATTAGCCAACAAGCCTAAACAACTCTGACACTTTCCATTCTTTCCTCTGTCCAAGAGTACAGTCCCCAGCCACCAGGCTTCAGTGCGGATGATCTGGCAAAATATTTCAAGGAGAAAATTGACAACATACGACAGGACATTTCCTTACAGCCTCAGAACATCATGCATTCTCCTCCCTTCTGCACTTCATCCAACTCACTTTCGGTCTTTGATCCGGTCACAGAGGAATAAGTCACCCGGCTTCTTGTATCTTCTCGCCCTACTACCTGCACCAGTGACCCTATTCCCTCACATCTCCTTCCATCCCTTTCTCCAGCCGTCACATCTCAAATAACTAAAATATTTAATCTTTCCCTCTCATCTGGTGTTTTCCCCTCTTCCTTCAAACATGCCAGCATACATCAATTATTAAAAAAAATACACCGCTCGCTCAGAACTCTGCTGCTAACTACAAACCTGTCTCTAATCTCCCCTTCATCTCTAAACTCTTGGAACGCTTGGTTCACTCCCGTATGATCCGCTATCTCTCCGACAATTCTCTTCTTGACCCTCTACAATCCGGCTTCCACTCCTTACACTCTACTGAAACTGCCCTCACTAAAGTCTCTAATGCTCTACTAACAGCTAAATCTAATGCTCACTACTCCCTGTTGATCTTCCTGGATCTCTCCGCTGCATTCGATACTGTGGATCACCAGCTCCTCCTCTCTAAGCTTCGCTCTATTGGGCTCAAGGATACCGCTCTCTCCTGATTCTCCTCCTACCTCTCTAACCGCTCCTTCCCTGTATCTCTCGCCGGCTCCTCTTCCTCTCCTCTTCCCCACACGGTTGGGGTTCCTCAGGGCTCAGTCCTAGGTCTCCTTCTCTTCTCTCTATACACTGCCCCCATTGGACACACCATCAGTAGATTTGGTTTTCAGTACCAGCTCTATGCTGACGACACCCAGTTATACACCTCTTCTGACATCACCTCCAAATTACTACAAAATGCCAATGATTGTCTGTCTGCTGTCTCTGACATCATGTCTCCTCTCTACCTTAAATTGAATCTTTTAAAAACTGAACTCCTCGTGTTTCCTCCCTCTCCTAAACTTCCGAAACCTAATATTGCCATTTCTGTATGTGGTTCTACCGTTACTCCTCAGCAGTACGCCCACGGTCTTGGGGTTATATTTGACTTGGATCTCTCCTTCTCTCCCCAAATCCGATCACTCGCGCGTTCATGTCACCTACACCCCAAAAACATCTGTACAATTTGACCTTTTCTTACTGTTGACTTCGCAAAAACTAACTGTTGCCCTTATTCATTCGCGCCTGGATTACTGCAATTCTCTATTAATCGGTCTCCCTCTTACTAAACTCTCTCCTCTAAGCTCACTCCTCTCCAATCCTTCCTCAGCGCAGCAGTCAGGAACATATTCCTCTCCAACATCTTCACCGATGCCTCTATCCTAGGGCAGTCATTGCACTGGCTGCCAAGCCGCTGCAGAGTACTACAGTATATAAAATTATCACTCTGACCTACAAAGCCCTCCACAGTTCTGCTCCACCTACATCTCCTCCCTCATCTCTTTCGGTCTATCATCCTATACGTGCCCTCCGCTCCACTCCGCAAGTGACCCAAGACTGACATCAGCTACAATCTGAACCTCCCACTCCAGTCTCCAGGACTTTTCACGAGCTGCACCAATTTCTATGTAACGGGTTACCAAAAACAATTCAATTAATTCCCAATACGAATAGTTTTAAGCGAGCCTTAAAAACACATCTCTTTAGACTGGCCTATCACCTCACTTGTTTAACTACTCCTATCTTCCCTTTTCCAAATCTGGCCTCTCGTGTCATCTGTCTGTGTGGCGCCCCGCAACGAGTGCGTCACAGGAGTATACTGCAGCCCAAATAGCAGCAGCAGTATTCTCTGAGTAAGCAATGACATGGTTACAACTCAGGGCTCCATGCCCTACATGCACATCAGCATAGAGGGCCAATAAGGTCCTGGTGGGCGGAGTGTAGAAGTAGTGTGTAGTGGAGAAGTTAGTGCAGAAGTCAGTGGAGTTGAATTTTCTGCAATGTAGGAGAAAGAGGAAGCAGAACGTGGCCAGGAGGAACGTACGAGAGGGGGCCTTGCACAGTTTTGTGCAGCCCCTAGGCCACCACCACCCTCGGTTGGGCGACATTACCCCGGTGCCTCAACAACCAGACTCTGGGTAACCACGTACGGGTCAAAATACACCCGTGCCCATCTACAGCCGGATTACTGGTTACGAAGCTGGGAGTCGTTTATCACTGCCATGCAAACCAGGAGTGGAGGATCACTCTACAGGATTACCCCACCGCCACCGCAAACAGAGCAGTCTTGTCAGCGGAGTACCCACCAAAAGGGCCCAGACTACCCCTCACACCGGAACGTACACACCGGCAGGGCAATATAAGTAGTCCCTTGTACCCGACCTTGGCACTCAAAGGCGACATCGGCAACTAACTTAGACAAGCTTAGAATGGAGGAACACCGCGGAGCTCTGAGAAACAACGGTCATTGCTAAAGTCCACCCGGTCCATTACCCGTTAACTGTATGCCATGTATCACCTGCTGGTTACAGTAAAGTACCCGTTACAGAGACTATCAGTGTCCGTGCCTTTTTCAGAACGGTCCATCTCCGCGAGTAGTAGGTAACTGCAGCTGCCTCACAACACCTTGTGCAGCTCCTGGCTCCGGGGACTCCCGCTCATCCTGTGGGGAGCGTCCCATCTTGCTGCATCCCATCACCCGGAGGCCCAGGCAGCGCCGGTGGAACTCACCGGAACACTCACAGGTGGCGTCACAAAACAATTATCCCCTAAACTGTTCAGCCAACTGTTTTGAATCTGGACCACCGGGCCCCACTACCGGCAGGCGCGGTTCCGTGACAGGAGGAAGAAGAAGCGCCTGCCCCGTGAAGTCCCAGCTACGGTGACTCATCTGCACCTGCAGACTGTCTGTCTGTCCCCCATGCATAATATAGCACTTTATCTAAACTTGTACAGATCTCGACCGATGACCGGTTCATGCAGCGTTACGTGAATCCCCTAATTATTATATTGATAGCTGACCATATATGACATCATTTGTTACTGTTACCTTTTGTGCCTCCCCTATTTCTTCTAGATTGTAGCTTGCAAGCAGGATCCTCACTCCTCATGGTTTTTGAATTTTTGTTACTCTGTATTTTCTCATATTGTCTGTACATGTCCCCTCCAAATGGTTAAGTGCTGAGAAATATGTTGGCGCTATATAAATAAAATTATTATTATTATTATCCCATAATGATGATTTTACCCACAGTGTGAGTCATTCAAACACTACAAGCAGTTTTCACTTGGCTGAGCACCAAGCGTACCTGAGAACAGTGATGCTCACTCCAGTGGTTTGCATATGAAAAACACCCAAACGCCGAACTCAAAAGACTGACTTTTTTGTAAAGTCTATGTTTGTGCGACATCCCCATAGTCTGCTCCTGCGACTTCTGCATCTGCCAACAGGCACCGCTGTGTTCACTCCTAAGGTGAGGCTGGTGATTAGTGATGAGCCACCACCTCAATGTTCGAATTCGGTTCGATTCGACAAATTAGTGGTTTGCTCGTCAAATCAGTCGAACCCCATTGGAATCAATAGCAGGCTAGAGCAATCACATAGAAAACACCTTCAAAAAGGTCTCCAAAAGCTGCCAAACTACTCAGAATGGACAACAAACACCAGGAAAAGGGACAACAATCCAAACACAGTACAAAGTCAGAGGCAAAGTGGCATTAGTTTTCTTCATCAAGTTAAAAGAGGTGGTAGAGTAAAAGGAGGATGAGGCACAGGTATGGGAATTACCACCCTTCTTAAATCATGTAAAACATAACAAGGGGACGACTTCCACAAGAATCCTCACTCTTTCCAAAGGGTCACATCTACAGCAAAATGGCATCAATTGTCCCAGACCAAAAATTGCCGAATGGCCCAGCTTGCATGCATGGCACAGGGTCTGGAACAGGTACTGGCCTAGCATTTCAAGGTTAAACATTGCTCAGCAACTATAAGTTTTGAGGAGTATTACAGTAAAAACTAGAGAGGTAGGTCAGCGACCTGTATAGGCCTAGTTGCTCGGATCCCCTCTAAGCTCATGTAAGCGCTCCCATCAATGTTATGCCCCGTAACACACAGGTGGGATCACCATCAGTTTCGTGGAATATTACAGGAAATAACAGGGAGGTCAGAGACCTGTTTCACCATAGTAGGCCACATTAACTCAAAGCTCATGCAAGTGTTCCCATTAATGATATGCCCTGCTATACACAGGTGGGACCACCATTAGTTTTGTGGAATACTAGAGGAAATAACGGAGAGGTAGGTCAGACATCTGTTTGGGCCTAGAGGGCTACAAAGTCAAGTCTCATGCAAGCGTTCCCATTAATGATATGTCCCGCTATACACAGGTGGGACCACTATCAGTTTCGTGGATTACTACAGGAAGAACTAGTGAGGTAGGTCAGGGACTTGATTAGGCCTTGTGAACAGGGGAGATTGACCAAACAATGCTTTTAAGCATCCAAAAATGGTGGGATGCGAATACATCAACTTTGTTCATCACTTGTTCAATGGACAAAATGGTTGAATATTCAGAAACCGGGGCTGGAGTGTCAAGGATAGGTATTAGTATATTTGGACGAAGTGCCAAAGGATCCACGCTGCTGGGTGAAAAACCAGACAATGGAAGTTTGGATTAAAGAACATCTGTGTAACTAGGTTTCCAGTGTCTGGTTTTTCACCCAGCAGCGCAAATCCTGTGGCACTTCGTCCAAATATACTTACACATTACCAGACAGGCTTTGGCGCAGGTGGAGGCAGAAGCAGTGGAAGAACATCTAGATACAGAGGTTTGATGCAAAACCCGTGGGGATGGCAAGACCTGTAGAGCAGCTCCCTCTCCTGCTGTCACCATAGTCACCTAGTGCCCAGTCAGCGACATGTAATGCCCCTGTCCATGCTTACTCGTCCAAGTGTATGTGGTGAAATGCACCCTGTCACAAACACAGTCCCTCAATAAAGCCGTGATGTTGTGTGCAACATGCTGGTATAGCGCTGGCACAGCTTTCTTTGAGAAGTAGTGGCAACTGGGCATCAGGTATTGTGGGATTGCGACGGCCATAAGGTCTTGAAAATCTGCTGTTTCCACCAGACGGAAAGGCAGCATTTCCGTAGCCAACAGCTTGCAGATGGTGAAATTCAATCTCAGCTTTGGCATGGGTAGGAGGAAATGGTGTTTTACTTGTCCAGATTTGAGGGACCGAGGGCTGGCTGTGTAGGTTGAGTAGGGTGTCCCAGACAAACTGCTGGTCTGAGAGGGAGGTGCAGGCAGACTTATTACATCGCATTCATGAAAAGGTGGTGCCATCGATGTGCGACAGAGCTCAACACCACCAGGTGTTTCCACTTCCAAAACAGCTGACGACCTGTCAATCACACTGGCTGTTGCGAGTAAAGAGGTGGAGTTCTGCGTCTGAAAGCCTGTCTGACAGCTGTCTCCACAGTCAGAGGATGAAGAAGTCGCACATGCACTTGATGGGGCAAACGATGGTTGGCCAGGCCAGCTAGGCTGCATTGTGAGCTTCCCACTGTGACGTATACTTCATGTCCATGTGGCAGTTCATGTATGAAGTACTCAAACTATTGATTTTTTTACCTCTACTCAGTTTTTGCTTACAAATTTGGCAGATAACACGAGTTGGGTCATCCTTTGCAGTCTGAAAAAAGACCCAGGCTAGGCAAGGCTTAGCACCCATGCGACCTGCAGAGCCACCACGACTTCTGCACAGAGGCAGAGTTGTGGCTGAGAATGCAGTTGTTGACATGTTTCCAGGACCCCGTCTCTGTCCAGGAAGCCACAACCTAACCTCGTCACTAGTATCCTCCTCCACCTCCTCTGATGAGCTCATCAACTGCCTGCGGGTTGACAGTAAGTGGGATCTCCAACCTCATCATCACCCTGTGTGTTCTCACACTCGTCATCCTCACAGACAACCTCTTCCTGCCCTGAGCGCAAAGTCAAGTTGTCAGTACAATCATGTATCTGAGTCTCATCATCATCATCTGCCTTATTGTCTCCACCAACAGGGTTTACAGTTTGCGAATGAGGGTCTACATTATACTCGGACCCTTCTTTATCTGGGCCTGGATCCGACTCACAAAGATTTTAGGCATCGGTGCAGATCATTTTGTCATCTTGACTCAGTGAAGCTTTGGAGCAGACCTCTGATTCCCAGGCTAT
Organism: Allobates femoralis; assembly: GCA_033576535.1. NCBI lineage: Eukaryota > Metazoa > Chordata > Amphibia > Anura > Aromobatidae > Allobates > Allobates femoralis. The sequence continues at coordinate 156,922,100 of JARQOC010000010.1, forward strand.
AGTGTGAGTGAACAGCTCTGCAGACTGACTAATCTGTGTTTCCTCATAGTCAATAGGGCGGCTGGAGACTTGTGAGCTGTGAGGAAGCAAGTGCAATTGGGGCGACACCTCTGAGGACTGGAATGTTTGTGATGTTGAAGTTGAGGTCGACGAGAGACCACTTAATGGAGCGATTGATATCCGTTCAGGCACCCGCTGTTTTTGGGCCTCATCTACAAGTTTTAGCGATGGTCTGCTGTGTAACAAAGGAATGATATCAGATCGTCCACGAAAAGAAGTAGACATTTTAGTTTGGCTTGAAGACAGTATTTGTTCACCAGATGTCTGTTACTTTTGCACCTACCCCACGGACACAAAAATGTTTACCCTTTCTACCACAATTATTACCCTTTCAACCATCAGCAGACCTTTTACAACTCATTTTAGAGGTTAAATGATTAGCAATTCTGTAGTTGTTGGCACAAAAAACTGGATGCAAAACTAGCAGAGCTGAGATGGCCAAACAGTGGTACTACCTGAAATAGGTTTTGGCAAGTAGTTTTTTGCAGATGTAAAACAGTGGTACTAGCGTATATAGTTTTGGTAAGTAGTTTTGGTCACATGCAATACAAAAAAGTGTTTTCTACACTGTGTGGCGGTACTTTTCAAAGGAACAGTTAAGTACTGCTAGGTAGTAAAACTGTGGTACTAGCCAAAATAGTTTTGGAAAGTAGTTTTTGGCAGATGCTATACAAAAGTGTTTTCTGCGCTGTGTGGCGGTACTTTTCAAAAGAACACTGCAGTACAGCTACCTAGTCAAACTGTGTTAGTAGCCTAAAAGGATTTGCTTGGCTAGATGCACTAGAAAAATGGCTATTACAGACAGGCGGTGTTTTCTTCACAACAGTGCTACACCAATGCCTGGCATACAATGTTACTAGCCAAAAATGATTTACTGGGCTAGATTTGGCTAGATGCTGTGAAAAATGCTTGCACAACACTGGAACAGACCTGCCTGGCAAAAACTGCTTTTAAGCCCTTAAAAAGGGCTGTTCTTGGAAGTAGTCCCTAAACCTATCAACTTTCTAACTTGCAATTGAATCGCTATCTAACTAGCTATTCCCTGTAGAGACCTGCCTGACAAAAATTGCTTTTTAAGCCCTCAAAAGTGCTGTTCTTCAAAGTAGTCCCTACCCCTTATCAACTATTTCTCTATCTAACTTGCAATTGAATCGCTATCTAACTAGCTTGGTTTGTATTTCACACAGCAGCACCAGCAGTAGTGCCATCTGACACTGAGCTGCAGCACTGAGAAAATGGCGAGCAGGGTAAAATGGCGGGTTTTATGTGGCACGGGCATGTGACATGGCCAGCCAATGACACAAACCCTTGTGTGAAAAAAAGTGCACTTTCCTCTATGCGTGCTGATAGGCTGACAGACCGGACCACCTACAGTAAGTAAGCAGCAAAGAGAAAAAAAATGAAGATCTGCATTATTTCAGCACACACATCTCCCGAGCCTACCCCTCCCGCCCACTTAATTCATAGTCACTGAAACTCGTAATTACTTTCACCAAAAGCATTACTGTGAAAAGACAGTAATGTTTTTGGTGAACGAAGAGTTATTGAACAGACACTCAAATTACCAGATTTTTAGCAAATTGTTCAAATTCGTAGAATGAGTTGAACATAGCCCAAAACATGTCTAATCGAACATCGGTCATCTCTACTGGTGATGTACGGTAATAGTCTGACTTGTGGATGTGTTGTATGGCTGCCCAGCTGCCGTTATAAACTCTGACTTCAGCCAATTAAGAAATACTGCAGCTTATTTAAATCCTCAGTGTGTTGCTGCTGGTTGCCGGATATATTCCCTGGTTCACTTGTTATTATCCTGCTTTGTATTATTGATTTTCTGGATTGTCTTCTGCCTGGTTTTGTATTATTCTCCAGCATAATGATTTTGTGCTTTTTGAATCTCTTGGCTTTGACCCTGCTTGGAGATTTTCTATTCGTGGACTGTCAGCAACCCCTTGAACCTTGAAATAAAGCTAGATCCCCTGCATAGGGGTTAAAGGGTGTCTGAGTAGCTCTTGGTTCTGGCTGACAGTGCAGTTTACATTTAGTCTGTTCGGGATTCTCCTTTTTACCTGTAAATCGGACAAATGTTACAGCTCAGTTCATCTGTGTTTGGATTCGCTCATGTCTACCTAAGACAATTCCTAAATTGAAAATTTTTTTTTAAAGCAGCGTTTCAAAATAGCTTTGCTAAGGTGCTATATATCAGTTCCAGGTGGGAATCAACCACCATTATACCGACCATATGTACAAAAAATGAACTACAGCACACTTTTGGGATGTTCCTTATGCCTTTATTGGCCTTCAAGTAAATATGGCCATATTTACCTGAAGGCCAATAAAAGCATAAAGAACATCCCAAAAGTGTGCTGTAGTTCATTTTTTGTACATAACACAATTCCTAGCTATAAGTTCTATTATGGCAAATGATTGTAAGGCCAAAGTCACTCAACTATATTTGCTCTTATCTGAGAAAATTGGCCTGGTTATACTAATCACATTCTGATCAGAGTGTGATTAGAACATGATCCATTTTTCTTGGATATGGAGAAGTTGAAAAGTAAAGTTTCTCCATCTTCTCAATTCTGTCAGTCTATAAAATATAGACAGCAGTCGGGAATCATATGGATGTGGTTTGATTTTCTCCACAGACCCATAGACTTACATAGCCAAGTGCAATCAGATATACAGATGCAAATCATGGATGTATAGATTTTTACCTTGGACAAACAGCAGTCCTTTATAGTATTAATTTAGCTGTATACAGGCAGGGTATATAGCACACTTTTAAAAACCTATATAATGTAGCACACCGTTTAAAATGTGCAAGACCGGTGGCAAGGGCAGAGGAATTGGACATGGTGAATGCAGAGGTCAAGGCCGTGGGCAAGCTACAACTGTGCCACAACAAACACCCACATCTTCTCGCCCGACCTTCCTGTCCCAATTCCTAGGGGACTGCAGCACATCACTATTAAACCCAGAGCAGTGTCAACATGTTATTAGTTGGATAGCAGATAATGCTTCCAGTCAGTTTGCCAACACCACAACCACCCTGTCTTCCATATGGTCAAGAAGTCTCAGTAGCCGTGAGTCAGGACCGCATATTCCTCACCCTGATCCTCCTTCCTCCCACCATGCCGAGTGTCTGGAAAAAAATGATCCCACACTTGGGCACTCTGAAGAGCTGTTCACTTTTCCATTCATAGATTCGGGTCTCTTGCCCGCTCCACTTAAAGTGGGGCATGAGGCGATCATATGTAGCGATGCACAAATATTTGAGCAGCCACGGTCTCATGAAGGCAAAGGTGGGAAAGAGTCACAAGAGGTGGACGATGATGAGACAATTGCCAGAAAGTCAGGAGGAGGACCAGGGTGCAGAAGTGGAAGATAACGTGGTGGATGATCTAGTAACTGACCCAAACTAGCAAAAAGACATGCAGAGCAAGGACAGCTGCACACAGTGGGAGGGAGGCGTAGCACCCCAACAGGCAGGAAGAAGCACTTGGTGGCCACAGTCAGAAGGCGGGCAACCATTCCCCATAACACCAACACGACGGGAGTTGCCAGTACAGCTCTTTGGTCTTCCCAAGTCTGGCTGTTTTTTAAGGAGTCTGCTGATAATTCCAAAAAAGCCATTTGCATCACCTGCCATGCCAGCATCAACAGGGGTAGCAAAAATACTAGCCTAACCACCACTAGCATGATCAGGCACATGGCAGCAAAGCACCCGACTTTGTGGGCCGAACCCCAGGGTCCATGAGCAGTGTCTGCGGGTGACACCACTGCTTTTTCCACTGTTGTGCATGCAAGGCAATCCCCTGTCCATAGTGCACGAGAAGATGCCTCCTGTCAAGATCACCATCAGCAACCACATCCACGTCCTTGTTCCAGCGCAGCGTTCAGTTGTCCATACCACAGTCCATGGAATGAAAGCGCAAATATGCAGCCAACACCCCACAGGCCACACTACTCAATTTGCACATTTCGTGACTGCTTTTGCTCGAAATGTTGCCTTTTAGGCTAGTGGAGATGGAAGCATTCTGCAACCTGATGGCGGCAGTTATCCCTTATTACTCGGTTCCCAGCCGCCACTATTTCTCCCAGTGTGCCATCCCCACATTACACAAGCATATGTCCCAAAACATTAGCCGTGGCCTTAACAACACAGTTTCTGGCAAAGTCCACCTAACCATGGACACGTGGACAAGTGCTTGTGGACAGGGACGGTACATGTTGTTGACGGCACACTGGGTTAATATAGTGGAAGCCGAGACCCAGTCGGACCTTGCAACAGAACACATCCTGCTGACGCCAAATATTGTGGGCGCTAATTCAATCAGTTTTTCCCCCACAGTCTACAGCTCTTGCACATCATCTTCCTCAACCTCTTCATCCTCCACATCAGTCAGAAGCTGGAAGCACTGCAGCACTGCCTTGGCCAAGCGGCAAAAGGCTGTGCTGAAGCTAATATGCGTAGGTAACAAACCACACAATGCTGAAGAGTTTTGGACAGCTCTGAAAGAGCAGGCAGATCTGTGGCTAACACCACTGAACCTATAGCCAGGCATGGTCGTGTGTGATATTGGCCGGAACCTGGTGGCAGCTATGAGGCGAGGCGAGCTCACACATGTGCAATGCTTGGCCCATGTAATCAACCTCATGGTTCGGCAGTTTCTTAAAACCCTCCCGGAGCTGTCTGATCTGCTCGTCAAAGTACGCCGCCTGTGTGCCCATTTTAGAAAGTCACCTACTGCTTCGGCCGCCCTTGCCGGGTTTCAGCAGCGTTTGCAGCCTCTGGCTCACAGATGCGTATGATGTCCTTACACAATGAAATTCGGCACTGCAGATGTTGGTCAGAATTTGTGAGCAGAAAAAGGGAGTTGTTGACTACCAGCATCAACAAGGCAGTATGTATTCGGTTCAGACTCCACACAAGACCTCAGGAGTGGACATGGATGTCTGACATATGTACCATCCTCCAAAACTTTGAGGACGCCGCCAAGATGGTGAGTGGTGATGAGGCCATCATTAGAGTCACCATCCCACTTCTCTGTCTTCTGAAACGCTCTCTGCTCAAAATCAAAGAGGATGCATTGCAGGCGGAGCACGATGAGATGGAGCAAAGAACCATACAGGGTGATTACACACAGCCCAGCCTCATCTTATTCCAACATGAATTGGGGGACAATGAGGAGGAAGAACAGAAGCTAGTTTCAGGCGCTATAGACGATACTACCTGCACAACGGTCATACCATCTGTTCAGTGTGGATGACCAGAGGACAGGGAGGAGGAGAGCATGTTCAGTTGTCCTCTTGGTGAGGACACGGAAGTCTTGCCTGTTACCAGTTTGGCTCGCATGGCTGACTTTATGTTATGCTGCCTGTCCTGTCACACTCATGTTATCAAAATCTTGGGCAACACTCATTACTGGTTGGTGACACCTTTAGACCCATGCTGCAAGGAGAACTTCATCTCTCTTATTCCTGAGGCGGAGAGTCTACAAAAATGGGCCAGTACCAGAAGGACCTTTTTGCAGAATTAATAAAAAATTTCCCTTCTGATAATGCTGGCGGCAGAGGTCACAGTTTGGTGGACAACCAAGGAGTGCAGGTGAGAGAGACATAACTCCAATCCAGCAGAGGCAGGGGAATACTCACAAAGTTCTGGGATCGTTTTTCAGCCCCTCCCATGGCATAGGCCCTGAGGCGCGGGGTACTCTCACAAGGACTGCAAAGTTTGGGAAGATGCTAAAGGAGTACCTTGCCGACTATACCAATGTCCTCCTTGATTCCTCTGTGCTTTATAATTATTGGGTATCTAAGCTGGACGCATGGCATGAACTGGCTCTCTACGCGTCGGAAGTCATGGCCTGCCCTGCCGCTAGCGTTTTGTCAGAGAGAGTTTTTAGTGCCGCAGGGGTAATTATTACTGATAAGCGCACCCGAAACTGAAAATGCTGACAGGCTGACTCTTTATCAAAATGAACAAGGGCTAGATTGGGCCAGACTTTCCAACACCACCAAATGATAGCAGCTCCTCTTCACCTCCACACATAGCTCTATGCTTCTGGATTTTGGCTATTTGCTCTAGTCCTCATCCTCCTCATCCTCCGCCACCATATCACCAGGGTGACCGAGGTCCATGATGCAACACCCACATAATATTTTTAAAGGGTGTTTATGATGCCCGTAATCCCCAAAAAAGTTAGACAGTAAATTCATGTATACCCCCTAGGGGTAAATGTTTTAGTCCATACTTACTGCTTGGGCATTACAAGTATAGGAGACTTGCTCATTTGTAATGGGAACGTTGTTTTTATGAGGCCCTCCTTCATGTCTCTTTAAGGGGCATCGGAGTGCCTCCCAATTTTTTGCAGCTTGCATAGAGCCACCCTATGGGAGACCCACTTCCTAATAATGCGAACATTGTTTAATGAGGCCCTCCTCCACATCTCTTAAAAGTGGCATTGGAGTGCCTCCCAATTTTCTTTGTTCTTTAAATCTTTAATGTAATAAAATAAAAAAAATATAACACACCCTCACTGTCTCACAAGTGGGTATGAGCCCTTAACATTTTCCCGAGGAAAATCCACTTTGGTTTCATTTCTGTATGTTTTATTGTGAGTCTGTAAAAGTGGCGCAATACTCTGACACCATTGTTCACAGCAGTGACCTGGGAGTCAGATATGATTTCAGGGGTCTTCCTCATGCTGTTCCCATTTCATTTGAACACTGTTCTTATACACTTGTGACTTTTTTAGTGTTTATCCAGGTTGCCGGGGATCATGCCGGAAAAATGCTCGGGTTTCCCATAGGTTAACATTAGGCTTTGTGCTCGGGTCTAGCACCTGAGCATCTCGATATACTTGACCCAAGCATTTTACTGCTCGCTCATCACTACTCTTTGGTCTTGGCCATGGCGGAGAGGTTGGAGTATGGTTGAGTGTGTGGACAGGTGTCTATTATACAGGTAACAAGGTCACACAGGAACTATTAATACCGGTAATGGGAGCAGAGTAGGAGGCTTCTAACAGTGTGTGAAAGCCAGAATCCTTGGCGGTTGGTCTGGGATGAAATACTTTTTTCATGTAATAAAATGTTATTTAATATTTCAAAACTCATACAATGTTATTTTCTGGATTTTTATTTTTCTGTCTCTCACAGATGAAGTATATCAACGATAAAAAGTACAGACTTCTCCATTCTTTGTAAGTGGGAAAACGTGCAAAAATGGCAGAGTATCAAATACTTATTTTCCTCATTGTATATTGTAGATTTCCTGCAAAAGAGACCTCAGAAGGACGAGTTAGGGACAGCCTTTATTTTTTTTACAAATATTGTTATTTTAACTCAAATGATAGTTTATGCTGTAGATATGCAGGAGATATCTGAGCTGGGAATAAGTTTTTAACTTGGTTGAGTCAATGTGATCCTACATGTCTATCCCCCACATCATGCCAAATTGAACAGTCTGTGAACATATATGGGAATAATTCAGAATATACATGTGTAACCTCATACTTGATTTTTTGCTGATTTGTAGCTTGCTCTGCATGAAAACATAATATCTTTTCACCTAAAATTGTCTTGATAGACAAAGCATTTGACCTTGCAGCAGTAAAAGGAAAAGCTTTACCTAGAAATGAAAACAAATGTATCTTTGTGAGAAAAGTCCTCCCGAGTCTTCAGGGAAATCAGTTCTCATACTTGTGTTCATTACTATAAATTGAATATCTTTACCGGCATATATTGCATTAACCCTTCTAATACAATAGCATGCTGTAGAGGTTTCTGATATCTTAAGATTGTAGATCTATCTTCCAGATTTGGCTTTTCCTATTTATTCAACTCCCGATCACACAAGTTTATTTTCATGTATTATATAGAAATATCAATTGCAGCGACCAGGAGAAAAGGTATTTATTATAGAATATTATGAAAATTGGTTACTTATAGATAGAAAATCTGGAATTTGTACTCATGTATTATAATGTAAATGGATGGGGCTTGTAACACTATCACCATTGATGCTTCTAGTTTTAGTATAATGTGGTCACCTGCTGTATTATCTATTGCAGAAAAAGTTAGGTCCTTATGCCATGTGTGCACCATATGTCTATAGGAACCGGAGGTATATGAATTTTGGGATCCTGTCGTTTCATCGCTTCTTCAGGAGGACTATCATATATAGCTAGAAAAAGTATACACATGATGTTCTAAGCAATTGTTGGAATTTATATATTATTATCTGTGTATGTTTTTTAATAATGGATTATTATATCATTACTCTTGGGGCTGTGGAGTCTGACATAGAATACCTAGGAAAATGTTCATGTGTTGGGCTTGATATGGAGCCTTATGAATTAGATGCCCCATGTCAGCTCAATGTGTTACAATGCATCATAATAAGTTGAAATAATAGAAGGGCAAATCGCCCACAGTAAACATGGCGCCAACGCTCTGAGTGGGGGCACGCTGCATGCCATGATGTCGCCGCCCCACATGGCGTCTGGTGCCCAATTGGAATACCTGAATCGAGCATACGCAGTGAGGACTTCTGGGACGCCGGGCATTGCGGCGGGGCGGGCGGCAGAATGTGCAGCAAACACCACCCACAGGTGGCTAATGACAAAGGGGGCATATAAGGATGGCCACTACACTGTTCCAGCACCTCCTGATGAAGCGATAGCGAAACATCGAGGTGCTGGGCAGTGTGGTCAGTATATGAGATTGGTGATCTCACAAAATACTAGTGGTCCTGGTCCAGGTGGTCCTGGGAACTCAGGTGGTTTTACCTGAGGCTGTATAGGCATCATATGCCTTTCATGTAATATGATATAAATTGTAATAGGAGCAACTAAACATGCTGTCTCCTAATGGTATACTGCAATGTAACTATACTTGGACAGGATCCAATTTGAGTTAAAGGGACCACACATGTTGTCATGTATATATAACCTTGTGCACTTGCCTGTTATTGAATATTATATATATATGACCACATTGCTCAAAAGGTGTTTATGGGTATGGTTTTAAAAACAGAGTGTTGTGTCACTTTGGAAATAAATAAAATTTGCATGTTTATATACAATCCCATTGTGGTTTAGTTTGCTTGAAACTCTAATTTAGCTAAGTAAGGTTGTTTTTCTATTTTTAATACGATCTTACCGTATGTTCTCATGAGTCTTGTACATTTCCTTCACTGCAGGGAGCATGTGTTATATGTGAACCTGTTTAGACTTTCTGTTGCTCAAATTTCTTAAAACTCAAAATAAAGAATTATAAAAAAAAAAAAAATTAAAAAAAAAAAAAAAGAGGAAAGGAAACTAATTTAGGACATAAACTCCTTGAAGATGTCGTCCTCGGTGGATTTAGAACACAGGGCCCCAGTGCTGCAAAATAAATCTGTCAACTACTGAGCCACCGCGCTGCACATGTCCCCATACTTTACTAGATAGGGGGTGTATTACTGTATGTCGCCCATCCAAAGCCACTTCCTTCTATAATGCCTCAGAGCTCCTTGACCTGCTCCCTGTAGTAATGCTATATTGTACTACGACACATTAAAAAAAACAATCCTTTTATTTTCCCCGCTCCCACATGATATGGCACCATCTTCTGTAGCGGCGAAAGATACAGCAGCTGAATTTCTTGAGCCTGAAGTCACTCTACTATACATTGACTGACTCCTATGCTAACACCTGACTGGCCAGCTGCTGGCAGCAGGTATTGCGGTGCAGGAACTCGGTGGGGTCACTGCACCGCAATACATTTCAGCTACATATACATCCTCTGAAGCATATCCAGCTGAAATAGGTGCGCCCAGTGGCAGTCACACCCTTTGCAACCACAAATGTTATACTCCTGACTAGAGGCCCAAATAAGAAAATAATAAAATTACCCACTATACCAATGTCCCCAGTCATTCTTATGATTTTCATTAAGTTTTTTGGCAAAGAATAACTTTAATTTGATGGCTGACAGCATTACACACAAAAAAAGCCTCTCGAAAACTTCATTATGCAAATACCCTTCCAAATTTGTGGCAGAAAAACTCTTTGTAGCTGCATATTTTTTAAGATTATTTTCCAAAATAATTTCTAATTCATTTTTAATTTTTTTTATATTTTGTTTCTCAACAGACAAAAATACATAATTGTCTTAAACCTTTTAAGTTTCTAAAATAGCTAAAAGTTTGCCAATTACATGACTCGAGCATCTTAATTTAAAAAAATGGCCTCGGTAAAGTCCCCGTGAAAACCCCTTATGCCTAATTTTAAATGCTTCCTTAAGAATTTTCAATTAAACTTAATGGCCGGACAGGGAGACTCTTTCTTGTGATGTATAAATAAATGAAATTGCTTACCTGTACTGTTTTTGTATCTATCATGGGGCAAAGGGAAAATCTGCAGACACGTGTATGTGTTTTAGGAAGCTTCACAAAATATGCTTTTCAAATGGAAACTTCATCATATTTATTACTGTATCATAGATAACAATAAAATTCATTACATAATTTACATGCACCATTTTGTATTGATACCTTCTCTTCTCACTGTTTTGCTAATAACATTTCATTTTAAAGAATTATTAATCCTGCTTTACTCTTCATCATATCACAACATAGGAGGCACATAAGCTATCTGACCACACTTCTGTAGACACAAAACACTCTCCCAATTCAATCTGCTTGACCACTTGACAAAACCTACCACTATGTAAGAAGGTACGGCACCCCCCCACCAAGGGGGTCAGGCTACAGGCATCTCTTAAAGTGCTATCCAATGTTTTGTTGAATAGTTCTACTACAGGCCTGTAATGTGGTGCTGGGCAGTAGTCGTGGGCAAGGGATTTACTTTGGATGCCCTGGCATGCTACATGAAAACTGTGGCCCTGTCTCGGTACATAGGCGGTGTGGGGCAGGTCAAACATTTCAGGAGGTCGCATAACGCTGTTGCCTTTGCTAAATCATGACATCCAAGAGTTCTTAACAAGCAACAGTCTTTTACTAAACAGTTGTCCATAATAACCTATCCAATCCAAAAGATGTGGGTACAGTGGTAAAAGCAACATCCATGAACCGGAGGCACAATTCTTTAAGTTTCAACAGCCCACAATTCACAAAAGTGCACACACAGCAGTTCTTCCTTGCAATGGGCAAAGTAAACGTTCTGACCCGAACCAGAACCTCGGGTCATCAATTCCCTCTCCCCAACAACAGTCCTTCAAGGGTTACAGTCCATAAGGGGTAAATTTCATATTGGTTCTGGGGTAGGGTAGGGAAGGGGTACTCCTCCTGTTCTCAGTCCACATGCCTGAGACTAATCTCAACTTCCTCTATGGGCACAACCAGCTCCATATCTTCCCCACACCCAAAGAAAAAGATCCAGATCTGGCTACACACCTCAGAAGTCGCCACTATGTTTTCTTACTGTCCCTTTTCCTCTCTGATTTTTTCCCACAAAATGGCACCAGCCCACATATCCCCTGTGGAGCAGTTGAATGACTTCACCTCAGATAGGGTGGGGTTATTTTGGGATGGCCCTCTAATTTTCAGTAGGTCCCCCCACACCCACGATTGTTACTTACCAATGGATGGGTTCGCTCTCTCCACTTTGTCCGATGGGAACAGACTAGGGATGGGTGAATCTACTCGCTAGGACTCGTTACTCGGCGAGTAGTAAGGGACTCGCAGGACTCGGTACTCTGCGTGTTTCCCAGCGATTACTTGCACAGCAACGAGTCCAATGCAAATCAATGGCAATCCTAGTTTTGTCAGAGACTCTGACAAAACTAGGATTGCCATTGACTTGCATTGGTCTCGTTACTGTGCAAGTAATCGCAGGGAAACTCGCAAAGTAACTGCTGTTACTTTGCAAGCTGAGTCCGGCTGTCTGCTCTGTGCAGGCTGCCGCAGCTCCAGGGTCCTAGAGCCCGCCTGCTCACAGAGATGATGTAGCAGAGCTGCGATTGTTCTCAGTCTGCTCATTCCCTGAGCATAGACATCTATATCTATGCACAGGGGATGTAGCAGAGAGGACATCGCGTTTTGGACTACGTTGGACGGAAAAGGATTTTTTTTAATTAAAGATGGAGTCCCTAATGGCTTTTTTTTTTATTTCTAATAAAAAATTTTCTGTGTTGCGTTTTTTTAACCCTTTATTGGAGATTCTTAGTGGCCGGGTCAAACGTGACCTGACATTAAGAATCTCGGGCTTAATACCAGCTTGTAAAACAAAGCTGGTATTAACCCCTTTATTACCCAGCGTGCCACCGCCACCGGGCCGCTGGAAGAGCGGGGTTCAGCGCCAGAGGATGGCGCTTCAATGAACGCGCCATCTTCTGGGGCGGCTGCGGGCTGCAATTTGCAGTGGGGGGTGCCCAGAAAGCTTGGGCATCCCTGCGCTGCGGATTCCAGCCCCTAGCTGCTTAGCTGCACCTGGCTAGACATAGAAATTGCGCGGAGCCCCACGCATTTTTTTTTTTATTATTTCATGAATTTCATGAAATAATAAAAAAAAAAAAAAAATGCATGGGGCTCCGCGCAATTTCTATGTCTAGCCAGGTACAGCTGAGCAGCTGGGGGCTGGAATCCGCAGCGCAGGGATGCCCAAGCTTTCTGGGCACCCCCCGCTGCAAATTGCAGCCCGCAGCCGCCCCAGAAGATGGCGCGTTCATTGAAGCGCCGTCCTCTGGCGCTGAACCCCGCTCTTCCAGCGGCCCTGGTCGCGGTGGCACGCTGGGTACTAAAGAGGTTAGGGCCAGCTTTGTATTATCAGCTGGCCCCAAGCCCGAAATTTATGGCGGTCACGCCAATATTAGACATGACCGCCATGAATTTCTATTAAATTGTTTAAAAAAAAAAACACAACACAGAGAAAAATTTTTATTAGAAATAAAAAAAAGCCATTAGGGACTCCATCTTTAATTAAAAAAATCCTCTTCCATCCGACGTAGTCCAAAACGCGATGTCCTCTCTGCTACATCCCTTTGCATAGATATAGATGTCTATGCACAGGGAGTGAGCAGACTGGGAACAATCTCAGCTGGCAGCAGGCAGGCTCTAGGACCCTGGAGCTGCGGCAGCCAGCACAGAGCAGACAGCCGGACTCCTTACTGTGTGAGTTTCCCAGCGATTACTTGCACAGTAAACGAGTCCAATGCAAGTCAATGGCAATCCTACTTTTGTCAGAGTCTCTGACAAAACTAGGATTGCTTCAGGCTGAAGCTTCCGAGACACATCTGTGATTTGTAAATCGCACACTACTCGCTATTACTCGCTTCCCCATTCATTAACATTGGACTCGCTAGACTCGCAACGAGTAGCGAGTCCCGGGCTCGGACTCGCTAGAGTCAAGCGATTCCGAGAAATTTAGGACTCGCCCATCACTAGAACAGACATCTCAAAATGGGCCAGCATTTCCAGGCTTAGCTTCATGGTTTTCTTGCAGAGCTTTGCCATCGTCTGCCAACTTGTCCGAGCTTGGCACCATATTCTAATGTTGAGCAGTCACAGTTTTAACTGTAGCTTTGGCATTCTCCGTTACATTAGGATCTTTATTTGCCAAGGTTGGATTCTGCTGATTATGCCAAATGTCACGTGATGTGGAGTGGTAGTCACATTACACCCCATGTAAGGCCTAGTAAGTGCCAGATGGACCAGAGGGATTGAGTGGAGAACCCGGCAGGGGCTAAAGCAGCAGGACAAGGAAAAGTCAATTGTTTAACTTCTTCATTCATTCCCCTCTATTCACTATACTTTTGGGTCTGGGGAGATCTCAGAACATAATATTATTTTCAGAAATGGGGCATTTTCACTATCAATTTTTATACAGATAGGCTCAACATCTGCAAATAGAGCAATTGTGCTCAATACTAATTCACTCATCTCTAGTAATAAACTGAAGTAATATTCCAAAATGGTTAATGTGCTGAAATAAAGCATAACTATTCATTTTTGAAAAATCTTTTGCAGCATTAGAGACATGAAGTACAGGCTATTTGTAGTCTAAACTACCAAGATTTCTAATAAAAGGAAATTAAAAAAAATACACTGCGCTCACTTGTGTTCTTAAAAATGGAGTGTAAGTTTGGACTGATCTCATCCAGGAGAGTGAGGTCTTTTACATAAATGGTCATCAGAGTGTATGTTTAAGAACTAATAAGCGAATTGCAGTGGTCATGGGGCCAGGGTACTCGACTCTCCAGAGCTCAACAGTTCAGGAGATGTCACGGTGGCGTTCCCTGTAAGTTGTGGCCGCAACCGGTTGTTAAAGGGTTTATTTACAGGAAATAATAAAGTTTTCATGGCGCCATCTGTGTTGTCTGCTCAGGGATGACCAGCATTGCTTGAAGAGGTCCCCAGGGGATAGCTATTTAGGCAGCTTTGATGGAACACTCCCCACAGACGGAGCGGGACCCTGGGGTATAGGGGAAAGTGATGTAGAGGATAGTGGTTGTAGTTGTGGGTGCAGGGAGGCACAGTAAGGAGCGGACAGGCACAGATTTGCAGTTCTTACCAGTCACCTTTACTAGTAGTTGGTGGAAAGATAACCCAGCCAGGGTACTGTGTCCTTCAAGATAGCAAATTGGCCAGCTCACAGCTGACTAATGTCCACCTCACTGAGACACCAAGTGTAAGCCTTTCCATGCTGCCCATTTCTGTTACTTTGCTCCTTTCCTCCCCTGTGTCCTTGTGCTACAAGTCCCAAAGCAGACGACTGCAGGCCCTTTCTGAGTGACTGCCTCGCAAGTCCTCTTGACCTTCTGTAGTCACTTTGCTTGGGAGAGTCCACAGTGTTGGCCACTGCATGTGCAGTTCAGTGGCCTCCAGTTTCTTGGCTGGTCCTGCAGATTCCAGACCAAATTGGGGCCGGCACCCCTTTACAGCTTGCTCCTCTACCCGACCAGGATGGCTGTTTGTAGATTTGGGTTCCTCAGATCTGGGGGAGGGTTTGCAGCTGACCCAATACAGAATACTCCTGCTAGCCCCCAGCTCCAGCTTTCCCTAGAATTCAATCTTGGTTCGCCATCTCCTCACAACTAACTTCCTAACCCCACCCCCAAACCCACTCCTTCCTCCAGCCAGCAGATGGAGTCTGCTCTATCAGCGAGCCTCTTCCACCCAGCATCTCCCTGGTCTGGAGCTTCGATTGGTGTTCGGTATATTTTGGTGTGTCTCAGCTTAGTGTTCCCAGTTTACTTGAGAGCATAACACTACACCTATTGGATAGATGCAGTACCACTGTGTCGACCAAACCGCAGGGTCGTCACATTCCCCCTTGTTTAACATAGCACATCCGCATTCTTTAAGACAGGTACAAAAGGTGTTAAGCAGAACATACAAACATTTTCTTTAGCATAATAACAAGTAAAATATTTCCTTTATGGGAGACACATTTTCTGGAATGTTACAAAGATATAAAAATATAAAAATATCCCAAAGTGCAAAAATCAGTACCAAACATTTAAAGAGGACCTGTCACCCCCCTGGTGCTGTGCTAACTGAATGCAGCACTGAATGCAGCATGTCTGCTGAATTCAGGGAAGGTATCCCCCATGTCTCTTCCCCCTGTAAGCTGTTAAAAAGTCTTTATAAAGTGTACAGATAAGGAGTCCGGAGGGACTTCCTCAGTATGGAGTCATCACTGTTGCTGGTGTCCTCCAAGCCTCCAGCCCTCTCTCTGCCACCTCCAGCCCTGAGCAATGACACATACAGGAGGCTGAACAAGAGAGGACTGGAGGTGGACCAGAGAGGGCTGGAGGCGGGGAGGACACGAGCAACAGCGATGACACATACAGGAGGCTGAACAAGAGAGGGCAGGAGGTGGCACAGAGAGGGCTGGAGGCGGGGAGGACACCAGCAGCAGCGATGACACACACAGGAGGCTGCACAAGAGAGGGCTGGAGGCGGGGAGGACACCATACAACAGCGATGACTGAGTTAGTCCCTCCAGACTCCTTATCTGTACACTTTATAAAGTATTTTTAACAGCTTACAGGGGGGGCTAGAAACATGGGGGACCCCTTCCCTGAATGCAGCAGACACACTGCATTCAGTGCTGCATTCACTTAGCATAGCACCAGAGGGTGACAGGTCCTCTTTAACAGATTTCTGAAATGACACTTGGGCAACGAGTCATGCTGAAGCATTTAAGTACAATTGGTGGGAACTGCCCCAAACCACCTTTAGACTTCATCCCTGGGCCTGGCTACAGGGCACCAAGACCATATAGACCTTAGTCTTCAGCCATGCCGACACTTTTTGAGGTCTGAGTGTAGTGCAACATTTTCAAAGTGCAAACGTTCAGCAACATGCAATAGGCTCCTGGATTGCACCTTCAAGTTCTGGTCTGAAAACCAACAAGAAGCAACTTAAGAGGTGCAACTATTTAGAGGGTCTGAGTCCTGGCGACCACGCAGCCCTGCGGCCCAACTGTCCATTATTAAGTCATTATCAAAACTTAGCCGGCTAACTTATAAACTTAAATATTATTTACATTTTACCTAAGGCCTATCTGGGCTATTAACTAACTTATTCTAAATTTACATTATTCGAGCTCATGCTAATTTATACTAACTTGCTATAGCTGGGCCAGCTAACTTTCTTACCAACAATACAATTGAATATTTTACATCATTATCAGATCATCACAGCATCCGAGGATACAAAAGAGGCAGCCTGGGGAGGGGGCTTGCATGGGAAATAGGAGGGTGTACAAAACATAAAATGAGGGGCTCAGTATAGACAATGAGGAGGTACAGTATGATAGAGAATGGGGGGAGTGGTATGGAGAATTGGGAGGCACAGTATGGAGAATGGGGGGGCTCGATATTACGAATGGAGGCAATGTGGAGAATGGAAATTAAGGGAGCTCAGGATAGAAAATGGGGAGGCACAGTATAGAAAATTAGGGGCTCAATATGGACAATGGGGAGGTACAGTATGATAGAGAATGGAGGGGTATCGGTATGGAGAATTGGGAGGCACAGTATGGAGAATAGGGGGCTCGGTATTAAGAATGGGGGAGATGTGGAAAATGGAAATTAAGGGAGCTCAGGATAGAGAATGGAGAGGCACAGTATGAAGAATGGGGGTCAGTATGGAGATATGCAGAATGGAGGGCTTGGTAGGGAAAATGAGGAGGTGCAGTATGTTGAATAAGAGGCACCGTATAGAGAAGGAGTAGCATGGGGTGGCACGTTTTGAAGTGGGTTAGCATGGGAGAGGCACAGTGCAGAGAATAGGGAAGCATGGGAGGGGCACAGTGTGAAAAAGGGATAACACCCCCTGTACAAATGTTAATTCTGTGTTAATATTTTGGGGTGACAGATGCCCTTTCAGTAAGCTTAAAAATTCTCATCCCCCCAAAAAAACAACAATATTTTGCTTGTGCATTGGCTCATCGACAGCCTATATAGCTCCAAGATGAAGTCACTCGGATAATACACCAGTCACTTCATGTCTTAGCAAAATGTTACTTCAGTGAGGAAGTGAAAAACTCGTATGACTCACCCGATACGGCTGCTGGTTCTCTGGATGGGGAGCATGTACCTGGTTGTGCTTCTATGCAGCTTACGCGCTCCTCTCCAGAGAGCCAGCGGCTATGCCAGGTGAGTCATGCGAGTTTCTTGCATCTCACATAGAGTGTCTCTGGCTTTAGAGTGAGTTATAATTAAATGGGGGGGGGGGGGGGGAAGGTCACCACTTAAAATGTCTAAGGCAACACAAACTCCAAATACAGCCCTGATGGTAGGTGCAATGATTGCTGAGAAGGGGAGGGGTTGTGGCAGGTTCTCTAAAGATTTTGGATGTAAAACAGCAAACCTTTGAAGTCTCTTAATCAGAGCGGTTTGTCTGTCAGTAAAAGGTAAAGATGTAAGTGTTAATTAGGACACTGCACCATGTGTTCATCACTGCAGCTCTAGAGGGAACATACTGGTTTTTCCTTAAAGCAAAACTGACTGTTCTGAGCTGTAATTAGTGTAAGAATATTCATTTGCTGCAGAAACACCTGCATTATAAACTTTATCAGTTCCATGTAGACTGGACAAATGACTGGACAGATGAATGTAATCATGAGGGGTGTGGCCTGGAAATGGCGCTGAAGAGTCATGTGTGCTGATGGTTCCACAGGACTCTGGCTGGCCCCGGCCCGGGAACCGGGAATCAGCGATACACGCCGAACTGCAACTAATTTCACCCCCCTGACCTGTTGATCACCACAGGAGGTTGATAGATGCCCTCCTGGAACTCTACACGCCGCTGGGTGAGTATCGGAGGAAGCTGGAGAGGATCCGCCGCCATTCCAACATGGCCGCGGGTCATTAAGAAGTGGAAGCTTGTGGCGCGGTATGGGTCTGTGGCAGGCTGGGAGCTGCAGCGCTGATAAAGCGACCTCACCGCAACTGCACTGTCGTGGATCCCGCAAGGACGCCCTGTGACTTGTCTCCTGCTCGGCGCCTGCACCGCAGGCAGCTCTAAAGACCGGCGGCTGGTTGAGGTTAGTGCCAGAGGCAGGGGCTGCCCCATCCTACCAACGCAGCATTACTGACAGCATTATTGCTGCAGCCTGTATTTACAGCCCTGGTCTCCTGTTGCCGCAGACCCCTCTGCTGCAGCTCCTTATACATCACAACATTGTGGATGAGTGTTGGGGCTCACTTGAGCACCCTACAAGTTTGCTTGTCTGCTAAGGAGTCTCCAACCCTAAAGGCCCTGTCACACAGAATGACCGTTCCAGCGATCCCCACAGCGATAACGACCTGCTGGGATCGCTGGAGCGTCGTTACCTGGTCACTGGGGAGCTGTCAAACAGGCAGATCTCCCAAGCGATCAGGGGCATGGGAGTCACCTCCCACATCGCTGAAGGCGATGTTAGCAGCGTCCTCCCTGCTTAGTGCTACCTGTAAGCAGGGAGGATGCTGGTAACCATGGTAAACATCGGGTATCCAGGCAGTGCGCGCTGCCTAGATACCCGCTGTTTATCATAGTTACCAGCCAGTAAGCTCACTAATCGCTGGTTTCTTGCTGTCACACGCAGCGAAGCGTGCTGACCAGCGGGAAACCAATGATCAAAAAATAACCCGCAGAACTTTGCAGCGATCAGAGACCTCATGGCAGGGGCCTGATCGCTGCTATATGTCACACATAGCGACATCACTGGAGAGATCGTTGTAACGTCACAGTTACAACGATCTCTCTAACGATATCGTTATGTGTGACTGGGCCTTAAGAGACTATATATCCCACCTTATCCTTAGAGCCTCCTACTGAAGACAAAGGTGCTTATTAATGAGAGTGTTATATCTACAACTCACTCAATGCACCGTAAGCTCTTAACCCTTAAGTGACTGAGGTTAACATTACATACCTAGCTGAGGAGGCAGACGATATGGGTCCAAACCTCCCCCCCCCCCCCAACCCACAACTCCTGCCCCTGGGGCAACTAAAGCTAAAACTAAGGATGGCAGCATACAAAGATACTTAACTGACTCAAATGATGTGGTGCCCCCTGACGTGGCAGAGGACATTGAAGACCAATCTGGCCTTGTTTCTGAAAAGGCTTTTGCCCTCTCTACCTCAGCTCTTATGCCACACGCTTCTTCGTCTAGTAGCTCATTTACCTGGATCTGTTCTGGAGGACCTTAGGGATCTGCGTTCACGCACGTCTGACATGCCTACAAAGTCAGACTTGGAGGGGTACTTTGCCCGATTGGAAAGCTTATGTAAAGCCGAAATACAAGGGCTTAGCTCCACAGTTGCCCAGGTATTAGAAAGAGTGACGGCAGTTCAGACAACTACGGCTACGACCACGCTCACGCTGACGGAACACCAGCAGACCCTAGACCGTCATTCTAAACAACTTGCTTGCTTATTTGACCTTTTCGAGGACTCTGAGAACAGAGATCGACGTAACAATATCCGAATACGCGGTCTCGCTGAGGCGACGGGTCCACTGGATTTAGCACCCTTGTTACATTCCCTATTTAACACCCTGTTGGACAGACCGGTGGACACTCCCATTGTTTTGACAGAGCTCACAGAGCCCTAAGGCCCAGATCTTCTGATCTGAGTAACCCCCGTGACGTCATCTGCCGCCTTCACCATTGCTACTTAAAAGGAGGACACTATGAAGCAGGCCAGGCTCAGGGGTCCTCTTGACTTTGATGGGGCAATGGTTCACCTTATGGCAGATCTGTTCAGGGCCACCCTGATGAAACGTAGAGCCCTTCGCCCAGTCACTGAAGCCCTTAAAGGCCCCGTCACACCATGCGACACACCAGAGATGTCGGCGGCAACGGGCGGGAGCACGCACGCATTTGTCACGTTGCTGCCCCCCGTATACACGGGGAGACACCTCCGGTGATGCCCCGGGGAGCTGACAGGCGACATCGCCGCCGGGGTGTCTCAAAACCCCAGCGGCAATGCAGTACAATGGGAGCCTATGGTTCCCATCACCTGTCAGCTCGCCGGCGGCCGTTTACATGGGGCAATGTGTACACATCGCTCCAGATCGGCCGCCTGGTTTCAGAGCACTGCTCTGAAACCATGTGACCAGTAAACGGCGTCGCCATCGCCCAATTACATTAGGCGATGCAGGGGCGATGTCTGTGCCGATAGGCCACGCCGCTGCATTGCCTATGTAATCGGCGGCGATGTCGTCACGTGTGACGTGGCCTTTAGGGAGAAGGAGATACCGTACTCATGGGGAATCCCCTTTCAACTTCAGGTGCGACATCATGGCAATCTCTTCTTGCTTCGCAGCCCGGCAGATCTGACGACCTTTTTGGAAGGATTAAACCTCCCAACAATACCGGACTGGCCATTGAACCCCTATCTACCATTCCGCAGGGGAGGTGAGAGAAGGGGAGCACCACTACCTCAGAGACCACAGAAGCAGCACACCTGGCCCTCGTCATGTTGAACCATAACGTAGTTCTGCCTACTGTCAACAATCTGCTTCATGTTTTTGCTTTTCTTCTATGCTGGATGGGGACTCAGAGTGCCTTACACTGTTCGGGAAAGTCTGGTTCAACACTACGAGACTGGTCTTCAGGTGTAGACGCCAGATTTTTTTCTCCAGCTCCTCTTGGAACTGTTGGTCCCCCTCTTTTCTTTTGTTATTCTCTCCTGAAAAGCAGACACTGTTTGGTTGCTGAGCTCACTCCACATTGATATGTGGGCTCCTTTCTACTTAAATTTCGTATACTCGTGTGACCCTCCGGGTGGATATGGGGGTATTTTATCTTTCCCTACATTCCTATACGTCCCCCCTTACTACCTCTTTCCTGTGTTCCTGTGTCTACCGTGCGCAGTGTTATCAAGAAGTTTAAAGCCCATGGCACTGTGGCTAACCTCCCTAGATGTGGACGGAGAAGAAAAATTGACAAGAGATTTCAATGCAAGATTGTGCGGATGGTGGATAAAGAACCTCAACTAACACTCAAACAAGTTCAAGCTGCCCTGCAGTCCGAGGATACAACAGTGTCAACCCGTACTATCCGTCGGCGTCTGAATGAAAAGGGACTGTATGGTAGGAGACCCAGGAAGACCCTACTTCTTACCCCGAGACATAAAAAAGCCAGACTGGAGTTTGCCAAAACTTACCTGAGAAAGCCTAAAACATTTTGGAAGAATGTTCTCTCTTTTTGGGCAAAGGCATCAACATAGAGTTTACAGGAGAAAAAAAAGAGACATTCAAAGAAAAGAACACGTTCCCTACAGTCAAACATGGCGGAGGTTCCCTGATGTTTTGGGGTTGTTTTGCTGCCTCTGGCACTGGACTGCTTGACCGTGTGCAATGTGCATGGCATTATGAAGTCTGAAGACTACCAACAAATTTTGCAGCATAATGTAGGGCCCAGTGTGAGAAAGCTGGGTCTCCCTCAGAGGTCATGGGTCTTCCAGCAGGACAATGACCCAAAGCACACTTCAAAAAGCACTAGAAAATGGTTTGAGAGAAAGCACTGGAGACTTCTAAGGTGGCCAGCAATGAGTCCAGACTTGAATCCCATAGAACACCTGTGGAGAGATCAAAAAATGGCAGTTTGGAGAAGGCACCCTTCAAATATCAGGGACCTGGAGCAGTTTACCAAAGAAGAATGGTCTAAAATTCCAGCAGAGCATTGTAAGAAACTCATTGATGGTTACCGGAAGCGGTTGATCGCAGTTATTTTGGCTAAAGGTTGTGCAACCAAGTATTAGGCTGAGGGTGCCAATACTTTTGTCTGACCCATTTTTGGAGTTTTGTGTGAAATGATCAATGTTTTGCTTTTTGCTTCATTCTCTTTTGTTTTTTCATTGAAGACAAATTAAATGAAGATAATACCAAAGAATTTGTGATTGCAATCATTTTCTGGAAGACACTGAGTATTATCTGACAGAATTGCAGGGGTGTCAATACTTTTGGCCAACACTGTATGAGGGTATACGCATACAACAGACGGAGATTAAATCGGCATTATTTGCTGATGACATTGCCCTATTTTTAAATCTTCCAACTAGAGATCTCCCTGAATTGCTGTCTATTATGGAGTCCTACGGAACCTTCTCAGGATTCCGTCTCAACAGACACAAATGCGAGGTGCTACTGTTAAGGGGCAATGGAATCGAATCTGAGACAGACGGGCACACATTGGCTGGTATCACCATACGGAAGAAGTCCATCAAATCTTTAGTATTGAAGTTGGGTAGGACACCTGGGCAGGTCTATGCCCTTAACTATGGACCTCTCTTTGACAAGATAGAGTCTGAACTGGAAAGGTGGGAGGGCCTTCCATTGGCGCTTTTGGGCCGCTGTCATCTTTTGAAAACGATCAGCTTTTCGCGGTTGCTATATCCGATGCAGACGCTACCCATGCTGATTAAACATAAGGATGTCAACAGACTAAATAAAGCATTCACTAAATTTATCTGGAGAGGTAGGGCTCCTAGACTGAAACTGGCCACGTTTATGGTCCCGAAGGAGAGGGGAGGGATACATTTTCCTAATATTCGAGGCTATAGCCTAGCGTGCCTTTGGAGACATGTCCTGGACTGGGTGAAAGACAAGCGGACTGAAACTGACTTCTGCACTCTATGGGATCGGGTATCCCTACTTCGTGCTCCATTGCATTCCATACCCAGTCACATAAAATCTGCTGTAGTATTCCGTGACACTATAACGGCATGGAAAGCCATCAGAAAAAAATGCTCATTGTCCTGGAAAATCTCAAAGCATTTAAAATTGTGAGCTCACACAGGGTTTCCCCAGGGACGAACCAATCCTTTGTTCCGACAATGGCGTCAAAAAGGAATAGAAACCATAAGTCATCTGTTACATGTAGACGAACAGCGGTGGATGACAAGTCTGGAAATTGTAGACACTCATCATTTATGTAATGATCAAACCTTACAGTATTTACAAGTTAAACATCAAGTAATGGCACAATTGAAGGATGTCTCCGGGGAAATAGGCAGTAACACGTGATGATCTGATTGGAAAAGATATAGGGACGCTGTCGATCTCCTCTATCTACTCCATACGAAGAGAATTATTAGTACCTGCTGGGAGGGCAAAGCTATTCATAAAATGGTCTAAATTATCCCCAGGGAGGGAGGTGGGGGAGAAGATCCTGTTGGGGTGGAACACCATGAGGAAATATATATTAAATGCACAGTGGAGAGACTCGTTTTTCCGGATCATTCATGGAACAATCGGGGGGTTCAATATTCAGGCTTTTGATGGACACCCTGACAGGATTACACAAATGTCCGAAATGTGGTACAGACAAGACGGACATGACGCATGGATTATGGAGTTGTGCCAAAACGCAGGAATACTGGTTAATGGTATGTGAACTCTTTCATGAAATAAGTGGGACAAGGGTTCCCTTGACAACTGACGGCTAGGTATACCAAGATACTACGCAACTGCAATTAGAGGGAAGAGACGTATCTCTATTTCATGTTTTGGTGTTACTGGCTAAACGTTTATTATTGCGTGAATGGTTTGGGACTGATGTGCCGGGGAGGCAGGATATTCTACAGGGCCATAACTCAACTCTCGATATTGAGATGAGAGAGGCTCTCCGGAATAAGGACGAAAAAACGCCCAAATTCATGAGGAGATGGAGGAAGTTTATAGGGTCTCAGATGACAATTGCGGAAATAAGACAGATTATGTCACTTTTCAGACACTCGACATGGTACTTATTAGAAGACTTAGGAGGAACCTTGGGGAAACTTCAAATGGGTTGTGAATTTGAGGTAGGAAACAGATCACGATAAAAGGGACAAGATGAGGAGGTTTGTGCGCGAACAGATGTTAGGTCATCTATCAGGAGATGCAAGGCTTGGTTAATTCATTTAAAGCGGCCGTCACACGCTAAGATATCGCGAAAGATATCGCTTGAACGCGCCAGATTTAACATCGCGTGAACGATGTCTGTGCGTGTGACGGCCAGATACAACGAGCGACAATTGATGAAATCGCAAAATCGAGATCTGAGCTCCGGAGCTCAGATCTTGCGATGAACGATTTCACGATCTGTCTCATCGTGGTGTATAACACCACAATGAACGATCTCCCAGCGGCAGAGCCTATGCTGGGAGATGGTAACTATGGTACACGTCAGGTTACTATGCGACGCGCGGCGCCTAGTAACCCGATGTGTACCATAGTAACCAGCGATCTCGCTGGTCCACATCGCTGGGGAGTCTGTCTATGTGACATCTCACCAGCGATGTGAGCGATATTGTAAGCGATCGCGCGTGCACGTGATCGCTTACAATATCGCTAGCGATATCTTAGCGTGTGACGGCCGCTTAAGAGAGACTAAAGTAAAGGGGGAAGAAACTTTACTACTTTAATATGTTTTGTTGGGCCTCTGACACATTACCATAATGTTTGGGGCGGTTCAGGGGCGTATTGTTATATTTGGAATTGAATATTGAGTACAGATGTGTTACATGCACAATGTTATTGTATATATAATGAAAATTTAATAAATACGATTTTTCAAAAAAAAAAAAAAAAAAAGCCCAGTTCTGAGTATTCTAAGGCCCTGGAGGGGCGTGACACCACCACTGAGCGTGGGACATACAAGACTTGTGTCCGTCTGCCCCTGCTTAAAATTTTACATCCGACACTGCTCATCTCTCACATAGTGCTGACATTAACACTAATACATTATATATAATCTAATTCAGGGCCGGCCCTAGGTTTTTGTGGGCCTTGGATGAAGCAAACTCAGTGGGTCCCGCCCCTTTAACACATACCTCATCATAATTATAACTTAGAGGCTATGGGCTGTGTATATAATATAGAGGTTCCAGGGTGGAGTATATATATTATATTATTGTACTATGAGTACTTATATATATTAATTGCAGGCTGTGCTATAAAATATCATATATATTAGCTGGCAGCAATGCTGGATTATTTTTATTATTTGAACAGCCTCCAAATAATAATATACAGTATACAGCCCAGCACAGCCTCCATATACCATATTTTTCACTTTGCAAAACGCACTTTTGGTCTCTCAAATTTTGGAGGAAACTGGGGGTGTGTGTCTTATAAAGCGAAACTAGAGTCTGTGCAAGAAGGAGTCTCGGGAAAGGGGGGGGTTTGGGCGCTCTGGAGCAGTATCCAGGGACTGCCGGGAGGCTGCAGCTGCGGTCGCTCATTATATCCTGTAATATGCACTGCATCCTGCTGTCAATCACCGTCAGCGGGAGCAGCGCATATGGCAGGAGCGCTGTGCAGCCCAGCATCTGTAGGCTGTGTGAATAGTCAGTGCTTTCCACGCTTTCATTGCATGCAAAGCACCGACTAGCCAAACAATCTCATACTCGCCTCTCTTCATAAAGCGTCCTGCAGCTCGGGCTATCCCTGCTGTCTGCGCTCAACTGTGACGGCCTGCGGTCATGTGAGCATCGCTCACCGGAAGACTTTATCCATTATAAATTCATGCTAAAAACTTACAACTTCGCCCTTCACCTTGCCAAACAAACCTACTTCACCTACCCGATTTCCTCACTATCTAACAATCCAAAAAAACTGACACCTTTCACTCTCTCCTCAGTCCGAAAGTGCAGGCCCCCCATCACCGACCTCTGTGCTGATGATCTGGCCTCTTACTTTATGGAGAAAATAGACAACATCCGCCAGGAAATCAGCTCCCAGCCTCCAAGCGCTGACACTTCCATTCTTCCCCACATCTCCTCCAGCTCACTCTCCACATTTGACCCAGTTACAGAAGAAGAGGTTGCCAGGCTCCTCTCTTCTTCTCGTCCCACTACATGCACCACTGACCCCATCCCATCACACCTACTCCAGTCTCTCCGTCCGGTCATCACCACTCACCTAACCAAAATCTTCAACCTCTCCCTCTCTTCTGGCATCTTCCCCTCCTCCTTCAAACACTCAATCATTACTCCATTATTAAAGAAAGCTTCTCTCGACCCATCCTGCACAAATAACTACAGACCAGTCTCCAACCTCCCCTTCATCTCTAAACTCCTGGAGCGCCTGGTCTACTCCCGCCTCACCCGTTACCTCTCCGCTCACTCTCTTCTAGATCCATTACAGTCTGGCTTCCGCCCCCTTCACTCTACAGAAACTGCCCTCATCAAAGTGACCAATGACCTACTGACAGCAAAACGTAATGGCGACCACTCTCTGCTTATTCTTCTAGAGCTCTCTGCAGCTTTTGACACTGTTGACCACCATCTCCTACTCTCTATGTTGCACTCCATTGGTGTAAAGGACACGGCTCTCTCCTGGTTCTCTTCCTATCTTTCTGACCGCTCTTTCAGTGTATCATTTGCTGGCTCCACTTCTTCCCCTCTTCCTCTCACTATTGGGGTCCCTCAGGGTTCAGTCCTTGGACCTCTTCTCTTCTCTCTCTACACAGCCCCGATTGGACACACCATCAGCAGATTTGGCTTCCAGTACCATCTCTATGCTGACGACACACAATTATACACTTCAGCTCCTAACCTTACCCCTGCGGTGTTAAAGAACACCAATGACTGTCTAGCTGCTGTTTCCAACATCATGTCTGCTCTCTATTTAAAACTCAACCTCTCCAAAACTGAACTTCTTTTGCTCCCGCCCTCCACTAACCTCCCTAAATCTGACATCTCTCTCTTAGTGTGCGGAACCACGATAACTCCTAGGCAGCAGGCTCACTGTCTGGGTGTCACGTTTGACACCGATCTATCCTTCACCTTCTATATACAATCTCTCGTCTGTTCTTGTCGCTTACACCTGAAGAACATCTCTAGAGTCCGCCCCTTTCTCACCATGGAAACAACTAAAACCCTCACCGTGGCCCTAATCCACTCCAGCCTTGATTATTGCAATTCTCTGTTAATTGGCCTCCACCTCTATAAATTCTCCCCTCTACAGTCCATCCTTAGGCTGCCTTCACATTAGCGTTTGCCGCCGCAGCGTATGATGCGCATGCATATCCGCAAGGCAATATGCATGCATACGCAGTCAAACGCACGTTTTTTTTGTACGCAAGTGCATCCAAAATCCTATTAAAAAACGCAGCGTTTCCTTGCGTATGCATGCGTTTATGCATCCACATGCGTTTATTCTCATGGGTGGAGAGTGGGCGTCTACCTTTAAACCTTTTCTGGGCATGCGCACTATGCTGTCCGCATGCGTCCCAAAACAAGTCATACGCAATGTGTTGCTTAGCCTTGCGTATCCATAGACAGCAATGCTAATATCCGCAAATGTCCGCATGCGTATGGTTGCGGATTTTTCATGCTCCAAAAAATGCAACATATTGCGTCCCGGGTGCGGACGCAGGATCCTGGAGGGAGCAGATATCGTCCGCATCCGCACCCGAACGCAGCAAACGCAGGCACTATGCGTTCCTATGTTAAACATAGGAACGCAGTGCGCATGCGTTTGACTACGTATGGGAAGGCAGCATGCGCTGCCTTCCCATACGTAAATGTGAAGGCACCCTCAATGCAGCAGCCAGGATCACCTACCTGGCCAATCATTACTCAGATGCCTCTGCTCTGTGCCAGTCATTGCACTGGCTGCCTATACACTGCAGGATAAAGTTCAAATTGCTTGTTCTCACCCACAAAGCTCTTCACAATGCAGCGCTCCCCTACATCTCCTCCCTCATCTCTCTCTATCACCCCACCCGTTCTCTACGTTCTACAAATGACCTTCGACTAACATCTGCACTAATCCGATCCTCCCACTCCCGGCTCCAAGACTTCTCACGAGCCGCACCAATTCTCT
Source organism: Allobates femoralis (assembly GCA_033576535.1). Classification (NCBI taxonomy): domain Eukaryota; kingdom Metazoa; phylum Chordata; class Amphibia; order Anura; family Aromobatidae; genus Allobates; species Allobates femoralis. The sequence continues at coordinate 156,950,419 of JARQOC010000010.1, forward strand.
GGAATGCTCTACCCCAAGAAATCAGGGCCATCCACAACTTGCATGGCTTCAGACGCTCACTAAAAAACACATCTTTTCAAGGCAGCCTATCATGCTCCCTAACAAAATTCCTTTGTACTGTACATAGCCCATTCACTAGTTCTCTTGACATAACTCTTCTTTAAATTCCACCAAACCCAAAAGCTCTACACAGACTGTCTGGTGACCATTCATGTAACTTTAGTTCTATCCCCCATTTCCTCAAAATGCCTGGACCATCAGTGTAATAAGCCCCTGTACTTTGTATAACCCCTATCTCGTTGTAGATTGTGAGCTCTTGAGCAGGGTCACCCTTATTTTTTGTTTTATCTATTGTATTTTTTACATTGTTTTTATGCTTATTGTATTGTTTCCTATTATTGTACTGTTTTCTTTCACTACTGGAATTACTGTATTGTGTATTCTCTTACTGTATTATACTGTGCATTTTCATCTATCACCCACTGAATTGTAAAGCGCTGCGGAATATGTCGGCGCTATATAAAGATTTTATTTTATTTTTTTTATTTTAGTGACGTCATCACCCCATGCTGCTCACAGGACGGGATTCCAGTATAAGCAGACAGTGGGGATGGATGTCTCCAGTGAGCCGTGGAGAGAGGCGAGTATGAGATTGTTTGTTATTTTTTAAAGTTTTAAAGTGTGCGGCATAGGGAGACAGGGTGCCAGGGTGGGGCTGTCTGCGCCATTATGGGGGGGACAGTGTGCAAGGGTGAGGGCTGTCTGTGCCAGCAATGGGGGACAGTGTGCCAGATTGGGGCTCTGTATGCCAGCGTGGGTGCCTTGTGTGCCAGCATGGAAGCCCTGTGTGCCAGCATGGGGAGCAGTGTGCCAGGGTGGGGGCTGTCTGCGCCATTATGGGGGGGGGGGGGGGGACAGTGTGCAAGGGTGAGGGCTGTCTATGCCATCATGGGGGGCAGGGAACAGTGTGCAAGGATGGGGGCTGTCTGGGCCAGCAATGGCAGGACAGTGTGCCAGTGTGGGGGCTGTCTGTGCCAGCAATGGGGGACAGTGTGCCAGGGTGGGGGCTCTGTATGCCAGTGTGGGTGCCTTGTGTGCCAGCATGGAAGCCCTGTGTGCCAGCGTGGGGAGCAGTGTGCCAGTGTGGGGGGCCGGTGCGTCAGAATGGGGACATAAAAACCAGCATGGGGAGGGTGGTATTCATGTACCAGGATGGGGGATATATACAGTCATGGCCAAATGTTTTGAGAATGACACCAAAATGATATTTTCACATGATGTGCTGCCCTCTGGTTTTTATTTGTGTTTGTCTGATGTTTATATCACATACAGAAATATAATTGCAATCATATTATGATACCAAAAGGTTATATAGACAGTTAGAATGAGTTAATGCAGCAAGTGAATATTTGCAGTGTTGCCCCTTCTTCTTCAGGACCTCTGCAATTCTCCCTGGCTGCTCTCAATCAACTTCAGGACCAAATCCTGACTGATAGCCGTCCATTCTTGCATAATCAATGCTTGCATTTTGGCAGAATTTTGGTTTTTGTTTGTCCACCCGTCTCTTGATGATTGACCACAAGTTCTCAATGGGATCAAGATCTGGGGAGCTTCCAGGCCATGAACCCAAAATCTCTATGTTTTGTTCCCTGAGCCATTTAGTTATCACCTTTGCTTTATGGCAAGGTGCTCCATCATGCTGGAAAAGGCATTGCTGGGAGCCAAACTGCTCTTGGACGGTTGGGAGAAGTTGCTCTTGGAGGACATTCTGGTACCATTCTTTATTCATGGCTGTGTTTTTAGGCAAGACTGTGAGTGAGCCGATTCCCTTGGCTGAGAAGTAACCCCACACATGAATGGTTTCAGGATGCTTTACAGTTGGCATGAGACAAGACTGGTGGTAGCGCTCACCTCTTCTTCTCCGAATAAGCTGTTTTCCAGATGTCCCAAACAATCAAAAAGGGGATTCATCAGAGAAAATGACTTACACCAGTCCTCAGCAGTCCACTCCCTGTACCTTTCCCCCAGTCCTCAGCAGTCCACTCCCTGTACCTTTCCCCCAGTCCTCAGCAGTCCACTCCCTGTACCTTTCCCCCAGTCCTCAGCAGTCCACTCCCTGTACCTTTCCCCCAGTCCTCAGCAGTCCACTCCCTGTACCTTTCCCCCAGTCCTCAGCAGTCCACTCCCTGTACCTTTTCCCCAGTCCTCCGCAGTCCACTCCCTGTACCTTTTCCCCAGTCCTCCGCAGTCCACTCCCTGTACCTCTCCCCCAGTCCTCAGCAGTCCACTCCCTGTACCTTTTGCAGAATATCAGTTGGTCCCTGATGTTTTTTCTGGAGAGAAGTGGCTTCTTTGCTGCCCTCCTTGAAAACAGGCCTTTCTCAAAGAGTCTCCGCCTCACAGTGCGTGCAGAAGCACTCACACCAGCCTGCAGCCATTCCTGAGCAAGCTCCGCACTGCTGGTAGTCCGATCCCGCAGCTGAAACAGTTTTAAGATACAGTCCTGGCGCTTGCTGGTCTTTCTTGGGCGACCTGGAGCCTTTTTGACAACAATGGAAGCTCTCTCCTTGAAGTTCTTGATGATGCGATAGATTGTTGACTGAGGTGCAATCTTTCTAGCTGCGATACTTCTCCCTGTTAGGCCATTTTTGTGCAGTGCAATGATGGCTGCACATGTTTCGTTAGAGATAACCATGGTTAACTGAAGAGAAACAATGATACCAAGCACCAGCCTCCTTTTAGAGTGTCCAGTGGTGTCATTCTTACTTAATCATGACTGATTGTTCCATTAACACAGGTGTGGGTGTTGATGAGGACAGGGCTGGCGAACAAATCACTAAAACGATGTTAGCTGCTCCTTTTAAGGCAGGACTGCAATGATGTTGAAATGTGTTTTGGGGGTTAAAGTTCATTTTCTAGGCAAATATTGACTTAGCAAGTAATTGCTGTTAAGCTGATCACTCTTTATGACATTCTCGAGTATATGCAAATTGCCATTAGAAAAACTGAAGCAGTAGACTTTGTTACAATTAATATTTGTATCATTCTCAAAACTTTTGGCCATGACTGTATACTGATTATAAGGCGGACACTGGCATTATATACCACACCATCTCACGCTCAGTGCTTCCCCTTCCTATTGTTTCCTCACCCACCCTGGTAGACTGTGAGCCCTTGTGGACAGAGTCCTCTCCCCTCATGTATCTGCAAAACATGATTGTCCATATATATTGTATTTGTCCTTATTCTCCCAACTCCATATGTAAAGCGCCAAGGAATCTAATATATAAATAAATATTATTATTATTATAAGACGGACCCCATTTAACATTAAAAATGCATTTTTTTTCTTATTTCCTTCACTAAATTTGGGGTGTGTCTTATAATCAGGTGCATCTTATAAAGCAAAAAATACGATATATACAGACCACCACATCCTCCAATATATACACAGACCAGCACAGCTTCAAAATAATATATATAAGAACCAAAGAGCTAAACAGCACTTCCCACAAGAACCAGTCTGAACTGGTGCCTAGCCACAACACTGAACAATATACACCAAAAAGTTCACAGCAGCACTCAGACGCTGCCAGATATGTGCATATCCATATAGATGGAAGTAAAACTATGTATTTGGGGAAACAAAAAAACATTTTTTCCAAAAAAAACTCAATTTGCAAATTTCTTTTGACTTTTCTTTGTTTTTACTAGTTCCCTTAGGGGACTTGATGCTCCCAATATCTGAGCGCTTGTGCAGTACATAGGGATGAGCGAGTCTATTCGTTACTCGACGAATAGTAGGGTACTCACTCTACTCGTTACTCAGAGTTTCCTAGCGATTACTCGCAGAGTAACGAGTCCAATGTAAATCAAGGGAAATGCAATTCCTCTGCTGGTGGACCCTATAAAGAGGTCTGGCAGCAGAGTAAAAACCTGCAATTCCACACTTCATTGTTTAAAAGCCAGCGGTAAAAAGCCGCCAGCTTTTAAATAATGCTGACAGCCGCTGACAGCTTCCCTGCTGCTTGACAGCAGGATCCTCCGCTCCCCCCACCGCCTCACCATCCTATCCTAACTTAGGATCGGGTGGGGAGGCTGTGGGGGGAGTGGAAGATCCTGCTGTCAGACAGCCGGGGAGCGCAGAAACGACCGCAGCCAGCGGGGAGCTGCTCGCTGTCGTGAACTGAGGTAAAACCGGACTCTCCCGGATTGCCCCGGTCCGGTGCAATCCGGGACCATAGAGCCCCATGTTATGGGGCACCGGATTGCACCGGATGGGAACAGTCCGGAGCGAGTCGCGGTCCTGAGTTATCAGAGGCGGCAGCTGCGCTGGCTGCACACCGGACCGGAGGGCAAATTAGCCATACAGTTCTGTGTGCAGATCCGGTCCAGGGCTGTCTGCCTCAAGTGGACAGCCACAGATCGGATCCCAACTGTAGTGTGAAGCTGGCCTTAGAGGCTCTTGTTGGCTGATTAAATCAGAGATGCAGACCAAAGGGCCCATCACACACAACGATATCGGTAACAACATCGTTGCAACGTCACGAGTTTGGTGATGTTGCAGCAATGTCTAAATTACATTGTTGCGTGTTACACCTATCAACGATCAGTCGTTGATCATTGATCGCAGGTTTATGAACCGGTTCATAAATCTATCGTTGGTCGCCCGCTGAACGCGCAGCATCGCTGCGTGTGACAGTGGGAGACCAACGATCAGTGAGCTCCCAGCACCGCACAGCAACACTGGGAGCTGGTATCCAAGGTATACTTTGGGAAACTAAGCGTCGTGCGCCGCTTAGTTAGCTGATGTTTACCTTGGATACCAGCATGCTCGCTGGTCCGGATCACTAGTAAGTCTGCCTGTGTGACAGCTAACCAGCGATCAACCTTTAATGTCCCAGCAATCCTGATCGTTGGTGGGATCGCTGGGAAATTGAAGGGTGTAACGGGGCCCTTAGGATGGCGACCTTTGACGTACCAGTACATCCAAGGTGAAGGGGTTTAACATACCGCATCTATGTCTGGTATCTCCTGGTGTACAGAAATAGGAAAGACGGCACAACAATGTCTCTTATCTTAATTCATTAATTTTTCATATTTATATATTCAATTCAACATTCACACAACAGTGCAGAATAAATACAAAAACATTTCTTCCAATTACATGTGCCGTAGACAATCACATAGGGGTATTTCAGTATTACATACTTTAGTTGAATAGTCTGTAAACAACACACAAAACATCACCTTTTAAAAATATAATAACACTGCAATGAATCCAAAGTAGGACTAACTTACGCGCTCTGCGCAGCTCCACTCATGTAGCGCCTTTATAGGCCACGCTGGGTGCAGCAGATCTACGCGGAGTCAGGTACTGTATACTGCATTTCACTGTGTCGCACACCAACACATCAGACGTCCACAGAGACTCAGCAGACCAGGCAGAGTAGACAGGTGTGAACACCAAGATTTGAGAAAGGGGGAGGACACTGAATCATCAGCACAAGTGTTCACACCTGTCTACTCTGCCTGGTCTGCTGAGTCTCTGTGGACGTCTGATGTGTTGGTGTGCGACACAGTGAAATGCAGTATACAGTACCTGACTCCGCTTGGATCTGCCGCACCCAGCGTGGCCTATAAAGGCGCTACATGAGTGGAGCTGCGCAGAGCACGTAAGTTAGTCCTACTTTGGATTCATTGCAGCGTTATTGTATTTTTGAAGATAATGTTTTTGTGTTTAATTCCAACTATTGAAATATGAAATAACAAAATGCCCATATTTTATATTCTCTATGGGACAATTTTGTCTGGATAAACTACCGGTATACTGCAAAAAGAAGAAAAGTTTTCCTATAAGGGTATGTGCCCACAGGCAGGTTTTGCTGCGTTTGAGATCAGGTTTTGCCTTGGTTTTATGTAAATCTATGCTAATCTAATCCTGAGTTTTTGGTTTCCATCAAAACCTATGTGATGATCAGGGAAAAGCTTACACACACACACACACACACACACACACACACACACACTTTATTTTCTCTACAGAAAATGGAAATACCACAGGTGTTTCCACTTTCTTCACCAAACAAAAACCAATGTGTTGGGAGCTAATCCTAGAATCATAGGTTTTGCTGGAAAACATACATTACCATAAAACCAATGGTAAACCGCAGCAAAAACGCACTGTGTGAACATTCCCTTATCCTGATTTGTCACAAAACTAATCCTTATACAGCAAAGTCAGTGAGACGTTTGTGCTTTTTTTCCCTATCGATCTGGTGCATATATAAATCTACAGCTCAATTATGGAAGTGATTTTGCAGAATTTTTCCACCCCAAAATGCAGTGAAAAAACACATCAAAAACAGAAAAAGAGATGAGCGAGCTTCCCTGAACATGTTCACCAGTTTCCAATAGCACACACACAGCCTGTCATTGTATACTCACCTGCCTCCAGCGCTGCCTGTCCCTCTCTCTTCTGTGTGACATCTAGATATAGCACACACACAGCCTGTCATTGTATACTCACCTGCCTCCAGCGCTGCCTGTCCCTCTCTCTTCTGTGTGACATCTAGATAGCACTCACACACAGCCTGTCATTGTATACTCACCTGCCTCCAGCGCTGCCTGTCCCTCTCTCTTCTGTGTGACACCTAGATAGCACACACAGCCTGTCATTGTATACTCACCTGCCTCCAGCGCTGACTGTCCCTCTCTCATCCGGTGCTGCAGCTCTCACTGCAGTGAATATTCACGAGACTAATGAGCAGCTTTGGAAGTGAGAGGAACAGGACATCGTTTAAGACGAGAGTATGAAATTATTTATTTTTAAACTTAATACTTTTGGGTTATGTCTGTGCACACTGATGCAGGATGTCTTTGGCAAGGACCCATTTACCTGAATGGGTCTGTGCTGCCCAGGGGCGGACTGGTCCAGGTGGCAGCGGGGCTGGTGGTATAGCCCTCATCCAGGGCGCCCCCCCACAGAAATGGGCCGGCCGGTAGCGCTTTTCTGGTTGGCGTGGTGACGCGGTGGCTTGCGGCAGAGACGGCGGCTGACACAGTGAGTGACCGGCGATAGCCTGAGGGTACCTTTACACGCCGCTACTGGAGGATGGATACAATCCGCTACTTCACGTGCACGAGCACGCCCAAACGGTTACAAACGGGAAACGCACCACCTTTACACGCCGCCACAAGGTGCGCTACGCTACGCTACATCTGTAACTAGCTACATCGCCGGGTGTCTCAAGTAGCCATCTGTAGCTCTTCTTAGCTCATTTACACACCGCTACAACCAGCTACTATGGGCGTACCTGGTGCAGCAGGGACAACACATAGGCGTGCCACAATTGTGGATTACGAGACGTCCGTACGCTGATAGGACAAAGCAATAATACCATGATTGGGCAGGCATCGCAGGAGGCTGATTAATACTTGACGCTCGAGCAATTGTGTAGTGTGACTCGTCAGCTCCTTAAATATGCTGCCCTGTGCGGCGACTACCAATCGCTACGCAGGAGCTTCCTCCAATGATCGCTGAAGGGGGCGCGGTAACCCGGAGCCTGTGTCACGCCCCAGCTACATAGCATGGTGTAGAAACAACCCTTCTGTTCCTTCTTTACACGCCGATACAGCTCGCTACAATCGGCTTTGTAGCCATCTGTTTTCGAGCAGTGCTCGGAAACAGATGTATGTTGCCGGCTGTGTCGTCCCGTCTTCAGACGCCGCTACTACGGGCGATATTTCCGCGACAAGCTACATTTGTAGCCTGTAGCGGGTTGTATCCATCTCGTCGTAGCGGCGTGTAAAGGTACCCTGACGGCACAACCCCCCCGGACCACCAAAAAACTCTGTCAGCACCCCCCCAAAACCTCCCCCCCCCAACCGATCCTCATCTAAGGGCTGGCAGAGTGAGTCCGCCACCCTGAGCTTGAATCGCCAGCCAGCCCCTGGTTCTTCCTGCAACAGACAGGTTTTCGTGGGAGACACACGTCTGCTTCACACGGAGACACGGTCCGTGCTGAAAAATGAGCATGTGAATGGGGCCATAGAGTATCATGTGTCTCCATATGTCCATGCCTCCAGCATGTGGCTGCACGAACAGCACATCTGCCAGATGAACATGTTTGATGAGGGGAGGGGGTGTGGATAGGTCAGAAGAATGTCAGACTCCATATTATTTTCCAGCACTTAGGCCTCTTTCACATGTCCGTGTCCCTGGCACATGGTCTGTCCATGTAGCCACATGTCAGAGACATGGACATATGATACTTTATGACCCCTTTCACATGTTTGTGCACAAACCATGTCTCCATGTGGAGCAGATGTGTGTTCATGTGCTTCATATGAAGACATGTCCGTTTTTGGCCGGGGGCACGGACCCATTCAGGTCAATAACCATGCCAAAAACATCCTGCACACGGATGTCATCAGTGTGCACAGATCAGTGTCAGGAGTTTTTAGCTTAAAAATAATTTCATACTCCAGCGATGCTCCTGTCCCTCTCACTCCTGGGGCTCATTAAACTCATGAATATTCACTGCACTGAGAGCTGCAGTCTCAGACGTGAGAGGGACAGCAGCGCTGGAGGCAGTGGAGTATACAATGACAGGCTGTCCATATGCTATCCGGATGTCTCAAGCATAGCATACAGATAGCACACGCAAGACACGCGGACATATGGCCCCCCAAAAACGGTCTCTCTAGCATGTGCAAATGTGTGAAACAACCCTGAGCCTAGGGGCAGACTTGCGTCATGCGTTTGCTAAATGCATGTGTGGAGCCCACTGGGACGGGGTACTCGGTACCGGACCGGGTTGTTGCTGGGGGATGTCACGGAGGTCCTGGTCCGGACCGTGTCCTGGGTTCCGCAAGTAAAAGGGAATATATACAGGGGATAGAGTTTGTCGTGACGCCACCCATGGGTTGTGGTCAGGGTGACCACCGCTGCTGCATAACCTCCGGGGATGATGTTTGGCAGCTGGAGATGTAATAGCTCTCCACGGGTAGAGCTGGGTTCACCGGGGCAGTGGTAGTTAAAGTCTATGGTGGATGCTATAGATGCTGCAGGGTAGGGAAGTTAGTGGAGACGGTGGTTTCTTGTGAGGGGAATTAGGGCTCCTAATAGATGCAATTCACGAGTTTCCTGCTGCTGCAGCCTTCTTCCAGCCAGTGTGCAGAGCTTACAGGCTGTGGCTCCCCAGGTGGGACCTTTCTGCTCTTCAATATAGGGCAAAGGGTGCAATTAACACACAGACTCACGGTTTCTGTAGTATTCCAAGTCTTTACTGTGCAGATGGTACAAGCAGAGTATTGTCCATGGAGTCTGTAATGGAGTCGGGTTGCTCCAACCCTGTCCGGGTCCTCCGCTTCCTCCTGCTGCGCTGTGTGTATGGCCCTGCTGCTGGTTTTAGCTGAGCTGCTGGCACTGTCTCTCCTCACAAGTACCCCTTGGCTAGGCAACTTGAGTATTCCTTTTGCTTCTGACCCCTCCGTGTTGCTTCGCTCAGGTACAGTGTCGATCTACAACCTCCACTATCCCGGTGTTTACTGTGCTTTGTGTGTCAGTCACAGTTTCGGATCCGGTATCCGATCTGTGCGCTCCTCTGGGGCGACTGGTGATGTCACTTAGTCTCCCAGATGTGTTCCTCTGTCTTCTGTTCACCTTCCCTCAGACCTTGGCTAGGCCTGGAATCGATGAGCAGACTGTAAAGAAGCCTGACGCAGCCCGTTTACACTACAGTCTCCCTCAGTTCTCCCAGGAACTGGACTTTTCACAGTACTGCTATGTACTGAACTAAACACTTCCTCTTGACCCGGAGTATATAAGGGAGCTGGTTTAGCTCCCCCTCCTGGCCCAGAGGTGCTAGTGTAGTGTCAGTGTTGTTTGGGGAGGGAACCAGTGTGATGTTACTGTGGCACATTAACCCTTGGGGTGCCACACATGCATTATTTTCATATGCAAATGTTGAAAAACGCATGAACACACCCACAGGTTTCAATGCAAAAAATGCATTGCAAAAGTGCAATGTAGTTGACGCTGTGCATTTTTGGTAGTGCACCCAAAAATGCAAACTGCAGCGTTTTTGGGCCTGTTTTTGAAAACGCATGCGTTTTATTAACATGGGAGTCTATGGGTAATGCATGCGTTAAAAATGAACACACATGTCATGGAAATGGCAAGGGGAAAAAAAACATCCTTTAATGTATCTCTCAAACGGATGCAACCTCCCAATGTGACCCTAGCCTAACTCTGTGGATGTTCCAGGCTGGCAACCTAACTGGGTGTGTAAACCATCCACAACCTCCAGACACAAGGGTTTATATCATTGGCTGCTTGAGTCACATGTCCCTCCAGATATAAGAAGTTGTCGTGCGGTCATAATTTTCAGAGTGTTACTGGTTATGGACAGCGCTGCTGCCGCTCCGTGCTGCTCTGTCCGTGTTACACAAATAGATAGCTAGATACTCCATCACTTTTTAGATAGCACAGGAAGGCGAGAGGTCCATCAGGACAGGCATTTTTTTTGCTTAGCAGATGAGGTTAGCAAATGAGTCTGTGTTACCAAAGATGCATTTTTTGCATAGAAAAAGCGTTTGTCAAATCTTTGTGCTTCCGCTAAAATGATTTTTTGCCTCTGATTCCCAGGTTGTCGTTAATGTTGTCAGTTTATGATGGCACTTTTTCAGGATTGACCCTAACATACAAAACCAAAGATAAAATCGATTTTACCAGAAATTATTTTCGCAAACATTCTTTCCTGTATAATGACTTGTATGTAAGACAACATTAAAAAGAGAAAAAAAAAAACATGCCTCCTCTACCCATTATGCTATGTTCACACGTAGCCTTAAAGAGGACCTGTCACCCCCTTGGTGCATGGCACACTAAATGCAGCAGTGAATGCAGCATGTCTGTTGTATTCAGGGAAGGGCTCCCCCATGTCTCTAGCCCCCCTGTAAGCTTTAAAAAAAAAAAAAGACTTTAGAAACCTTATAGTTAAGAGGTCGTCTGGGTGGGATCTTATTAAGAGGTCCTGGATGCTGGCACAGTCCTCTCTGCCTCCTCCTTGTGTGTTCCTCCCCCTCTATTTGTCTGCCGCCGCCTCTTCTTCTGGGTCTGCCCTCATCTTCTGTTCCTGATGTCACAAGGAGAAGGAGCAGAAGAGGAGGGCAGCACAGGAGGTGGCGACAGAGACATAGAGTGGGAGGAAAAAAGAAGGAGGAGGCTGGGGGACTGTGGCAGCGGCAATGACCTGTTATACAGATCCCACCCATTAGACCTGTTATCTGTAAGCTTTCTAAAGTGTATTTCTCAGGGTATCGGGGGGCTAGAGACATGGGGGACCCCTTTCTTGAATGCAGGTGACACGCTGTGTTCGGTGCTGCATTTAGTTTGCCATGCACCAGGGGGGTGGCAGGTCCTCTTTAATAACTGGGCCAAACCTCCCATGTTTCACCATCCCCTATGGGTAGAATAGATCACCTAGGAGAGACAGAACTTTACCCATCAGTAGTCACCAGTAAATTTAATTTTAATATTTTTCTACCTTTTCTGGGCATGTGCTGTGTGTGTGTGTGTGTGTGTGTGTGTGTGTGTGTAACATAGTCAGACACATCCTGTTTAATTTATAACAGAGAACAAAGAGAGCAGGGGACACTCATAGACATGTACCTGGTTTTCCTGCCTTCTTCCACATGTGGTGCTGTGGATATCTAGCATACAGCTTAAAGGCCCAGTTACACACAGATAATTGTGCAGATATTGTTCGTCGATCTCTGGTTGCAGTGACCTCATGGACACATTGTTCCATTTTGTGGCTGTGTACAAATAGAACAATGTGTCCATGATTTCACTGCATCCAGAGATCTGTGAACAAATAGCAAAACTTTACACAGTATATAATGTGAGGTAGCGACCTGGGGACCTCGCTTGCTGCCCAATGACACCAACACGTGTGTATAATTTTGCAAATGACTACCCGTTTATTTCTCAATTACATCTCATAACCCGGGTAGTACATTAAACATTTGAACATAAGTACTTCACATAATACATTTACATTACACATAACATACAACCATATTGCATTTATGATCACAGGGAACCTGTCACCACGACTCACTCAACCCTGGCAGCACTACCGACAGCTCCCGTGGTGATCACGGCCTCCAGCCTATCTATACTCTACACAGACCTTTATAATAAATACCTTATACAGTCACACTCCTGTAGGAACAGGATCATACAACATCATGAATACATAGCTCAGTACTTTCTGACTCACCGCGGGCCGGCTGACTCCGGTTTAGACAGGCGATTCTTCTTCCTTCCTTGTCACGGGTGGACCGCGCCTGCCGGTAGTGGGGCCCGGTGTAGTGCAGATCAAAAGTGAAGACGTCTTGCGGGAACAGATTAAAGGGGTTTAATTTGTTTTATTCGTGACGCCACCTATGAGTAGTTCGGTAAGGGCTACCGACGCTGCGGAACCCCCGGGGGATGGACAGCAGCAAGATGTTACGCTCCCCACAGGCTGAGCGGTGATCCCCGGGGGCTGGAGCTGCTCAAGATGTTGTGCGGCAGCTGCGGTTACCTTAGTGTGCGGACGGATAGTTCATAAGGAAGCACGGACACGGAGAGTCTCCATAACGGGTCTTTACTGTAACCAGGAGGCAGTACATGGTATACAGTGGTTGAGTAGTAGACCGGGTGGACTCAGCAGTGATGGTGTCCCTCAGAGATCCGCAGTGTTCCTCCATTCTACCTAACTTGATTGCCAGCGTCGCCCAGGAATACCAGGTCGGGTACGGGGAGGCTGCTTCAATGCCCTATCCATGATGTACGTCCTGGATGCTTTGGGGAGCCTTGGATCCCTCAGTGGGTACACCGCTGGTTAGACGACTGGAAACTGGCGGGTGGTGGGGTGCTCCTGTAAAGCTGATCCTCCACTCTTCTGGTTCGCGTGACAGAGGTGAACTGCTGCCAGCTTCGGTACCAGTGAACCGGCTGTGAGTTGTGGGCACGGGAGTCTTTTGGGAACCCGTGTAGATATGCCCTTTCCCGGTGGTTAAGGCCTCAGGTGCTGACACCCGACCGGTGACGGCCCAGGGGCCCGCACGGGGTGCGGAGCCCCCGCTCCTCTCCAAGTTCAAGTCCTCAGACTCTGTCCTATCTCGAGGGTTCTAGGTTCTAGATCTCTCCTCTCGATTATTGTGTTCTCTTACACTACCCTAACACTCCACCCACCAGGACCTGTGATTGGTCCCCTGTTCTAGGTGTTGTATGTTGGGTTGGATCTCCAAGTTAACTATTTCATTGCTGAGTCAGAGGATATTGCGGCTGCATTTGTGGCTGCAATACCCTCCTGTGACGCACTCGTTGCGGGGCGCCACACTTACATTCCACAGTACATAAATTATATTGCACGTCTCCTTCTACACCTGGTTACACACACAGTACACGGGTAATACACCGTCCCCTAGGGATCCGGGCCTAGTTGGCTCACCCCTATTCACAGCTGACGGTATCTACCCTACAGCCAGGCTCTTCCTTGGCCTTATTCCCCCTTGGAGAGTCCAGTTCCTTCCCACAGGCTGCTAACAACCCACAGCCCCTACACAGCACTCCGGCTGCTCTGAGCCAGGCCCCGACTCGGGTTTAGTCACCGGAGCTCCAGGGCAAGACAGACCCCCAAGGACTCCTCGGCACATATCTCCTGGTCGCCAACCGCTTCCAAGTCTGTCAAACGCTCAAGCCAGACCTCCAGGCAAGCAGCTCCAGCAAACACGCCCTCGCGAGCCCCTCCAGGGTCAGCCGGTCTTCCCAACTCCTGCTACTCTATTAACCCCTGTCGTCTGGCCTCACGGCTCCACTCTCACAAGACTAGGTCCTCTCCCTCTCAGAGGCTTCTGGTCAGTTTTCATTCACTCACTGGCCCAACGGCCCCACATCATACATGGCCTTTTTACTTACGTCAACCCATATACTTCCATGGCATTTTTACTTGAGCCAACACATCTCACACATAGAACTCAGTTCACCCTTGCATATGGGAACTGCTCTCTTACCAGGCACGGATCCAGGTCTAGCAACCTGAGTCCCGGGTACGCCATGCATCCCCAAGGGCTCCTTCCTGGACGCGTGGCGAGACACGTCCAGACCAGCGTCCACCTGGTTCAGCCACAATTTCCCCATTCTAGGAGCCATAACGCCCCGTTCCCGGTTACCAGTTCACACCACACCGTTAGAGGCACTGTTAGAGGGACAGGTACCTGCCGCATGCAGCAGGCCTAGCCTCCCTCTCATCCCAACGGGACGGATCGCCTCTGCACGTCTTCACAACACAGAGCCCTGGACTGCTCTCATCTCCAGTCATCTCCAGTCTCTGGTCTCTGATGACTCTGTCTCCAGACTGCCATTTCGCCCTGGACTCTGCCGTCTGATCTCATCTGCAGTCTGTCGTCCTCTGTCTAATCTCTTCCCACAGACACCTGGCTAGCTCTTATCGTGCTTGCCACACCCACACTGACACATCCACCTGGGCTGCTATGCAATCAGTACACCTTGCTCTCAGCCTCTCATCAGGCTCATCTATAAATCAGGCCTACAGCACTCACTTTCAGCTGTTAACTCACTGTGCTCCGGGTAAGTTCAACACAGCACACCCACAGTAAAACCGGATAAATGTGAACAGAGCCATATACCGACTACCCGTGTGATGCACCCGGCCATGGGGTGCATCACCACAATAAATATAACGAAAGTCCCACAGGGATCAGCAGCAGCACACACTGTTAAAGCGGAGGAAAGGCAATGAAGGGCAGAGTCCATTAAGATTTTTTAGTTGGACCCCAAAGGCTGCATGTGTGGCACCCTGTCACCCTGTTGGGCACCACAGAACTACTTGGGGCATGAATGGAGCTAACAGCAAGCATCACTCACACCAAACACCTAACAACACTTACAACACCTTAGAACACCTGGTTTCACCCCAAGCCTCTAGGAGGAGCTCCACTGGTCACTTTGAGCCAGTTCCCCCTATAAATAGGGTCTTGGAGGGATAAACACCAGAGTGTGCAGAAGCTACAAGAGCTGTAGGACGTGTGCATCCACCAGTTCTGGAGCCATACTAGGCCCGAACCAGCACACCTGCCCAGTGATGAAACCCTTGCAATTGGGGTAATAGGAAAGGAGAGCACCTCTCAGGGACAATAGAGTGACACTAACTCTCTCCCTCATCCTCCGGTTACTGGAACCGAGCTGTGAGAGCTACCAGCCACCACAGAGAACCAGCATACAGCCACAAGGAGTCTAGCCCCCTGTTCCACCTAAAGCACCTACCTACGAGAGCCCAGGGAAGAGTATTGATCCTGCTCAACCCCTTTGATAGTGCCCTCAGTGCTGCTATCCAGGTGAATCAAGTTCCTCTGAACACACTACCCGGTCCGGCTGGATTCCACATCCACCCGACCTCAGCCTTTGAAGTACACAGAAAGGAAGCCTAACACTGCTTGCTGTGAACCTCCAGGAGTGTTGATCTCGCTATCCCAGTCCAAGTGTACCTGCTTTCCACCAGTAAAGGTACCTAAACGACTTTGGTGTGTCTGTGTCTGACTCCTGGGCCTAACAGCAGTATTACCACAGCTGCCTCATAACATCTTGCGCAGCCCCTGGCTCCGGGGACTCCCGCTCGTCCTGTGGGGAGCGTCCCATCTTGCTGCATAACATCCCCCGGAGGCCTAGCAGCGCCGGTGAAATCACCGGAACACCCGCAGGTGGCGTCACGAGACAAGATTTAACCCTTACTGTTCAGCCATCTCCCTATTGATCTGGACCACAGGGTCCCACAGCCGCAGGCGCGGTTCCGTGACAAGGATAGTCAACGCCTACGAAGTGCAGAACCCGGCTACGGTGACTCACATGCATGCCCAGTAGAGGGAAGAGCAAACGGCGCAAAATCTTAGAAGTACTTAAACAAAAACACATGCCTTGGTCAAGGACAATAAAAAACTGGAGAAAAAAAAAAAGGCCCAAAAGTCATTCTTTGGACAAAATGCCAAGTAAGGGATGGGTCAATGTCTCACAGACCCACCAACATGCCTGTTAGTGAGGGTACCTTTACACGTCGCAACATTGCATGCAATTGCACTTGCAACTTACTGGCTGCAGTGAAATCATGGACACATTGTTCCATTTGTACACGGCAACAATGTGTCCATGATTTCACTGCAACCAGTAAGTTGCAAGTGAAATTGCATGCAATGTTGCGACATGTAAAGGTACCCTAAGGTCCAGTGAGATTGTCTCTTGACATTTTCAGCCATGTCCTGGATGATTAGGTTGTTGCAGTTTCTCTTCGAAACAAGCTGCGGAATTGTCTTGAGGGGTCTCAGGAGATACTCGTCTAGGCACATTCTCCACCGCCACATGCCCCCCAGCACACTCTATCATTGCCACTGCTGGAAACAATGATTGAGAAACTAGGGGACAACCACTCCCTCTAGGACAGACAGGACAAGGACCATATTTCGGAAAATTGACATGCCCTGTGGGTTTGGGTGCATTTAGTAGGGCAACCAAGAGATGCTTTGGCCACACCCAATGTCATCTTGTCTCCAGATCGGCCTCCTCCTGCCACTTCTCAAATTGGGTGGGATGTCAACCCGACATATGCCAACCGCAAACCACGGCTTCATGCCCCACACCTTCATGAAAGTGACCTCATCCGCAACATAGATGGTACATAGTCTTTGGGAAGATCGTCATGATGCGGTTGACGTAGCATTGCTGTTTCGTGCCATGTTCCTCAAGGAACCCATATCCCTTAACCTGTTTGAATACCACCACCTTGCTTTCGTGCATTGGTTGAAGAAGTCATGACTCATTAGCCTTAAGGTCCAGTTACACGGTACGAGATCGTGAACGATATAGCTCAAACTTCACGGGTTTGGAGTCGTTCAAACGACATCGTTAGGACGTCGTTGCGTGTTACACCGAGATACGACTACGATAAATCGTTGATCCCAGATTTGAGAACATGTTCTCAAATCAAACGATCCACGATCAGCCAACCTGCTGCATCGTTCAGTGTGACACAGCGATAACTATGTCGTTAACGACTTCTTCTATTTACAACAGTGAACAAGGATCGTTAACTGGGTTGTGCGTACGATAGCTGCTCGCTACATCGTTGGTGCGTCATCTCACCAATGATGATAAATTTGCTGAAAAGGAAAGAAGCGCAAATAGGGTCTTATCTTTTTTATGTGATGAGGCTAACTGATCACTACTCCCTGAGGAAGGAGTCGGGCTGGCTCCGAAAGCCGTAGGACGAATAAAACGATTATCTTGTGATGATGATCATTGTCCGATTGCCTTAATACAAGCAGCGCGGGTCAGGACACACGAGTCCTTTCAGAATTTGGATCTCACCAACGATGTCAAAAAGATGACATTTCCCTGATGAAGCTGCCAGGCGCAGGCAGCGTAACGCGTGGGGAGCGCCACACCTCCTGCTTTCGCACTTAAACTCTGGTAAACCTGATCTTGACTGGTACAAAACAACTTTTTCATCTAAAGCAAAATTGCATAACTGGGAAGTGAAATGCTGGTTTGGGCTAATATTGATGGGATTTAATATTAATCCTCATTATTAATGTATGGGGGAGGATTTTTGTACCCTATGCACTGAATGAGGTTAATCACCACTAGGGGTCACTCCACAGTTGTCCATCTATGTATTGTTCATGATTTGGGTGTATTTTATTTCCATGAAGTTTATATATCTGAACTAGATCAAAAATGCTATATGTGACTATACCTACCTGCATCTATGACCATATATAATTACAGGATTAACAAATCTATATATTATATGTAACTAGTTACATCTTCAATATTGTCCATATTTAGGTTGGTAAAATAACTCTAATGACCACTTTACACACACCAACTTATCTGTCCAACTTCTGACCAACTTACTGGTTGCAGTGAAATCATGGACACATTGCTCCATTTGTACACAGCCACAAAATGGAACAATGTGTCCATGATTTCACTGCAACCAGTAAGTTGGTGAGAAGTTGGACAGATATGTTGGTGTGTGTAAAGTGGCCATAAGCATTGCTTGGTCCTGCAGGTTATGTAGTACCCTCTCATTCCTGCTCTTAAATATCAGGTTTCCTTTTTTGGGGGGAATATCACTTATAGATGTTACATCTACTATGGCCTTTATAAATTAATTGTTGGAGTACTCCATAGTAAATCTCCCTGATAGAAATGTATTGCCCTTGTGTATTTCATTGCATAAATGTACAGTTGCCATCTTTTTGTATATTAACACCTTCCCGACCAATGATGTAGGAGGAAGTCATGGGCCGGTAAGGGGTGTTTGATGTGAGCTCCAGCGCGGCGCTCACATCAAACAGACAACATCTCAGCTGATCTCATCAGGGTAACAACTTGGATCCCGCTTTCAATCACTGACAGTGGATCCAAGGCGGCCGCGGCAGAGATCCCGCGATACTATCACGGGATCTCCGGCGCTCACGTGACAGCCCGGGGTCCTGGCTAGACCCCGGATGCTGTGACAGAGCGCTGCCAGCCACAACAAGTCCGCGATTCTGGGAGATACAGATGAGCTGCAGCTCATCTGTATCTCCCAGAAGCGATCGGACTGTGCAGCAAGGTGCCTCTTAAAGAGGCAGTGTAACAAAAAATATAGGGTCAAATCACCCCCCTTTTCCCACAATCACCATAAAAGTATAAAAAAATACACGTTTGGTATCACCGCGTTCAGAATCGCCCCGATCTACCATCATATTAAATCCGTTAATGAGAGCCGTGAACTCCGTAACGGAAAAAAATGGTCCAAACGCCAAAATTGAGTTTTTTTGGTCGCTGCAACATTGCTATAAAATGCATTAATGGGCAATCACAACTGCAGATGCCCCCCAAAAATGGTATCATTAGAAACGTTAGCTCAAGACGCAAAAAAAAAGCCATCACACAGCCCCAGATCCTGAAAAATGAGGGCGCTACAGATCGCAGAACATGGCGCAAAAAGTCAGTTTTTTTTTTCCCAAACTTCTGAATTTTTTTTCACCACCTAGATACCAATAAAGGTATATATGTTGGGTGTCCATGAACTCGTACCCACCCGAGGTATCACCTCATCACGTCGGTTTTACCATGTAGTGAACATGGCGACTAAAATACCCAAAAAACAAATGCGTTATTGCACTTCTTTTGCAATTTCCCTGTACACTATATGGTAAAATAAATTATTGCATATGAAAGTACAACTCGTCCCGCAAAAAAATATGTCTATATTGACGGAGAAATTAAAAAGTTATGGCTCTTGGAAGCAGGGGAGCAAAAAACGAAAATGAAAAATGAAAAATTCCCGGGTCATGAAGGGGTTAAGGTACTGTTATGGCAAAAAATAGTTAATCATTTATATAAGTTTATAGAAGCCATTCAGAAACCTTCCGACAGCATGGTTATGTGAATCCTTGCTCCTTCCTCTAGTTTTATATGTAATGTTTTGAGTTAGATGTAGCAGTGTGGAAGTTCTTATCAAGATGTTCCTGTACCGACTGTACTAATCCAAGGCTGAATTGGAATACTAACCCACAGAATATAATTGAATGTTTTTTTCAGAATAAAATGTAGATTCAGCATAATATGATGCAATCACCCCTAGTAACACCCCTTTAAATATCCCTTTAAGGAGTCGTATAAAACTGTTAACCCCTCCTTTAATAAAGGTCTTTGTCATTAAGCTCTACTTTGACATGGTTGTCAGCATGGTTCTTACGGTGGCGTGCACACACTTAGACAAAGCATCAATTTGCCGGCAGACAATTAAGAGGACAGCCCACCCAAAAAGTGTGGAGGGCATCCATTACAGTACCATGAAAAACCTATAATACTGTCATTGGTTTACGGAGTTTGTGATCAGCAGAGAGGTTTCTCTGGGATTATCTTATGCTCAGTACAATGTTATGGCTGATTTTTGGATTTTTTAATTGTTTTTAAATGTTTTTGTGATTTTGTTGCTCTTTTTTTCTACTTACCGTAATAAACTTTTTGTAACGTACCTTAACCTTCTTGATGGTTGTATCGCTTTTTTGGGCTCTCCTATTTACTCTTATGTCATGTTCTTCTGTGAGCGTAGCGGTCCAAATTTGACTATATATAATATTAGTGGTGCCCTCCTTATACCATTTTTTTTCAATCAGCCAACCTGCTGCATCATTGTGTGTGACACCGCGATAAATATGTCATTAACGACTTGTCCTGTTCACAACATTGAACAAGTATCGTTCACTAGATTGTGCGAACGATAGCTGCTCGCCACATCGTTGTGGCGTCGTTCACGATATCTAGACGTGTGACATCTCACCAACGATGATAAATTTGCTGAAAAGGAAAAAAGCGCAAATAGGGTCTTATCTTTTTTATGTGATGAGGCTAACCGATCACTACTCCCTGAGGAAGGAGTCGGGACTGGCTCCGAAACGCGTAGGAGGAATAAAAGGAGACTCTTGTGATGATGATCATTGTCTGATTGCCTTAATACAAGAAGCGAGGGTCGGGACACATGAATCCTTTCAGAATTTGGATCTTACCAACGATGTCAAAAAGATGTCCTAACGACCGAGATCGTTAGTGATATCTTAACGACATTGAAGCGTGTTTCCGGTACCTTTAGACTCATGCAGCCAGTCCTGGGCGATTTGCATCTGCATGTTAAATCTCGTCCACAAATGACACAGGACAATGGGGTGGTTGATGCCTTCTTGGATAGGTGTTTGGCGAGAGTAGGGGTCCTCACAAGGTATTGCCCCAGTTGAATTCCTCCCGGAGGTGGTGAGGCTGATCCACACAGCTGGGTAACATTGCCTTCTAGGTTCTCCTCTTCCACAGGCACCCTATAAAGTTCCTGGTCCAGGTGGTCTTGGAGAATGGGCGAGTGCGACAGCGGCTGCAGCTTGAATCTAGCCAGACATACTGCCAGATCATTAGAATAAGAAAAATTAGGAGGACACAACAATATTTCAGAGAAATATATGGGGATCGCTGGACTATTTGTCTTTAGTAAAGGAAAGGGGAAAAGGGGATAGTCAATAATAGCGATACAACCACAAAGGTTTTTAGAAAAATATCAAACAATTTATTTATTAATGACAACACAGATTAAAACCACTAATGGTTAAAAACATTTAAAATTACAGGCACAATTTGCCAATTACTACCTCTAACAATGGTATATTAAGAGGTACCCCTCTCCTGCTTGTTTGGGCACGGTAAGATATCTATGATATACAGTTTTTGGGGATAAGTATGACTCTGGCGTGTGGATTCTGTGAAATATATAGCAGCAATTTGGTAACCAGTTTTTGCACCAATAACATACAGAAAGTACTCTGATAACCAATTTTTAACAATTACATATAATGTATATGCTGACAGTACATACATACATGCAGATATTACATACAAGGGAATCTTTGTTTTGACCGATAAATGCAATATATACCTATCATTTTTAGATAAATGATAGGCTTGGTATTAATAACAGTGAGAGCTCTCAATTATTTTTAACATCACAAAGCATTCACTGATCTCAGGGAGATCAGTCCAAGAAAACACTGTGGGCAGCCGGCTAACGCGCTCAACACAGTGAATTCCTAGGCCCATTGCCTCCTGGGAATTATGAATATGCAAATAGTATTATTACTATACTAGTCTACAACATGGACACCAGCCAGCCCTGGGCTAGGTCCTTCCCTGGTGGGATAACTGGCTGGTGTCCATGTTGTAGACTCTTAACCGAGGCTCCATGGACTTCATCTGCATATTCAAATTCGAGGGAGCAATGCACCTTGGGTTTCACTGTGTTTGAGTGCTTTAACTGGTGCCCGCAGTGTTATCCTCCACTGGTCTCCACAAGGTCAGTGGGTGCTTTGTGATGTCTGTCTATGAAGCATTGCTCCCACCCAGCCAGAATCCTGCGCCACACTGATGAGGGGCAACAACCCGAAACAGCTGTCTGTGGTTGGATACCTAGTCCATGGTAAACCCCTGGCCATATCTTCAAGCTCGCAAGGGCTGGATAGTGACTTAAGGGCTACTAATACCCTGGGCTAGGTCCTTTCCTGGTGGGATAACTGGCTGGTGTCCATGTTGTAGACTCTTAACCGAGGCTCTATGGACTTCATCTGCTTATTAGTAATTGGGGCAGATGTCCATCTGTAACCCCGGTATCTGGTATATCAGACCACAAGGTATATCGACTGGGTTGCGGCTACATAATGTTGAAAATAAAGAATTTTATTCATGTAACCATTCACCAACAATTAATTTTAAATGCTGATTAAGGCTACTGGGCACTGCAGGAATGCCAGGACATTTGTAATATGGATTATACATGAAATATGAGCCCCAGTGGGGACAGTGTTGTGAATGTATGTAGAGCGCTATGGAATTAATAGCATTATATATAAGCAGCAACAGCACTAGTAGCAACAGCAGCACTAATAGCAGTAGCACTATGGGGTTTGAACAGACCTATAAGATCATGTATCTGAAGCATATAATGGCCGTATGTGTTTTTTTTTTTTATATATTGCTTAGGCTAGGGCCACACTGAACCAGAAGCCAGCCTGCTGTAACGCATACCGTTAACGTCGGGTGCTTCCTGTGAATGCTTCTCCATAGTAACCCGATGTTTACTAAAGATGCAGCTTCACGGGAAGCCCCAGGCAGTACGATTTTGCAGGACGCACAGGAAAATGTTGCTAACAATGTTTTTCTTTGCACTCTGCTAAAGCGCACTGCCTGGGGCATCCTGTGAATCTGCATCCATGGTAAACATCGGGTTACTATGGAGCAGCATTCACAGGAAGCGCCCGACATTAATGGTATGCGTTACATCAGGCTGGACTCTGCAGTAAATGCATCCGGTTAATGTTACAAAATAAAACCAAAACGGATTTTCATGTAAAAAATATTAAGGGCTCAAACCCACTTGTGAGACAGAGTTGGTGTATGTTAGTTTTGTAGGATTATATGAAAGATTTTTTTTTTTCCTTCGCCTCATTGGGGGACACAGGACCGTGGGTGTTATGCTGCTGTCCACTAGGAGGCGACACTAAGCAATCTGCAAAAGAGTAACAGTGGCTCCTCCTCCTCAGCATACACCCCTGGGGCAGGCACTGCCTCCTCAGTTTTTGCTTAGTGTCGAAGGAGGCACACGACCATTTTTACTCTCTATTTATTTCATCCTTTTTTCTTCCAATGAAGAAAAGTGGGTCCGGTGTGGCCCCCGGCATGCTCCTTCCTCGGCCACCCACTGTTGGGGCGCTGGGTTGAAGTTGAGAATCGTTACATATGCCGTACTCCTTTCTCGGCCTCCCACTGTTGGGTTGCTGGGTTAAAGTTGAGACAGCCCAGCATAACATCCACCTTCCTCACTCCCTTGGGGTCCTGAGTTGAAGCCAGAGCTGGACTACCTGCCAGATGACGTCCCCCTAATCACCTCTGGGTGCTTAGGCTGAGGCACCACAGGTATCAGCAGCACATGCTGCATTCTGGGCTGGGACTCTAGATGGATGCCTGCAGGCTTCAGTCCCACTGTGTGCTCCTGATGGGCACATGTTACAGCATGGCACATGGAGCCTTCAGCCCTGCTGCGTGCTCCTGAGGGGCACTCGTTACAGCAGGGGCACTTGTTACGGCACGGCACATGGAGCCTTCAGCCCCGCTGCGTGCTCCTGAGGCACATGGATCCTCAGCCCTGCTGCATGATCCTGAGGGGCACATACTTCCAGCAAGCTCCAGCTCCAACACTGCAGCACTCCCCAGGAACCCAGCCCTGCTGTGTGTTCCTAATGGGGCCAGGAGACACCTTGCAGGCAGCAGTCCTTCTGTGCCCCTGCATACAGCCGGCATCCATTTACTGCAGCCGGACTCCAGGACTCATGGGGCCACCACTGCACTGTCGCCTGAAGGGCCGGGGGACTCCAGGCTGCCAGCAGTAACAGGAGCACAGTCTTACCTGTGCTCCTCCATGTTACCTGCACCGGCTCTGTAGACTGTTTCAGGAGCCCCAGTCCTGGGTGCTCCTGCCGAGGCCACCTCTGTGCCGCCGCGACTATGCTCTGGAGGTCCGGCGGGGTCCGGGTCCGTTCCGCCAACCCCCGGGACCTCCGCGCCGGCCTGGAGCTATTTTCGGCTCCATTGTTCTACTTTAGGCCGCGGCTTCGGCCTAGCGCGAAGCCGCCGCCCCTTCCTCCGCCCCCGGCCCGCCCCCTGATGATAATGACGCTGCCGGCGTCATGGCAGGGGCGGACCGGAGCTGCAGGGGGAATTTTCTCTCACAGAGCTTCGTGCTCTTTTCAAGGTTCCCCCCCTCCCTCCTCCTTCCCACATAAACATGCAAGCAGCTCTCACAGGAGAGCCTGTAGCATTGTTAAAGCAGGACCAAGTGTGCCTGCCAGTAAAGTGCAGATTGCTTCTGCATCTGTCCTCTTGCCCCTGTCACAATGCAACTTCCATTCCTCCCATGGAGTGACAAACAATGTGGGGGTACAGTACCAGCTGGACTGTATACTGACCCACAGAACCCTCCTCTGTATACATTACTAGAGTTGAGGGAAATGTAGGGAGTCAATGCCCATCTCTGGACCCAGCCATTATATAGGAGGCAGCACGGCTTTAGCCGTGTAGGGTTCACACAGTCTTGGATGGTACAGTCAGCACAGCTTTGCTGTGCGGTGGTCTCCCATAGCAACAGCAGAGCAACCTGCAGGGCTATATATCCTGCTGCAACTTGTTCTCTGTACACCTGCAATACAAAGGGCAGTGCAAACATGTTAGCTTCTCCAGCGTTACCCTATAATAACGTTTCTGGTTCCCAGAGCTACACATGCAGAGTCTCTCTGCCAGCGCACAGGCCACTGCACTACTGATCCGGGTACCTGTTGGTACGCCTAGCCAACCTTATGACTTTGCATAGGGGTTGCTAGGTTAAGGTAAGACACCGACGGGCCCTTACCTTGGTCTCCCAACGTTGAGAGAGGTCATTTGATATTCAGGCGTCTCAGCTACTCTTACAACGTACCTCTATCTGGGCTCCCACGCAGCGGGGACAACTGGATTGTGGTGGACCTTCCACGAGTTTACCTGACAGGTTCTTTCGT
Source organism: Allobates femoralis (assembly GCA_033576535.1). Taxonomy (NCBI): domain Eukaryota; kingdom Metazoa; phylum Chordata; class Amphibia; order Anura; family Aromobatidae; genus Allobates; species Allobates femoralis. The sequence goes on from JARQOC010000010.1 coordinate 156,975,628, forward strand.
GGCCCCCCCTTTCCCCCTTTCCCCCCTCTGGTACAGCTCAGTTGAAGTTGCTACAACCCAAACATTGTCCGACAATGTCAGGCGTCCCAAGAATGATCGATAACCGTCTCCAGACCCCACATTTGGAGTTCTGGATGGCGGTGAGGACAGCCAAGTCCCACAAGACGCTGATTTAAATACACGTGTTCCGCAGCTTCACGGGTAATTCACCTAAGGGTCTCTGAAACCTACGACCTATAGCATATCCTCAACTCCCCATGGTTGGGGCGCTGGGTTGTAGCCGAGATTGCTATATGCCATACTCCTCCTCGCCTCCCCATTGCTGGGACTCGGGTTGAAGTTGCGATTTCTCGACGCCTACCCAGCCTCCCTCCCTAGGCTACAAAACCAGAGCTCTGGGTCGCAAGAGTGGACCACGAGCCCAGCTACCATCTCCTCACTGCACCTATAATTAGGTACTCGAGTTGAGATAACACGCGCAAAACACTCTACACAGCCCGCTCCGAAGCAGGATCTAGCTGACTCCCGACTGCATCATCCCAATGGATGGGCCCTCCTGTTCACAGGTTTACCCGGCCTCTCGCCCCAAACTCACAGATAGAACTCTGAGTTGCAGGACATGGATCAAGAGCCCAGCTGCCAATCTTCTCACCACACCTATAATAGATACTTGGGTTGAGATTACACGCGCAAACAATCTGCACAGCCCGCTCTGAAGCAGGACCTCGCAGATCCCCAACTGCATTAATCCAATGCATGGGCCCTCCGGTCCCCTGTATGACCGTGGTCCGTCCCTTCTTCAACGCAGTCCGTCCCTTCTCAACTCAGGAGTCAAAAGCGAATTCTGTGAGACCAGAAGATCATAAATACAAAGTTTTTCCTAGTCTAAAGTTGTCAAAGGAGTCTCCCATATCTGGACGACGTATTCATCAATGCATGACTTTCAGGGACTGTGTACACAGTGTCACCTTCACTTTGCATGCTAAGAAGACTCGGTTAGCGGATCGACCGCCACAAGTCTACCACAACTCCAAGGCCACTCCAGGAGTCCCAGCTCCGCTGCGTACTCATGAAGGCCACATGCTGCAGCATCACATATGGAGTCTCAGCCTTATTGGACACACAGCATCGGATGAAAACAGCGGCCTTTAGCCGCAACACATCCACAGGTCTAGTCATGTTTCCCCAGACAGGGCACGGATTCTTCGTCTAGGAATCCACAGTCTCCTTCAGCGGTCTCCTGAGTTCTTCACAACTGCCACGAGAGTCCTACACAACTGCCACGAGAGTCCTACACAAAATAGTGGCAGCGTTGGAGGCAGTTCCATTGGCTCAGATGCATCTCCGGCTTTTTTTGCATTTATCCATGTTCTGGCTTGGCACGAGAACAGGATGTGGTTCTAGGTACCCCGTCACAATGCACACTGCAGTACCGTTGTCCAGATCTGAATGAGAGTCTTGGGAAGGATGGTTGCCTCTATGGAAGCGGTGCCGTTTGCTCAACTTCACCTCAGGCCTCCCCAACGGGCAATTCTAACTTCGTGGAACAGGAATCCTTCTGCCCTGGACAAGTTATTCCGGTTGTCACCTGCAGCAAGGAGTTCCCTCCATTGGTGGCTCAAACCTCGTTCCCTCACGAGGGGAGGTCCTTTCTACCGGTTTACTGGAAGATAGTCACCACCGTCGCAAGCCTCAGCGGATGGGGAGCAGTACATTGTCATCACACAGCGCAGGGAACATGGTCCCCAGCGGAGTCGGCCGAGCCGATCAATCTCCTGGAAATCCGGGCCATATTTCTAGCTCTGAAGGCCTTTCATTCCATGCTGGCAGGCACACAGGTACGGATTCAGTCGGACAATGCCACGGCCGTGGCATACATCAACCATCAAGGCGGAACACACAGTCTTCAGGCCATGCACGACGTGCAACGCATTCTCCACTGGGCAGAATCGACAAACTCAACGCTGTCAGTAGTTCATATCCCAGGAGTGGAGAACTGGGAAGCGGATTTTCTCAGTCGTCAGGGCATGGACTCGGGAGAGTGGTCCCTACACCCCGACGTGTTCCAACAAATCTGCCGTCGCTGGGGGACCCCGGACGTGGACCTGATGGCATCTCGCCTCAACACGAAGGTTCCCATGTTTATGGCCAGATCTCACGACCCGCAAGCACTAGGGGCGGATGCCCTAGTTCAGAGCTGGTCCCAGTTCCAGCTGCCTTACATCTTCCCTCCTCTGCCTCTCATTCCCAGAGTAGTGCGGAAGATAAAACAAGAGGGCATTCAACTCATTCTCATAGCCCCAGACTGGCCCAGACGGGCATGGTACGCCGATCTCGTCCAGCTCGCGGCGGACGTTCCTTGGCGCCTCCCTTGTCGTCCCGACCTTCTGTCGCAGGGGCCGTTTTACCACCAGAATTCAGACGCCCTGAATTTGATGGCGTGGCCCTTGAGACCTGGGTACTAACCCAAGCAGGTTTCTCCCCTGCCGTTATTCAGACCATGATCAGAGCACGGAAGTCGGCATCGGCAAAGATTTATCATCACACCTGGAAGGCTTTCTTCGCATGGTGCTCTTCTCGAGATCAACCCCCTCTTCCCTATTCCTTGCCGCTAGTTCTAGGGTTCCTTCAGTCGGGGTTGGAGTCTGGTCTCTCACTAGGTTCCCTTAAGGGTCAGGTTTCGGCTCTTTCAGTACTTTTTCAATGTCGCCTTTCTGTTAAGCCGCAGGTTAAAACTTTTCTCCAGGGAGTTAATCGCATCGTCCCTGCGTACAAACGTCCGTTAGATACATGGGACCATTACCTGGTACTTACGGCTCTGCAGGAACCTCCCTTTGAACCTCTTCGGGATATCTCCCTCCACTTTCTGGTTCTGAAGGTGGTTTTTCTAGTGGCTATCACTTCTCTTCGCCGAGTGTCCGAACTCTCGGCGCTTTCCTGTAAGCCACCCTTCCTGGTGTTCCATCAGGACAAGGTCGTCCTCCGTCCGGTGCCGTCATTCCTGCCTAAGGTTGTCTCCTCTTTCCATTTGAGGATATTTCATTGCCTTCCTTTTGCCCTGCTCCGGTTCACAGGTTCGAACGAGCCCTGCATACTCTGGGTCTCGTCAGGGTGCTTCGCATTTATGTCTCCAGATCTGCACATTTCCGTAAGTCAGACGCTCTGTTCATTCTGACGGAAGGCCCCCGTAAGGGTATGCCAGCTTCCAAGGCTACACTGGCTAGATGGATTAGATCAGCTATCTATAGGCCTACAAGATGAAATACTACTCCTCTTCCAGCGGGGATCAAGGCACATTCTATCCGAGCCGTGGGGGCCTCCTGGGTCATTCGGCACCAAGCCTCGGCTCCCCAAGTGTGTAAGGCGGCCACCTGGTCGAGCTTACACACTTTCACCAAGCACTACCGTGTTCATACCCAGTCCTCGGCGGACGCTAGTCTGGGTAGGTGCATCCTTCAGGCGGCGGTTGCCCACCTGTAGGTATTTTTCTGTTCACTGACTTGTTCAGTATCATTAGTTCCATTGTCTTTCCCACCCAGGGACTGCTTTGGGACGTCCCACGGTCCTGTGTCCCCCAATGAGGCGAAGGAGAAAAGGAGAATTTTGTATACTTACCGTAAATTCCTTTTCTCTTAGCCTCTAATTGGGGGACACGGCACCCACCCTGTTGGCCATACGGCCTTGTTTCTAGTGGTTTTTGTTACTCTTATGTTGTTACTTTATGGCCTTGCCAGGCTTTGTTGGTATTGGTTAACCTTGTTACTTCTCCTACTGCTTTAGCACAAAACTGAGGAGGCAGTGCCTGCCCCAGGGGTGTATGCTGAGGAGGAGGAGCCACAGTTACTCTTTTGCAGATTGCTTAGTGTCGCCTCCTAGTGGACAGCAGCATAACACCCACGGTCCTGTGTCCCCCAATTAGAGGCTAAGAGAAAAGGAATTTACGGTAAGTATACAAAATTCTCCTTTTTTTTTAAATTGTCTGCCACTCCCATGCCCCTGGGAAGAGACGTAAATGAGGGCCTCTTTAAATAATGTTCCCATTATAAGGATGTGGGTCTTTTGTAGTAATGCCCTAGGCAGGGAAGACAAAAATTGTGTGGCACTGGGATGCCCCTGGATAGAGACGTGCATGAGGGCCTTTTAAAAAAAATGTGGCCATTGTAAGCAAGTTTGTCTTTTTTAGTATTTCCCTAGGCAGGGAAGCCAAAAATTGTGTAGCACTTCAATGCCCCTGGATAGAGACGTGCATGAGAGCCTTTTTCAATAATGTGCCCATTTTAAGCAAGTTGGTCTTTTGTAGGATTGCCCTAGGCAGGGAAGCCAAAAATTGGGAGGCATTGCGATGTCCCTGGGAAGAAACATGGAGGAGAGCCTCTAAAAATTGTTCCCATTACAAAGGAGCGGGTCTCCTGTACTTGTAATGCCCATTCTGGAAGCATGGACTAAAACATTTACCCCTGGGGGGATATACATGAAACTAATGCATAACTTTAGAACGGTTAGGTGCATCATCATCATAAATATGATGTAAAAAAATTATACTTTTGTGGCATCATGAACCACGGTCACACTGATTATATGATGGTGGCGGATGAGGAGAAGGAGGAGCAGTACAGCAAGTAGCCAAACACATGACGTCTGTACCGATGTGTGGGTGTGCGGAGGTGCATGGCAATCTACCGGCACAAAATTTAAATTCTGCTATTATTTGGTGGTGGTGTGGTGAAGTCAGGCCCAATCCAACCCTTGTTCATCTTGATCAGATTCAGCCTGTCAGCATTTTCAGTTAACAGGCGGATGCGTTTATCTGTAATGATTCCACCTGCGGCACTAAAAACACACTCTGACAAAATGCTAGTGGCAGGGCAGGCCAGGACTTCCAAGGCGTAGAGAGCCAATTCCTGCCACGTGTCCAGCTTGGATACCTAATAATTATAAGGCAGAGAGGAGTCTAGGAGCACTTAAGTACGATCGGCAAGGTACTCCCTCAGCATCTTGGAAAACTTTGCATTCCTTGTGAAACTACCCCGCACCTCAGGGCCTGTGGTACAGGAGGTGCTGAGAAAAGTGTCCCAGATCGTTGAGAGTTTTCCCCTACCTCTGCTGGATTGGACTTGTGCCTCTCTTGGCCGAACGCCTTGGTTGTCCACCGAATCATGACCCCTGCCGCTAGCTTTTTCAGAAGGGAATTTTTTTAATAATTCCGCCACTATGGCCTTCTGGTACTGCAGCATTTTTGTAGACCTCTCCAACTTGGGAATAAGAGAAATAAAGTTCTCTTTGTAGCGTGGGTATAAAAGTGTCACCAACCAGTAATGAGTGTCCGCCAAGATGTTGATAACGCGAGGGTCACGAGACAGGCAGCGTAAGATAAAGTCAGCCATGTGCGCCAGATTGTAAACAGGCAAGACTTCAGGGTCCTCACCCACAGTATGACTGGCCATGCTGTTCTCATCCTCCTCCTCCTCTTCCTCTCTCCTCTGGCCATCCACGCTGAACCGAAGGTCTGACGGTTGTGCATGTATTACCGTCAATTCCGCATGAAAGTAGCTCTATTTCTTCATCCTCCTCGTCATAGTCCTCCAATGCACGTTGGGATGAGATGAGGCTGGGCTGTGTGTAATCACCCAGTACAGTTTCTTGCTGCAACTCATCGTGCTCCGCCTGCAATGCATCGTCTTTGATTTTGAGCAGAGAGCGTTTTAGAAGACAGAGAAGCGGGATGGTGACGCTAATGATGGCGCCACTGCCGCTCACCATCTTGGTGGACTCCTCAAAGTTTTGGAGGATGGTACATATGTCAGAAATCCATGTCCACTCCTGAGGTCTTGTGTGGAGTTTGAACCGTATACCGATGGCCTAGTTGATGCTGGTACTCAACAACTGCCCTCTTCTGCTCACAAATCCTGACCAACATGGGCAGTGTGGAATTCCAACGCGTGGGGACATCACACACCAGTCTGTGAGCCGGAAGCTGCAAACGCCGCTGAAAGCTGGCAAGGCCGGCAGAAGCAGTAGGTGACTTTCTGAAATGGGCACACAGACGGCGTACTTTGACGAGCAGATCAGACAGCTCCGGGTAGGATTTAATAAATCACTGAACCATGAGGTTGAGCACATGGGCGACGCATGGAGCATGTGTCAGCTCGCCTCGCCTCAGAGCCGCCATAAGTTTCCGGCCATTGTCACATACGACCATGCCTGGCTGTAGGTTCAGCGGTGTGAGCCAGTGATCTGCCTGCTGTTTCAGAGCTGTCCACAACTCTTCAGCGTTGTGGGGTTTGTCACCTATGCATATTAGCTTCAGCACAGCCTGTTGCCGCTTAGCCGAGGCAGTGCTGCAGTGCTTCCAGCTTGGGACAGTGGTGGAGGGTGAAGTGGAGGAGGAGGAGGCTGAGGAGCATGACGTGCCAGAGCTGTACACGTTGGGTGAAACCCGACAGAGTTAGGGCCTGTAATCCTCGGTGTCGGAAGGACGTGTTCCGTCCCAAGGTCAGACTGGGTCCTGGCTTCCAGAATATTAACCCAGTGTGCTGTCAGTGTGATGTAGCGGCCCTGCCCGCAAGCACTTGTCCACGTGTCCGTGGTTAGGTGGACTTTGCCGGAAACTGCATTGTTAAGGGCACGTATGATGTTTTGTGACACGTGCTTATGTAATGCGGGGACGGCACACCGGGAAAAATAGTGTCGGCTGGGGACCGAGTAACGTGGGTCAGCCACCGCCATCAGGTTGCGGAATGCTTCCGTCTCCACCAGCCTAAAAGGTAACATTTCCAGCGCAAGCAGTCGCGAAATGTGTGCATTTAGAATTGTGGCATGTGGGGCGTTGGCAGCGTATTTGCGCCTGGGTTCCAAAGATTGGTGTATGGATAACTGAACGCTGCGCTGGGACAAGGACGTGGCTGATGATGCTGCTACTTCTGCTTGTGCAAATACAGGTGAAGGACAGGAGGCATCTTTGCCTGCAGTATGGACAGGGGATTGGCTTGCACGCACAACAGTGGAAGACGCAGCTGTGTCAACCGCAGACAATGCTCCTGCACTCTGCTGTAGATCCCACAAAGTTGGGTGCTTTGTTGCCATGTGCCTGATCATGCTGGTGGTGGTCAGGCTGCTAGTTTTGCTACCCCTGCTGATGCTGGCATGGCAGGTGTTGCAAATGGCCTTTTTCGAATTATCTGCAGACACCTTCAAAAACAGCCAGACTCTGGAAGACCTAGCAGTTGTACTGGCAACATCACTTCTGTTGTTCTTCCGGGGAATGGTTGCCTGCCTTCTGCCTGCGGCCACCACCCTGCTTTTTCCAGCCTGTTGTGATGCTACGCCTAACTCCCCCTGTGCACTGCTGTCCTTGCTCTGCATGTCCTCTTGCCAGGTTGGGTCAGTTACTGGATCATCCACCACGTCCATGGAGGGGGATTGTTCCTGAGGTCATTAAGGTAAATCAGTCCCTCAGGTCTCCAAAAGTTAGTTTGATCCGTGAAGCCATCTGATGAGGTAGCATTCTGTGATTGATCACTCTTTTTCTTGACTGCAGCTTTGTCTCAGTACATGTGGTGATGTAGAAGAGGAAATGGGAGCCATCTTTGTCTGAAACAAGCTTATGTAAGGTGAAAATAATACACTCTTAAGGTTAATTAAGTATTTGATCCTATGGCTCTCCTCAACACTGGTATGGGCCTAGTTACTAGATCATCCACCATGTCTTTTTCCACTTCAACACCCTGGTCCTCCTCCTGACTTTCTGGCAATTGTGTCTCATCATCGTCCACCTCTTGTTGAGACACGTTCCCACCGTTGCCTTCGTGAGACCGTGGCTGCTCAATATTTGGGCATCGGTACATACGATCTCCTCATGACCCACTTCAACTGGAGCTGGCGAGAGGCCAGAATCTACGAATGGATAAGTGAACAGCTCTTCAGAGTGTCCAAGTGTGGGATCAGTTATGTCCGGGGTCGAGCACTCGGCATGGTGGGAGGAAGGAGGATCAGAGTGTGGAATGTGCAGTCCAGTCTCACGGCTACTGACACTTGACCGTGTGGAAGACAGGGTATTTGTGGTGGTGCCAAACTGACTGGAAGCATTATCCACTATCCAACTAACAGCCTGTTGACACTGGTCTTGGTTTAATAGTGGAGTACTGCTGCGTTCACCTAGAAATTGGGACAAGAAAGTCGAGCGAGATGATGTGGGCGCTTGTCATGGCGCAATTCGAGCTTGCACATGGGCTCGCCCTCTGTCTGCACCACCATCACGTCCAGTTCCTTGTCCCTTGCCACCGGACTTGCGCATTTTCAATGTGGTGCTGACTGTATACAGCTAAATTAGTGCAGACAAGAGTTGGTTTTTAGCACGACCCTAAGTTTTGAAATTGAGGCCCTGTGACTCACCGTGGCCGGGACTCCGAGGGACAGGCGTTCTATCTTCCTCCTTGTCACATGAACCGCGCCTGCTGGTAGTGGGGCCCGGTGGTCCAGATTCAATAAAGACGTCGTTGGTTGAACAGATTAAGGGGATAATTGTTCCGTGACGCCACCTATGAGTGTTCCGGTGATGTCCACCGGCGCTGCTTGGGCCTCCGGGGATGGAATGCAGCAAGATGGAACGCTCCCCACAGGCTGTGCGGTAATCCCCGCAGCCAGGAGCTGCACAAGATGTTCTGAGGCAGCTGTAGTTACCTTAGTGTGCGGAGAGACAGTTCATAAGAAGGCACGGACACTGTTAGTCTCTGTAACGGTTCTTTACTGTAACCAGCAGGTGATACATGGCATACAGTGGCGGGTAACGGACCGGGTGGACTTAGCAATGAACAGTGTTTCTCAGAGTTCCACGGTGTTCCTCCATTCTATCTAACTTGTGTTGCCGTGGTTGCCTTGTGGTGCCAGGTCAGGTACAAGGAGGCTGCTTCAATTGCCCTACCGGGGAATTCTGACCGGATTTGTGGGGAGCCTTGGGTCCTTTGGTGGGTACTCGCTGGCTAGACAACTCTGTGTGTGCGGCGGTGGTGGGGTGGTCCTGTAAAGCGGTCCCTCCACTCCTGGTTTGCATGGCAGTGATAAATGACTCCAGCTTCGGAACCAGTAATCCGGTTGTGAGTGGGCACGGGGATGTTTTTGACCCGTATGCTTTCGCGCAGAGTCTGGTTGTTGAGGCACCGGGGTAATGGCGCCAACCGTGGTGATGGCCAGGGTGCTGCACGGAACTGTGCAGGCCCCCTCTCCTAGGTTGCAGAGCTTGTTCTTTTTGCTCCCTTCTCCTACGTTGCCAATTCAGTTCTCCCTAACTTCCACTGCACACTACCACTACACTCCGCCCACCAGGACCTTATTGGCTCTCTATGCTGATGTGCATGTAGGGTATAGAGCTCTGAGTTTTAACTGTGTCATTGCTTAGTCAGAGAATATTGCTGCTGCTGTCTTGGCTGCAATACCCTTCTGTGACGCACTCGTTGCGGGGCGCCACACCTGCAGGTGCACTAATCAGACACAAACGCTGACTACAATAGCGAGTCTTTTGGCATATCCTAATTTACGCTGCAACCGACAGTAGCAGCACTTAGATGCAAAATTAGTGCGGACAAGAGTAGTTTTTAGCACGAGGCTTTTGGTGTACCCTAATTAACACTGCAACCTACAGTAGCAGCACTTAGATGCAAAATTAGTGCAGACAAGAGTAGGTTTTTAGCACGAGGCTTTTGGTGTACCCTAATTAACGCTGCAACCTACAGTAGCAGCACTTAGATGCAAAATTAGTGCAGACAAGAGTAGGTTTTTAGCACGAGGCTTTTGGTGTACCCTAATTAACGCTGCAACCTACAGTAGCAGCATTTAGATGCAAAATTAGTGCAGACAAGAGTAGGTTTTTAGCACGAGGCTTTTGGTGTACCCTAATTAACGCTGCCACCTACAGTAGCAGCAATTAGATGCAAAATTACAGACAAGAGTAGGTTTTTTGCATGAGGCTTTTGGTGTACCGTAATTTGAGCGAAAAACCTACTCCTGCCTATAGTGAGCTAAATAAATCCCTAAAAGCGCGTTTTTTGGGATGGATGAGCCAGGAAACAAGCCCAGATGCGATGCAGACTGGTATACTGGCACAGCAACGTTTGGTATATACCCTGACTCCCTGCCTGCCTGTATACTGCTCTATTAGTCCTCAGAAGGACTGTTGTGGTAATTAGACTGGCAGCCCTGTGCCTACACTAGCTGAAAGGCCACAAATCTGTCCCTCAATCAGCAGCAGCTCTCCCTACACTGACTGTCTAATGGCTCAGAGTGACGAGCACAGCGTGGTCAGGTCTTATAAAGACCTGATGACGCTGTGCGGCCAGCCAATCACTCTAATGCCACAACCAACATGGCTGTGGCATTATGGTGTCTGTCAGCCAATCTCTGCATGCGGGCTGGCTCTGAAAAAGAGCGTCAACATGCACTGAGGTGGACCCGAGCATAGCAAGAGTATCGCAAGATTACTCGGTATTCGCTGAGTACCCCGAGTACTGAGATATTCGTGCGAGTACCGAGTAGTGACAAGCATACTCGCTCATCTCTAGTACCTAGCGTTAACTTAAACGCTACCTGAGGCAAAAATTACATGCAGTTGGCAACTTAAAAAACTGGATCCAGTAATGTATCCAGTAAATGGATGCAGGCTCACAAGTGTGGCCCTAGCCTTACACATAAGTGCAGAACAGATGGCCTTGCATGCTGGTGACCCTCTGGAATAATAAACGTTTGCTCTCCATTCAAATAATAATAAGTATAATAAAATAAAATCACAAATTTCATAAAAAATATAAAACTCTCTTAAACTTATGTTTTAAGGACATTGTAAGCTTCCTGAACTTCACAGCCTCTGCCACATTTAGTAAGGTTTACAAAATTCAGACCCTGCAGGTGTCAAAACTCCTGAAAACTCCAGGAAGCTTAAACATTTCAAAAAATTCCCCAAAATTCTACTGCTTAACACAAGCTGGTAGACCCAATGGCTGAGGACACTCCTAGCATATGTTAGGTGTTGTCCCCAGCCAGCGGATCTTCCAGTGCTCCTAACCATATATTAGGTGTTGTCCCTAGTTAGTGGGTCTTCCGGACAGTTTTTTTGGCACTAAATAAACAGGTAAAGTTTTAGAGACTTTTTAAATTTCGAACTTTTTGCCAAACTTAGCTGAATGTGCTGACTTTTGGAGAAAGTGTTTGTTTGTTTTGAGGTCTGGAACTTGCTATCTACCTCATGGAGAGGAGATTTCCTGCAACCATGAGAAGACAGTTTACTAGGTAAGAGATTTGCAGCTACAACCCTCCTCTAGGAAATATTAAATTTGCACTTCAGTAAGGAAGTGGAAGAACTCCAGTGCCACCTTTAAGTAGCTCCTCAAAGTCATAATCGCTTACCCGAAACGCAGCGTCTGTAGTTTGGGGTTCTAATCTGGCACAAATCCCCTAGTCATATTAAAAAACTGTTGGAAAGCGATAATGACTTTGAGGAGTTACTTAAAGTGGCACTGGAGTTCTTCCACTTCCTTACTGAAGTGCTAATTTTTATGTTTTCGGTCATTTAACTGAATCAGCAATGTTATTGCCGAATTTGAAATTGGTGAACATGTTCGATCAATTTGATCTCATCTCTAGTTCAGACTCTTTGCTAATGAGACTGAACCATGTCAATGTGGAAGACTGAGTCGTGCTGGGAAGCATATTGGAAGCATAATGTTAGCACCGTTTTGGCTTCATAACTAGAGTCCTGCATCCTCCGCAAACTGGGCAGGAGGAGTGGTCTTGTGAATGTATGTTTCTCTTTTGCTCCTACAGATGCCATAGTTTTACATGGCTTATGGCCTCCGTGTGCACCATCAGCAGCACATCCCCGTTACTGCATGCCTAGTGCATATTAAATTGGGTAGATGATGTATACCTGCCAACGTTATGTTGAGAATAGGGAATATAATAGATGTAGCTATGACTAATGGACTTTTTTGGGTTTTGGGGGAAAAACAGCAACAAAGACTCTAAGGCAATAATTGTTCCATAGATGCCTATAATTTCACTGCCATCTCTCCTTCAGTAGCGAACTCTGCAGTGATTTCAAAGTATCAATAGAGAAAAGAATAGATGTAGCCCTGACAAGTGACTTGATTATGGGGTACAGCAGCAGCAAGGACAAATGACTATATTCCTGTTTAGATGCCTATAATTCAAACCTATCCCCCCTTCAGCAATGTTCCGGGGTACAATGTGTCGAGTATCACTTGCTCTGGTCTTGTATAGACTCCATGATGCATAGCGGTTGGCCAATCGCAGTAAGCCAGTAGCCAACATGGCTATGGCATTACCATAATTGGCAGACAATCCCTGTATGCCTATTGCTAAAAAACCTGCAGGGCAGAGATCATGGTGCTCAAGCACCCACGATACTTGATCGAGTACTGAGCGTGCCTGACCACCTCTGAGCTTGATGAAGTATCGAGCGGTGGCGAGCACTCTCACTCATCACTAGTTATTTTTTAATACACACAATAAGACTTACAGTTACTATATGTATTGTGTACTGTATATTATGTAATAAAACAATGTTTAATATTTTCATGAGTATAACACACGTTATGTTGATACTGGTTATGTAAAATATAAAAATGTCTAAGAAATTTGCCTCATGATGACCTTTTTTGCAGCAGATTGTCCATCTCCGTGGTAATCCAGCACCCCTTTGCTCTCACAGACTCCAACAAGCTTAGAAATCCTCTTTCTTGGATTATTTAATATTGACCATCATACGACATATGGCGCTCATCTTCTTGGAAGAGTTTCAAATGTAAGTGTTTCCAAGCAAATGTCAAAGTGAATTTTGATAAAAAACAGAGAAACAATGATGAATGTAGAAATGTTTAATGGGATAGATGTCATTGTGCTTAAAAACAGCTAGTAAATGTGGTGAACTTCTGAAAATTAATATGCCACAATGGCCCATACAGGCTTACTCCTTTTCACCAGTCTTCCTTTCATAGCTGCACCTTATCCAAATCATGTGCATGGTTCAGCAACACAGCCCCATTCAAGTCAACAGAGCTGAAACAAATCAGCATCTCACTGTGCAATAAGAACGCTGTGAGAGACAGCTCAGCCGCCCAATAGAAAGATAGGGACATGGTGGACTTTCAAGGTTCTGAATGACAGCAAAACTGCCCAATCTGAGATGGAACAGGCTGGGTTGTTCCCAATGTAGGATTGCTTTGCAGCCTTATTATGGGTTGGGGCTGCTGGGCTTCCTCTAAGTGACTCGCCCTTTAAATTTATTACCTGGCTATCTAGCTGTCTGGCAGTAGTCAGATCGCTGCCAGTTGTAGCTTTCAGCTTGGTGGTGTCTGTGGACCTGGTTCCTGTGGTCTGTCCCTTATCTGTTGCTGGCTGACTTCTGAACTTTCTTAACTACCCATTTTGACCTTGAACCATGACCTGACTACCCCTTTGTCTAACCCCTTTTCATTATTTTGAGCCATCCTGGGATCTTGGCTACCCAGCTTTATGTATAGACCTATGAGAAGAATCTAGCTTCACAAGAGCCGTCTGCTGCCTTCTATAGAGCTTTATTTTCACTGCACAGTTGCAATTCTGTTAAGGCTGGTATCACACTAGCCTTTTTTGCAATCTGAGCAGATGCAGGTTTTGTTGCATTCCCCCTGGATGTCCCTGGATCCCCCCGGAATTGTAAAAACTGATGCCCCCCCCGCACCAGGCTCATGGATCAGTGATAATACCAGTGTGGGAGCATACAGTTTCAGACCTGTTTCCAATGGATCTGGTGACAAATGACATGCCCCTTAGGGTTCATGTCCTTTGGAACTGCATTCTGGGCATGCACATTTCGAATACCCAGATCAGGGGGCCCGGATCCATCAGGTTTTGGAGTCCCCCGAATCCGGGTTACATCGAACCCTATTTTAAAGACATCTGTCTTGTTCCAGATCCGGGTGGTCATGGCTTTTTACACAGAGACCAAAAATGCACCAAGTTTCAGCCGGATTCACACGGATGGCGAAAAACACCAATGTTAAACCAGCCTAAGGGGATACAGCACTAATTTAACATTTGTAGCTGAGGATGAGACAAGTTTGATGTGAATCTAATGTGGTGAATTTTTATGAATTTACTATAAATGCCTGTATTGGCAGCCTATATTTTTCATATTGTACATCACATGATATGGCAAAGCCAATCATCAGGAGGGACTATCATAGCCTGCATAAAAGCAAAAGGGAACGTAGCAGCTAATTTGGGGGAATTTCGATAGAAATAATGGGCCACTACAACTCACATTTAGGCTGCTTTCACATAACGATTTTTCTAAATCCGATGCTGTCCGATGAAAATCGGACAGCATCGGATCCGAATTTGGACCCCATGCATCCCTATGGGCATCGGACCGAATCGGATGTGCACTAAATGCCATCCGATTTGGTCCGATCCGATTCTGTCCGATTTTATTATCGGTGCAAAAATTGGAGCTTGCTCCGATGTTTGCACCGAAAATAAAATCTGACAGATTCGGATCGGACCAAATCGGATGGCATTTAGTGCACATCCGATTAGGTCCGATCCCTATAACATGGGGCCCTATGGAGAAGGGTCCGAGGAAACATCTGATGTCTCCTCGGACCCCGTTTTACTGTACTGAGCATGCTCAGTACAGTAAAACTGCTCCTAAGTAGGAGCATAAGGGTTGAAAAAAAAAAAAAAAGTTTATTCTCACCTCCCCCCGAGCCCCCGCCGTCTTCCGCCATCTTCTTTGAGGCTCCCGGTGGCTTCCGCAGGCTGCCGGTGTCAGCAGAGGGCTTCCTCTGCCTTATAGGACCTGCGGTGATGTCACAGTCATGTGACCGCGGGTTACCATGGTGAACCCGCGGTCACGTGACTGTGACATCACCGCAGGTCCTATACAGCAGAGGAAGCGCTCTGCTGACACCGGCAGCCTGCGGAAGCCACCGGGAGCCTCAAAGAAGATGGCGGAAGACGGCGGGGGCTCGTGGAGAGGTGAGAATAAACTTTTTTTTTTTTTCTTTTTTTCACCCCGCAGAGAGCGATTTTATGCCGGAATCAGGTGCCTATTTGGCACCCGATTCCAGGCATCAGAAGGGAGCCGATGCTGTCCGATTTATATCGGACAGCATCGGCTCCCTCAAAATCGTTATGTGAAAGTAGCCTCAGCCATAGAGATAAGGAGATAGAACCATAAAACACAGAGCAAATTGTATAGATAGTGCAGATAATCAGTGAGGGCGGAAGAGACGTTTGGTTACAACTCGTTACCATCAAATCACCTATAGCCATATATATACGGTATATTGAGATCACTTTGATAATACCATGGTTATTTTTGCATTACATAGTTTGAAAGTGGTTGGATACAGTCTTCAGAGATCTCAGAATGTCATACCTGTACTTTCCAAGTGGGGACAATCAATTTGCCACAAATCAAATCAACATTTTTTTTTTGAACAATTTGACAAAATTTGCAAATTGGAGTTTCGAAAGATTCTCTCATCTCCAATTCCAGCCCATTCATTTCTTGGAGGTACGAGTGGTCTCAGTTGGATGACCACTGAGTGAAGGCATTTCCCAACAATATGCCATTACTCTTTTAAGGCCGGCTTCACACCAAGCTTTTTCCCTGTCAGGTTCTGTGCAGTGTTTTGCAGGATGCCCCGGACAGAACCTGACAGCCCCGGACAAACAGAACCAGAGGGCACATATGCCCTCCGATCCTATCTTGTGCCAGAATCAGCGGCTGCTGCTGTCCAGTGCTGAAATATCAGCGCAGCGGCTTGCAGGGGAGCTGGCCGCGGTGCTGATATTTGAGCTGTGGAGCTCTCCAAGTGCAATTTCAGCACTGGGCATCCAGGATCTGGGGCGCATAGACTCCCATATTATGGGCACCAGATCGCCCCCGGGAGGATCCGGTTTTGTGTGATTTTTATTTCTTTATTTCTTTATTTTTTTTGCCCCGGACACAAAAAATGCTGCAAGCTCCGATTTTGTGTCCGGGGCAAAAAAATGAAATAAATCGGATCTAGCTTGACAGACACTAAACCGGATGGCAAATAACTGCCACCCGGCCCCATCCAGCACTATAGGGATACAATAGGGGCAAAATCTGGTGTGAACCCGATAGCCCCGTATCCAAAAAATCGTGGAGTGAAGCTGGCCTAAGATGGGGATTTCCTATTTCAGCATTTCCTATGTTATCTTTTAATGGGGTGATTCTCAAACATCCCTTAGTAAATATAGCTCTACACACCTGTCTCAAATTTGGGCTTTGCTCCCCTCACCCCAGTCTGCTGAATTCTGTTGTGCTCCAGGTCAGGCTTTGCAAGAGGCCCAGCTTGCTTCCATGTGATAATTGGGACACACAACTGTGTCTTGGAATTAAGACCTGTCTACCTTTGTCACCACTGCTGCTTCTACCTGCTTCCTAGTGCACTATCTGCCTGTGTCCTCCAGTGGTCCTATTGCCTGCTTCCTGGTCTTCTGTTCGCACATGGCCTTCCCTGCTTCTCCATCCTGCTTGCTGGTCTGTCTGCCTGAGGCATCTAGTGCTCCTACTACCTGCTTTTTGGACTCCTGTCTGCCTGTGTCCTCCTATGGTTCTACTATCTTCTTCCTGGTGTCCTGTCTGGCTGTGGCTTCCAGTGCTTCTGCTACCTTCTTCCTGGTCTCCTGTATGCCTTTGACCTTCACTGTTTCTAATGTGGAGCCCACTGGGACTGGGTACTCTGTCCCGGACCGGGGTACTGCTGGGGATATCGCGGGCGGTCTTGGTCCGGTCCGTGTCCCGGGTTGCGCAAGTAAAAGGGGATATTTACAGGGGAGTTTGTCGTGGTGCCACCCACAGGTTGTGGTCAGTGAGGGGACCACCTCTGTCACAGTGTACTTCTGTCAGGAGGATGGATGGATGCTGCAGCAAGGTGGATGAGCCCGCCGCGGGTCAGGGCAGCTCCTGACAGGGTGTAAGGGTGTAATAAAAGTTCTGTATACCGGGAATCAAACATGGGAGACTGAAGCAGGGTTCAACGGGTTTTACTGACACGCTCTTAGTTCAAACAGTTCCAACATTACAGTTCTCAACACTGTTCTTATTCACGGTTAACTCCGGACACTCTGAACCCTCTGCAGCCAGGCTATCTTCCTGAGACCCTTCACTCTTTCTTTAACCTTTCAAGCTTGTTCTTCCTTCTCTGCTCTTCCTTGTGAATTTTTAAACAGGAATGGTTTCCATGGTCCGCGCTGCTGCTATTTAATCAAAGTACTTCACAAAAGGTTGTTACCATCATCAGGTCCTTTATTCATCCATACCAACGCGTTTCAGTGCTGTCCCAGCACCTTCCTCAGGGTATATTACATGGCACATACAGAAGATCCTTTTATATGCTTTACAGACTTGGTGTCACTCCCACAAAGGAAATAAAAGGATCTCCTGTATGTGCCATGGCATGATGGTGGAGGTTTTGCAGCAGCTGCTAAGGCGCTTAAACTGGTTGTGGGTTTCACAACCTACAAAGGTGAGTGGACCCCTATATAATCCACACATTAGCAAAAGTGTCTTTGTGATAAGGCACAATCTGCGCCTCTTGTGTCTCCTTTTTTTCTATAGTCTTCCTTGTGAATTGTATGACGGTAACTCAGTCCCTCTGTGTGGCCTCTCCCCATGTGTATGGGCAGCAAGCCGGGTCCTATAATGTTGCTGAGTCTCCAATCCGTGTAGTGGGAACCCCGACCTGGAATCAATGTTCCCCCGTCGGCCTGTCTTGGGAGTCGGCGTATAGCTGCAGTCCCCCTCAGAGCCGACACTCTGGTCCCAGCCCAGCCCTGAGTAACCCAGTCCTTCAAGGGCTTACCGGGCTCTTTCTGACCCGTGCGACTATCCGGGTACAATAAGGAAAACCTGTCCCACTTCTCATCGGTCAGTGCTGCCGTACTCCTCCGACCCGGTGGTACCGGTCCGGTCTCTGTCCTCACTTTCTCTTGGGCTTACGGCCATGGACGAGCTTTTTCTCCTTGGAACGGTGTCTCTGTGGATTCTGCGTCTCCAGGAAACCCTATCCCTCCGGGAAGAGTCACTTTCTGCTTGATTTTGGCTTTACTGGTCAGCTCACTATGGCCTACTCTTAGTCTTTTCTGTTCAGCCTACTCCGGCCTACTGTCTAACTCCTCCTCCTTGTTTCCTCCTTTTGTACTGGTCTGCCACCTGACCTACCTCCCCACCCAATTTCTTCTAAACCCCACCACCCCTTTCCCGCCTAGAGTCCCGCGCTCCGGGTTGGGTGTTGTGCTCTAGTGGGTGTGTGTGCTGTGAACGTGTTTGCTACACAAATGTGGCACCCTGCTCATCCAGGTAATCACAGATCTCTCTTATGCATAGCTTGGTTTCCACAGCAGGTACCTACTAAAAACAACACCTTCCACCCCAGCACAGTAGGAGGAGCCCAACATGCTGCCCTTAGGCAAGATCCCCTATGTATACTGCTGCTGGGGAGGAGCTAGTGAGAGTGTGTGCAGATGCTAGAAGAGCTGCAAGGAAGTCCTGGTGGTCGGTGCTGCGTTCATACCCGAGCCAGGGACCCGTAGAGGCCCTTCAGCGTCCCACCAGCCTAAGTGGGACTGAAGGCAGGGAGTTCAGAGCAGAAAAGGGAGCGAGGAGCTTGAGGAAATTCATCCCAGGAGAAACGCCGGATATTGGGGATCCGCACCTGTGGGGACTATAGGCCCACAGAAAACCCCGTCGCACCGTGGAAGCTTCAGCTTCCCGGTCTCCCAGGTGGATCAAGACAGGTAACCAGGCACAGCAGGCCAGCTGCGGCGTCCAAAGAGGGTTATCCCGGAGAATGCACAGGAGGAGAGAGACAGACAAGGAAGAGAGTGGAGACAAGTCGGGCTACAGCAGGCTGTGTTTCAGGAACTACACAAGAGAAAAGAGAGAAAGGGGCGCAATAGTGCGGTTACCAGGGGAACTTTATTTAGTGTGGCGTACTAATAGGTGGCCACTCACCTTATCGGGTTGTGCTGTCCCCGCAAAACCCGGTAATACACTTGATAAGGCGCCCTTCACAGGCTCTAGCTCATCCGCATACCGCATGCTCCGGGGGCTTCGAGCATCCAGTCACGTCACCACAGGTCCTTCAGTTAAGGCTCCTATTGCCAGGCAACGCCAGGTCCTCACGTTAAGCTGCACTCCGCCTAGCTGCTCCCCGCCACTTTACACTCAGAGAGGAATTTATATTAGAAGGTAAACATATTGTAACCAGTCTAATTGGAGGCGCTCAGGCACAAAGGCAGCAGGCACTGGGATGGTTTTTCAACAGACCTTTATTCAGACTCCCCTCCTACTCCACAACATGTTTCGATAGGTTCTCTATCTACCTCAGGTGGTCCACCTGAGGAAGATAGAGAATCTATTGAAACATGTTGTGGAGTAGAAAGGGAGTCTGAATAAAGGTCTGTTGAAAAACCATCCCAGTGCCTGCTGCCTTTGTGCCTGAGCGCCTCCAATTAGACCGCTTACAGTCTGTTTACCTTTAGGAACTACACAAAGCAGAAGAGGCCTTATACCCACTTGCTGTGGGAACCCACTGTGCAACCCTGTCACCTGTCAGTGCCCTGGACATATTTACCTGCAAGTCATCAGTAAAAAGGTAAGAGACTTTCCTGCGTGTGTGCATTCTTCCCTTCTACTCCCAGCATCCTCTATAGACTATTCCAGCTTTCCCTAAACAATCTCCGCTCCATACAACCTGCTTCCCCTTACTACGTCGTCCCGGAGGTCCCAGTCCTACCTGCCGAGGACTATACCATCTTAGCCGCAATACCACCGATCTCTGGAGGACTGTGGCGGCGCTGGTGACATCTCACCAGGTACTGCAGTTGGCATCACGACAAACTGTAAACTTGTACATACTCCCCTGTATATAAATCCCCCCTTTTTTAAAAAGATAGGCCCAGGACACGGGATCAGGCGCGGCCGCCATTCCCCATGACACAGCAGTTAACCCTTTGCCGCCTGACACCCGAGTACCCCATACCCTGGGCTCTACACAAACTGTCTCCTATCTGCCTATCTGTGGCCTCCTGGTCGCAGGGGGGCCACACTACTACCCATTTCCCATGTTTCTCACCTGCCTGCTGCACCGACACCCATGTGACCACCTAGACCTTGAGCTTTAAGTATCCACTTCATCAGGTAAGCTAAAACAATATCTCTTAAGCCTTATGTATTTCTGGAAGTGCAAATATCTTTTTAATCACATATGGGATATGATCTACCATGCTCATATCAATGGATATCATGCCAATTTTAATAGCAGCTCTTACTGTAATACTTGTTCTATTGGAACAATAGGTTCACAGGAATAACCAAATCGAAAGCTTAGTGCAGAGGTCCCCAACTGCAGGCCTCGATGGCCACCCACAGTGCTCGTTTTCAGGATTTCCTTAGTATTGCAAAGGTGCTAATGTGATCATCTGCACAGGTGATTATTCCAATTACTGTGCAATACTAAGGAAATCCTGAAAACCTGCACTGTTGGCGGCCCTTGAGGCCTGGAGTTAGGAGCTTATGCACTAAGCTAGAGGTCTCCATCAGCATGATTCCTGCAAGTTGGGTCTCCCAACAAGTGAGGTGCACATCTCTCATGAGAATGGCATGATAAGCTTCTGCACCTTTTATATTCTCATGAACTAGGCTACGCTTGGAAAAGCTAATGCAGAGGGGCTAATGAGCTGCAGCCTATGAACGGCTTGAGATCCCCTGATTTTTAGTATTTTAAGGAGCCTTATCTGACCTATATACAAGCCATTTAGACAAATAATATGCATGAGCTTTCACATCTTACATTCGTATACCATTTTCACTGTCAAGCATCAAAAACAACAAGTTATACAACTGAATCTTTGCAGCCTCCTCAAGATGCCTTGGTCATCATCCTGCATTTTAACCTTCTAGATCAGTGATAAGGACATCCAGCAAGCCAACATATCATCCTTTTCTGATTGACATTTTGCTTGCGCTTGTCAGCAGAAGTGTGAAGAAAATTAAATTACTCTTTATGCAAGTGTAGCAAAATAAATCCAATGCAAAGGTTTAATTGAATTATTAGAGATGACTGCTCCTCTCAAGGTACAAGACTTATTTAAAGGGCTGGTGGAATCTAAATAGATTTGAATGTGTTATCCGGATAGTAGAGATCACACGTGCCGCTGCTGGCGATGGATTGTCAGGAGGGTATTACAAATAGAAAAGATTTTTGATTATGCAGCGCTGGGAAGGATTAGCGGATTCATGTTTGTGTTTCCTAACTTGTAATATTACTTACAGCAATTGCAAAAACATTTTAGTTGAACAATCTCTTCTCAATTTCCTCCATAGTTACAAGCTGACTTTTGCATTTGGCACAAGCTTTTTATAAAATGTGTTCATGTGTCCGTTCTAGCGGTTTGGATGTTGGTAGAGGTTGGGGAAGATCTTCGGTGGTCAGGGGTGTTAATCCTTCTCATACCTTTGCACTCGAGCAAGTCCATCACACCTCTGGGCATTGTCCAACTCTCCATTAGTTCACTTGTCGCCCCTCACTGGCCATGAGGGTTGGGCATCGCCTCTAGTGGGTGAAGTTAGGGCAGGCGCTCGCTTCAGCCATTTCTTGCACTTTTTGGTGGTGCTGTAAGACTGGATGTCATTGCTTCCAGCAATGATCCAGTTCAGGGGTCCCGGGATGACGGAGGATATGGGGCACCATGTCTCCTTGCTCAGCCATGTGGTGGGAGATTCCTTTTTCTCTGCTCACCTTGCCCTCTCCTTTACCTCTCTGGGCGGAGGATGGCGTTTGAGTGATACCTCAGTGGTGTCAGGTGATCCATGAGAGGGATATCTAAACCGCCATATCCTCTGATCAGTTCTGATTATTTTCAGTTGTGTTTGGGTGGTAATGGTAGTTCATATTTGTGTTTCTTCTGGTTTGCTCTCTTGCTCTGGTTTTTGGTCTTGGCTTTGTCGCTAGCCTTTCCTTATACTTTGTTTGGATCTGCACTGCTTTTCCTGCTTGTACTGGTGTGTTTGATCCATCTGTGGCCTGTGTCCAGCCACCAGCCACCCCGCTATTATCACCTTGGAAAAGTTCTGCCACAGTTCCCCCTTCTAGGACCAGAAGGCGGGTGAAAAGTACTGTGGCCATTGAGATTGCGCAATAGCAGCATGACAGCTAGCACAGTGTTTTGACACAGTGTCAGTCTGGTCTTTCTATCACTGCCCTAGCATTACATTATGGCCATTAATAGTAGTAGTTGCTTTACACAAATGCTCAAATAATCACTCACCATCACTTTGATTGACAGCTTGATCTGCAGTGTGTAAAGTGCTGCGGAGTGGTTACAGCTGCCACTGAAGTATAGTGAGCAGTGATTGTAATCCTCAAGTGAAATACGGGGTCTCCGGCAAGGATTTAAACCCACTTCCTCCCAGCTGCTCTTTTTTTAGGTAAGGAGGAGTGGACAGCAGAGAACTAAGTGATCATTCACTGTGGGTGACAGGTGGAATGATTCTCTTTATTTGAAGAAATACATGAATAGAGAGAGCTTAGAGGGAGGAATTAGAAAATGTTATCAGTTACATGTGGACTTTCGACCTGACCGTTTTCCTTTACAGGCCAGAGGTGTGGACAGAAGTACAACCTGACACACCCCCTCACCTCAATAGCCGTAACAAGCCATAGACAGCGGCAGCTACTGACATTAGTTCTTGGTTTACCAACACAAATTAAACATACAAAATCATGCAAAGCAGTTCAAGAAGACTGCAGCGCAGGCTACACGTGACAATACCCTTTTCCCCATCCACCTTCTAATGGGTCATTTGTACTTACTTGCCAGGCACCTAAAAATGTGACCGAAAGACATAATAAATATGTAAGACATGGAAATATTTTGGCACATTTTTGTAGCTAGTATGTGGTGCCCCAGAGTCCGGTTGCCACATTGGCTTTGCCTCCCTCGGGAGGTGATGTCTTGCTTGGAAGCACGAAGGGGTATCCACACCAGGTAAGCCCACAGCATGCAACACCTTTCCTGACTCCAGACCAGAAGAGGGAGTTCTGAAACCCAGATTTAGGGGAGCTCCCCTATAAATTCTGGTCTAGAGGAGGGGTTAGACAGAACGTTAGAGAGTTCAGTTTCTTGGAGTGTGATGACGAACTGTGGACTGGCGCAGTGCTAAGCTCATCCCAGGCAGAGTAGAAAGAGAAATAACAACACGTGTGAGGGACTCGTAGGAGAGGGTCTGAGGAAGGAGAGATGAGTGCCTGGGGAATGGAGCTGGTTACTGGCTCACCCCAGAGCAGAGCGCCAGAAACTGACATCTGAGGCCAAGGTTGTGCAGGTACTATGGACCCAGCAGCCAAAACCGAAGGACAGGAGACTCCAAGCACTTTGAGGCACAGCAGCACTGGAGAACTCAGGGACAGTTACCAGAGAAGTGGTACCCAGGAAGGGCTTGAGCTGCCTGCCACACGGGTAAGAGAGTTACCAGCAGGAAGAGGGGGTCGCAGGCAGCCAGGACTAGCAGGGAGGCCTCAGAACTCACCGGGTGATGAGATCTCCCAACTTGCTTCTAGGCTACCCAGATTTCTAATATCTCCTGTGGCGACAGTGCCTTGGTCTGAACCTGTAACTACCAGTAAAGGTAAAGGAGACTATGTACTGTGTGTCTGTCACGTATTCCATTCCCTTAGTCCTGCACCCCAATGACCTACCACCACCATAAACTTTACTAGTTGCTCTAGGGAGCCGCTTCACCCATGGGGAGCGATATCACCTTACCTGCGATTCATCCTCCCCAGAGGTCTCGCACTGCAGCGTCGGCACTCAATAGCCGAACATCACGGGTGGCGTCACGGCAACAATCTCCGAAACCAAACTCCCCAAGCTTTTAATTGATACCGCCAGGGTCACGGAGTCGGGTCTCAACTCCTGTCACTCCCCAGCAGTACTGCAGCCCAGTTCTCAATATCCCACAGTCCTGGTGGGTGTGTCAAGTAGATTAGGAAATCAGCCCTTTATGAAATAAGGGGAACATTTCTTTAAAAGGACTTTATGAAATGTTCTCTGATCTCCCAGCAGAATGTTAAAGAGAAAGAGAAGCTGAACAGAATAATATATAGTTTTGTGAGAAAAGATTCAGTATAGTAATACTGTCCATTAAAATCCTTAATTGTGCTCATATTGGGCTTTGGATTCCAGTGACTTCTAATTGGTGATTGGTAGATATGGAGCTTTGCACTTTTTCATTGGTTGGGGATTTCAATAAATAACTGGGACTTCCTATCTAATGCATTTGGGGTCTGACCATACATTGTGTTGTGGATCTTTCTGACTCTCCTGCCGAGTTGCTAATGGAAAGAATGTCTATTTAAACTATATTTAAACATGCCCAAGCTATTATTTCCAATAGGCCAGAAGAATCCATCAGTTTGTTTTTCCACCAGCCATGAAAAAAATTCACATATGACAAATCATGGTACTTCATGGCAAATTCTTGAGAAATACCCTTTTCAAGGGGTTGTCATGAAGACAAACCCTGTTCATGTTTCTGATCAGGGCACTTGAGGAGGGTCATTCTTAGACCTGCCCAGGGGCATAGCTATAATGGGTGCAGGGGTTGCAATTGAACCCGGGGCCCAGGAGACTAAGGGGTCCATAAAGACTTGCAAAAATTGGAGACCACATTGTAGCATTTGCATTAGACCCCTTAAGCATCAAGTTACACAATTGGACCTGCCTCTATGGCCTCGCTCACATGTGCGTATGAATCACATGAGTGCAATGTTATTCAATGAGTCAGAGCGATTTTTATGAACATTTTTTTTCTCATCCAAATCCAGGATGAGAAAAAAATTGTAACGTGCTGCAAGTGAATACGATAATAGTGAGAGACTCTCCAATACAAATCAACGGGTGCAAAGAATAACCAGACGGAACATGGCCCATCCACATTCTGTCTGTATTTCATTGATCTATTACCATTCTGAAGCATAGAACACTACAGGATAAATGGTTCCTATAAATAATTGTAGAATAATAGTTGCTAAGAAAAAAATGATGTCACAAGGACGCTAGGTGAGGAAAGAGCCGCAGACTCGCATAGCACTCGCATCACACAGAGACCACACGAATGTGTCTCGTCGTACTCTCCTGGATGAAAAACAGTCAGATATTTCATGTGCTCATGTGATTCCAGCCAATGAGCCACTCTGGGAAGACTAGGTTTTTCCTTGCAATACATGGATGAGAGTTGGTTGTCACGTGACCACAAGGATGTTATTTTCAGACTGTCTAGATTCTCCTCTGCTTATCTCCATCTTCTATTATCTCAATGCTCAATTAAAATGCTGTGCATGAGAAGATGGTCTACATTGAAATCACATACCTGTGGTCACATAACTGCAGATGAGATTCTAGTTGGTACTCCTTTAGTCTATTGTCATGAGTGTGTCGCATTTAGATGATACCTTTGCGTTATTTGGAATAGAAGGTAACGTCAATTAGCAGATGGCAGGTCCATGAATGAAGTGGATTTATTTTCATTTGGTGTTGAAGGGGTTAAGAGTTACTTTTTGATACTGCTGAGATTCCATATAGCTCTAATCTCAGCTGCTGTTCCTTGATGCCACTCCCTTTCATTATTTAAACTCACTCTTTACTTTCTCATGTGTCAGCTTCTATTCTGACCTCCCAGGAGAAGTTGTTCTTGTGCAGGCTGTGGATTTCTGTTGTTATATTCCCTTTTGTGTGTGTCTCTCCCATTGTTGTCTCATTGTAGTTCTAAGATTAGTGTCAAGCACACAACATTCAAACGAACACTTCTCAAATTCAAGTCAGCACTTGCCACCATTAAACAGAATTACTTCAATACCCACATATCCTCTTTGTTCCACAACCCCAGGCAGTTATTCAACACATTTAACTCCCTCCTCTGCGTCCACTGCCCCCACATTCTCGTATCTCTCCAGAAGACTTTGCAACACACTTCACCAACAAGATCGATTAAACCAAACATGTCTTTGCTGCCCAACCATCACAACCCCTATGTATACCAGACCACTCCCCTCCCCCACTAACCCTCCTCCCCTCCTTCACTGAAAAAGTTCTTGCACACCTCCTCTCCAAATCGCACCTCACTACTTGTGCATCGGATCCATCCCTTCCCACTTCCTCACCACCATGCTTATCCCAGCAGTAACCCACCTCTTCAATCTATCACTAACGTCCGCTACTTTTCCTTCCCTTTCAAACACAATTTAAACCTGTCTTGAAGAAGCCATCTCTCGATCAGACCCCCACATCCAGCTACCGCCCCATATCGCTTCTCATGTTCAGCTCCAAACTTCTTGAAAAGCATGTCCACACTGTACTTTCCTCCCACCTCTCATCCAACGCTCTTTGACAATCTTTATTCTGGCCTCCGCCCCCACCACTCCACCGAAACCACCTTAACCAAAATTACTAACGATCTACTTACCACCAAAGCTAGCGGACACTTCTCCATCCTCCTCCTTTTTGACATGACCACTGCATTCGACACAGTTGACCACTGGCTCCTATTACAGATCCTCTCTTCCATTGGTATCACTGACCTTGCCCTCTCCTGGATCTCCTCCTACCTTTCCAACTGCACATTTAGTGTCTCCCACTCCAACACGATTTCCCAAACTTCTTTTATGCTGGGTGCATGGCCGTAATAGAGTAGCAGAGCAAAAATCGAGCATGTTGTCTACTGATAAACGTAGAGAATGATTGACATACCAGTACTGTGCGATTTGATAACTGTCTCAGATAAACAACAAATCTGTGCGCATCGTTATATCATTTTCCATATGTAACAATGATCCCATACATTTGTGCTGTCTGTGCTAATAAGTAGAGATGAGCAATGTTCAATTAGAATTGTTTGCCAATTTCAAATTCGACCTGTTTTGGGCTATGATTGAGTCATTCGACGAATTCGAACAATTTGCTAAAAATCCGGTAGTGATCTGGCCAATCAGGTGGCCGCTAGCGATCACGTGGTTTTGATGTGTCGCCATCTGATTGGCCAGATCACTACCGGCCATCTGATTGGCTGATAGTCACAGGTCCTTGTCCGGTGATCGCAGGTCTTCTGGGACGGTCCCGATGCAGGCGTCGGACAGGAGAGTATGTGACTTTATTATTTTTAACAACGTTTATTCACTTTTAGGG
Organism: Allobates femoralis; assembly: GCA_033576535.1. Taxonomy (NCBI): domain Eukaryota; kingdom Metazoa; phylum Chordata; class Amphibia; order Anura; family Aromobatidae; genus Allobates; species Allobates femoralis. The sequence goes on from JARQOC010000010.1 coordinate 157,002,898, forward strand.
TACTTTCGCAGTTTATCTATAGATACACTGCGAAAGTCATTGGACTACTCGCTACTCCCGAGTACTTATAAGATACTCGGAGAGTAGCGAGTACCCGAATACCGCTACTATTCAGCGAGTTCCGAATAGTAGCGAGTATACTCGCTCATCCTTAGTAATTATGAGTTTCAGTGTCTAGGAATGAGTAGTTGGCGGGAGGGGGGGTGTGGAGACGTGTGTGTTGAAATAATGCAGATCTCCATTTTTTTTTTTTTGCCACTTACTTACTGTGGGTGGTCCGGTGTGTCAGCCTATCAGCCATATAAAACCCGGCCATTTTACCCTGCTAGCCATTTTCTCAGTGCTGCAGCTCAGTGTCAGACGGCACCGCTGCTGGTGCTGGTGTGTGAAATACAAACCAAACTGGTTAGATACAGTTAGGGCCAGAAATATTTGGACAGTGACACAATTTTCGCGAGTTGGGCTCTGCATGCCACCACATTGGATTTGAAATGAAACCTCTACAACAGAATTCAAGTGCAGATTGTAACGTTTAATTTGAAGGGTTGAACAAAAATATCTGATAGAAAATGTAGGAATTGTACACATTTCTTTACAAACACTCCACATTTTAGGAGGTCAAAAGTAATTGGACAAATAAACATAACCCAAACAAATTATTTTTATTTTCAATATTTTGTTGCGAATCCTTTGGAGGCAATCACTGCCTTAAGTCTGGAACCCATGGACATCAACAAACGCTGGGTTTCCTCCTTCTTATTGCTTTGCCAGGCCTTTACAGCCGCAGCCTTCAGGTCTTCCTTGCTTGTGGGTCTTTCCGTCTTAAGTCTGGATTTGAGCAAGTGAAATGCATGCTCAATTGGGTTTAGATCTGGTGATTGACTTGGCCATTGCAGAATGTTCCACTTTTTTGCACTCATGAACTCCTGGGTAGCTTTGGCTGTATGCTTGGGGTCATTGTCCATCTGTACTATGAAGCGCCGTCCAATCAACTTTGCAGCATTTGGCTGAATCTGGGCTGAAAGTATATCCCGGTACACTTCAGAATTCATCCGGCTACTCTTGTCTGCTGTTATGTCATCAATAAACACAAGTGACCCAGTGCCATTGAAAGCCATGCATGCCCATGCCATCACGTTGCCTCCACCATGTTTTACAGAGGATGTGGTGTGCCTTGGATCATGTGCCGTTCCCTTTCTTCTCCAAACTTTTTTCTTCCCATCATTCTGGTACAGGTTGATCTTTGTCTCATCTGTCCATAGAATACTTTTCCAGAACTGAGCTGGCTTCTTGAGGTGTTTTTCTGCAAATTTAACTCTGGCCTGTCTATTTTTGGAATTGATGAATGGTTTGCATCTAGATGTGAACCCTTTGTATTTACTGTCATGGAGTCTTCTCTTTACTGTTGACTTAGAGACAGATACACCTACTTCACTGAGAGTGTTCTGGACTTCAGTTGATGTTGTGAACGGGTTCTTCTTCACCAAATAAAGTATGCGGCGATCATCCACCACTGTTGTCATCCGTGGACGCCCAGGCCTTTTTGAGTTCCCAAGCTCACCAGTCAATTCCTTTTTTCTCAGAATGTACCCAACTGTTGATTTTGCTACTCCAAGCATGTCTGCTATCTCTCTGATGGATTTTTTCTTTTTTTTCAGCCTCAGGATGTTCTGCTTCACCTCAATTGAGAGTTCCTTTGACCGCATGTTGTCTGGTCAAAGCAACAGCTTCCAAATGCAAAACCACACACCTGGAATCCACCCCTGACCTTTTAACTACTTCATTGATTACAGGTTAACGAGGGAGACGCCTTCAGAGTTAATTACAGCCCTTAGAGTCCATTGTCCAATTACTTTTGGTCCCTTGAAAAAGAGGAGGCTATGCATTACAGAGCTATGATTCCTAAACCCTTTCTCCGATTTGGATGTGGAAACTCTCATATTGCAGCTGGGAGTGTGCACTTTCAGCCCATATTATATATATAATTGTATTTCTGAACATGTTTTTGTAAACAGCTAAAATAAGAAAACTTGTGTCACTGTCCAAATATTTCTGGCCCTAACTGTAAATAGTGATTCAATTGCAAGTTAGATAGAGAAATAATTGATAGGTTTAGGGACTACTTTGAAGAACAGCCCTTTTGAGGGCTTAAAAAGCAGTTTTTGCCAGGCAGTTTTTGCCAGGCACTGTTGTGAAGAAAGCTACACCGCCTGTCTGTAATAGCCACTTTTTACTGCATCTAGCCCAGTCAATCCATATGGACTAGTAGCAGTGTGTGGCAGGCATTGGTGTAGCACTGTTGTGAACAAAGCTACACTGCCTGTCTGCAATTGACATTTTTTAGTGCATGTAGCCAAGCAAATCCTTTTAGGCTACTAACACAGTTTGACTAGGTAGCTGTACTGCAGTGTTCTTTTGAAAAGTACTGCCAGACAGCGCAGACAACTCATTTGTATTGCATCTGCCCAAAACTGGTTACCAAAACTATTTACACTAATACCACTGTTTTACATATGCAAAAGCTTATTACCAAAACCTATTTAGGCTAGTACCACTGTTTGGCCACTCAGCTCTGCTAGTTTTGCATCCATTGTTTTTTGTGCCAACAACTACAGAGTTGCCAATTAGTTACATTTAAATATGGGTGGTAAAAGGTCTGCTGATGGTGGAAAGGGGAATAAGCGTGTTGGAAAGGGTAAAAATCTTTGTGTCCGTGGGGTAGGTGTTAAAGTAACAGAAACATCTGGTGAACAAATACCGTCTTCAAGCCAAACTAAAATGTCTACTTCTTTTCGTGGACGATCTGCTATCATCCCTTTCTTTTGCAGCAGAGCATCGCTAAAACTTGTAGATGAGGCCCAAAAAGAGCAGGTGCTTCAATGGATATCAAGCGCTCCATTAAGTGGGCTCTCCTCCACCTCAACTTCAACATCACAAACACTCCAGTCCTCAGAGGTGTCGCCCCAATCGCACTTGCTTCCTCACAGTTCACAAGTCTCCAGCCGCCCTATTGACTATGGGGAAACACAGATGGGTGAGTCTGCAGAGCTGTTCATTCATACTGTAGTCTGGGAATCGGAGGTCTGCTCCAAAGCTTCTGTGAGTCAAGACAAGGAAATGATCTGCAGCGACGCCCAAAATCTTTGTGAGTCGGATCCAGGCCCAGATGAAGAAGGGTCCGAGCATAATGTAGACCCTCAGTCCCAAACTGTAATCCCTGTTGGTGGAGACAATGAGGCAGATGATGATGAATGAGATACCTCATTGTACTGACAACTTGACTTTGTGCTCAGGGCAGGAAGAGGTTGGCTCTGAGGATGACGAGTGTGAGAACACACAGGGTGATGATGAGGTTGGAGATCCCACTTACTGTCAACCCACAGGCAGGCAGTTGATGAACTCATCAGAGGAGGTGGAGGAGGATGCTAGTGACGAGGTTAGGTTGTGGCTTCCTGGACAGAGATGGAGTCCTGGAAACATGTCAACAACTGAGTACTCAGCCACAACTCTGCCTCTGTGCAGAAGTCGTGGTGGCTCTGCATGTCGCATGGGTGCTAAGCCTTGCCTAGCCTGGGCCTTTTATCAGATTGCAAAGGATGACTCAACTCATGTTATCTGCCAAATTTGTAAACAAAAACTGAGCAGGGGTAAAAAAATCAATAGTTTGAGTACTTCATGCATGAACCGTCACATGGACATGAAGCATAAGTCACAGTGGGAATCTCACCTGGCTACAATGCGGTCTAGCGGACCTGGCCAACCACAGTCTGCCCCACCAAGTGCATCCGCAGCCTCTTCATCCTCTGTGACTGCGGGGACAGCAGTCAAACATGCTTTCGGACGCAGAACTTCCACCTCTGTACCCGCAACATTCAGTGTGATGGACAGGTCATCAGCTGTTTTGGAAGTGGAAATACCTTGTGATGTTGAGGGCTGTCAGACATCGATATTACGTTGCATTCATGAAAAGGTGGGCTAAGTCCTCCTCCACTTCCCTCACAGACCAGCAGTTTGTCTGGGACACCCTACTCAACCCTGTCTCAGCACAGCAGCCAGCCCTTGGTCCCTCAGATGTGGACAATTAGAAGACCATTTTCTCCTACCCATGCCAAAGCTAAGAAATTGAATTTCACCATCTGCAAGCTGTTGACTACGGAAATGCTGCCTTTCCATCTGGTGGAAACAGCAGATTTTTAAGACTTTATGGCCGCCGCAGTCCCCAGTATCAGATGCCCAGTCGCCACTACTTCTCAAAGAAAGCTGTGCCTGTGCTACACCAGCATGTCGCACACAACATCATGGCTTCCATGAGAGATTCTGTGTGTGACAGGATGCCTTTCACCACAGACACTTGGACGTGTAAGCATGGACAGGGGCGTTACATGTTGCTAACTGGACACTGGGTGACTATGGTGACAGCAGAAGAAGGGGATGCTCTACAAGTCTTGCCATCCCCACGGGTTGCGCGTCAAAGCTCTGTATCTAGATGTTCCTCCACTGCTTCTGCCTCCTCCACTTCTTCTAGGTTCTCCACCTGCGCCAAAAGCCTGTCTGATAATGTAAATAAATGAGACAAAAGAGCGCATAGGGTCTTATCCTTTGGGCAAAGGGAGGCTGTGGCACAATATGGTTTTGCTCACCTGGGTTAGTTGTGACAACTCACAACCAATATATGTGCTTGTCCAGCTTGCTGAACTAAGGTTAATCCCTGAGGAAGGAGCAAGGTGTTGGCTCCAAAACGCGTCAGAATAAAAGGCACCATTCGACCAGACTGCATTGATCCTGGCTTTCATTCCAGCAGCGCGGATCTTTTGGACACTTCGTCTATTTGGTTTCAGTGTCTGGTAATGTCACCCGGTTCAAACTGCTCAGACGGTATCCTGCACACCTCCTTACTATGCTGGCAGCAGGGCTCAACGCCATCAGGCAGTGTCTACATTAAAATGTCTGGGAAATGTGAATCTCACAGCTGAGGAGTTGTGGTCAGCTCTGGCGACCGAGTGAAATGAATGGTTGTCTCCACTGAACCTTCAGCCAGGGAAGGCCGTGCCCGACAATGCTGCAAACCTGGGCACGGCCCTTCGCCGGGGCAAGGTGACACGCGTGCCTTGTATGGCTCATGTTTTGAAATAGTGGTCCAGCAGTTTCTAGCCCACTATCCCGGCCTAGATGCACTTCTGCACAGGGCACAGTCGCTGTGTGCTCACCTACACTGTTCGCATCCGGCAGCTCAATGACTTGCATCGCTCCAGAAGTCTTTCGGCCTGCCGATTCACCGACTGAAATGTGATGTTCTTACACGATGGAATTCACTCTGCACATGTCGGAGCACCTGTGGTAGCAGTGACGAGCCCTGGTGCAGTATTTTATGACATATAGCCTGGCCCAGCCCTATGCACAGGTGGGGAAAATTACACTGCTGGAGTGGTCTCAGATCAAGGACCTCTGCACCCTTCTGCAGAGTTTTGAAATGGCTACTAAAATGTTTAGCGCTGACGATGCCATTTTCAGCATGACAATTCCGGTCAGCTACATGCTGAGCATACTTTAACCGGTATTCAGAGTGAGGTGGTGGGTCAAGAGGAAGGGGAGGAAGTACAGGAGGAGGCATATGCGGAAGGGATAACAAGATCTCAAGGGTCCAGACGGTCAGCAGCACCAAGGCGGCTGGCAAGGGAGGGTGCGGAGAGGGATTAACGAGGGCGCATGGTTGCAGCCAAACTGTTGATGAAGGTGCAGGAGCCGAGGAAGAAATGGAGTATGAAGAGGCGATGGGCATGGAAGACTCAGCAGATGAAGGAGATCTGGATCACATTTCTGTTGTGCAAGGTTGGGGGGAGAGGGCAGAGGAAGTGTGGCGCCCCGCAACGAGTGCGTCTCAGGAGGGTATTGCAGCCATAAATGCAGCAGCAATATTCTCTGACCCAGCAATCAAATGGTTAACTCAGAGATCCATACCCTGCATGCATCATCTAGTCTAGAGGGCCAATCAAGGTCCTGGTGGGCGGAGTGCAAGGGTAGTGTGTAGTGAAAGTCAGTTTTTTAGAGTCTGAAGTCGAAGGAAGGAACAGCAACCTAGAAGACCTCTGCAGATTCCCAGCTCTGCAACCTAGGAGAGGGGGTTGCACAGTTCCGTGCGACCCCCCTGGCCACCCTCGCTGGCCGTCTCCCTACCAACTACGGGCATCATCATGCGGGTCCAAAACCATCCCGTGCCCATCCACAGCCAGTTTGCTGGTACCGAAGCTAGCAGCAGTTCAGCTTTGCTATGCGAACCAGAAGAGTGGAGGGACCGTTCTACAGGAGCACCCCACCACCGCCAAATCCAGTCGTCTAACCAGCGGTGTACCCACCAAGGGACCCAAGGCTCCCCAAAACATCCGGAACTTTTACCCCGGATAGGGCATTCAAGCAGCCTCCCTGTACCCGATCTGGTATTCCTGGGCGGCAACGGCAACTTACTTAGATAGAATGGAGGAACACCGCGGATCTCTGAGGGACACCTATCACTGCTGAGTCCACCCGGTCTGCTACCTACAACTGTATACCATGTATTGCCTGCTGGTTACAGTAAACAACCCGTTACAGAGACTTACAGTGTCCGTGCTTTCTTATGAACTGTCTGTCCGCATTTCAAGGTAACCGCAGCTGCCGCACAACAACTTTAAGCAGCTCTAGCCTCCGGGGATCAGCGCTTAGCCTGTGGGGATCGTTCCATCTTGCTGCATTCCATCCCCCGGAGGTCCCGCAGCGTCGGTAAGACTTACCGAAACACTCATAGGTGGCGTCACGAAACAATTAACCCCTTAATCTGTTCCCACAAGACGTCTTCATCTTTATGATCTGCACTCAACCGGGCCCCACTACCGGCAGGCGCGGTCCACCCATGACCAGAAGGAGGAAGCTACTGCCTGTCTAAACCGGAGTCCCGGCCACGGTGAGTCAGAAGGAAGTGTGAATATTACCTCACCGCCACCAATACAAGGACTTGGTCCTCCTGGATGTGCAAAACACATGAGCGCCTTTTTGCTACACTACCTGCAACATGATCCTTGGAAGTAATCCGAAGTAATGCCGACTACTGGGTTGCCACACTGTTGATCCCAGGTACAAGAGTAAATTTGGCCAAATGATTCCTGCTTTGGAAAGGGATTCACGCATGCAGGAGTATCAACAGAAACGTTTACTTAATCTTAGATTTCCTTTTCCCCAAAACACTAGTGGAGCACATAGAGAATATCACAGTTCTAACTTTCCAACCCTCGGAACGTCGAGTCGTCATCATCACTCAAATGTTAACAGTAACAGTCTATCTAGTAACAGCAATTTTATGGAATCATTTCACCAATTTTTTATGCCATCCTCTGCAACGCCATAAGAGATAACAAGTCTGACACATGGTAAAGTAGAGAGGATGGTACAGGAGTATTTACAGCTCAATATCAATGTCATGACTTGGCATCTAGACCCTTGTTCATTTTGGGCTTCCAAACTGGAAAAATAGTTTGAGCTTGCCACTCGTGCCTTGGAGATTTTGTCATGCCCCGCAGCCAGCGTTCTCTCTGAACATGTCTTCAGCGCTGCTGGTAGGGTGCTGACGGATAAGCGCTCGTGTCTTTCCAATGACAGACAGACTAACGTTTATCAAAATGAACAAGTCATGGATCCGCAAGGACTTTTCCACCCCTGTTAGCCTGGGGAGACTGAACGGTTGTGTACTTTACAGTGTGCTGCATTAAGCTCCACATTTCCATATTTCTACTCTGGGGCAATTGATGCTACATAAGTGGTGGCTGTTCCTATTTTTATAGAAAAAAATGGAGACTGTTTTTGGGGTTTCCTTGCTGTTTGTTGCTTGACTTGAGTAGGGCCCTCTGAGCTCAATACCTATCCCTGACACTCCTGCCCCTGTTTCTGAATATTCAACCTTTTTGTCCATCGAACCAGTGATTAATAAATTTGCTGTATTCATATCCACCATTTTTGGGTGCTTAAAAGCCCTGTTTGGTCAATCTCCCCTGTCCACTAGGCCTAATCAGATCACTTCCCTACCTCTCTTATTTCTTGTAGTAATTTACGAAACTGATAGTGGTCCCACCTGTATGTGGTGGGGCATATCATTGATGGGAGCGCTTGCAAGAGCTTTGAATTTATGTGGCCCTCTAGGCCCAAGCAGGTCTCTGACCTACCTGTACATTTTTTCCTGTAGTACTCCATGAAACTGATAGTGGTCCCACCGGTGTGTGGCAAGGTATATCATTGATGGGAGCGCTTGCAAGAGCTTTCAGTTTATCCAGCCTACTAGGCCCAAACAGGTCTCTGACCTCCCTATTATTTCCTGTAATATTCCACGAAACTGATGGTGGTCCCACCTGTGTGTGGCGGGGCATAACATTGATGGGAGCGCTTACATGAGCTTCGAGGGGATCCGGCCCACTAGGCCTATACAGGTCACTGACCTACCTCTCTAGTTTTTACTGTAATATTCCACAAATCTTATAGTTGCTGAGCAATGTGTAACCTTGAAATGCTAGGCCAGGTCCTGTTCCAGACCCTGTGCCATGCAGGCAGTCTGGGCCATTCAGCAATTTTTAGTCTGGGACAATTGATGCCATTTTGCTGTAGGTGTGACCCTTTGAAAAGAGTGAGGATTCTTGTTTGAGTCCCCTTGCTATTTTTTACATGATGATTTAAGAAGGGTGTTAATGCCCATACCTGTGTCTCATCCTCCTTTTACTTAATGTAGAAAGCTAATGCCACTTTGCCTCTGACTTTGTACTGTGTTTGGATTGTTGTCCCTTTTCCTGGTGTTTGTTGTCCATTCTGAGTAGTTTGGCAGCTTTTGGAGCCCTTTGAAGGTGTTTTCTATGTGTTTGCTGTAGCCTGCCACTGATTCCAATGGGGTTTTGCGGTGTTCGATGAACAAATCATTAATTTGACGAATCAAACTGAATATGAACATTGAGGTGGTGGCTCATCACTACTAATAAGAACCCTATGCCAATATAGACCCTGTGTGGGAAAAAATGGGGAAAAAACATTTGCTCATCTATAAAATCCAAATAAATCCAGCAAGCAGCTTTCAGTGTCATAGAGTTAACCTTATCCAGGATTCATTAAATCTTTACTAGGCAAAGTGTCACAGTAAATTAATAGCAGAAGAAATAATTTCAGGTGACACTTTCCTGTAAGTCTGCACAAATCATCAATCAAATTTTCTTTATCGATGAAGTTTGATCTTTAATGCAGTCCACACATTTAATGGAGGCCCTCAATTAATGATCCCTTGAATAGGGTATTTGCTAGAGTAGTAAATGCAGTGTGTCAGGGAGATCACCACCTTTGGGGTCTTAAGGCCACTTCACACGCTTCAATATCGCTAACGATATCGCCTGCAAAGTCACGTGATCGAGATCGTTAGAACAATTTTGTGATACCGCTTGTGCGGTGTCACAAGCATAGATCTCGTTAACGATTTTTCATTTGGCAACGTGCCAGCAATCCAGCGCACAACCCAGCGATCGAGGCCAGCCAGTGTCAGGAATGGGCAAAATCGTCAATGAGATCATTTGCACGGTGTCGCACACAGCGATGCAGCAGGTTGAACCCTGGTTAATTGAATGACGGATTTGAGATCAGGATCACAAATCTGCGACGAGCCATCAAACTATTTTTCATCTAAAAATCGTTCGGTTACACGCAACGATATCGCTTAAGCGTTTAAAAACCGTGACGTTTCAGCGACATTGTTAACGATATTGAAGCGTGTGACGTGGCCTTTACAGGGTTTTTTCCTACAGTGCTAGGTGTAGTAGCAGTTTAATATATGTGCTAAGTTTTTGGACAGAGAACTCAGGGTTGTGAACTCCATTTTTTTGCAGTCTAAGTACATGTCAGTGGCGGACCTTGCGACCAGGGGGCCCTGGTGCAGCAGCTGATGGTGAGTAGCGGGGGGAAGTTGGGGGGGTGCTATCGGCCGCCGCCAAGGACCGAGCTGGGGGTGGGGGGAGTGCTATCAGCTGTCAGCGAGGACTGGGGGGTTTGGCCGTCGGCGAGGACCGGGGGGGGTGGTTGGCCATGTGTGCTGCTGCACCTACCTGCTGCATCGAGCGAGCCGCACAGTCCTGGGAACCGGGGCAGCAGAGGAGAGGAGGGGCGGGTTCAGCCAGGGAACGCAGGAAGCTTCCCTCAGTTAACCCCCTCTCCTCTGGCACACTGGCACAGGGTCATGGGGGTTGGCTGGGGGCCCCCCTGCAGGCTTGAGGGGCCACCTAGTCGGTTGAGGCCTTGGTGCAGCTGCCCCTGGTACATGTTTATGTTATGTTTTGGATTTTTAACATTTTATTTATAATTAGAGGGGATGTCAATGACTTGTACAAGCCCTTCTGCTTCGCAATGTGCACCACTGCAAAATTAAAAAGGTCTATACTCCCCTATGGTGCCTGTGCAGTTGCTGCGATGTCAGAAGTCGCATTCATGGGGCTGATGTTAAGTTGTTATGACAAGTGAGCCCCCAACAGATCACCAGCTTCCTTCTCCCCGCACATGGGAAATGACAATTGGCTGTCCAAGTAGTGGACAACCCCTTTAAAAGCTGCTCAATGTTTTTTCATGATTGACGGTCCATGCCTGGCTCACCTTTTCATTAGCTTTTATTGTGTGGTTTTCAGACTAGCATCTTTCTGTCCCACCTCCTAAACCGGCCACAACTTGATGCTACTTGATCAGGCCTGTCTCCATAGACTTAGAATGCGGATGTGGTCGGATGCATTTTCAGCCTGATCACACCTGAACGCAAGTGTGAAAATAGCCTTAGTTCTGGTGTAACAGAGTGGGTAGCCCTGACTGTATTATTATTGAAATGGACACTGAAGTGAACATTACACAGTCCGATACTGCCCCCTCGTGGACAATTGCTGAAATGACTGCAGAGAAAAAAAAACACTGATTGCTGATCCCCTCCCACAACAGCCTTGTGCTGAGGAGGGAAAAGTGTGCAGCAGTGCGGACCCAGAGCTCAGCCAGGACAGACCTGCGTGTGGTGTCTCCCAACATAGGGCTCTTTTGCAACCGGATTCTTGGGAAGAAATACCTTGTGAGGATCGCTGTTGCAACCCCCGGTCTGCAGGACATTATTTTACCGAGGGTCCAAATCAAATTCAGGACATTGCCACCGGATTACATGTGCAGGGGCTGTGACCGACATAAGGGAGCCATCTGTGCTACCGTGATCTCCCTTCTGCTGCTTGGTGTGCCCCGGGACAGAGAGAGAGAGACTAACAAAAATCTGTTACCTGCGGAAGAAGACCGAAGAGGAGGACTGAGGAGTTTCCCCCTTCAGCGCTGCACCGGACCCGTCATCGTGAGACCCCAGGCCTGCCACGTGGGAGCAACATCTTCTTCTGGGATAGACTGGTACGTGATTTGAGGGAAAGTTAGGGAAAGATATCTCCATTTTGTTTTTTTCTTTTTCTTCTTCTTGCTGCGCACCCGGATAAAGTGAAGATCCAGAGACTCCACCATATACATGTGTGCAGCTAGATCAGTTGACTGTGTTATAGATATGTTTTGCAGTAAAGAAATGTTACTACTGGTTAAATCTGAGTATGGAGATTCTGTTGAAGCAAGACATACACACACACCCGCGGCCTTACCACCGGTCGCTACACTGGCAACAGACAGATTTTACCTGCTGAACAGCATCTTTGCACACAAATGAGAATCTATCAAAAGATTTTTGCCAGCTAATCATATAGCACAATGTAGAGACCGAGACCCTGAATCCAGTGATATGTCCCTTAATAGCTGCTTGCTGTACTTTTGATAACATCAGTTTTATCAGCAGAAGATTATTACTAAAGGAATAGTAAACCTGCTGGCAGGTAATCCAACATATTCATGAGCACAGATTGTCAGCTTTCTGCGTCTGAACAGTCTACACCAGTGTTTCTCAACTCCAGTCCTCAGGACCCACCAACAGGTCTTGTTTTCAGGATTTCCTTAGTATTGCACAGGGGTTTGAATTATCCCCAGTGCAGGTGATTAAACTGTCATCTGTGCAATACTAAGGAAATCCTGAAAACAAGAACTGTTGGTGGGTCCTGAGGACTGGAGTTGAGAAACACTGGTCTACACAGAAATGTACTAAAACAAAGAAAGTTTGGTTTGCCCTGAGGAAGCAGCAGGTCCTGCTGTGAAACGCGTTGGCTCAATAAACGGACATCAAACATACCCTTCCTGCTTGCTGGTCTGCGCGGAATCTAAACCTGGCCTTTTTTCTACATACACAGAAATGTGCCAGTCAGTGGTGTGGGGATATACAGTGTTCAGCATTAAAAGAAATGATTAATCAGAAGCAGAGAAAACTAATTGTTCTGCTTTCATTTGCATTGTATGCGAGTTCTATCATACAGCTAAACCTTTTCTGTATCCCAAATAAACAGACTGTTGGTTCTGTAGTTGATTGTTTATTGTTCAATGGAGAGTAATGATAAGATGATTCAATGTTTGACATTCATCAATCATGTGAGTGGTAAAACTATATAAGAACAGGTGCTGGTAGTGGGGGACTCAATTATTAGGGGAATAGATAGGGCAATCTGTCACAAAGACAGGGATCGTCGAACAGTGTGCTGCCTACCTGGCGCTCGAGTCCGGCACATCGCTGATCGGGTTGACAGATTACTGGGAGGGGCTGGTGAGGACCCAGCGGTCATGGTGCACATTGGCACAAATGACAAAGTTAGAGGTAGGTGGAAGGTCCTTAAAGATGATTTCAGGGAATTAGGCTGCAAGCTTAAGGCAAGGACCTCCAAGGTAGTATTCTCTGAAATAGTGCCTGTACCACGTGCCACACCAGAGAGGCAAAGGGAGATTAGGGAGATAAATAAGTGGCTCAGGAATTGGTGTAGGAAGGAGGGGTTTGGGTTCCTGGAGAACTGGGCCAACTTCTCTGTTGGCTACAGGTTCTATGCTAGGGACGGGCTGCACCTCAATGGGGAGGGTGCAGCTGTGCTGGGGGAGAAAATGGCTAGAAGGTTGGAGGAGTGTTTAAACTAGGGATTGTGGGGGAGGGTATTCATTGTATAGGAGGGGAAGATAGTGTAAACAGTAACCTGGGCACAAGTAATAAAATTGGGGGTGGCATGGGGGGTGGGGTTAGAACAGTCAATCTAGTAGGAAGGAATAGAGGTAAAGAGAGGTGCATAAACTGCATGTACACTAATGCCAGAAGCCTCACCAACAAAATGGAGGAATTAGAATTGATTTTGTTGGAAAATAATTATGACATGGTGGGGATTTCGGAGACTTGGCTGGACGAGAGCCATGACTGGGCTGTTAATTTACAGGGCTATTGTCTGTTCAGAAATGACCGTACAAATAAGCGAGGAGCAGGTGTATGTTTATACGTAAAATCATCCTTAAAACCCATCCTGCATGATAATATAGGTGAATCTAATGGAAATGTAGAGTCCCTGTGGGTGGAGATAAGGGGAGGGGGAAAAAATAATAAATTACTGATAGGGGTTTGTTATAAGTCCCCAACAATAATGGAAGTGGAGGAGAATATCCTCATAAAGCAAATAGATGAAGCAGCGACTCAGGGAGAAGTCATTATTATGGGGGACTTCAACTACCCTGAAATACATTGGGGATCAGAAACCTGCAGTTCCAGCAAAGGTAATAAGTTTTTGAAAACTATAAGAGACAATTACCTTTCACAATTGGTTCAGGACCCAACAAGAAGGGGGGCACTGCTGGACCTAATATTAACCAACAGGCCAGACCGCATATCAAATATACGGGTTGGAGGTCACTTGGGTAATAGTGATCATAACTTAATAAGCTTTCAAGTATCCTTTACTAAGACGTGTAGTAGAGGGGCCACAAGGACACTAAACTTCAGGAAGGCAAATTTCCAACGGTTGAGAGATGATCTTAGTGCAATAAACTGGGACGATGTCCTGAGACATAAAAGTACACAACACAAATGGGAGATGTTTATTAGCATCCTGAATAGGACCTGTGCACAATATATACCCTATGGGAATAAGCATGCTAGAAATAGGAAGAAACCACTATGGCTAAATAAAGCGGTAAGAAGTGCAATATGTGACAAAAAGAAAGCATTTAGGGAATTAAAGCAAGTAGGTAGTGATGAAGCATTAAATAAATACAGAAAATTAAATAACATTTGTAAAAAGCAAATCAAGGCAGCAAAGATTGAGACAGAGAGACTCATTGCTAGAGAAAGTAAAAATAATCCCAAAATATTTTTTAACTACATAAATAGTAAGAAACTAAAAAATGATGGTGTTGGCCCCTTTAAAAATAGTCTGGGTGAAATGGTGGATGAGGATGAGGAAAAAGCAAATATGCTAAATGACTTTTTTTCAACAGTATTTACACAAGAAAATCCCATGACAGACAATATGATCAGTGATAACAAAAATTCTCAATTAAACGTCACCTGCTTAACCCAAGAGGAAGTACGGCATCGTCTAAAAATCACTAAAATTGACAAATCCCCGGCCCAGATGGGATACACCCCAGAGTGCTGCAGGAATTAAGTACTGTCATAGATAGACCATTATTTTTAATATTTAAAGATTCCATAATAACAGGGTCTGTACCACAGGACTGGCGTATAGCAAATGTGGTGCCAATATTCAAAAAGGGGACAAAAACTGAACTTGGAAATTATAGGCCAGTAAGCTTAACCTCTACTGTGGGTAAAATCCTAGAGGGTTTTCTAAGAGATGCTATACTGGAGTATCTGAAGAAAAATAACCTCATGACCCATTATCAACATGGTTTTACGAGGGACCGTTCCTGTCAAACTAATCTAATAAGCTTCTATGAAGAAGTAAGTTCTGGACTGGACCAAGGAAATGCAGTGGATGTGATGTATATGGACTTTTCAAAAGCTTTTGATACGGTGCCACACAAAAGGTTGATACATAAAATGAGGGCAATGGGGATAGGGGAAAATATGTGTAAGTGGGTTAAGAACTGGCTTAGTGATAGTAAACAAAGGGTGGTTATTAATGGAACACACTCAGAATGGGTCACAGTTAACAGTGGGGTACCACAGGGGTCAGTGTTGGGCCCGCTTCTATTTAATATATTTATTAATGACCTTGTAGGGGGCATACAGAGTAGAATCTCAATATTTGCAGATGACACTAAACTCTGCAGGGTAATCAATACAGAGGAGGACAATTTTATATTACAGGAGGATTTATGTAAACTAGAAGCTTGGGCTGCTAAATGGCAAATGCGCTTTAATGGGGATAAATGTAAAGTCATGCACTTGGGCAGAGGAAACAAAAGGTATAATTATGTGCTTAATTGTAAAACACTGGGCAAAACTGTCACTGAAAAAGACCTGGGTGTATGGGTAGATGACAAACTCACATTTAGTGGCCAGTGTCAGGCAGCTGCTGCAAAGGCAAATAAAATAATGGGATGTATTAAAAGAGGCATAGATGCTCATGAGGAGAACATAATTTTACCTCTATACAAGTCACTAGTGCGACCACACTTAGAATACTGTGTACAATTCTGGTCTCCGGTGTATAAGAAAGACATAGCTGAACTAGAGCGGGTCCAGAGAAGAGCGACAAAAGTTATTAGAGGACTAAGGGGTCTGCAATACCAAGACAGGTTATTAAACTTGGGGTTATTTAGCTTGGAAAAACGAAGGCTTAGGGGTGATCTTATAATAATGTATAAATATATGAGGGGGCAGTACAGAGACCTTTCTAATGATCTCTTTACTCTTAGGCCTGAGACTGGGACAAGGGGGCATCCTCTACGTCTGGAGGGAAGAAGGTTTAATCATAATCACAGACGCGGATTCTTTACTGTAAGAGCAGTGAGACTATGGAACTCTCTGCCACATGATGCTGTAATGAGTGAGTCACTACTAACATTTAAGAAGGGCCTGGATGCCTTTCTTGAAAACTATAATATTACCGGTTATATATACTAGATTCTTTGATAGGGCGTTGATCCAGGGAATTAGTCTGATTGCCGTATCTGGAGTCAGGAAGGAATTTTTTCCCCCAATGTGGAGATTAGTGTTGCCACATGGGGTTTTTTTTGCCTTCCTCTGGATCAACATGTTAGGCTATGGGTTGAACTAGATGGACTTAAAGTCTTCCTTCAACCTTAAAAACTATGTTACTATGTAAGGGTGCTTTCACATCTGCGTTTTTCGTAATTCGCGGCAGATGCGGTGAAAAAACCGCATCTGCCGCGTTTACCGCATAACCGTTCCACTTGCGGCGCGGTTGCGGTTTTTTCTATGCAATGTATAGGGGGACTTGCGGCAGATGCGGCAAGTGCGGTTTTTTTCGCGGCCGCACCTGCCGCAAGTGCAAAACCGCACTTGCCGCATCTGCCGCAAGTCCCCCTATACATTGCATAGAAAAAACCGCAACCGCGCCGCAAGTGGAACGGTTATGCGGTAAACGCGGCAGATGCGGTTTTTTCACCGCATCTGCCGCGAATTACGAAAAACGCAGATGTGAAAGCACCCTAATACAGATGAAATAAATCAGTACTAAGCATATCACATAGCAACAGTAATAATACACAGAACAGAGTCAGACTACAGGGAGGGACTGAAACTCTACCAGGGACACTGTAAACGAGCCATTCTGTAGCTCACTAATACACCCCAAAATAGCTCTTTTCAGAGCTTCATTTTTCCCCACTGATTTTGGGGTGACAGCCTGCCTTCTGCTGTTCACTTTACAAAAAGACAGTTATTGCCCTCTGCAAAGCAGTAGGCTAAACATTTCCAACTGCCAGCTACTAAGCACACACCAGGCCATTTTCCCCACTATTTTGGCTGCTACAGCTAGGTTGGCTTGATCCATCCACATCTAAAAATCTGTCAACAAAACCCAAAATGCAAAAAAAAGCCTGTTGTTAAGGGAAGTGGACATGGTGTGGTCATTGGTGCACAAGAAGGCACTGAGTCTGTGTCAGGTCCGAAGATGCTTGATGCGTCCACTAGGTTCCTGGAAAAATGTCTTGGTCTGGAACATAAACATGCATGGAAACCAGAAGAGCAAGAGCAGATTCAGTCTTGGATAGCAGACACGGCCTCTGTGCATGCATCAAGCAGCAACAAATCTTCCATGACCACACAGTCTACTGTCAATACACAGATGGCTTGCCCATTGAATCCTGAAACTGGTTCTCTTTCCTCCCACTATTATCAGTTACAGGAGACAAATTACCCCAAACTTGACCAATCTGAGGATCTGTTTGGTATATATCCTTTGGTTGGCTCTATCACCGTGCAGCATTGATTAGGGATGAGGAGGTGGCGTGCATTGATGCTCAAGTATTTGAGGACCTACGGCCAGAAGACAACCACTTGGAGTAACACATTTACTGTCTCCAGAGGTGGAGGCTGATTATGAGAAACAGTTGCCATCAGGTCAGCCTACAATATCAACTGGGAAGGAGGATGAGATGGAAGATGAAGTGGTCGATGAGTTCACTGTTCCGACCTGGACTATTGGCACGCATATCCATGACAGAAACACAGAGGAAGATGGATCTGACTCACCGCAGGCCCGTGGACTCCGGTTTAGACAGGCTGTAGCTCCTTCCTCCTTGTCACGGGTGGGCCGCGCCTGCCGGTAGTGAGGCCCGGTTGAGTGCAGATCAAAAGTTGAAGACGTCTTGTAGGAACAGATTAAAGGGGTTAATTTATTCGTGACGCCACCTATGAGTAGTTCGGTAAGTCCTACCGACGCTGCGGAACCTCCGGGGGATGGATAGCAGCAAGATGGAACGCTCCCCACAGGCTGAGCGGTGATCCCCGGAGGCTGGAGCTGCTTAAGATGTTGTGCGGCAGCTGCGGTTAGCTTGTGTGCGGACGGATGCAATCATAAGGAAGCACTGACACTGAAAGTCTCTGTAACGGGTCTTTACTGTAACCAGCAGGCAGTACATGGTATACAGTTAACGGGTAGTAGACCAGGCGGACTCAGCAGTGATTGGTGTCCCTCAGAGATCCGTAGTGTTCCTCCATTCTAGCTAAGTATTTGCCATTGTCGCCCAGGAATACCAGGTCGGGTACGGGGAGGCTTCAATCCCTATCCAAGATGTAGGTTATGGATGTTCTGGGGAGCCTTGGGTCCCTCGGTGGGTACACCGCTGGTTAGACGACTGGAAGTTGGCTGGTGGTGGGGTGCTCCTGTGAAGCTGCTCCTCCACGCTTCTGGTTCGCGTAGCAGAGGTGAACTGCTGCCAGCTTCGGTACCAGTGAACCGGCTGTGAGTTGGGCACGGGGGTCTTTTCGAACCCGTGGTTGGTGATGCCCGATCCCGGTTGTTATGGCCTCAGGTGCTAACACCCGACCGGTGACGGCCCGGGGTCCGCACGAGGTGCAGAGCCCCCGCTCCTACTCCAAGTTCAAGTCTGTGTGTCTTATCTAGACTCCCTCAGACTAACTACTCTAGACTAACTGTACTTCTCCTACACTACCCTTGCACTCTGCCCACCAGGACCTTGGATTGGCCCTCTATGTTAAGTGATGCATGCAGGGTTTTTGGATCTCTAAGTTAACCATATGACTGCTGGGTCGGAGAATATTGCGGCTGCATTTATGGCTGCAATACCCTCCTGTGACGCACTCGTTGCGTGCAACAGCAAGAGAACATGTGTAGCTGCATGAATCCTGTCTGGTACTGATCTGAAGATGGCTGCTAGTCTCACAGCAAAGGAGACGGCGGTCTTACAAATCACTATGCTCTTAAAGGAGAAGACACCTGGATGTGCAGGAATACTGTCAGATTGTGCTAAACTTATTTAAGCACCGTAACAAGTTAACATATAATATCTCACAGCTTATGACAAGTGTCAAACTAGAGCTGTTTTCTCTTACGGAGTCTGAATGAGCAGAACACTAATATTTTATTAAAACTTCTGCAATCAGGAAATTAACACAACAGAATAATCAGGACCTCTGTCCCTACATTATGCTGTTCCCTGGGTAGCAAAAATTTGATGACTGATTACTTGAAATGGAGCTGTGGTCTTTTCCATAATTCAGTTGGGGAGAGTTATAAAGAGTGTCATTATTTTATGCTGATCTTAATAAAATTCATTAAAAATGAAGCCTGACAGAGAGATCCACTCTTCGGAGCTGCTCTGTGCTCTGCCTAATGCTGCTGCTTCATAACCATGTGAAATGAGCCAAGCACAGACTATGATATACAGACCTTCCACCGATTTCCAGACCCAAACTCGACGGCTTCATATGAAGAAGCTGCTCTGCCTAATTCTGCTTTCTAAATCCATGTGTCATGGTTCAAGCACAAGGTGTGATTCATGGACTGTCCATAGGTCTCCAGACCAAACTCAACAGCCTGATGCGGACAGTCCGATATTCCATGCTTGGGCCATGACAGACAGATGTTAGAGTGTGGCGTTACGGTGGATGGCCATTGTAGGACTTCTAAGAAGAGGTTATAATTTTAGGGCAATGCTTTTAATAAGTAGAAGAGAGTTGGGACTTGCTGTGTAAAGGAAAGATGCCGCATGGCAGTTGATGGTATTATTCCATACTAACATAGTTGTGTAGCAATGTTTTATTTCTGCTATCCATATGGGACTTAACAAAAGGAAAAACTCTGATGTGAAATAACAGACACATTGAGTTATAGCATAGCCCTATAGAAGATTGGGTACAGAGCCCATATGGTTTATATGAAGATTTGTATAAGGTCTAACAGGGAAGGACTGGCTTCAATTAAGAATATGACTCTATGCTTGAAAACCAAACAATGCTTCCATTACAGTACAAAATTCTTACTATTTCTTAGAAATAATAGACAGCTGCTTCCTTTCTTTCTCGAAGTAGTCCTGTCCAGCCTGTATTCACTTCATTCGTGTTTATACCTGGAAGGCTTCCATCAGAAAGGTTTCTGTACAGAGTTGTAATATTTGTTTTATATTTTATTATATCTGAATTTTTGTGCAGTCTCTCCATATTCTACTGGAAAAGAAAACCTAAGTGGAGTCGGTGTGTTTTGTCACAAATTCTCTCCAAATCCATTAACGTTATTCCATTGTGGCAAACCTCATTAGAAACTGGAAAACCTGTAAGGAAAAAGAACGTAAGCTCGATCAGTAGAGTTTTAATAAACAAAATGTAAAACATCGCTGTCTGAGCTGTACAACGGCTCTTGTTGAATATTTGCGCTTTTGCACTTTCTCTAATTTATTGTGAAGATGTCAAGACCGACATATTGTGTAATGTGGAAGCTTTCATGGCCGTTCATTGAGGGCACAGAATAAGGCATAACGACATAATGTTTCATGTCTTGGAGTTCAAATTCAGCTGTCTACAGGTTGTATGTGGTGTTGCAGATTA
Organism: Allobates femoralis; assembly: GCA_033576535.1. Classification (NCBI taxonomy): domain Eukaryota; kingdom Metazoa; phylum Chordata; class Amphibia; order Anura; family Aromobatidae; genus Allobates; species Allobates femoralis. The sequence goes on from JARQOC010000010.1 coordinate 157,023,299, forward strand.
GTTGCACTTGAGCTGCTCTAAGGTCACACGGGCCGGTGAGGTCTGTCACAATCCTAGTTTTGCAGTCGAAAGGGCTGGGATACTCCATTATCCAGGGCAACAGTCAGTGGCGATCTCCAGAGGTTGTGGTCCTGACCAGACATGAAAAGAAGCTATTTACAGGGGGTAAGAGTCTATGAATGATTCATGACACCAGCTGAAGTATCTGGCCAGCACTGTTATGGGGTCCATAGGGGATAGGTAGTGGAGCAGTAAGGTGGAATACTCCCCTCAACAGGAACAAGGCCCTGGGATAGTAAAGATGTAGATGTGATAATGGAGGCTGCAGTGAGAGATGCCAAAGTGCAGCAGACAAAGAAAAGGAGGCAGATGAATGCCGACTCTTTTACCTTTACTAATGGTTGGTAACAAGTTGAATCCGTGAGTACTGCTCACCAGGTTCAGTGTCCGGTCAGTCTGGAAGCAGCTGGTTTCCACAGCGCTGATTGGGGAGAATATGCCATCATTCTATGCTTGACTATTTAGAGATTAAGATGCCTGTGAACTATTCTGTTCTTCATGCATTCTTTTCTCTGTAGATTCTCCAGCCAGCAGGCATTGTGAATCCTTCCAAGCTGCTCTGGTAGTCACATCTTTGAGCTCTGTATAATGCGGTGCTGCTGGACCTACATGGGTAACCAGCAGACCTGCAGTCTCCTGGTCTCCAGATTCTGCCTCCAGGGTCTGCAAATCTTGGACAGCCTAGGACTCTGGTCTCCTACACTGTGAGTTTTCAGCAGCTCTAACCCCTGAAGCCTTTGTCTCCTCATGTTTCTGCTTTCCTTTCTCACACTTTCTGCTCCTTTTATGCCTCCCCCAAGCCAGATGAGTGAGTCACCCTAAAAGTTAGGTGTTCATGCTCCCCCTTCTGATCAGTGATGCATTGGGTTACTTAATATAGGGAGCGCCAGTTACCTCCAGACATGGCACCACCACTAATTACGGAGACAATACCACTGTGGTGGCCAGACCGCAGGGGGTGCCACACTAGGCACCAGTGACATGGTTCCTCTAGTTGTATGTGCAGTGGTATCGCCCTAAGTTGTTTCCTTCTCGGACTGTATACTCTCAGATGACACAGGAACCCAATATTTATTATATTATCAAGTAAGGATTCAGGCATAGAGATGCGAATATGCTTGTCACTACTCTGTACTCGCACTAATATCACGGTACTCGGGGTACTCGGCAGGTAGCGAGTAATCTCGCGATACTCTTGCTATGCTTGAGGTCCACCTCCCTGCATGTTGGCGCTCTTTTCAGAGCCAGCCCGCATGCAGGGATTGGCTGACAGACACTGTAGTGCCACAGCCATGTTGGTTGTGGCATTACAGTGATTGGCTGGCCACACAGCGTGATCAGGTCTTTATAAGACCCGGCTGCTCTGTGCTCGTCACTCTGCGCCATTAGACAGTCAGTGTAGGGAGAGCTGCTGCTGATTGAGGGACAGATTTGTGGCCTTTCAGCTAGTGTAGGCACAGGGCTGCCAGTCTATTTACCACAACAATCCTTCTGAGGACTAATAGAGCTGTATACAGGCAGGCAGGGAGGCAGAGTATCTACCAAACTTCGCTGTGCCAGTATACCAGCCTGCATCACATCTGGGGCTGGTTTCCAGGCTCATCCATCCCAAAAACCGTGCTTTTAGGGATTTATTTAGCTCACTATAGGAAGGAGTAGGTTTTAGCTCAAATTAGGGTACACCAAAAGCCTTGTGCTAAAAACCAACTCTTGTCTGCACTAATTTAGCATCTAAGTGCTGCTACTGTCTGTTGCAGCGTAAATTAGGACATGCTTTAAGACTCGCTATTGTAGTCAGCGTTTGTGTCTGACTAGTCCAATTGCAGAGTCTTTAAATATATCCCCGGCACACAATAAAAGAAGAGAGATGATTATCCTTTTTGTGTTTTTTATTTTTGAAGGTGAAAAACAGGTTGTATCACACAACGTTTCAGCTCCAGTTGAGCCTTTCTCAAGTGAGTCTTCTGTATATATAGAAAGGGGGTTTGTGGTTCAGTTCCCACATGAGCAACTGCTCAGGCCAGTACCTGCCTGTTTGAGGTACTCAGCATATGACTCCGTCCTTTGTGTCAGTGCAGCAGCATGGTGGCTGGTCTGGGTGAATGGACAGGCTCCTGTCACAAAAAGGATAATCATCTCTCTTCTTTTATTGTGTGCCGGGGATATATTTAAAGACTTTGTGGCCTATTTTTTCCTTGTGCACCTAAACGGTGGTCGAGCTATACTATATGCTCTCTGATTAGTCCAATTGCAGGGCCTTAATTTCAGAACTTCGGGTCGTGCTAAAAACCTACTCTTGTCTGCACTAAATTTGCATCTAAGTGCTGCTCCTCTAGGTTGCAGCGTTAATTAGGGTACACCAAAAGCCTCGTGCTAAAAACCTACTCTTCTCTGCACTAATTTTGCATCTAAGTGCTGCTATTGTCTGTTGCAGAGTAAATTAGGATACACCAAAAGACTCGCTATTGTAGTCAGCGTTTGTGTATGACTAGTCCACCTGCAGGGCCTTAATTTCAAAACTTAGGGTAATGCTAAAAACCTACTCTTGTCTGCATTCATTCAACATTTGTGTGCGGCAGCAGTGGCTTGTAGCTCCAAGTAGTGTACGCCAAAACACGCTATATGCGTCAGCGTTTGTGTCTGACCGTTCAAACTGCCGGGATTAAAACGCTCTAATCTGTAATCTCACTGTCCAGCTACAAACCAACTCTTGTCTGCATTGATTTACCATTTTTGTGTGGCAGGAGGGGGTTGTAGCTACAATTTGTATCTGCCAAAACACTCAGTATACTTGTGTCAGCGTTTGTGTCTGACCAGTATAGCTGCTGTAATTTAATCTTCAATCTCAGTATCCAGCTCAAAAACAACTGGTCAGCATTTTCAGTTGACAGGTGTGTGCGTTTATCTGTAATGATTCCACCTGCGGCAATAAAAACACGCTCTGACAAAACGCTAACGGCAGGGCAGGACTTCCAAGGTGTAGAGGGACAATTCCTGCCACGTGTCCAGTTTGGATACCCAATAATTAGAAGGCACAGAGGAATCTAGGAGTACTTTCGTACGATCGGCAAGGTACTCCTTCAGCATCTTTGCAAACTTTGCAGTCCTTGTGACAGTACCCTGCACCTGAGGGCCTGTGCTATGGGAGGGGCTAAGAAAACTCTCCCAGATCTTTGAGAGTTTTCCCCTACCTCTGCTGGATTTGATTTGTGCCTCTCTCGGCCAGACACCTTGGTTGTCCACCGAACTGCGACCTGTGCCTCTAGCGTTTTCAGAAGTGAATTTTTTTATTAATTCTGCAACTAGGGCCTTCTGGTACTGCAGCATTTTTGTAGACCTCTCCGCCTCGGGAATTATTATTATTTATTCATTTATAAAGCGCTATTAATTCCATAGCACTTTGCATACTGGGTAATGCTGTCTCTTATGGAGCTCACAATCTAAACATCCTATCAGTATGTCTTTACAATGTGGGAGGAAACCGGAGTACCCGCAGGAAACCCACGCAAACACGGGGAGAACATACAAACTCCTTGCAGATGTTGTCCTTTGTGTCCTTGGTGGGAATTGAACCCAGGACCTCAAGCCAAAGTGCTGCAAAGGCTGCAGTGCTAACCACTTGAGCCACCGTATAAGAGAAATAAAGTTCTCCTTGTAGCGTTGATCTAAAAGTGTCACCAACCAGTAATGAGTGTCCGCCAAGATGTTGATAACGCGAGGGTCACAAGACAAGCCGCATTACATAAAGTCAGCCATGTGCATAAGGGCCACGTCACACACACGGATAATTGTGCAGACATTGTTTGCAGATCTCTGGTTGCAGTGAAATAATGGACACATTGCTCCATTTTGTGGCTTTGTACAAATATAACAATGTGTCCATGATTTCACTGCAACCAGAGATCTGTGAACAATATCTGCACAGATATCTGTGTGTGTGACGTGGCCCTAAGACTATTAACAGGCAAGACTTCAGATCCTCAACAACAGGATGATTGACCATGCTGTCTTCATCATCCTCCTCCTCCTCTCCCCTGTCCTCTGGCCATCCGATGGTAAGATGGTTGTGCATGTATTACCGTCAATTCCGCATGAAAGTAGCTCCATTTCTTTATCCTCCTCGTAATAGTCCTCCAATGCACGTTGGGATGAGATGAGGCTGGGCTGTGTGTAATCACCCTGTATGGTTTATTGCTCCAACTCATCGTGCGCCGCCTGCAATGCATTGTCTTTGATTTTGAGCAAAGTCTTTTAAAGAACACTGCACACTCCAGAAAAATTTTTTCAAAGTGAAATTGTGTATTTATTAGTGGTGCATACAGACATTTTATGCGATAGGGCTTGACGTTTCGACCACGTCCCGTGGTCTTTATCAAAATATCGCTGTGGAAAATAGAAACAGTGCAGTGAATGTACAATATTTACAAAAATTTACATACAATTTTTGGTGTTGTGTGTGTTCAACACTCAATGCTTCACATAGATCTGTCATATAGTTTGTAGTGTATGTCATAGAGAATATTCCATTAGTAATCCAGATGATAGAGGACATGAGGTTACAAGGTAGTAAATGAGAGAACATGTGTAGATTAGGGTATAGAAGGTTAATCCCATAGTGATGTAAAGATAGTGTGGAGATTGAGAATTTTACCTGTCTAGTCTTATAGCTATGGGTATATTGCACCTAGGAAGCCCACAGGTCCTGTATTGGTTAAATGGTGCCTTTTGTCCTCTGGTAGTGGTGGTTGTCTGTTAACCTTCCTAGCGTTATTCCCGAGCCTGACTCGGGGTTAACATTCACTACCAGAAGCGTTAACCCCGAGTCAGGCTCGGGCTTACCCGCGTTCGCGGCAGATGCGGTGAGAAAACCGCATCTGCCGCATCTACCGCATCTGCCGCACTTGTGCCGCACTTGTGCCGCACTTGCGGCGCTGTTGCGGTAATCTGCATAGGAACCAACCACCTCTGATGACCCTCATACATTGTTAATATGTTCCCCTGCACCCTAGTAAACCATTAGCAGCACTGTTGTTGTGTGCTAAGTGGCTGCAGTACAAGTGCGATAATGAATTGAGAAACTTACATGCCAGCGTACTTGAGGCCGTCTCCCTGTGTGTGATGGGACGTGTGGGCGGTGCTCATCATGTCTGCTCGCCCCCTCCCTTATGCACGCCCCCTCTCAGCCTGCTATAGTGCTGTGAGGCTGATCTCGTCATAAAGGGGCGGGGCTAAATCGCGGCATAACGGTAGCCCCGCCCCTTTATGACGCAATCAGCCTCACAGCACTATAGCAGGCTGAGAGGGGGCGTGCATAAGGGAGGGGGCGAGCAGACATGATGACCACAGCACAACAAGTCCCAGCAACACACAGGGAGACGGCCTCATGTACGCTGGCATGTAAGTTACTCAAATCATTATCGCACTTGTACTGCAGCCACTTAGCACACAACAACAGTGCTGCTAATGGTTTACTAGGGTGCAGGGGCACATATTAACAATGTATGAGGGTCATCAGAGGTGGTTGGTTCCTATGCAGATTACCGCAACCGCGCCGCAACAGCGCCGCAAGTGCGGCACAAGTGCGGCAGCTATGCGGCAAGTGCGGCAGATGCGGTTTTTTAACCGCATCTACCGCGAACGCGGGTAGCCCGCTTTTAGCAACAATTTCCAGAACTAAACAGACCGCCAGGGAGGTTAATCACAGGTAAAATTCTCAATCTCCACACTATCTTTACATCACTATGGGATTAACCTTCTATACCCTAATCTACACATGTTCTCTCATTTACTACCTTGTAACCTCATGTCCTCTGTCATCTGGATTACTAATGGAATATTCTCTATGACATACACTACAAACTATATGACAGATCTATGTGAAGCATTGAGTGTTGAACACACACAACACCAAAAATTGTATGTAAATTTTTGTAAATATTGTACATTCACTGCACTGTTCCTATTTTCCACAGCGATATTTTGATAAAGACCACGGGACGTGGTCGAAACGTCAAGCCCTATCACATAAAATGTCTGTATGCACCACTAATAAATACACAATTTCACTTTGAAAAAATTTTTCTGGAGTGTGCAGTGTTCTTTAAAAGACTTTGCTGATATCGGGACCCAAGGGCCCCCTACACTGGCACCTCCACCACACCCTACTGGTGTGCACGCCAATCACTATTACTATTTGATTTTGAGCAGACAGCATTTTAGAAGACAGAGAAGCGGGATGGTGACGCTAATTATGTCATCATCGCCCCTCACCATCTTGGTGAAGTCCTCAAAGTTTTGGAGGACGGTACATATGTCGGACATCCATGTCCACTCCTGAGGTCTTATGTGTGGAGTTTGAACCATATACCGACGGCCTAGTTGATGCTGGTACTCAACAACTGCCCTCTTCTGCTTACAAATCCTGACCAACATGTGCAGTGTGGAATTCCAATGCGTGAGGACATCACAGACCAATCTGTGATACGGAATCTGCAAACGCTGCTGAAAGTTGGGAAGGGCGGCTGGAGCAGTAGGTGACTTTCTAAAATGGGCACACAGGCAGCGTACTTTTACAAGCAGATCAGACAGCTCCGGGTAGTATTTAAGAAACCGCTGAACCATGAGGTTGACCACATCATTGACCACTCCCTTCTTCTACAGATCCTGGAATCCCTCGGCATCACCCACCTTGTCCTCTCTTGGATCTCCTCCTACCTAGCGGACCGGACCTTCAGCGTCTCCCACTCCCATACCTCCTCCTCACCCTACCCCCTTTCTGTCGGAGTCCCCCAAGGATCGGTCCTGGGACCCCTTTTCTCCATATACACTCTTAGTCTAGGGCAACTCATTGAGTCCCAACGGCCTCAAGTACCACCTCTACGCCTACGACACCCAAATCTACCTGTCCGGCCCTGACATCACCTCACTACTCTCCAAAATCCCACAATGCCTTTCTGCCATCTCATCCTTCTTCTCTGCTCGCTTCCTTAAACTCAACATGGACAAAACTGAATTCATAGTCTTCCCCCCCTCTTCCCAACCTATCCATCTGCGTCAACGACTGCGCCCTCTCCCCAGTCCCCCAAGCCAAGTGCCTCGGGGCAATCCTTGACTCCTCCCTATCCTTCAAGCCCCACATCGAGGCCCTCACCACATCCCTCTGGCTCCAGCTCAAGAACATCTCACGAATCCGGTCCTTCCTCACCCACGACACCGCTAAAACACTCATTCATGCTCTTATCACCTCCCGCCTTGACTACTGCAACCTCCTTCTCAATGGCCTCACGGCTAACTCCCTCACACCTCTCCAGTCTATCCTCAATTCCGCTGCCCGACTAATCTACCTGTCCTCCCGCTACTCCCCTGTCTCCCCCCTCTGCCAAGCTCTTCACTGGCTCCCCACCTCCAAGAGATCCCAATTCAAAACACTAACCATGGCGTACAAAGCCATACACAACCTGGCCCCACCATACATCTCCAACCTGGTCTCCCGATACCTACCCTCACGCAACCTCCGCTCCTCCCAAGAACTCCTCCTCTGCTCCCCCCTCATCACCTCTTCGCACAACCGAGTCCAAGACTTCTCCCGGGCATCTGCCTTACTCTGGAACTCCCTGCCCGAACACGTCAGACACTCTCCTACCCGTAAAAGTGGCGTAATAGTCTGACAACATTTTTGACATCAGTGACCTTGGTGTCTGAAATGCTTACAGGGGTCTTCCCCATGCTGTTTCCATGTCATTTCAGCACTGTCCTGATACTTTTGTGACATTTTTAGGGTTTTTCCATGCTGCTGGGAGTCATGTCAGAAAAATACTCGGATCTCCCATAGGATAACACTGGGCTCGGTGTTTGGGCCGAGTACACGAGTATCTTGGGATGCTCGGCCCGAGCTTCAAACACCCGAGCATTTTAGTACTCGCTCATCACTATTCAGGTAATTATATCACAATAAAGTGAAATTTTCTGTGGGAATTAGTGTAACATTTACACAGCAGGTTGCAGGTAATAAGCATGAGTTTCACTTCTGTTCTACATAAAGGCAGAGGCATGATGGTCAAATGTGGTGGCACTTCACTTGTTACTAGAATTTCATCAATATGTCAAAGGAGACTAGAATACTCCATTTCAACTAAATGTCCTTCACTGGTCGATCATGCATGTGACCAGATTAGAGGACCATGTACATCACTCTCTGCAACCTCTGGGTGATCACCATAGCAACACATTATGATCAGCTGACCCAATCTGGTCACGTGATGCGATTTTCTATGGTGACCAGATCAGCTGACCACGCTATTCTGATCTGCATGATCAGCTGATCTGGTCACCATAGCAGTCGCATTTGCCTCAGCTGATCTGGTCATCTGATGTGGTTACTATGGTGGCCAGGGGTATGAGTGTGAAGGGGTTAATAAGGGTGGAGTCACCAAATATATGTGTGTGTTTTTATCAAAATATTTTTTTCGATATATGGTGTCTTCTTTACTATTGACTTGAAAGTCTTTATGGCCGGAGCTAACTTGGCTTGACATGAAGAATTTCAGGCTTAATACCAGCTGGCAATACAAAGCTGGCATTTACCCTTTATTACCCAGCATGCCACAGCTACACAGCTGCTGGAAGTGCTAGGTAATGCACCATGGAAATTACACCATTTAGGTGAGTGGCTGCGAGCTATTCTTTACCATGGTGGGGACCTAAAACGATGGGCCCTCACCCCACTGGAAGCAGCCATGCAGCAGGGAACAGGTAAGATTATCTGTGTGTATGTATGTGTGTAGTATAATGTTGAATAGAAGCAGTAGTTCATTTGCACTAATGCTCCTGTCCTAGTTAAGCTACACACACATCCAAACAATTACCAAACAAAACTCTGATTTCTTTTTACTTTTCAGCAAAGCATTCGGGTTCAAAGGGCAGAATGAACATTGCCAAATTCAGACCAGATTTGAAATTGATTAATATGTTCACGCAGAGTTCACTCATCTCTATTTAGGACATGTAGGCTCACAGTAGCACGAGCAACATGCAAACCGGCATTATGATAAAAAATTGCTTTTGATACACTTTGGAAAAAGGACGGCATCACTGGTCCCATAACCAGATTAATGGAACGTCGAGCTGTTAATGTATCTGGAGTGAAGATTAGAGGGGTACGGCTACAGCATTGTGCCACCCTAAACTATATCCGGGGAGTTGGACAATTGAATGTTACCTCATGAAGGGTGTTTCATTGCATTACCTCAAATGTAATCTGTATTTTATCATTTTCTAAATTAGCCTACTCCTTATAAGAAAGTGAAGGGGTTAACCATACAAAAAGAAAAAATCAATAAACCCTACAGCAATAACATGAATAAAGTTAACAAATTTCTACAATCGCATTTTGATAGTGTAAGCAAAAATAGATATATGATAGTGTGAGCATATCCAACATATGAAATGACTTATAGAAAATCTATAATTTAAAATAAGTCAGTTATCAAGATTGACATGAAAGTGATTGCTTCTGGACCAGATAGAATGACCTCATGTATGCAGCTTGTTATAATGGTTGGCCTTGCTAGATTACAAAGTATAGGTGTTGAATTCATTTAAATGGTAAACAGAATCACGGCGCATCTCCTGATGCTCAAGGAAGTAACACCGTTATGGGAACTTCTAGGGAACCAGAAATCCATCTTTCAAATAGTTATGTTGGCTTTCCATAATGGAAGAAGGGCATTCAGATTTGGTTTGCCTAATTTGTCAATGCCCATTCCAGTTCTTACGAGACGTGTGTTTGCTTGCTTACACTTCCATGCCCACAGACCATGGCGACATTGGGCGTGTGTCCCAGGTGGTGTTAGTACATGGACCAACTGGACCAAAGGGGGGACCCGGGTCCACCCAGACTAGTGAAGGGCAGTGACCGAGGTCTGTGGCAGCTGAGCAAGTGGGCAAGGTGGTAACATGCAGGACTAGATTACACCGCACAACTTCAGGTATTAAGAAATATAAAATTTACTAATGACAAGGTACAGTACAGGGAAAATGGTAACAAGACATTAAGCCAGGCTCCCGATTCTGCACATCAAGGAGGATATCTCATGCAGACAGACATCAGACAGGAGGTCATCATGGGTTGATGCAGTCCAGGGTCATCTGGCATGGGCATATCAGGAGAACCTCTCTCTGTCCTCAGGTGTAGCACTGGCACAGCAGGAGAACATCAGACAATGAACTCGGACAGACATCATCACAGAATAGACCTCAGGGAACAGGCCGGATATTGGGACACAGGCGAAACACGGAGAGTACAGGTCCACGAACATTGTATCTTATGATATTGGCTGGTCAGATCCAGGATACACATGCAGAACCATCCCCGGGATACAGGGCTGGAGACTCCCCAGAAGCATGGAGGAGCTTATCAAGGAACACTAGCGGGACCAACTCTGAAACATGGGCTGGACCACCAGGACCTCGTACAGTACATCTGGACATAGGCTGGACATTTAGGATAAATGCTGGAAATCTGGACTACGGACATCGGACAAGGCTCTAGTCAGGGAACGTCAGTGCACGGGATCCAGGCACCAGGCAGCAGTCATCCGGCTCCGGACATCGGACACAAGTTCCATCGCTTGAGTGATCTAATCCGCTGACCAAGCGGGGGCTTAAGTAAATGGGTCCACTTACCAGGTAGGGTCTGAGCAGTCTGATGTATGCACCAGGCGGGGCCACACATGCTCAGCAGAGGACCTCACAACACGCGTACTGTAACAGCGTGTCCCTCCACCCACCTGTGCTCATGGTGTAACCAACTTGTCCATTCCTCACGTACTACTTCTGGTGACCGAATCTGTCATTGCTCCTCTCAGCAGGGGACTCCGCCAATACACAAATTGCTGAACAGAACAAAGCCAGACGTTTATGGAATCTTCCCTTTGAAGCCACAATAGTGGATATGAACCCTTCTCCCTACATGGGTCAGATCCCCAGGCACTGGAGTATACACTCTGATATACCAAGAGTCTGTGACAACGGAAAGGACAGGATAGAGCGGCTGCGGCCAGGTCATGTTGCCTGTATGGACTGATAGAAGCTACCACGGGGGATTACGTTGTGCCGCTCATCGGCTGGATTCAATGAACTTCTTTTTGGACTATTTCTTCTGTTAACCTGTGTCAGGATTGCCGGGTGACGCCCCTGGAACTGCTTCTTGGTTGTGGACTTCTTACAGACTCTCCAGAATTCTCTTCGTGTGCTGTTCCAGTTTCCCGGCCCCAATAAAGTTCTGTTGGATTGATCATCGGCCTGGTGTCCCTACCTGCTCTGTCGCACACCCCGTCACACGTATGGCTATGCAGCAGAGCAGGAAACTGTGCAGCATCCTTTCAGGTAGCAGACCAGTTTCCCAGCAGGTTATTGGGAAAGGAGCATTTGGTAAGAGCACGGAAATGCACAGTAACTCTGGGGAAGCAAGGTAGAAACAGACCGGCGTTACACCAGTATTGTAATAATGCCAAAAATATAACATTATGGCAAATGTATCTTACAGTACTTATTATCTACTATTAGTAACACTGCATCCCAAACCAAGGAAGTAAATACAATGCCTTAACTATTCATATCTCATAAAGTTTTCTACACTTTTTTGTTACACCCACAAATTAAATACCGTATATACTCGCGTATAAGCCGAGTTTTTCAGCCCAAAAATTGGGCTGAAAAGTCCCCCCCTCGGCTTATACGCGAGTCATACGGCCCCCCTCAAAGTTTGGCGCCCCCACCTCAGTTTCTGGGCCCCCCCGCATGCAGCGCTGCACATATACATTACGTGTCTAGCAGCTGTTACCCTCCGGTGGCAGATCGCGGCTCCCGGCTCCGGGCTCCATCTTCCTCTCTGTCTTCCTGGTTGTCATGTGACCGGCGCGATGACGTCATCGCGCCGGTCACAAAGCAGGAAGACAGCGAGGAAGATGGAGCCCGGAGCCGGGAGCCGCGATCTGCCACCGGAGGGTAACAGCTGCTAGACACGTAATGTATATGTGCAGCGCTGCATGCGGGGGGGCCCAGAAACTGAGGTGGGGGCGCCAAATTATGAGGGGGGCCCTGCTGGGGCCCTGTATACTACCACTGGGGCTATATACTACCACTGGGGCTATATACTACCACTGGGGCTATATACTACCACTGGGGCTATATACTACCACTGGGGCTGTATATATACTACCACTGGGGCTGTATACTACTACTGGGGCTATATACTACCACTGGGGCTATATACTACCACTGGGGCTATATACTACCACTGGGGCTATATACTACCACTGGGGCTGTATACTACTACTGGGGCTATATACTACCATTGGGGCTATATACTACCACTGGGGCTGTATGTATACTGCCACTGGGGCTATATACTACCACTGGGGCTATATACTACCACTGGGGCTGTATACTACTACTGGGGCTATATACTACCATTGGGGCTATATACTACCACTGGGGCTGTATGTATACTACCACTGGGGCTATATACTACCACTGGGGCTGTATACTACCACTGGGGCTATATACTACCACTGGGGCTATATACTACCACTGGGGCTGTATGTATACTACCACTGGGGCTATATACTACCACTGGGGCTGTATACTACCACTGGGGCTATATACTACCACTGGGGCTGTATACTACCACTGGGGCTGTATATATACTACCACTGGGGCTATATACTACCACTGGGGCTGTATACTACTACTGGGGCTGTATACTACTACTGGGGCTATATACTACCACTGGGGCTATATACTACCACTGGGGCTATATACTACCACTGGGGCTGTATATATACTACCACTGGGGCTATATACTACCACTGGGGCTGTATATACTACTAGGGCTGCGTGTATACTACCACTGGGGCTGCTGCTGTATACTACCACTGGGGCTGCTGCTGTATACTACCACTGGGGCTGCTGCTGTATACTACCACTGGGGCTGCTGTATATACCTCTGGGGCTGCTGTATACTACCACTGGGGCTGCTGCTGTATATACCACTGGGGCTGCTGCTGTAACACTGCTGGGGCCTGTATATACCACTGGGGAGGCTGCTGTATACCTGTGCTGGGGTCCACCCTCGGCTTATACACGAGTCAATAAATTTTCCCAGGTTTTGGGGGCAAAAGTAGGGGGGTCGGCTTATACACGGGTCGGCTTATAAACGAGTATATACGGTATGTTAGTGTTGGTATTTTACATAATCCCAATAAGTAAGAAGTATTTATAATGATTTGAGAATCTGTGACAAGACTTCAAAATTTGTGAAGCTAAAAGGAAAGTGTGCGCAATAAGGTGTTATCCTCAATGGGAAACACAAGAAATAGGTGGTCACCGCTCACCTGGACAGGTTGTGTAGCACACAACCCGCATGCACACAAAATGGCTGCTGCATAGTCCACACATAAACGGGAACCGTGGTAGATCAAAAAAATACACAGTACTGTACTTCACCAGACCCGCGCTGCCGACAGAGGAGACGTCAAAACTGTTGTTGGTAGCAAGTGGCTTTTTTATTTCGTCCGATGCGTTTTGAAGCCGGTCTGGCTTCATGGGAGCACACCCTGAGGAAGGAGTCGGGTCTGGCTCCGAAACGTGTCGGATGAATAAAAAGCTACTTGCGATCAACAACAGTTTGGACGTCTCCTCTGTCGGCATCACAAATCTGGGGAAGCACAGTCCTGTGTATTTTCTTGATCTACAACAAGACTTCAAAATTGTTCTCTATCTAATCTCGCCAAGCTAAATCTAGTTTGCAAAGAAGAATGGGGAAAAAACGTTACCCTGTGCAAAGCTGCTAGAGACCTCCCCCAAAAGAGTTTCAGCAGAAATTGCAGCAAAAAGTAATCGTACAAAGTTTTGACTCTGTGTTGATGGGGTAGGGGGTTTGAATACAAATGCAAAGTCACAGTTATCACATTTGTATCTATTATATAATCACGAATGGGTTTTTTGCCCCTTTTGAGTCCGCTCGCGCTGCGAGTCAGCGTGGTCATGTGGATACGCCCGAAGCATTGGCCGCACAGCGGCCATTGCGAGCAGTTCTAAGGCAACTCGCTATGCCCGCGCAGCGGGCATGGCGAGTCGCCTTAGCAGCGCGAAGCATTGGCCGCGAAGTGGCCATTGCGAGTCAGAGACTCGCTCTTCTAGAATCCCGATGCATGTGCATCGGGCACCCAGCTAGTTTTTTTAATATTCAGAAAAGCATGGATCACTTCCTTTACCCTTCACAACACTTGCTACTTAGTGTGGGTATGTCATGTAGAATGCTAATAAAATATATATGTTTGTGGGTATAAGGTAAAACATGTTGAAAAGTTCACAGGCACTGTAGCGTCAGGATGGTTGATAGGCAATTTATAGTTTTACCTTGGTATGTTTTTTATCTTTGTGCCTTTCTTGGAAGGTTATTTCTTTTACTAGTGCTTTCAAATATCTTTCTAAAAATGAACTTAAACATATGTTTTTATAGACCTGAAGTTATGTGAAGATTTATGTTTCTCTCTTTATCTGTGACCTTGGACTTAATGGATATCTTGAAGGCTTTTCATTAGTTACTTCTCTTCATACAATAGGTGACATGTTTTCTATTGTGTTGTTCAAACCATTGTGGGCCCAGTTATCTCATGCCTTACTTATATATTTGTATCATAATTTACCTTTGGATTATTTTGCACTTTATTTTATACTAAAAACTTTAAATACAAAGGATTAGACCTTTCCCTTGATGAACTGCAGCAATTGATTCTCTGAGGATGGTCATGGCTTTTGATATTTTCTTGCCATGATATTGACAGACCTACTGTAAACCTTTATGTAAGAGCCCAAAAACACAAACCTTAAGTCACTAAACCTCTGCATAAGATTAGTGACATCCAGCTGCATGATTAATTGTGCAAATAAGAAAAGTGTACTTATTTTTCAAAGGCAGCTCTACAGCTGAAATTAAGCGGGTTGTGTGGCAGTGATGAACATGGGGCAACTGTGAAAGTGTAAAGACAACTCGATCACCACCAAACTACGATTGGTCACAGCCACTGCATTGCCAATCACGTACGCATGCGAGAAATGGACCTTGACAAAGGATCATCCAAGATATATCGATTCCTTCAAACACAGGTGCTGGAGGAGACACTTGCGTTCTAGGACAGCTTTCTTTGTGATCTTGGCTATCCACAGGATTTGTATCAATCCACAAACATCCATGGTGGGAAAAGTCCTAAAACAGAAACAGTCTTATTTCAGCCATGTGATGAGAGCAAATTCCCTGGAGAAGGCTATGATGCTTTGTATGGTCAGTGGCAGTAGAGGTCGCAGAAGACCTAAGACCCGTTGGCTGTTGACACCATCATGGCAGACAAGGCAATGAACATCAGAGAATTGAAAGATGCTGTGACAAACAGAAGCTTGGAGGAAAACAGTTCACCTGGTATCCAATAGTCAGACACGACTGAATGGATGAAATTGAAAAATTGGAACTTAATTTTCCCACTTGGTTTCTGAAGCTGACTTTGTAAGATGGTTGAAATTCAAAAGCCTGGTGATGAGACCCGATCATTCATTTATTTTCCACTTGGTTTAAGAAGAATGGTTTTGTGAGATGGTTGAACTTGGATGACCCCATGGTGGGGCCCTATTGTGTAGACAGTTATAACTTAAACATGTAGCATTTAATAGATTAATCTATATAAAGGAAATACAAGTGTAATGGATGCCCTCCACACCTTTCGGGTGGGCTGTCATCTTAATTGTCTGCCGCCAAATTGGATGCTTTGTCTGAGTGTATGCACGCGACCGAAAGAACCACACTGACAACCATGTCAAGGTAGAGCTTAATGACAAAGACCTTTATGTTAGGAGGGGTTAACAGTTTCATTACTTATCATTAAAGGGGTGTTTCTAGGTGATTGCATCATATTATGCTGAATCTACATTTTATTCTGAACAACATTCAATACATTCCGTGTGTTAGTTAGCATTTCAATTTAGCCTTGAATTGTACATTACAGTACATTCAGTCCATGCTGATAAGGAACTTCTGTGCAGCTAATTCCAAGACAGTGGAATTCAAAGGGAGGGGAAGGATGGGGGATGCTGCAGTCTGCACACTGGAAGATATCTGAATGGCTTCAATAAACTTATGGCAATAAATAGTTAATAATTTATATAACACAAGCGCAAATAGGGCCTTATCTTTAATCATAAATGGCACTGTGGCCACGTCGTTCACTACTCACCTGATATGGTTGTGGCACCCACAACCAGTATAAACGCATTGTACAGCTGCTGCTGGACCCACACTGTTCGATACCACTGTACACATGGCAGTGGTCTAAAGGACGGTGTATTGGGGTCCACGCTGCTGGTTAAGAATGGAGACCACACGGGATCTACAAACGTTGGCGCTGTTTATTTCAACTCGTTTCAGAGCTAACCGTACTACATATTTCCTGATGAAGGAGCACAGCTAGCTCTGAAACACATAGAAATAAACAGCACCATCGTTTGTAGACCCCGTGTGGTCTCCATACTTATCCAGCAGCGCGGACCACGACACACTGTCTTTTTGACCATTGTGTTTTATAGGTTGGCACATGGACAAGTTATCGTGAATATTGAGAACTGTAACTTGACATCCAATGGGACATGTTACAAGGAGCCTAATGAGACGATTCATATGCCCAACTCGTAGGCAACTAAGTTGTAGCCTGACTGCACAATCCAGCTGGGGTTATTATTGACATCCAGCTCTGCCCGTGCTTCTCAGGTGACTGCAGCAAGGGGTATGCACAAAGGGAGGACGAGGTCAATCACCTCCAGCAACGCTGGATCATTTCAATGAATTATGTGAAGCAGGCTGGGATTAATCTGCTATGGATTGGATAATAGGAACACTTGACATGTTCTGTAAAGGGAGCTGGTAGTAGAATAACACGCCATCTATATGGATGTGTAAATCCTAAAAAGTTGAATAGAATGAGTCCTCGGTCTGCTATCCAATGAGTTTTCACAGATACCATTTACATTAAAGAAAACTGGATTTCTCAAGAAGTATAACATTGTTTGCAGATATCAAGTATCAGTGGATTCAGCTTTCTATGGACCTACATACCATTTGAATAGCTTAGGTTGGTTCAATCACGTTTTTGATGTATTCGTTGCTGTCCGTTGTAAAACAGACAGCATGGATCCGAATTGGCCCCCATGTTATCTATGGGGATCATTTGGCCTAATTCCATCTGGATTCCTTGGGATCGATTTGTGTCTGATTTTTGCGTATCCAAATTCGGAGATGTCCAATTTTGGGCACAGAAAAAAATGGGATCCACAAATCGGACGGCAATTAGGTCAAATCCGATGATCTTTGTCCTGTAACATGGGGGCCTATGAGTGCGGGTCGAGGAAACAAGCTGATCGTTCCTCGGACCGCGATTTTAGTGTACTGAGCATGCTCACTCAACAATTGCTCCATCCATTCTAATTACACTTCTGCATCATAATTATATTGGAGAATGTGAATAAAGTGAAAAGAAAGCGTTAACATAAAATCTATGTTCACCTATCTTCGATCTCCCGCTGCCTTCCAGCAAGGTCCGGTTGCTTACAGACCTGTGAGATGTCCAACCTGAGTGGCATTGGGTCACATGACCGCCAGTAACGCGTTAATGTGGCCGTATCATTCTTTTGAGCTTGTGAAGTCACCACAGGTCCTGTAAGCACCGCCTTGCTGGGAGGCGCGGTGGATCAAGTCATGGGTTTGAGCATAGTGATTTATTTATGTTAAGCTTCATCTTTACTTTATTCACTTTGCCAATATAATTATCATTGTAGAAGTGAAAGTGCCGCTGTGTCGGATCGTGATAACCACGGCACCGGACACTGAATAGGTACCCCTGTGGTCCATTAGTCCGTGGGTCCTACAAAATGTTAGGATCCTCAATGATGGACAGGAAAAAAAGTTATGTGAAAGCAGCCTTAGGGGGGTTGATCCTGCTGACAGATTCCTTTTTAATTGCATGAGCTGTGTTCAGTTAGAGTTCTCATGTTTTTGTTTTATGTTAATATTGCTTTATAAGTGGATAGGTGTAAATGTAATTTGTTAAAAAAAAAAAAAAATTTTAACCCCTTAACAAAATGATGTACATTACGTCACTTTTCCTGTCCCTGACATCTTATGCAAATGATGGAAGAATTTGCAGCCGCCATCTGCCTTGAAGAGCCCACGGTTGTTAACATGTTAGAATATTATATTGAGCACATGGGGCCAACACTTCTATAAACCCTCGGCACGCCCCGTGATGTGATTGTAGGATGTCAACAGGTTGTCATGACAGCTGGATTGCAGACTGATTTTCGCTATACATAGCAGAGCTGATGCACTCCTATGTACGATACACCTGATCTTATGATCACAAGTTTGCTTCTAAGAGTGTCTAACAAATACAGCAAAAAGTTAGTTTTTAAAAATATTTTTTTTTTTCTTTTCGCCTTTAAGAATAAAGCAATTAATTTATTTTTGTTCAAATCATTTTATTATTTTTTTTTCCCCAATTAAAACATTTTGCTGATCAGTTAGAACATACAAACAATCCCAAACTCTTCCCTCCCTGACCCTTAAACCAAAATCTACCCACAGTCACAAATACTTTACACATCACATTATGCCTTTCTCGACAGAGTCAACAATACAGTTGAAGACATTTTGTTGAGAACATCTATCCGTTTACATAGAGGCAGTAATTCATCTCGCCACATCCAGCCATTATGACCATATTTTTTTCAAATTTATTAAAGGCTCTTCTTTTTTGTATATACATATCGTTCACAAACTAATGTATTTTTGACTTTATTGATAAGTTCTTTCCTTTTCGGAGGGTCTGAATGGATCCAATGTGTCGCAATTACTTTTCGTGCAAGATAAACGTGAAATTGCTGTTTTACCATCATTGTTAATTGTCAGTTCGTCCTTGTATCCCAGCAAACACACTCAACGGATTTCTGGGTATTTGAAGTTGAAATGTTATATCTATCAGGTCTATCATTTATGATCTATATAATGTAGCACACAATTCCACAATTTCTGTATTCTATCTGCTGGGTTCCATGGCACATCTAAGGACACTTAGCAACCAACCTGCATCCTACTTTATAAAAGAAATGTCGGTATTTTGTTACACTCTATGCAGTATGTATACTCTGCAATAGCTCTAGCTACAGGGGTCCCCCAAACTCCAGGGCCTCGAGGGCCGCCAACAGTGCAGGTTTTCAGGATCTCCTTAGAAAGGGGTTAGAATCATTACCGGTGCATTTGATCACATTAACCCTGTGCAATACTAAGGAAATCCTGCACTGTTGGCGGCCTCAGGCCTGGAGTTGGGGACCTCTGGTCTAGCTGATTCACTGAGCGCCATTTGAGGGAGCGTTTCCAGAATACTTTGCCAGTGTTTTGCAGTTATTCCTTGTATGAGTTAATTTTTTTTTAAATATGTTTGGACTTTTACAATTGCAACAATCCAAGCTATCAAAATATAAAATATAATAATCCTATTTTTTTTCACTATTTAGATAAATCAAATCACTGTGTTTGGTACCTGCATAATCTTATTGACCTAGATAATCATAATCTCAGATCAGTTTTATTGCACACTAGATGAGGGCTATTGCATCGGGGCAGTGCCATCACAAAGAGGCAGGCTTGGCTCCGTGGCGCTGGGGGATGGTGTCTGTCTTCCCCCCCTTCCCCCCCCCCCTTCCTGTGCTGTCTCTCAATGTATATATTGAGATGGGTCCACCAGCTGTGTCAGGAGGAACAGGTATGTGTCGAACAGACAGAGGTCTGCAGCGATCTTAACCCAGGTTGACTGCTGAGACCTGTTGTTCAACACCTTTCTATAATGTGATGTGGGCTGGAGGTGGTAAGGGTTAACCAGAAGCAATGGGTGGGTCTAGGTAACTACATACCTCCCAGGGGAGGGTGTGTTGCTGTTATCAGGTAGCCACTCCCTGGTCACATGTCTGTGATGTCAGAGCAGGTCCTGAAGCCTGAAAACTGTCTGGGAGGCACATGGGAAGGCCCAAGTAAGGAGCTTGGAGCAGCTCCTGGTACAATGGACTGTCAGGAGACAGGATGAAAGAATGATTGCTGGACAATGTAACCTTAAGAGAAGGGGCCTGTGTACTGACAGAGGGCAGTGAGTGAACTGTGCAGACCAACCCCATGTGTGAAGTGATGGACTGTGTACAATAATTATATCAAGTGGTTTATGTGGCTAAATAAACCATCTGGATTTGAGTTAACTAGAAACCATTGATGTCTGCTTGAATTATGCTGTCAAGTGAGTGTACCCCGACCCGGTCCGTGAACGCTATACCACAGTATATAAATGAAAAATATATTGCAATCTGAGAGTCCTCAGTGGTTGATATCTCTTAATGGCTAAATGAAAAGATGGTAAGCATAACAAGCTTTCAGGACACTATGGCCCCTTAGTCGATCTGATAATGACACAGATTCTGAAGACACATACATATATATTATACTTAAACAGGATGAGATGGTGCAGTAAATACAACAGGTGACGTAAAGCAGAGTCAGGCTAGGGGGGGGAGCTGGGAAAGTGAAACCAAACTTCTAAGGTAAGAGGAAGAAGTGTCATAAATTCATAGTCCTCTAACTTGAGTCGGTTGCAAGATGTGATATCCCCAAATGTTCTTTAATTTTCTATAAAAACTCATAATCCATGTGATACATTTAATCCTGTTTTGAATGTGTCAAAGATCGTTATCAATTTGTATTCCCAAATTCTTCTCTCTAAGGCTGGCTTCACACTTGCAGATGGATCTGCAGCGTTTTGCAGATGCATCTGCAAGTGTGAGCATGCTGACCGCGGCCCCTATGTTTATAATAGGGCGCACGCGGTGTGAAAGCTCTCATTCACTCCTATATGTGTACTGTCAGCAGGCGTATGCCTGCTGACAGATCACACACTCCCGTCCGCACTGTGGACGCGAGATGTAGCGTCCATGCTGCGGGCGGGAGAGTGTGATCTGTAAGCAGGCATACGCCTGCTGACAGTACACATATAGGAGTGAATGAGAGCTTTCACACCGCGTGCGCCCTATTATAAACATAGGGGCCGCGGTCAGCATGCTCACACTTGCAGATGCATCTGCAAAACGCTGCAGATCCATCTGCAAGTGTGAAGGCAGCCTAAAGGTACCTTCACACGTGGCAATATTGCTAGGCAATTTCACTGGCAATTTGCTGCTTGCAGTGAAATCATGGACACATTGTTATATTTGTACACAGCAACAAAATAGAATAATGTGTCCATTATTTCACTGCAACCAGCAAATTGCCAGTTAAATTGCCTAGCAATATTACCGCGTGTGATGGTACCTTAAGATTTGAAGTTGCTTTTTAAGATGAGCAGACCAATATCAGTTTCACTGTGGTCAGGGCTGGAAAAGTGCTTTGCTACAGGTAGATCCATACGCTTTTTTTATTGTGTGGCGATGAGAATTAATTCTTGTTCTGAATTTTTGCTCAGTCTCCCCTACGTACATGCCACCTATTGGACATTTGATACATATAATTAAATACACCACATTGCTTGTGGTGGAACTGAAGTTACCTGGGATCTTGTAGTCCTGATCTGTTTCAGGAATCCTTCTCTTGTTGGTTGTCATTATAGATGGACAGGTTTTGCACTTTCTCTGGTTGCAGGGAAAGGTTCCTGTTGCTGTTGGAGAGGACAGGGCGCTTCTGACAATAATGTTTTTTAGATTCGGAGGTTGTCTAAAACATGTTAAAACATGAATATCTTCATTAATATTTACTTCAAATATTGGGTATAATTATTAAATATTAATTTATTTATTGATATGCTGATACATTACATAGTGCTGACATGGAGAATTGCATACAAGCAAGTGGAAGTATACGCGATATGGCCATACATAGCTGTGGCTATACAAATAGCTCAAGATTGCATCATTCCAGAATTGTCTAGTTAACACATAGTCTAGGTTCCCATATATAGTCACACATGTGTTAATGTCACTCTATAAGAATGAGCTATACCATGAGATAAGAGAGCACACACTCGGCTGGGGGATCTCTCCCTCTCGGGGAGAGACACATTGCTGGAAGATAGAGAGCTAACACCTGCTCAAGCTTCTTCAAGACATCAGCTATAGTCGTGCAGAAACCATATAGCCTTGGAGAGATGGACACCCCAAGACCAGTTGACAACAACTCAAGAAGCAAGTATGATACAGACTTATAGGAAAATAGTCCCTTTATCCTTTAACTACCTGAATAGGTTACTTTACTGTAATACTATTATTATTGGGTCATTTTGACCAATAAAAGCCAACAAGAGATTTTTATATACTTTTTCGTCTTGTCTCAATAATTCGCACTTGATGATAATTATACACATATAGCAGTATTTAACAAAACACAAGAGTGGGGGATCCGGAAATATTGATTTTAGTCACTCATCTTTTTGTAGGAGTGGTTGCAGTTTCCGCGCAGCTCCTCTTAGCACTTCAAGGCTTGGATTGTAGGTGACTACTAGAGGTATTGTCAGGAATGTATGTATATGTTGCATTATTCTCCATCCAAAAGTTCTCTGTCTTCAAAGATAGTTTTGTTAATGTCGAATTTCATAAGACCCCTTCATGCCACAAACACATAATTAATATTTTTAAATTATTCATATTTTTGTACATTTAATGATATGTCTTGTATATCTATGTAACACCCAGGAACCTGGGAAATGAGTTCTGGCTTACTGAACATCATAAATATGTCATATTTGGTATCAATATTCTTTGAATTAAATGAACGTAAACATGAGGTGTGTATCATGGATGTGGGCCCACCCCATACCGAGATATGAAAAATGAAGGTTTATTAAGAGGAGGATCTCAGAGGAGTATTCCACCAGGGGGGGAAAAACTACGAAGGTAAGCTGCAGTTTTACTGCTTTTATTAAAACTAAAGCATCCATTTTGGGCTGATTATACCCTGGGGCACAGACACAGCCGAACCCTATCGCTGTGTGGAGGAATCATACATTTCTGGGGAGCCCCCCCCCCCTCCCCTTCAACAGATCTGTTTGTCACCGCATGGCTAGGTCTGGCAAATTCTTACTTGATTCCTTTTATTGTAATAACTATTTTATGCATATCTGTCAATTGTCTCTTTTGTAATATCTTGTATATCTTTTGTAAACACTGCCAACTTTGGGAGTAAAGTATTATAATTTACTAGTTTTGTTCTTCTTATTCTAGGAGGGAGCTCACCACGTCCTCCCTGTTCATTTTTCGCCATCATACGAGTTACTGATCCACCTACAGTTGTGGCCAAAAGTATTGACACCCCTGCAATTCTGTCAGATAATCCTCAGTTTCTTCCTGAAAATGATTGCAATCACAAATTCTTTGGTATTATTATCTTCATTTAATTTGTCTTTAATGAAAAAACACAAAAAGAATTGTCCTAAAGCCAAATTGGATATAATTCCACACCAAACATATAAAAGGGGGTGGACAAAAGTATTGGCACTGATAGAAAAATCATGTGATACTTCTCTAATTTGTGTAATTAACAGCACCTGTAACTTACCTGTGGCACCTAACAGGTGTTGGCAATAACTAAATCACATTTGCAGCCAGTTGACATGGATTAAAGTTGACTCAACCTCTGACCTGTGTCCTTGTGTGTACCACATTGAGCAAGGAGAAAAGAAAGAAGACCAAAGAACTGTCTGAGGACTTGAGAAACCAAATTGTGAGGAAGCATGAGCTACAAGTCCATCTCCAAAGACCTGAATGTTCCTGTGTCTACCGTGCGCAGTGTCATCAAGAAGTTTAAAGCCCATGGCACTGTGGCTAACCTCCCTAGATGTGGACGGAAAAGAAAAATTGACAAGAGATTTCAACGCAAGATTGTGCGGATGGTGGATAAAGAACCTCGACTAACACCAAACAAGTTCAAGCTGCCCTGCAGTCCGAGGGTACAACAGTGTCAACCCGTACTATCCGTCGGCGTCTGAATGAAAAGGGACTGTATAGTAGGAGACCCTGGAAGACCCCACTTCTTACCCCGAGACATAAAAAAGCCAGGCTGGAGTTTGCCAAAACTTACCTGAGAGCCTACAATGTTTTGGAAGAATGTTCTCTGGTCAGATGAGACAAAAGTAGAGCTTTTTGGGCAAAGGCATGGAGTTTACAGGAGAAAAAAAAGAGGCATTCAAAGAAAAGAACACGGTCCTTACAGTCAAACATGGCGGAGGTTCCCTGATGTTTTGGGGTTGCTTTGCTGCCTCTGGCACTGGACTGCTTGACCGTGTGCATGGCATTATGAAGTCTGAAGACTACCAACAAATTTTGCAGCATAATGTAGGGCCCAGTGTGAGAAAGCTGGGTCTCCCTCAGAGGTCATGGGTCTTCCAGCAGGACAATGACCCAAAACACACTTCAAAAAGCACTAGAAAATGGTTTGAGAGAAAGCACTGGAGACTTCTAAGGTGGCAGCAATGAGTCCAGACCTGAATCCCATAGAACACCTGTGGAGAGATCTAACAATGGCAGTTTGGAGAAGGCACCCTTCAAATATCAGAGACCTGGAGCAGTTTGCCAAAGAAGAATGGTCTAAAATTCCAGCAGAGCATTGTAAGAAACTCATTGATGGTTACTGGAAGCGGTTGATCGCAGTTATTTTGGCTACAGGTTGTACAACCAAGTATAAGGCTGAGGGTGCCAATACTTTTGTCTGGCCCATTTTTGGAGTTTTGTGTGAAATGATCAATGTTTTGCTTTTTGCTTCATTCTCTTTTGTGTTTTTTCATTGAAGACAAATTAAATGAAGATAATAATACCAAAGAATTTGTGATTGCAATCATTTTCAGGAAGAAACTGCGTATTATCTGACAGAATTGCAGGGGTGTCAATACTTTTGGCCACAACTGTGTAAGTGATTGGTGATGGCAGCATAATGTTTGTATTTATGTGATATTGTGGGACTGAGGGTGACTGGATCGAGGTATATATACGTTCCTTGCAGAAACTGACTGAATTCTGGGCCCCACATGATGAAAATTGTAGCCAGCAGTCGCTCCAGAAATGGCGCCAAGAAAACTGGCGACTACCCCTCTCTGTCATGTAGTGGTGGCAGACTGGGTAACAAAGGGGTTGATGTTGGCTTTTTTTGTCAGCTGACATCAAGCCCTAGTGCTAATGTCAGCCGTCGGTATGAGAGCTGGACATTAGGAATACTTTACGTAAAAAAAAAAACAACAACACCGAGAGAAATCTTTTATTACATACAAAGTAGACAGAGAGACCTCATTATCCACTTCATTAGCGCCCACAAAGTTCCCCTCTAATGTAATCCTGCAATTTTGCTGTAATCTTGCAGTGGGGCAGTGTGCGTCAAGCCACCACTATCCTTGTGTACCTGAATATCAAAAGATGGCGGCCGTTTGGGTATGTGTGTGCATGCATGTGTGTGCGTGCGTATATGTGTGTGTATGTGATGTGTGCATATAATATACTAGCTGTGAGCCGATGCAAATGCATCGGATTCTAGAACGTGCATTAATTTGATTATAGTAGTTATAGCTGTTAGCCTGATGCAAATGCATCGGTATCTAAAATATGTTTATTGTTTTTTTAAAGATTTTTAAATAATAATTGCATCATCAATAGCAATAATATAAGCATAGCATTATTATTAGCAGTAATAGCAGTATTAATACCATTATTAGCAGTATTATGAGCATTAATAACAGTATTAATAGCATTAATAGCATTATTATTAGCATTAATAGCATTATTAATAGCATTATTAGCATTAATAATAGCATTAATAACATTATTAATAGCATTAATAGCATTATTATTAGCATTAATAGCATTAATAATAGCATTATTAGCATTAATAATAGCATTAATAACATTATTAATAGCATTAATAGCATTATTATTAGCATTAATAGCATTAATAATAGCATTATTAGCATTAATAATAGCATTATTAGCATTAATAATAGCATTAATAACATTATTAATAGCATTAATAGCATTATTATTAGCATTAATAGCATTAATAATAGCATTATTAGCATTAATAATAGCATTAATAACATTATTAATAGCATTAATAGCATTATTTTTAGCATTAATAGCATTATTATTAGCATTAATAGCATTAATAATGCCATTAATAGGATAAATATTAGCATTAATAGCATTAATAGCATAATTAATAGCATTAATAGCATTATTAATAGCATTAATAGCATTATTATTAGCATTAATAGTATTAATAGGATAAATATTAGCATTAATAGCATTAATAATAGCATTATTAGCATTAATAATAGCATTAATAACATTATTAATAGCATTAATAGCATTATTATTAGCATTAATAGCATTAATAATACCATGAATAGGATAAATATTAGCATTAATAGCATTAATAGCATAATTAATAGCATTAATAGCATTATAATAGCATTAATAGCATTATTAATAGCATTAATAGCATTATTATTAGCATTAATAGCATTAATAGGATAAATATTAGCATTAATAGCATAATTAATAGCATTAATAGCATTATTAATAGCATTAATAACATTATTATTAGCATTAATAGCATTAATAATAGCATTATTAGCATTAATCATAGCATTAATAACATTATTAATAGCATTAATAGAATTATTATTAGCATTAATAGCATTAATAGCATTATTATTAGCATTAATAGCATAAATAATACCATGAATAGGATAAATATTAGCATTAATAGCAATAATAGCATAATTAATAGCATTAATAGCATTATTAATAGCATTAATAGCATTAATAGATAAATATTAGAATTAATAGCATTATTAATAGCATTAATAGCATTAATAGGATAAATATTAGCATTAATAGCATAATAATAGCACTAATAGCATTAATAGCATTATTATTAGCATTAATAGCATTAATAATAGCATTATTAGCATTAATAATAGCATTAATAACATTATTAATAGCATTAATAGCATTATTATTAGCATTAATAGCATTATTATTAGCATTAATAGCATTATTATTAGCATTAATAGCATTAATTATGCCATTAATAGGATAAATATTAGCATTAATAGCATTAATAGCATAATTAATAGCATTAATAGCATTATTAATAGCATTAATAGCATTATTATTAGCATTAATAGCATTAATAGGATAAATATTAGCATTAATAGCATTAATAGCATAATTAATAGCATTAATAGCATTATTAATAGCATTAATAGCATTATTATTAGCATAATAGCATTAATAATAGCATTATTAGTATTAATAATAGCATTAATAACATTATTAATAGCATTAATAGCATTATTATTAGCATTAATAGCAATATTATTAGCATGAATAGCATTTTGAATAGCATGATTATTAGGCTTAATAGCATTATTAATCGCATTAATATGATTATTATTAGCATTATTAGCATTAATATTAGCATGAATAGCATAATTATTAGCATTAATATCATTATTATTAGCATTAATAGCATTAATAATAGCATTATTAGCATTAATAATAGCATTAATAACATTATTAATAGCATTAATAGCATTATTATTAGCATTAATAGCATTATTATTAGCATTAATAGCATTAATTATGCCATTAATAGGATAAATATTAGCATTAATAGCATTAATAGCATAATTAATAGCATTAATAGCATTATTAATAGCATTAATAGCATTATTATTAGCATTAATAGCATTAATAGGATAAATATTAGCATTAATAGCATTAATAGCATAATTAATAGCATTAATAGCATTATTAATAGCATTAATCGCATTATTATTAGCATTAATAATAGCATTATTAGTATTAATAATAGCATTAATAACATTATTAATAGCATTAATAGCATTATTATTAGCATTAATAGCAATATTATTAGCATGAATAGCATTTTGAATAGCATGATTATTAGGCTTAATAGCATTATTAATCGCATTAATATGATTATTATTAGCATTATTAGCATTAATATTAGCATGAATAGCATAATTATTAGCATTAATATCATTATTATTAGCATTAATAGCATAATTATTAGCATTAATAGCATTATTATTAGCAGTAATATCATTATTATTAGCATTTGTTTTTTTAATTATTATTGTTTATTTAATTATGTATTATTTTTTATTTTTTTTATTATTTTTTAATTTTTTTATTATTTTTTTTATTATTAAATTTATTATTTAGGCTGAGACCCAGTTTTCTTTCAGGTCCGCTGAAAGGGCTGATATAATTAGCATATATTTAATTTTTTTATTATTATTTTTATTGAATTATTTATTATTTTTAATTTATTTTTTTATTATTTTTAAATTATTTTTTAATTATTTTTTTTATTATTAAATTTATTATTTAGGCTGAGACCCAGTTCTCTTTCAGGTCCGCTGAAAGGGCTGATATAATTAGCATATATTTATTTTTTTTATTATTATTTTTATTTAATTATTTATTATTATTTTTTTTTTTATTATTATTTTTTAATTATTTTTTTTATTATTAAATTTATTTGTTCCCATTGAAATACATTATTTTTATTTAATTATTTATTATTTTTTATTATTTTTTTTATTATTTAATTAATTTATTTTTTTAAGTCAGACTGAGACACAGTTCTCATTCAGGTCCGCCTTTTTTTTTTTTTATTATTATTTTTATTTAATTATTTACGATTTTAGGGCCGACAAATAGAACCAGGTCGGCGGCCATAAAATCGTCGACACACCGGTAATGTATGTCAATGGGGAAAAAAAAGGCGGACCTGAATGAGAACTGTGTCTCACTCTCACTTAAAAAAATAAATAAATTAAATAATAAAAAAAATAATTTAAAAATAATTAAAAAATAATAAAAAAATTAATAAAAAATAATAAATAATTAAATAAAAATAATAAAAAAAAAAGGCGGACCTGAATGAGAACTGTGTCTCAGTCTGACTTAAAAAAATAAATAAATTAAATAATAAAAAAAATAATTTAAAAATAATAAAAAATTAAATAAAAAATAATAAATAATTAAATAAAAATAATAATAAAAAAAAAAAAAATGCGGACCTGAATGAGAACTGTGTCTCAGTCTGACTTAAAAAAATAAATAAATTTAATAATAAAAAAAATAATTAAAAAATAATTTTAAAATAATAAAAAAATGAGGGGCTCTTCTGATTGGCTGAGGGCAGTATACAGCGACCAATCAGAAGAGGGCCTCAGATCTCATTGAGGTAGAATGGCGGATTTTTCGTCCATTCTATCTTAATGAGAAGGAAGAGGACGTCGGAGGTGGAAGTTAGCGAAAAGAAGACAGAAGATCCCCGGGGCCGGACGAAGAGGCGGAGATGGCGGAAAGAGAGAAGACCCCCGGGGCCGGAGGAAGAGGACGGCTGGCCGGACGAAGGGATTGTGGTTCGGACGGATGATCAGATGACTTGAAGGCATGTAAGTGATTGACGGGGACGTTAGGTTAGGGGACGGTGGGGGCTTCGGGTGTAGGGCGTTAGGTGTTAGCGCGAGCGGCGGGGGACAGCGGCGGGAGCTTAGGAAGCGGCGGGGCTTAGGGAGTAGGGGATGGGCGGCGGGGCTTTAGGGTGTATCGGTGGGTGCTTAGAATGCGGCGGAGCTTAGGGGGTAGGGGCGGCGGAGTTAGGGGGTAGGCGGCGGGGCTTAGGATGCGGCGGTGGTTAGGGGCGGATGACTTAGGGGGTAGGGGGTTAGGAGCGGCGGACTTAGGGGCATAGGTGCGGCGTGTCGGGGCTTAGGGTGTAGGGGTGCGGCGCACTTAGGGGGTAGGGGCTTTTGTGCGGCGGGGTGGTTTTGTTGCGGGGTGGCTGTGCGGACATGGGGGGGGTCTGTGGAGAGATGGGGGTGGGTGTGCGGATATGGGGGGGGCTGTGCGGAGATGGGGGGGCTGTGGGGACATGAGGGTGTGTGTGCGGACATGGGGGGGGGGCTGTGGGGACATGAGGGTGTGTGTGCGGACATGGGGGGGGGCTGTGTGTAGATGGGGGGGCTGTGCGGACATGGGGGTGGGTGTGCGGACATGGGGGTGGGTGTGCGGACATGGTGGTGGGTGAGCGGACATGGGGGTGGCTGTGCGAACATGGGGAGGTATGTGCGGACATGGGGGGGGGCTGTGCGGACATGGGGGGGCGGCTGTGCGGACATGGGGGGGCGGCTGTGCGGACATGGGGGGGCTGTGCGAAGATGGGGAGGGCTGTGCGGACATGGGAGGGGCTGTGCGGACATGGGGAGGGGCTGTGCGGACATGGGGAGGGGCTGTGCGGACATGGGGGGGGTCTGTGCGGACATGGGGGGGGAAGTCTGTGCGGACATGGGGGGGGGTCTGTGCGGACATGGGGGGGGCGAATTGTGGGTAGCGGGCGGAACTGGGGCACAGAGGCACAGGGGCACAGGCTCCGGAGCACTGTGTCAGCATGTGCTGAGAGCAGCTGCTCCGGAGCGGGCACAGGGGCACAGGCTTCGGAGCACTGTGTCAGCATGTGCTGACAGCAGCTGCTCCGGAGCGGGCACAGGGGCACAGGCTCCGGAGCACTGTGTCAGCATGTGCTGACAGCAGCTGCTCCGGAGCGGGATGACAGCGGCGAGGGGTCGCAATGCCCGCTACGCGGGCAATGCCTCGCACGACGTGGTGACGTCACATAGAGACAAAGCCACGGCGTGCCGGGGTCCGACACAAACGTGCCTACGGCAATTATATAGTAGATTATGTGTAATGTGTGTGTGTGTGCACATACGAGAATGTGAGTGTATGTGCGTGTGGGTGCATGCATATGTATGTATGTGCATGTGTATGCACATGTGTGTATGCATGTTTTATGCATGTATGTGTGTGTATGTACAGGTGTATCTCAATGAAATAGAATATCGGTAAGTTATTTTTTTTTCAGTAATGCAATTCAAAAAGTGAAACACATATATTATGTAGAGTCATTACACACAGAGTGATCTATTTCATGTGCTATTTCTGTTAATGTTGATGATTATGGCTTAAATCCCTTTGGGTTTACATTGGCTGTATCTCAGAAATTCTAATTTATTGAGATGCACCTGTGTGTGTTAATGTTTGTATGTGTGTTTGCACCCACCTCCACCCTAGCAAACTCCTGGGCTCTATGTGGGGCCTGTGTGTCCAGGAGCGGATGTGGTGTGCCACCATAGGGAACCCGCACCCCATCTCCTCCTAGACACACATGCCCCAGACAGAGCACCAGAGTTTCCTAGGGCAAAAGTGTGTGCGGCAGGGGTGTTATGCAGCAGGGGTGGGTGCAGTGGGGGTGTCAAGTGTCGGGTGTGTCAACCAGGTATGCGGCAGGAGTGTGGCGGTGGCGTATTGGGAGACCCATCACTTGGGTGTCCCAAATATAGTGTCTTTTGGTCGGCATGGTGGAACATGGGATTCGGAGACATTCAGACGGAAGTGGATGACGGACGCCACTAGATGATTATATACTGTAGATAGAGTATGGTAAATAAAATACCTACAAATGTAAATCTGCACTTTTTTTTAAATTTCTATTCACTTGAAATTTTTTTCCCGATTCTCGGTGCATCTCATGATAAAATGTAACTCAAATGTATAACTCTACAGAAATACAAGCCCACATATGGTTATGTGAATGGAGAAATAAAAGTTATAGTCTTTGGAAAAAGTGGAGGAAAAAATGAAAATAACAGAAAGTAGCCTGGACATGAAGAAGTTAAACTCTTTCCTGTATCCATGTGATATATAATTCTGAACCCTATTTTTAAAGCCTTTGAAGGCATGTGGATAGTTATTACACAGAAATCACAGATTTTTCTCTCTCGTCATCAGTCCTAAAATCACACAGGCTTTGGCATTTGTTGTTTGACATGAAGAACTGCTGAACATTATACCCAAACCTTACTTTGCTTGCCAGCACACTCAACACAAATGGCTATTAGTAATTGTGCATGTTTAGTTACGGGGTGCTAACCTAGGAACAACATCATGGAACAAAAATTAGGAGAAAAGGTGCACTTGTGGCACCCCATGGGTTAATATGCCACAATAACACCACATGGGTTCTCTCCCCACTACACACTACACACTGACAAACACTAGCACCTCTTGGCCAGGAGGGGGAGCACCACCTGCTCCCATAAATACTCCTGCTCGTGAGGGAGAGCTCAGTTCAGCTCGGAGCAGGGCTGTGAAGAGCACAAGTTAGTGCAGAACTTAGTGCAGACCTAGCAAGGGTCAGAGGAACAGGAGAACTACAGACAGAGGAACACGTATGGGAGCTGGAGTGATACCTTCACTTGCCCCAGAAGAGCGCACAGAACCGACACCGGATCCGATACTGTGTCTGGCACCCACAGCACAGTGAATCCAGGGACAGTGGGATGTCTAGATGCCCCTAGTACCAGTGCAAAGCATGGCTGGTCGCCTGGTTGCTACAAACCGCCCCCATGTTATAGGTTGCAGGGGTCTGTGTACCGGTGTCTAGACGCATGTGCTACCTCCTGGGGGAATTTGCAGCCACCTGCTGGATGCAAGGGGTAGAAAAAAGCGACCAATTTTTGGTGAGTTTATCAATATAATACTTAGTACCTATTCGGTGATTTTTGTTTGATGCCCCTAGTACCAGTGCAAAGCAACACGGAGGGGTCAGCACATCGCAGAGGACTCAAGTTGCCTAGCCAAGTGGTACCAGCAGAACACAGAGAGTGAGAAGTCCCAGCAGCTCAGCTAGAAGCAGCAGTCAGGACACACACACAGCGTAACACGAGGAAGCTGACGACCCGGACAGGGTGGGGAGAGAGCTTAACCCCATTACAAACTCTGTGGACTATAATCTGCAATAACATCAGCAGTAAAGCTTTGGAAAACAGCTTTGGAGTCTGTGTATTGATTGCAACCTTTGCCCTACATTCAGTAACAGAGAGCTCCCACCTACAGAGCTACCAGCCTGTCAGCTCTGCACACGGATTAGAAGAAGCTGCAGCAACAGGAGAAGAGCAGAATTGCACCTTTGACTACTAAACTACTAAACTAACGTAAGTGTGTGTCCTTTAACCCTGTCTCCACCATCCATATCTATTATAGACTATACCATCACTGCCTCGGGGAATACAGTTCTACCCACAGGAACTATACCACCTATGCTGCCACTACATCGTCCCCGGAGGCTCTGCAGCAGCGGCGGCCCCCTTACTGGCCGCATATAGTGGGTGGCGTCACGATAGACTATACTCCCCTGTAAATACACCCTTTTATTTGCCAGGGCCCGGGAAACGGACTGGACCAGGACCACCCGTGACTTCCCCCGCAGCAGACACGGTCCGGTACCGAGTACCCTCGTCCAAGTGGGCCGACAAACCTGGCGTCGCGAACAGGATCTACCGTGCCCGTTAAAACGGGCAGCGTGTGCCGTGATTAACGAGAAAACTGTATTTGAACTGCTCCATCTGAACTGTATTTTTGAGAATCCGCCATTTTGGAGCGCACGGCACGCGGGAAAGAAAGGGGGCGGTACCTTGCATTGGCGCAAATTCAACCTCCTCCCTTGTTGCTGACGACATCCGGCGGGGAAGAAGATCCCTGCTGCACCCCGGAACCTTCCATAGACATCCGGACGGAATCGGAAGACAGAGGGCGGATATTAACTAAGGGGGCCCAAGATGTCGCAGCCCGGTGCACAAGGCGGCAATGGAGCAGCCGGTGGAGCTG
This sequence comes from Allobates femoralis, assembly GCA_033576535.1. NCBI lineage: Eukaryota > Metazoa > Chordata > Amphibia > Anura > Aromobatidae > Allobates > Allobates femoralis. The sequence goes on from JARQOC010000010.1 coordinate 157,057,241, forward strand.
CAGCTCCGGACCCAGCGATAGTACCCGGTGCTGCAGCGGCGCAAGGAACAGCACCGATCATGCCATTCCTGATGCCGTATACTCCAGGGGCAATGTGGCTGCCCCAATACTCCGGTGAGCCCAATACATTAACTGACTTTATGCTAAAGATAAAAGAGTATTATGTGATGTACCCCCTCACTAAAGCCCAGCGTGTAGGAATGATAATGGGACAATTAACGGGCAATGCACGGATTGAGGTTGCGTCCTGGCTGGACACAGACAAGGACACTGTAGAACATCTAGTAGCCAGACTGAAAGCAACGTTTGAATCTGCTGTTGATACCCGGGCTAAGATGAGGTTCTTTGTATGCCACCAGAAACCTAAACAGAGTGCCAGAGACTTTGCCTTGAACCTGCAGGAAGCACTCAGAGCCCTTAAGCTGGCAGAACCTGCTTTAGCCTCGGGAGCTGATAAAATGCTACTTGACCAATTTATAGAGGGCCTCCATTCCCCTTCCCACCAAGGACAGTTAAGCATGATACTGCTGCAGAACCCTGACATGACATTTACTGAGCTGAAAAGATAAAATAGGGAGGGGGACAAGAGGCACAATAGTGCCCTATCACTAGTGACACTTATATACAGTGGTGGTGCTGTGAAGCTGCTCACCTGGTCCAGTTGTGATCCCCACAACTGGTTTGAAGGCGTTTTTGGAAACGATGTTCCAGCTGCTGCAGGACCTCCACCAACCACTGGATAGTGGTATGTATCAAAGAAATGATGGGAGTGCTGGTGTCTCACGGTCCCTGATGAAGGTGCCAGGATAGGCGCCGAAACGCGTAGGAGAGAGGAGGAATAAAAGGATGGAATCGATTTGGCTCTTTGGTGAGTTTATTTAACCCTGAAGCAGCGCGGACCGTGAGACACCAGCACTCCCATCATTTCTTATTTACTGAGCTGAAAGATAGAGCTATCCGTTTGCAGCAGCTGGAAGAGCCACGGGAGCTATCAACTGTCCCGGACACTGCAGCAACACCTCAGCAGCCGGCAGCGCCAGCGACATCTGCTATGTCAGCAACTGCTGCTGAGACTGGAGAACTGATTTCTAATGCTGCCCTCAACCAAAAACTAGATGCCCTGACAGACACCGTGATCTCCATGGCCAAGGTCATCAAGGAACTGCGAGAGTCAAAGCCTGCACCCAAGATCGAGTTGGCGACCAGCAGAGAGGATGTCCCGTGGATGAGGCCCAGGAGGTACCCAGCAGCAAGAGGACGCCCCAGCGATCGCTACCAACCAGATGGACAGCCCATTTGCCGCCGTTGCCAGAAGCCAGGTCATCTTGCTCGTGAGTGTCCTTTAAACGACGATGCCCTGGGCAGGCGGGCCGCTCCCCAGGAATGAACCCTCAAGGCCCCTCAGCCTGGTATGACAAATTCGTGGGAGGAAAGCCGGTGATCCCTATTGTGTTGGATGGCATTCCCTTTAGTGCCTTGCTGGATACCGGGTCCCAAATAACATCCATCCCACATGTTCTATATAAAAGGTACTGTGCTGATTCAGACATTACTAATGCGCCAGATAACTTTAACTTTGAGGTATGGGCTAGTAATGGACAGGTAATACCACAGGTTGGGTCTAGAGAGATGAATATTCAGGTTGGGAAGGTAGAATTGCAGAACCAGGGTGTTATAATCATAGATGTTATCCGGCGAGAACGTGAACCCTTGATGCTGCTAGGAATGAATGTAATTGAGAAATGTTTTTCCGAAGTGTTAAGTGTTTTGCAGCAAATCGCCGAGACTGCCGGAACCGGACAACAGAGGCTTTTGCACAAAGAGATCAAAGCCCTGATGTTGAAGCAACAGGTAGAAATCTTCGGAGGTGAGATCGGCAGTGTACGAGTAAGTGATCCAATACCCGTTGTAATACCTCCCAAAACTGAAATGTTGGTCTGGTGTAGAGCCGCAATAGGCATTAAAGGGCAAGACTATCAGGCCCTGGTAGAACCCGTGTACTCAGACAGTAGACCCACCATACTCACTGCTAGAGGAGTAGTTGACGTACACAGGGGAAGAGTGCCATTACGCCTATTAAACTGCGGAGAAGATGAGGTCACACTACCTAAGTATGCTACCATGGCTAAGTTGTACACGGTTGATAATAACAACATCACAGCCGCCGAGCCCTTGAACCCGTCATGTCAGGCGGATGACAATGGCTCAGGAGAGAAGCTGGAGGATTAGTGCCAAAAGTTGCATGTAGGTACCAGTTCTAGACCTCCCCGTCACAAGCATGGAGTATACCGGGTAGTGAAAGAATATGAGCAAATATTCAGTAAACACCCATTAGACTTTGGGCAGATTAAAGGGGTAGAGCACACTGCACCCACAGGTAACCATCAGCCTATAAAAGAGAGGTATAGACCCTTACCACCAGCTCACTACCAAATCACCAAAGACATGCTCAGAGAAATTAAATCTGCAGGGGTAATAAGAGACAGTTGTAGCCCCTGGGCAGCACATCTAGTGTTCGTTGAAAAGAAGGATGGAACCATGTGTGTGCGTAGATTACCGGCAGATTAATCGCATCACACATAAGCCCATTACCTACACATCCCATTACCTAGGATTGAGGAGTCATTAGCTGCATTAAAATCTGCTAACTACTTTTCCACCCTTGATCTGACTAGTGGGTACTGGCAGGTTCCTGTGGCCGAGGCCGACAAGGAGAAGACAGCGTTTACTACGCCAATGGGCCTCTGTGAGTTTAATTGTATGCCGTTCGGACTCTGCAACGCACCCGGGACCTTCCAACGGTCTGATGGAGAGCTGCTTAGGACACAAGAACTTTGAAACTGTCCTCCTGTACTTAGATGACATCATAGTCTATTGCAAGACGTATGAGCAACTTCTACAAAATCTGGCAGAAGTGTTCGAAGCTTTGTCCAAATATGGCATGAAGATCAAGCCATCCAAGTGTGACCTTCTCAAACCAAAGGTACAGTACCTGGGACATGTTGTGAGTTCAGAGGGAGTAGCACCGGATCCTGATAGTCACAGTGATAAGGGATTGGCCAAGACCTACGAACGTGAAAGAAGTGAGGCAATTCCTGGGCCTGGTAGGCTATTGTAGAATATTTATCAGAGGATTCACGAAGCTAGCAGCTCCTCTGCAAGACATTCTGGTGGGACGATTGAAGAAGTCTTCATCCTGTAATTTCCTGACACGGTGGGATGAGGAAAGAGAAGATTCCTTCAACAAGCTGAAAAGTGCATTGACGGGAGAAGAGATCCTGGCATACCCTGATTACCATCAACCCTTCATTCTATACACGGATGCCAGCAACGTGGGACTGGGAGCAGTGTTGTCACAGAAGCAAGGAGGCAAAGAAAGAGTTATTGCCTTTGCAAGTAGGAAGCTTCGGCCTACAGAAAGAAATCCCGAGAACTACAGCTCCTTCAAGTTGGAGCTACTGGCAGTAGTTTGGGTTGTGACTGAACGTTTTAAACATTACTTGGCAGGTGCAGAATTCACCATCTACACTGATAACAACCCGTTGACTCACCTGGATACAGCGAAACTAGGAGCTCTGGAGCAGCGATGGATAGCCCGGCTATCTAATTACAACTTTGTCATCAAATACAGGGCAGGTCGCAAGAACGGGAACGCAGATGCCTTGTCACGGATGCCGCACCTGAAAGACATGGAAGGGGAACCGGAAGAGTTGGAAGAGATTGAACTACCGGCCTTTCATCGTTCAAAGGTACAAGATTATCAACCCGGCGCCTACCAAAGAAAGCAGGAAGTAAATCTTAACCCGTTAAGACACTACAGATGGGCCGAAGCCCAAGATAATGATCCAGCTGTGAAGCTAGTGAAAGAAATGCTTACGCAACAACATTCACACCCTGATCAGAATGCCCCAGCTGAAGCTATACAGCCATGGAAAGATAGAGGCAAGTTCTTCCTGCATCAAGGGAAGCTCTGCAGAACGCATACCAATCCTAAAACGCATGAACTGGTCTGGCAGATTATTGTGCCCAAGCGAGCCACTCAAATGGTCTTAGAAGCGTACCATGACGGCGCAGGTCATTTCGGATGGAAGAAGTTAGAAGCGATCCTGAGAGAAAGATTCTATTGGGTTGGCATGAGAAAGTCAATTGAACGTTGGTGTAGAGTATGTGCCGCATGCAACCTCAGAAGGAAAGATCCACAGAAAGCTCCGCTTCAACCAATATTAACCAAGCAGCCACTCGAGCTTGTTGCATTAGATCACGTCAAGTTATCACCAAGCCGGTCAGGCTATGTCTATGCCTTAACCATCGTGGACCATTACTCATGCTTCTTAGTGGTGGTACCTGTTAAAGATCTAACAGCAAAGACGGCAGCAAAAGCATTCCAGACGCATTTCTGTAGACCGCATGGTTACCCTGAACAAGTCCTTGCAGACCAAGGTCCAGCTTTTGAATCAGAACTATTCAAGGAATTCTGCAATATGTACGGTTGTAAGAAGATTCGCACAATAACGTATCATCCCCAAACAAATGGTTTATGCGAGAAGATGAATCATATTGTAATTGAATTGTTAAAGACCATACCAGAATCGGAAAGAAACCAGTGGCCAGATAAATTACCTGATTTGGTAGACTTATACAACCATGTCCCCGTGAGTTCTACAAACTGCACTCCAGCGTATCTTATGCGTGCAAGACCCGGTAAATTACCAATTGATCTAGAGATGGGAATTGTAAAACCAGATACAGAAGTAGAAGCAGAAACAGATTGGGATACCAAACGTCAGAAACAGTATCAACAAGTACAAGAATGTGTAGAAAGAAACTTACTGCAAGCAAGAGCAAGACAAGAGAAGACTTTTAACAAACATGCTCAAGCAATGCCATTACAGGAAGATGATCAAGTTCTCGAGAGAAAGAGATGCTCAAACAAACTGGATAATCAGTGGGAAACCGTCCCATACCAGTCTTACCATCTAACCTAGACAATGTTAAAACCTGTTTGATAAGCAAAGATGAAGGAAAAACGTCACAAGTCGTATCTCGTGATCAACTAAAATTGTGTCCTGAAACACTGAAGACACCTGAAGTCACAGAACCCGTACAGGTCCAACCTATTAAAGAAAAAGGAGTATTCCACACGGTACTAGGAGATTTCCCTAAAACATGGCCAAATTACCACGGAGCAGTTGTCGTAGCAATGATTGCATACCCTTCAATGGTGGAACCAAAACCAGAACCAGTGTTACCACAACCCGTGGTACCTGAAGAAGACCCAAGGCTTGAAGAACTGGAAGTAGAATCTGAAGAGGAAGAACAAATGCCTGGTCCTAGTGAACTTGCCAGTCCTGCAGTCAGATACCCATCTGCCATAATACCAAGCAACCCAAATAGGTACACGTCTACTCACACTATCAGACTAACTCCATCAACATTGCGCAGATCAGAGCGTAGTACGCAAGGTCAGTTACCAGCTAGGTACAAAGAGTAAAATGCAGAATTAAATGTGTAATGTAAGTATGGTTGTTTAAATGTAAAGTAAATTGAACCCAGTAGACTGTGTCCAAGAGGGTGGAGGAACTGGATTGACCCCCATGTATATTAAGTTAGGGAAAGAAAGTGCCTGGGGGTGGTGTAGCAAATGCAGGCCTCCTAAGCAGAAACGCCCTTGGACAAATGTACCGTATATACTCGTGTATAAGCCGACCCGTGTATAAGCCGACCCCCCTACTTTTGCCCCAAAAGCTGGGAAAAGTTATTGACTCGCGTATAAGCCTAGGGTATGAAATGCAGCAGCTACCAGTACTGAGAAATTTCACAAATGAAAATAGATACGAATAAAATTTTGAACTTTCCCTGACAACTTTCCCTGCTCTATTCTTTCCCCTGCTCTATTATGCTCCCGTAACTAAACACACGGTACATTACTACAATGGTGCCTCACCTCCTTCCTCTTAGGGCCAGGCACTGTAATTGAAGTCCCCTGTGTCCAAACCTTGTATTAAAGAGAGAGAAGAGACGGAGGGGCGCTCCTAGTGAGGACCTGACAGCTGTGGGGGCAGGCTGGGTACAATGTGCTCTCCTCTATGGGTTATGCAGCAGGCATAACACCGTGGAGAAGTGCCAAAAGCATGAAGTGCAGGTGCCGGGGATCCGATCAGTGTGGAGGATGTGATCACGTGGTGCAGTCACATGGAGTGACGTGGGCACAGGTCCTCCAGCTCAGCAGCGTTCAGAGGATTAGATGTCTTCTCTATGTGCAGCACCCACCGCTCGCCAAAGGTGCTGGGAAAAAGTGTAAGAATGAAACAGCGGTTTTGGGGCGCTCAAGGAGGAGACAGGGAGTTAATGATACTTTCCTTTATTTGGCATATACAAGAGGTCTTCACAACGCGTTTCGGCGGTGGTTCCGCCTTCATCAGGTGAGTCCCCTGTGTCCAAACCTTGTATTGGGTCAATGTCTGGCCACAGGGGACTTTTTGGGTGTGTGCTGACCGGGACACAGGGGTCTACCATAACCTATGCAGGGTGGAGGGACACTGGGCGTTCCCTCACTACAGCAGGGCGGAGGGATACATGCCGCCCATCGCTATAGGAGGGCGGAGGGATACAGGCCACCCCATCAATACAGTGCAGATGAGGCGGAGTGATCCGGGCCCTCTGAGGTTTCTGCACAGGAACCACAGGAGCGCGGGAGACAGAGGATGGACAAAAACGGCGGGGGGACCTCACGCCTGAGAGGTCTTAGGATGCAGGTACCGTAACTGGGGAGGGATCCGGGTCGGTACCAGCACTGCACAGCCAGGAGCAGGAGGATGGCTGTAACCGGGGAGCAATCCAGTTACAGCAACAACAAAATATGGCAAAGCTCCATGTCATTTTATTGGTAGAAGTAATAAAAAAAAAAAATGACGTGGGGCTTCACCATATTTTTGGTCCAGCCAGGTACAACTTGGCAGCTACGGACTGCCACCAACCCCCAGCTGCCTCGTTGTACCTGGCTGGCAACCAAAAATACAGCAAAGTCCAATTTATTTTTATTTCTAGAACAAATTCTAGAAAAAAAATGACGTGGAGCTCCTCCCTATTTTTGGTCCAGCCAGGTACAACTAGACAGCCAGGGGCTGGAATCCACAGCATGGAGAAGCCCCAGCGTTCTGGGCCCCCAATGCTGCGAATTGCAGCCCGCAGCCGCCCCAGAAAATGGCGCATTCATTGAAGCGCCATTTTTCTGGCGCTGTACCCACGCTCTTCCAGTTGCCCTGGTGCCGGTGGCTAACTGGGTAATAAAGGGGTTAATGCCAGCTTTTTATTGGCAGCTGGCACTAAGCCATTCATAATATTGGGCCAATGTTAGACCCGCCATTAGGAATCTCTGGTAAGTAGTCAATAAATACACACAGAGAAAAATATTTTTATTTGAAAAAAAAAACACAAACAAAATTCAGACTCCATCTTTATTAGAAAGATCCAATGTAGACCATAACGAAGGTCCCACGACGCTCGATCGCCTCCGACGTAGTCCACAACGACGGTCCCACGATGCTCAATCGCCTCTGCTCCAGAGATTGCAGCAAGGGATCAAGTGTCCTCTTCCTACAGTCTCTGGGGTCAGAGTTATGGTGCACTGTATGGCAATGATCTGTCATACAGTGCACCATGACTATGATTCCTGAGACTAGAAGAGGACACTTGATCACTTGTTGCATCCATCCATCCATCCACCCATCATCCACGCATGTACACATCCATTCGTGCACACATCCACGCATGCAGTCACACATACGCACACATCCATCCACACACGCACGCATCCACGCACCCACACATCCACGCACCCACACATCCACGGACCCACACATCCACGCACCCACACACCCACACATCCACACACCCACACATCCACGCACCCACACATCCACTAACCCACGCATCCACACATCCACGCATCCACTAACCCACGCACCCACACATCCACACACCCACACATCCACACACATCCACGCACCCACGCATCCACTAACCCACGCACCCACGCACCCACACACTCACACACCCACACATCCACACACCCACACATCCACTAACCCACACATCCACGTACCCACACATCCACGCACCCACACATCAACGCACCCACACATCCACGCATCCACACATCCACTAACCCACGCACCCACACATCCACGCACCCACACATCCACGCACCCACGCATCCACGCACCCACACATCCACTAACCCACGCACCCACACATCCACTAACCCACGCACCCACGCATCCACGCACCCACACATCCACGCATCCACACATCCACTAACCCACATACCCACACATCCACTAACCCACGCACCCACACATCCACTAACCCACGCACCCACACATCCACTACCCACGCACCCACGCATCCACTAACCTACGCACCCACACATCCACGCACCCACACATCCATAACCCACGCATCCACACATCCACGCATCCACTAACCCACGCACCCACGCATCCACACATCCACTAACCCACACACCCATGCACCCACACATCCACACATCCACTAACCAACGCATCCACGCACCCACACATCCACTAATCCACGCACCCACACACCCACACATCCACACAACCACACGTGCACACATCCATACATCCATCCATCCATTCACACCCATCCATCCATGAGCCCATCCATCCATCCATCCATGAACCCACTCACTTATTCAATCATTCATTCATTCAGTACTTACCTCTGGGCGGAGCAGCACTGGAGGAGGGGCGTTCCTGTGAGGAGAGGAGGCAGAGCGGCGGCAACACCGGTGGGATCGAGGAGCGGTGAGATTAGTCACGGGGATCGGGGGGGTGAGGGGTGAATGACAGGGACAGGTGGGGGCCATCCAGGGGATGGGGAGGCCTGAGGAGGGGGGGGAAGGAAACGCCGGCGCCGCCAGTAGCGCGGCAGAGGAATCTGCACAGACCCGGCATCGGAGGTGGGAGCCATCCAGAGGAGGGGGAGGGCATCCGCCCCCGCCGCAAACAGGTCCCGGCATAGGGGGGGGTGTAATGTTGTACAGGTGGGGAGCAGTGACAGGTTGACAGATGGGGGCCATCTGGAGGAGGGGGAGGGCATCCGCCCACGCCACCAGCAGCGCGGCGGGTGAAGCCGCACACAGGTCTCGGCTGTCACAGAGATCACAGCCGGGATCACAGTACCTGGTGGGGCCGGTCCTACGGGAGGCTCTGCGCAGCTTGCGGGCTCTGGCTCCCGGTGGTCTGCGCTGTGTGTCCTGCTTCTTCCCACCCGCTTTTTGAAATGTGTGTGCCGAATGTGTGCTTTTTGACTCGCAATATGTTAGTGACTCGTGTATAAGCCGAGGGGGGGACTTTTCAGCACATTTTTTGTGCTGAAAAACTCGGCTTATGCACGAGTATATACGGTATATAGTTGTTGCAACATTAAAAAGCCCAGTACCTACAGAGACTATCCTGTATGAACTTTGAACTTTTCTCCTTATTCATTTATGGACCATACATACCACGGACTGGTTGTGGTAAGAACTCTTTTGTGAATATATTTATCAGCCCGGAGGCAATAGACTAAACCCCCCGGAAAGACTGATTTTTGACTTTTTGGACTCTTTTTCACATTCTAGTGATTTTTGTACTTTTTCACTTTTTAGTCTGTCAATATTAATTGTGTTTAACTGTTTGTTACTTGTTTTTCTACAGTCCCGGAGTACTGTATTTAACTAAGAGGGAATGTGGCACCCCATGGGTTAATATGCCAAAATAACACCACATGGGTTCTCTCCCCACTACACACTGACAAACACTAGCACCTCTGGGCCAGGAGGGGGAGCACCACCTGCTCCCTTAAATACTCCTGCTCGTGAGGGAGAGCTCAGTTCAGCTCGGAGCAGGGCTGTGAAGAGCACAAGTTAGTGCAGAACTTAGTGCAGACCTAGCAAGGGTCAGAGGAACAGGAGAACTACAGACAGAGGAACACGTCTGGGAGCTGGAGTGATACCTTCACTTGCCCCAGAAGAGCGCACAGAACCGACACCAGATCCGATACTGTGTCTGGCACCCACAGCACAGTGAATCCAGGAACAGTGGGATCTCTAGATGCCCCTAGTACCAGTGCAAAGCAACACGGAGGGGTCAGCACAGCGCAGAGGACTCAAGTTGCCTAGCCAAGTGGTACCAGCAGAACACAGAGAAAGAGTGAGAATTCCCAGCAGCTCAGCTAGAAGCAGCAGTCAGGACACACACACAGCGTAACACGAGGAAGCTGACGACCCGGACAGGGTGGGGAGAGAGCTTAACCCCATTACAATCTCCGTGGACTATAATCTGCAATAACATCAGCAGTAAAGCTTTGGAAAACAGCTTTGGAGTCTGTGTATTGATTGCAACCTTTGCCCTACATTCAGTAACAGAGAGCTCCGACCTACAGAGCTACCAGCCTGTCAGCTCTGCACACGGATTAGAAGAAGCTGCAGCAACAGGAGAAGAGCAGAATTGCACCTTTGACTACTAAACGTGAGTGTGTGTCCTTTAACCATGTCTCCACCATCCATATCCATTATAGACTATACCATCACTGCCCCGGGGAATACAGTTCTACCCACAGGAACTATACCACCTATGCTGCCACTACATCGTCCCCGGAGGTTCTGCAGCAGCGGCAGCCCCCTTACTGGCCGCATATAGTGGGTGGCGTCACGATAGACTATACTCCCCTGTAAATACACCCTTTTATTTGCCAGGGCCCGGGAAACGGACCGGACCAGGACCACCCGTGACTTCCCCCGCAGCAGACACGGTCCGGTACCGAGTACCCTCGTCCCAGTGGGCTCGACACACTCACCTGTTGAAGACTTTTGCACATAAACTTTTTATTCTCAGTGGAGGGTTACATGAGGCAGGACCAAGCCCGGTGCATAATGACTCGTTGTCCGCTCCTTTCTCCTCCCTCCCTGCCTCATGTAACTCTCCACTGAAAATGAAACGTTTATGTACAGAAGTCTTCAACGGGTGAGTGCACCCTTTCTCCCAATTTTTGCCTCACAAAGTTCTTATTTTCAGGTCCAAAGTAATAAAGTAATACAACAATAAAACTTTTTGTCAACTTACATTTTCAAAGCACAAACAGAATAAACATCCTGTGCAGCAATAAAGGCCCCTAATTAATACTTGGTCGCCCCCTTTGGCGTTGATGAAGCCTCCTGACGTTTTTTGTAGCATCTAGAAGCTTTTTTGCTCTACTCCACTGGGATTTTCTCTTCCTTTGCAGTTTGTTCAGCTCTTGAGTTTACAGGTTCTACCCAATGGCAGATTTCAGTTCACCCCAAAGATTTTCTATAGGATTGCAGTCAGGACTCATTGCTGCCATTATAAAACAGTCCTTTTTTTCCTCTTTCCATCATTCCTATGTACTTTTGGATGTTTGTTTTGGGTTATACTCTTGCTGGAGGACCCATAATCTTCTAGTTGAACAGAGTTTTCTTACACTGGGTCAGACATTTCTCTCTAAAATCTCTTTGATAATTCTCTGATTTCATGATTCCTTTCATATGGTGAAGGACTCCAGTCTAGACACAGAAAAGCAACCCCACAGCATTATGGATCCTCCACCATGTTTTACTGTTAGTAGGGTCTTTTTCCTTATAAGCTTCATTGTCTGTAAACAAACAGTTGCCTTATACCAAAAAGGGTCTATTTTTGTTTCATCTGTCAACATAAACTTTTCCCAGGAGGATTGTGTTTTCTTTGGCAAAATTCAGTCTTACTTTTTGACTTTTCTTCAGCAATGGTTTCTTCCTTGGCCTTCACTCCATAAAGCTTTGCTTGGTTTAGTGTTCTGCTTGTTGAAATCATGACCCCAGTCTGTTATAGGTTGGCTTTCAGGTCTTCGGATGTTTAACGTTGTGTCTTTTCAACTATTTGCACCAACCTTCAAAGACTTCTCTTGACAATGTTTCTTTACCCCACTCCTGAATCCAGGGAGGTTCATGACCGTTCCATGGTTGGCAAACGTATTATCATAATCAAAAAACAAAGGCAAAAAGGAGGGTTTTTTTATGCTTACAAAGTGAAAGTGTTTTGATTACAAACAGTCATCCATTAAAATTGGTGCAATTTGTGAACTAGATGTGGTAGGTACATATAGCACAGACAAGATCACAAACTGCAAATAATGGTATTGCACATATTCCCTAGTTTAAATTATAATTTGACATGCACACAAATCAAAATGTTAACTGTTATGATCGGTGACCTTGGAGCCGCATGAATATCTTTCACAGGAGTAAGTGGTACCTCTGAGCAGAAATAGACAATTCCAAAACAAGCACACAGACACAGCATGTGTGCCACAAGAAAACAAAACCATTCACTTAGCTTGGAAGTTTTCATCAAGGCAGGAAGAGACCAGGCAGTGGTGAAACACCTCCAGGAACAATTGACAACTGGCAAGGACTGAGGGAATTCTGCAAACCTAAATACCCCAGTCTGAATTCCAATTGTCTAATTCACCTGACCAAGACTGCAGAACCGGATCAATTGCATTACCAGCCACAACCACAGGAGGGAGCCCACAAACAGAATTCACAACAGTTAACATCAGCATTAAGTTTGCATAATCGGTTTACATGAAAGAAGCATGCAGATACAAGTCGTTACAAATATGCCATATCAAAGTGCAAAAAGTACAGGTGCTTGGCGGTGCCAGGAGGTTGGTGAAGAAAACCTCTCTAGCAAAGCCCCCACATACTTTTCACGTGTTTTCAATTAGTCATCTTCATCAGGGGAAGTCATATGCATTGTGCAAGCCTCGCCTGTTAAATAGAGATGTGGGCAGGAATGTGAATCAAGTGATCCATCCACTGGAATGGCAGTCGTTGCTTCGGCTCTGTTGCTACATCACATGATTCGCCCCAGAAGTGCATGATCACCATGCACTTCCGGACACCTGAGAGGAGTGGGAGGCAGTCAGGAGGGGTAGGGCGTGTACACCAACTGGAGCAATATACAGACAAATGTTCAATGCAGTTGTTCTGGTGGTGTTTGTTGGTATTCAATCCATCTTCTAATTCTGTATCCTAATAACCAGGCATATTAGACTGTGTTACCAGGAACGAGGCTCTGTTGGCACAAAGGTATACAATTGCAATATTGCACATAAACACCATATTTAAAAACAATTTAAAAACAGCAAGATTATATATATAATTATGTTATAAACCTAATACTAGAAGGGAGGATGAAGGGAAAGGAAATGGCAGAAAAACTGCCGAGAATTGGAAAGAAATATAAAGGAAATTGTTGAAAATGGAGTGGGCTATTTAGACAAAGGAACGAAACTTCTGGTTTCATTTAATCCCTTTGGTGCCAAGGTGTCCAAAACTGTGATCCACCTTTTTCTTTTTCCGACAAAATTTGTTTACCGTTGCCCCCCTCCCATGTCACCAAGGACAATGTTTATCCCCACGTACCTTGATCTTTTTACTATTACTGTTACGGCATAATTTAAAGTGGCGAGGCAGAGTTCTCATATTGCTGACATCTTTACAGTCTTTAGAGCCTTTAATATCCCTCACATGTTCACGCATTCGCGTACGTAGTTCACGTGATGTTAATCCTATGTATATTTTAGGGCAGTCACACGTGGCATAATATACCACTTGCGTGCTGCCACAAGAGATATGAGATATAATGATTGATTGTAAATGTATTCTTTCCATCGCTTGACAGAAAAATCAAAGCCACAGGTAGTATTTTTACATGCCATACAGTGGCCACACGGAAATAAAACCCATGTGGTCATTGTATTGCCAAAGATACCGGGACTTATGGGGGCATAGTGGCTCTGTACCAAAAGATCTTTCAAATTCTTTGCCCTTCTGCTTGTCATTTGCAGGTAAGTAGAGAGTGACTCTCTTAGGGACGGTTCTGTCATCAGCACTGACCAGTGCTTCTGCAGGACCTTCCTCATATTGCTTCACTCATGATTAAAAGTTACGAATCTTATCGGGCCGTCCTTCTCCACATTTCTCCTCGCGGAAGTGAGATCATCACGGAAGGCTCTTTTAGCCCTGTTGTATCCAGCCTTAATCATATGCCCACTGTAGCCTCTCTCCCTAAGGCGTTCACTAAGATCTCTAGCTTGTTTCTGAAAGTATGCCTCAGTGGAACAGTCTTTCCTCATTCTAAGGTACTGACCAACCAGGATGGCTCTAATGGTGGAAGCTTGATCGGCCGATGTCGCATGTAAAAGAGAATTACCAGACGTCTTCAGTGGGTGCATGTGTGCGTAGTTTGCTATGAGCCATACTTGGTATGAAATTTTCCTTTTGGCTCTGTATATGGATAAGTAAACCACGTGGATCTGATTTACCTTCTTAGGGCTCGGACACACATCAGTGAAACTCGTCCGAGTTTACTGTGCGGATAAATCGCATTGCTCTCGGACCAATGTTAACTAATGGCCGACAGCACATTTCCGAGTCTCATACACTTTTTCCGCATCTGATTCTCGGATTGCGAGTCAATCGCAACATGATGCGATTCTATGTAAGTCACGGACGAGACTCGCCAATGCAAGTCTATGGGTCCGACAAAAAACTCGGATTGCACTCGTAAAGCGCTCGCACCATCCGAGTCTGATGCTAGTTTTAATTGCGACATTACCATTCTGTAGCTCAGACAACTGTAGGAAATGCACCTCTAATGATTATACAGTAACTAGCTGCTGAGGACAAAAACTGATTGCACTCGGAAAGCACTCACAAGCCACACTGACCAAAACTAGGATCACACTCATCCGACTCTTGGATCTGATAATCGGACAGTTTTTACACTCTGATGTGTGTTCATACCCTTATTAACATTGCGCACTGTTAAAACTGATTAAAGCATTAGATGAAAGGTGGTAATTTGTGCACTGGAGTTTGGAGAAGGCCTTAAAATCTTTGGGAGTCTTGTGGCTGCATAGTAGTTCTGATGTCCACAGACAGCTCCTCTGTCTTCACCATTGTGACAAAAGTACAGGGCCTAACATGTGGCGTTTTAAAACACTGAAGTCATCATTCATTGGCTAACTTATGTCACATGGGCACCAGCAATTTATCACGGTTAAGTTCTCACTTGTGATTTTTCCACAGGGGAGTCACAATGTGCTTCCATACTAATGTAATGTAAAGTGAGCCAATACCAGGGTCACCTCAGATTTAGGTTTTTCCATTTTCCCCCCTATTTTGTTTATAGTTATAATTTGCTGTTTATCATTTGCTCTTTTGTATTTATCACGAGTCTCTATACAGAAAGCTGTTTCCCTTGATTCATTTTTTTTCAAGATATTTTCCACATTATGTCTAATCTTCACGATGCCAATAACGATGAGCAGGACTGTGTGTATAAAGGTGTGTATAGTGGAAGAAGCGGAAAAAAATAAACTAACTTAATATTCAGTTCTTATAAATAATGAGCCCAACTTTTGTCGTCTGGTTTGGTTGCCCCACGCAGCATTAATCTGGGACTTTATAGCGGCATCTTTCTGCATTTGGATATATACAAACTGTGTAACAATCTGTTTTCTTTCTTATTTCCATAAACATTCTGATTCTTTGAATTCATCAATCTGTTACACAGAGATACCAAATGCTAACACTTAATAAACATAAGGGGGATAGGATTCCGCACCATTTGTATAAAAATGACCTATATGCAAATATACAAATGATTCCATCAATGTTCACTCCAAAACATCTCTATGTAGCATTACTCAGACTTTTTAGCTCTCTATATTAAGTATACATATTGGTGTGAGGGGGAAGAATTTTATTTTGGGGAATTGCTTATATAGCATTCTCTCTCCCTCTCTCTCATCTGAATCTATCTACGTGTATGTATGTGTATGTGTATATATAGATATATGTAGACACACATAGAAAACGTTTCCAGATGGGTGCTGACCATGGCGGCCATTTTGAATCCACTTTATTTTTTTCAATGAGGAGAGGGGTCATGTGACACCTCAAACCCATTGAGAATTTCATAAGAAAAACAATGCTGTGCTTGGTTTTAATGTAACTTTATTCTTTCATGAGTTATTTACAAGTTTATGACCCCTTATAAAATGTGTTCAAAGTGCTATAAAATGAAGAGACTCTAAGGCCACTTGTCCATGAGAAGGTTCCTTTATTAAATCGCTTTAAAAGTGTCCAGCCGGACGTGTTTTGGACACACTGTCCTTATTCATCGGCATAAAAAAATCACATTAAAATTCTCCTTCTAAAGGTATGCCCTCCCACCTGATTATACCTGATTGATAACATCTGTACAAAGTCGGCTTACACATAGATTGCGTCTCACTATAGCATTACACACAAAAGAGCAATGATGTTATACATTTACAAAAACAAAAGTTTATCCTTACACATGTCTTTTCTCTACCATATTGATAAACATACTTGTAATTAAATATCGTATTCAAATGTATGTTAGCTCTTTTTATGATACCCATTATTCCACTCACCTTACCCTCCAGTATGCCATGTTCCCTGTTGTGAATTCATTGGAGTTCCCTCCGGTGGTTGTTGCTGGTGATGCAGCTGACTGTGTGGACTTCACAGGTGATGGTGATGATGGCAATGATGGCAATCTGGTTGTCTTTTGTTCCTGGAGGAGTTCACATCTCTCTGGTTTCTTCTGCTCTGTGGAGATCTTTGCAAGATAAGTGAATGGTTTTTTTGATATTTTGTGGCACACTTTTGTGTGCTTAAGGATCTGCTTATGTTTTGTTTTATTCTGAGATGGGGTTTGCTATCTAGTCTGTGTATTTGTTTATCTGCTCTCAGATCGGAAGTTTTATTCCTAGAAATGTTACCATTCACTATTATCTGTTATTTCCAGTTCTGCTGGCATTTGATTTATAGAAGTCTGCTGATATAGAGTTTGCCGAGTCTTAGTGACTCAGGGTAATTTTTGTAATATCTGCTGTTGGTGGTTTTTGATAGTGTTTTATACTAACCACAATAGTATTCTATCCTGTCTTTCCTATATAGCTAGTGTGGCCTCTTTTGCTAAACCTTATACTCTGCCTGTGTTTGTTTTTCCATCTCTTGTCTCCCAGTTCATATCTGTGGGGGGCTTGTTATTCTTTTGGGGTTCTGCTCTGAGGCAAGATAGCTTATCCTACATCCATCTTTAGGAGCAGTTAGTGCTCTGGCTGTGCAGAGGTGTCTAGGTCTGGTTAGTTACATCCCACGGCTACTTCTAGTTGCGGTGTGTAGTCAGAGATTGTGGTCAGTACAGTTACCAACAACTTCTATTGGAATCTCAATGTTACTCCTGAGTCATCGGTTCATAACAGTTCCCTAATCCAAAAGGGACAAAACATATCTACATCACATGTTACAATCCCGCTATATAAACCATGATGGTAAAATACTGATAAATAACACCTCTTATGGTTAACTAAGGTTTAATGAATGATTTACCTTCCATGTCTTTTATTTCTTATATAACCATATTCGGACGTTACCTGGGACTGCTCAATGTTATGCACATGCCAGACACTGCTTGGGATCTTCTATTAGCCCAGTTCACCTAATTGTTTATTGTTGCTTTTTGTAAATGTATAACTTCATTGCTCTTTTGTGTGTAATGCTATAGTGAGATGCAATCTATGTGTAAGCGACTTTGTACAGATGCTATCAGTCAGGCATAATCAGGTGGGAGGGCATACCTTTATAAAGAGAACTTTAATGTGATATTTTTTTATGCCGATGAATAAGGACAGTGTGTCCGAAACACATCACAATAAATGTGAGAATATTTTGTTTTCTTTGAACATGCATAATTCCATTTGTTATGATAAGAAAGTAAACAAACCAGTTTTCAATGTAGACAACAGTGGTGTGCTGGTACTGTTTTATTTATTAAAATTTTCAATGAATTTTTATATTTCTTGTTTTTTTCCTGCTGTTTTTCTGTTTTTTTGTTTGTAATCAATACCTAAGGTGTGTGTGGGGGGGAACAGAAATTCAATGAACTCAGGTAGCTAACCTCTTTTATGCTGTATTTCTCTGCAGGATGTTTTGCTGATCTAAGGCTACTTTCACAAAACGATTTTATCAAATCCGATGCTGTCCGATATAAATCGGACAGCATCAGATCTAAAGTGATCCCTGCAATCGGATGCCAAATAGGCATCCGATCCGACATTCTGCAGGATCAGTTTGCCAGCTCCTCCTGTCACCTGTCACAGCTGTTCTCCTCTGTGTGTCCCCTCTTCTCCCCTAGTGCTCCCCTCATCACCCCTGTGTGTCCCCTCATCACCCCTGTTTTTGTGTCCCCCTCTTCCCCCTGTGTGTCCCCTCTCTCCCCTGGTGTCCCCCTCTTCTCCCTTCTGTTTCCCCCTCTTTTTCTCCCCTCTCCCTTTTCACCCCTGTGTGTCCCCCTCTCCCTTCTCTCTCTCTGTGTATCCCCCTCATGTTGCCCCCATGTCAGTATTCCCCCCTCCTTTCCCCTCTCCTCCGGAATAAAAAATAAAAAAATCTTTATTCTCACCTGTCCACGAGTTCAGCGGCGCTTCCAGATATCTTCTTCTGATCCTAGGACCTCTCGTGATGTAACAGTCACATGACCGGTTACCGCAGTAACCGGTCATGTGACTGTGACATCACAGCAGGTCCTAGAAGCAGGATGTGCTGGAGACGCCAGGGGATCGTGGACAGTGAGCATAGATGGTTTATTGTTTTTAATCCCTGCCTTACTTAATTTTACTTCCGCATGTATGTATTATATACATTGCATAAGTAAAAATTAGATGTTTAGGAGCATTTTTACTGTTACTGAGCATGCTCAGTACAGTAAAATCGGGTCGAGGACACATCAGATGTTTCCTCGGACCACTGCTCCATAGGGCCCATGTTAAAAACATCGGACCAAATCGGTTGTGCACTAAATGGCATCCGATTTGGTCCCATCCGACTTTGTTCGATTTTATTTTCGGTGCAAAAATCGGAGCATGCTAGGAGGCTGCATATATACCACTGGGAGGTGCTGTATATACCTGTAGGAGGCTGCTGTATATACCACTGGGAGGCTGCTGTATATACCACTGGGAGGCTGCTGTATATACCACTGGGAGGCTGCTGCATATACCACTGAGAGGTTGCTGTATTACCACTGGGAGGCTGCTGTATATACCACTGGGAGGCTGCTGTATACTACACTGGGAGGCTGCTGTATACTACACTGGGGAGGCTGCTGTATACTACCACTGGGGAGGCTGCGTGTATACTACCACTGGGGAGGCCTATATACCACTGGGGGGCCTGTATACCACACTGCTGGGGGCTGTATACCTGTGCTGGGGTCCACCCTCGGCTAATACACGAGTCAATAGGTTTTACCAGGTTTGGGGGCAAAAGTAGGGGGGTCGGCTTATACAGGGTCGGCTTATACACGAGTATATACGATACTAGTCATTAACATAGTATAGTAGAAAGGAGAGGGCCAATACTGACCTTAGTTTCTTTGCTGGACCCCCGATTTTCTGCTGCACTGATAAAAGCTCTACATTTTCATTTGCCTGCCATATATTATCACACAGGATGTGTTTAGAGAATATCTTATTTTTACAGTAATTCCTGCACAGACGATAGCCCTGTAAAGGAATAGCCCAGTCAAAACAATCATCCGTTATATGCTTGTTAAACTCCCAAAATTACAATTTTCATGATTGCAGGTTCCCTGTAAAGATGCTTTTTTTTGCCTCTATTTGAATATTGCTACAATTTTCTGTCTATTGCTCTGTTTTTATTTTCTATAAATAAAACTATAAACTTGGTATCATCAAAATGGTATTGACCTGCAGAATAATGTTAATATGTCACTTATAACACACAGTCAATGCTGTAAAAAAGTAACACTGATGGTAAACATTTAATTTCATCTATTGACCGTATGCTACACATTAAGAGGATTTCTGCTTGGATGTTTTTTTTTTTTTAGTACAATACTAATGCTATCGTTTAGTAAGGCTTAAGCAGCTCATGATCTGTAACTTTATTGAGGACTAGGGATGAGCGAGTCTACTCGTTACTATTCGTTACTCGCTCTACTTGTTACTCTGCGAGTATCCTAGCGATTACTCGCACAGTAACGAGTACAATGTAAATAAAGGGAAATGCAATTCCTTGCTGCTGGACCCTATAAAGAGGTCTTGCAGCAGAGGAAAAACCTGCAATTCCCCATTTCATTGTTTAAAAGCCAGTGGTAAAAAGCCGCCGGCTTTCAAACAATGCTGATCGCTGCTGACAGCTTCCCTGCCGCCTGACAGCAGGATCTTCCCTCCCTCCACCGCCTCCTCACCCTATCCTAACTTAGGATCAGGTGGGGAGGCTGCGGGAGGAGCGAGTAATTGCGAGTAATTCCTCTGCTCAGGTGGGGAGGCTGCGGGAGGAGCGGAGGATCCCTCATTCAGCAGTGGCTGACTGTCACTATTGTGCAGGGGGTAGGGGGGCTGGGGGTGACGGTTCACTCACCGTCCTCGGCGGACGCCGTCTTCTTCTGTGTGTCTTTGCGACAGCAGCCGCATAGAACGGCCGCTATCACAGCATTCAGTGAAAACCAGTTTTCAAAACCGGATTCTCCAGATTGTACCGGTCCGGTGCAGTCCGGCGCCAACCCATAGCCATAACATGGGGCTCTATGGTCCCGGATTGTTCCAGACCGGGGCAATCCGGTTTTCTATTTTTGACCTTCCCGCCTGGATTTTCAAATGAACAGCTGACTCAGGTCAGCTGTTTCATTTGAAGTAGCAGTGCTGGCAGGGTTCATGTGAGTTCATGCTTGCCTGCATGAACTCGCATGAACTTTCCCAGGGTGCACAGCTCTGCTACATCTCTGGTGGAGGTTCTCTGCGAATGGCAGCCAGCAGCCACCCCAGAAAATGGCGCGTTCATTGAAGCACCATTTTCTGGCGCTGAAACCCAACTCTTCCAGGGCCCTGGTGCGGTGGCTCACTGGGTAATAAGGGGTTAGGGCCAGCTTTGTTTTATCAGCTGGCCCTAAGCCCAAAATTCATGGCGGTCATGCCAATAGTAGACATAACCGCCCATGAATTTCTAGTGAATTTAAAAAAAAAACACAAACACATAGAAATTTATTTTTATTAGAAATAAAAACAATTTTCAGGTGCAATCCGGCGCCCCATAATATGGGGCTCTATGGTCCCGGATTGCACCAGAATCCGGTTTTTCACTGAATGCTGTGATAGCGGCCGTGCTTTGCGGCCGCCGACGTTCTATACGGCTGCTATCGCAAAGACACACAGAAGAAGACGGCGGCCGCGAAGGAAGGTGAGTGAACCGGCACCCAGGCTTCCCCCCGCACAATAGTGACAGTCAGCCATGCTGACAGCGGGATCTCCGTTCCCCCCGCAGCCTCCCCACCTGAGCAGAGGAATTGCTCGCAATTACTCGCTTCCCCATTGACTTACATTGGACTCGCTAGACTCGCAACAAGTACCGAGTATCGGGACCTGCTTGTTACGAGTCTAGAAAGTCTGAGTATTTTAGTACTCGCTCATCCCTATTGAGGACCCTTCTCCTGTTATTTTGTCGTAAGCTTTGGAGAATTCAGTGTTGCAGGCCGGTTCATCAAGCATATGTAAATACAAATTGCATGTGCACTGCTCCCCCACCCATGTCTTCATGCAATTACTATCACTGATGAGAGGTAGGAGGGAGTATGGGGGTGCAGCAGTGCAAATTCAGTATGGTTTTAGTTTCACTGTTCACTGATTCCAGCATTGAGAGATTGGAGGGCGAAGCAGTGCATATACAGTTTGTATTAACACATGCTTAAAGGGGAGCTCTGGGGATATAGAAAAAAACTCTACTGTCTGTAATATATTGAAGGATTAAGCCAGGAATCTATTAGCAGTGGGAGCAAAAGACATAATGAGACCAAGTTTAAACTAGATCAATCAAACAGGAGGAAGGTTAGGGCACCACTGCACGCCGCTTCATGGGCGGATAATATATGGAGCAATCAGCGGTCCGTAGGGGGTGCCTGTCACTAGGCAAACAAACAGCAGCAAGTCTTTCAATAAAGAGGAGACGGCACTCACCACTCACCCATACGATGATCGGTCCTTTTATTCAGGGAGCTTTAGACATTCGGCAGCAGGGAGGGGAGGAGGGGGCCGAGATGACGACGGCACCGTTTTGCGCTCAGTGCGCTTCCACGGGTCAAGTTTAAAGTAGAACAAGTGTGTATTCAACACATGTGGCAGATAACAAACATGATGTGCAGCAAAGTGAGTCAGTACATCAAAACATGTAACAAACGGATTAGACTATAGAAATAGTTCTTGTATAATGAAATCAATAAAAGAAGTCTTAAGAATAGTTCACAAGGAAATGCTTCCCTAGAATCAGGAACTCCATTTCCTTTTCTGTTGCTGTATGTAAGGTACGTTCCCATACCTCACTTGATAAAAGTGTAATCAAAGAAGAATAAAGGTATTGGGAACTATAAGTATTAGGACTGATAAGGAAAGGACCATGACTCATTAGATAGGGTAACCGATCATAGAACCAGGGGCGTAACTACAATAGGTGCAGGGGTTGCGATCGCACCCAGGCCCTGCAACCTAGGGGGTCCCAAAAGTCCCGAATTCGCCGCATCAAGCCATGAGAAATATAAAATGATGCAAACAAACTTAAGAAATTTAAAATTACAAAAATGCCGCCATTAGTTCAAGTAATACGTCTGGGGAAAAAACACCCTTGGGTCAGCGTTAGATGAGGTTATATATCTATACATATATATATTGACTTCCTAAAAAAAAAAGTATAACATGAGCCAAAATTTGAACTGGTTACTGTTTATTAAATTGTTTTTTTCTACTAACACTTTCTTTAAAAAAAAAAAAAAGAAAAAGATAAAATAAGAGTTTTCCAAGTACACATTGTGCATCTCTTGTTATATTGAATTGCCCTAGATACAAAAAGTGAGCAAAAATAACAAAAAATCAATCACCATCGCCAAGATCCCGTGACCTCAGCTGGGTTTCACATTATGACTTTCATATATTTGAAGTTATGAAGAATATACTCAATATGACAGGTGCTGTGCTTGGAAAAAAATACAGCCATTTTTAAACTAACTATCCAGGCAATTTGAGCTACAAGACAATGTCAGCAGTTGTCTGAGATTCCCGTACGGACATGAATCAGTAAATGATCTTGTTTTCACAATGTGAAATAATTGCAGATAATTTGCTTGTTGGAGTGCGTGATATATTGGGCTCACTTAAGTATAAAGAACTCTAAACTATATCTTGTCCTTCACCAGGTTTCTTCTATTTTTTTCTTTTTCACATTTAAATAATTCACATTTTCCACCTAATTTATACATAAATTGCAAACAATATGAGAACTCAAAATTAAGCTTTTAAGTATCTTTCCGCTTATTGAAGATAAACATTTTTCCAAAACGAACAAATAGAGAAGCTTTCATATCTGAAGTATTTTCACTTCCTAAATTCCTAAGAGATACTTCACACAGTGCAATATCGCTAGCGATGTCGCTGAAACCATTTTTCGGTCCTTGGTCTCCCGCTGGTCAGCCCGCATCGCTGCGTGTGACAGTGAGAGACCAGCGATCAGCGACCTCCCAGGCTGGTAACCATGATAAAGAACGGGTATCTAAGCAGTGCGCAGCGCTTACTTACCCAATGTATACCTTAGTTACCTGCCTTCTCCGCTTCCAGGCTGGTAGCCAAGGTACACAGCGGGTAACTAGGGACAGTGATGTGCTTAGATACACGCTGTGTACCTTGGATACCAGCCTGGAAGCGGATAAGGCTGGTAACCAAGGTATATATTGGGTAACTAGACGCTGTGCACTGCTTAGATACCCATTGTTTATCATGGTTACCAGCCTGCTCCCGCTTACCGCAGCCTGTCAGAAAACAGGAGCAGGAGCTCGACATCGTGGAAAGAATAGTTTATATCCTTTCCATGATGTCGCTGGTCCACTGGTCGCTGGTGAGCCTGCCTGTTTGACAGCTCACCAGCGACTTGCATAGAGACTTTCAAGCAAATCCCAGCCAGGTCGGATCGCTGGTGGGTTTGCTGAAAAGTCTCAGGGTGTAAAGGGGCCCTAAATGAGGCTCCACAGACTTTATTTACATGTTCTGTATTTTCACTTCGGCAGATCAGGCAAACCTGAATCTTTGAACTTCAGGTTTGCTTGATCTGCCGTTTTGCAAATCTGATGGAATTTCGCCTTTTTTTGCAAAAAGACACTGCGTCCCACTTTCTGGAGGGCTCTTTACAATGCGTTAGCACAATCGCAACATTGCACAAGTGCGGAGACTCACTTTTTCCTCACGATCCCACACTTCCGAAGCCAGGGTAAAATAACTGCAAAGCAGCAGTTTTCGCCTGGTGCCGGAGGTACTGAAAGTGTCAAACTATGAAAAAGGCAACCGTCTGCAATTGTCCAGAGGTCCCTTTACAATGCATTAGCACAAGAGCAACCTTGGTGCAAGTGAGCACATTGCATTTTTCGCAAGAATGGTGGATTTCTGCCGGTTTTGCAAAAATAGATTGAAGCAGCTAAATAGCTGCAAGTCTACGCATACTCACTGAGGCTGGTTTCTCACTTGTATTTTTTTCAAATTGATCTTGATCTTTTCCTCATCCAGTTTTTTTGCCCATTCGCTTTAATGGTGTCAGATAGAATCTTGTCGCTTAGGATGCTGCCTGACACCATTAAAGAGAGTGGGTAAAAAACTGGATCCTGAAAAGATAAGGTTTTTGCTGAAAGCCCTGAACTTGCGTAATTTGAGAAAAAAAAAAATGCAAGTGTGAAACCAGCGACAATAGATGAGAGCAGCAGCAGCTCCAAGTGTCAGTGTGGGTGCACACAATGTGGCTGCAGGCTCACTCTGACACCTGGGACCTGTCTGTTCTTGGCTTCCTTTTGAACAGCCTCAGTAAAGAGGTGAGGTGAATTAGCAGACAGCATGTCTCCATATCACTAGGCCTCTCCTCCTCACTGAAGCAATAGTTAGATCACCTATTTTAATTGCTTAATGACTTTTAAAAAGCTGAAGGTGTTAAACGCTCAAAAGACTGAACCTGTGCTCAGTAAGTGCAGATTGTGGGACGGGGGTACTGCTGGGGGTATGATGGCGGTCTAGGTCAGGCCTGTGTCCGGGTAATGGGGGATATTTACAGGGGAGTTTGTCGTGACGCCACCCACGGGTTGTGGTCAGGCGACCACCGCTGCTGCAGAACCTCCGGAGATGATGTTTAGCAGCTGGTGATGTAATGGCTCTCCGCAGGTAGAGCTTAGTTCCCCGGGGCAGTGATAATAATAGTCTATGGATGATGCTGGGTAAGAGTAGTGATGGAGATGCTTGTGAGGGAAAGTAGGGACTGAGCACAAGGATCACACAAACTTAGGTTTTGTAGCTTTCCAAGTCTTTACTGCAGATGTTGTTAGCAGAGTACTGTCCACGGAGTCTGTATCGGGGATAGATTGTTCCCACCCTGACTGGTCCTCAGCATCCCACTCCTGTGCTGTGTGTGTGGCCCTGCTGCAGCTTTAGCTAGGCTGCTGGCCCTGTCTCTCCTCACAGGTACCCATTTGCTAGGCAACTTGAGTCTTTCCGTGTGTTTCTGACCCCGTTGTGTTGCTTCGCTGAGCTACAGTGTAGATCTATAACCTGCACTATTCCGGTATTTATTGTGCTGCTTGTTTCAGTCACAGTTTTGGATCTGGTATCCGGTCTGTGCGCTCCTCCGGGGCGAGTTATGAGGTAACTCAATCTCTCAGATGGGTTCTCTTGTTTTCCTGAACTCCTTCCCTCAGACCCTGGCTAGGCCTGGACTTGAGTAGCAACTGTGGAGAAGCCTAAGGCAGCCCCTTTACACCACAGTCTCTCTTCCTTAGTTCTCCCAGGAACTGAGCTACTCACTTCCCCTCTACACCAGAATATATAGGGGAGTGCTTTAGCTCCCCCTTCTGGCCTAGACGCTAGTGCAGTGTTTAAGTGTTGTGTGGGGGATTAACCCAGGTTGATGTTACTGTAGCACTTTAACCCCTGGGGTGCCACACAACGTTCATTCTTTTAGTGTTTTAATTAGTCCTTTTTAAAGCATATTACAGAGTAGATTTGCCTTAAATAGATGTCATGTGCGCAAACTCATGGTGATGATGTCAGTAAGGGGAAGAGACCATTAAAAATGCCTAGGGCGGCATTGAAGTCCAAATAATCGGCTCTGTATACAGCTACAATCAAATTGAATTGTGACAACTTGCGAGAAGTCTTTTACTTCACTATGAAAGAAATTTGTTTAACTCCATTCTGTATAATTGTTTTTATTTGCAAACAGATGTAGCCAAATGTAACTATACAAATAATGAGCCATCTTATACACTGGAGAGATTTGAGCACAAACTGTCCATTTATGTTCTTGAACCAATATATCAATGATATTCAATTCAAGGACCTTTGACAAGTCTGAACTTATGGCCAACCCAAAACTTTAATTTCCTTTCTTTTGACCAGTTCGGAGATGCTTATGTGCTTTCCATCATAGTCTTGTTTGGATTGTCAAGCAGAAATTCTCATTTAGAATATTTTTATAGGAGGATCAATGATTCCAACAATTATGTCTTGGTCCTGCTGAAAAAAAGAAGCAAACCATGACACTACCACTACTATGGTAACATTTGATACTGCATTCTATCATAAGAACATTGTGTTTGAGCTTTATGCCAGTTGTAGTGGGATCCGAGTCTTTCAAAAAGTTCCATCTTTGACTTCAAAGACACTTTACTATCTTACATTTTGGGGTTAACCCTGACCAGAGGTCACCAACATTTATGACCTTGAGAGTCACATTCAGCTGTTAGAGAAGGGTGCAAATCACATCGGCCTTTACACTCAGAACAACCTTTACTGTCAGAACAGCCAAAACGTTTCCACAGAAATTCCACTGGGGAAGTATACTAAGACCCTGTGGTTCCTACTTTACCCCCATTTAGATCTGTTCTTCTACGCTTGGCTAGTCACAAAGTCACCATCTGGAGACCTGCTCTACATAGCTGTGTGCTGACCACTGAACTAGATGTTTCATGGTGAATGCAAGATGAGCCTTTGTGCTATATTTTGATCAGCAGTGGTTTGCACCTTTTACAACCCCTGGCAAAAATTCTGGAATCCCCGGGCTCGGAGAATGTCCATTCATTTGTTTAATTTTGTAGAAAATAAGCAGATCACAGACATGACACAAAACTAAAGACATTTCAAATGGCAACTCTCTGCCTTGAAGAAACACTAAAAGAAATGAAGATAAAAATGTGCTAGCCAGTAACGGTTACTTTTGTAGACCAAGCAGAGGGGAAAAATGATGGAATCACTCAATTCTGAGGAAAAACTTACAAAAGCACCCTGTAAATTTTCACTCCCAAAACTAACACCTGCATCACATTAGATCTGCTCATTAGTTTGCATCTAAAAAGGAGTGATCACACCTTGGAGAGCTGCTGCACCAAGTGGACTGACATAAATCATGACTCCAACACCAGAGATGTCAATTGAAACAAAGGAGAGGATTATCAAACTCTTAAAAGAGGGTAAATCATCATGCAATGTTGTAAAAGATGTTGGTTGTTCACAGTCAGCTGTGTCCAAAATCTGGACAAAATATAAACATGGTTAGGTTGTTAAAAGGAAACATACTGGTAGACCAAGGAAGACATCAAAGCATCAAGACCGGAAACTTAAAATGTCTCCAAAACAGAAAATGCACAACAAAACAAATGAGGAACGAATGGGAGGAAGCTGGAGTCAATGTCTGTGACCAAACTGTAAGAAACCGCCTAAAGGAAATGGGATTTACATACAGAAAAGCTAAACATAAGCCATCATTAACACCTAAACAGAAAATAACAAGGTTACAATGGGCTAAGGAAAAGCAATCGTGGACTGTGGATGACTGGATGAAAGTCATATTCAGTGATGAATCGCGAATCTATATTGGGCAAGGTGATGATGCTGGAATTTTTGTTTGGTGTCGTTCCAATGAGATTTATAAAGATGACTGCCTGAAGAGAGCATGCAAATATCCACAATCATTGATAATATGGGGCTGCATGTCAGGTAAAGGCACTGGGGAGATGGCTGTCATTACATCTTCAATAAATACCCAAGTTTACATTGATATTTTGGACACTTTTCTTATGCCATCAATTGAAAGGATGTCTGGGGATGATGAAATCACTTATAAAGATGATGATGCATACTGCCATAGAGCAAAAACTGTGAAAACATTCCTTGAAAGAAGACACATAAGGTCAATGTCATGGTCTGCAAATAGTCCGGATCTCAATCCAATTGAAAATCTTTTGTGGAAGCTGAAGAAAATGCTCCATTAAAGGCTCCAACCTGCAAAGATGATCTCACAAAAGGAATCAGAGACATTTGGAGCCAGATTGATGAGTACTGTTTGTCACTCAAGTCCATGCCTCAAAGACTGCAAGCTGTTATAAAAGCCAGAGCTGGTGCAACAAAATACTAGTAATGTATTTGAGTCTTGTTTTGTTTGTTTGTGTTATGTATTGATTGCATTGCAGTATGGAAGTGCTGCTGCTGTGGTTTAAATGAAGCCTTTTTTTTTCTTTGCTCTGTGTGGAGAGAGGAAGCTAATGAGCAGGAGCTGAGTGCAGGTGTGTGTGATGAATATGACTCATGCTTAGGTGAGCTGATGGGCATGCCTGGGCTGGTTGCTCCACACCCCTCGGCCATAAATGGGTCAGCTCACATCCACCTGATATTGCTAATTCAGTTCACTTCTGGACTGTGACCTGTTGTGAGCAGACGCTGATCTGAAGCAGCTGTTTCTTTCTCCATTGGAAGCTGCTGGGTTCCGTGGTCCGTGGGTGGAGGTAGGGGCTTATGCCTAGGGCTTGTCAGGAGTTTTAAGGTGTTATGCTGGCAGCTCGGACCACCTCACCTTCAGAAGTACCTCTGAGTACAGGGCGAGTCAGGAACCCCAGTATCAGGGCCAGAGCAGGCTCATCTGACTCCCTACGCCCAGCTCCATCCTACTTCTGGGTACCCCGGCCCCCCCAGCATGACATAATTAGCGACCCACTATTTTTTCCCTGAAGCCACTATGTAATCACGAGCTTTTGCGCACCATCTCTCAGGAGAGGTCTACCCTGCGAAACCAGGTGGTGCATCAGCTTTGAGAAGTGGTTGGGTATCGGCTGCAGTTTACACGCTGGCTGTACCAGAACCCAATATCTCCCTTCCTGACCGATTTTCAGAAGGGAGAGATAAATGTTTTGTTTTTAGAGTAGCCTGCAAATTAAATTTCAGGCTGCATCCTCGTTCTTCGGGGAGCGAGGAACAGCACGTGGGGATTATACCCTCCCTTCTTAAGGGGGATCCCCAGGCCTGGGCCTTCTCTCTGCCGACTGATTTTCCAGCTATGCGGATGGTTGACGAGTTTTTTTGCAGCGCTTGCCCTGGTGTATGGCGACCCTGATGCCGTCTCCCTTGCTGAATCTAAATTACGTAAGCTCAGGCAGGGAGCACGACCGGCCAAGTAATATTGCTCTGAGTTCAGAAGATGGGCCACTCAATGGAACAACCCTGCTCTAAGAAGTCAGTTCTGTCTGTGGTTGTCATATCGGTTACAGGACACAATGACTCAGTACGCTGCTCCGGAGACACTGGAGGCTGCAATGGCGCTTGCTATTAGGTTGGACAGACGCCTAAGAGAAAGACAGGATCCGACCTTGCCCCCGATGACCATCGCTGCTGTGGAGGTTACACGTGTGGGTTCTGATGTTCCTAAGCAGTTGGGGACTGCGGAGTCTTGTACTAACCCATCTGCAGGTCATCAGGTTGGGCGGTCTTGTTTTTTTTGTGGTCAACCTGATCACTTCATTAGGGTCTGTCCATACCATGCTAACCCTGATTCTCAGCTGCAGATGTCCCATGTGGATGAGCGCGGGAGTGCTGCTGTGTCTGCTGTGTTGGTCAGGCCTGCTCCTATGTCTTCACTGGTGGTGGTTGATCACCCACCGAAGGATAGGAGTAAAACCCTGCCGGCACCTCAGATTGATGCTGGACTCGGGGGTTATCCGGAGAAATGTGTTAGGGGGAAGGTGGTTACCCCACTAAGCCCTTGGTGAGAATGCTCCCCGAAATGAAACCGGGAACCATCTCTGCTGTT
Source organism: Allobates femoralis (assembly GCA_033576535.1). Lineage (NCBI taxonomy): Eukaryota > Metazoa > Chordata > Amphibia > Anura > Aromobatidae > Allobates > Allobates femoralis. The sequence continues at coordinate 157,087,515 of JARQOC010000010.1, forward strand.
TGCCCCACTGATGGTGAACATTCGGTCTGTGATTGCGTGAATGGCAATAAGCGTTCAGGTCCAGACCTGAGTTTGGTTGACTCTGTGGGTGCTGTCAAAACACGTCAGGTGGAAGTGTGCGGCTGGAACTCCTACTACTTGAGTAATTGGTCCGTTTAAAATTGCGGCCGTTTGCAACCCCGTGTTGTTCATGCTAGCCATCCCCCCAGTGCTCTGTACACCTAATATCTTTCATAGGTTGTCGCTGAGAAGGATCAGACCATTGCCAAACGTGTCTTGTTTACAGTCCAGAGGCCTCTCATGAAGGGGGAGGTACTGGTATGTATTGACTGCCTTGCTGTATGGAAGTGCTGCTGCTGTGGTTTAAATGAAGCCTTTTTTCCCCTGCTCTCAGTGTGGAGAGAGGAAGCTAATGAGCGGGAGCTGAGCGTGCAGGTGTGTGTGATGAATATGACTCATGCTTAGGTAAGCTGAGGGGCGAGCCTAGGCTGATTGCTCCCCATCCCTCAGCCATAAATGGGTCAGCTCACATCCACCTGATGTTGTTGATTCATTTCACTTCTGGACTGTGACCTGTTGTGAGCAGACACTGATCTGAAGCTGCAGTTTCTTTCTCCATTGGAAGCTGCTGGGTTACGTGGTGGAGGTAGGGTCTTATGCCTAGGGCTTCTCAGGAGTTTTAGGGTCTTAGACTGGCGGCTCGGACCTCCTCACCTTCAGAGGTACCTCCGAGTACAGGGCAAGTCAGGGATCAGTATCAGGGACAGAGCAGACTCCCCTGACTCCCTACGCCCAGCTCAGTCCTACTTTTGGATACTCCGACTTCCCCCAGCATGACAGTTTTTGTCATGATTCCATAATTTTTTCCTCAGAATTGAGTGATTCCATAATTTTTCCCCCTGCTTTGTCTACAAAAGTAACTGTTCCTGGCTAACATTTTTTTTTTCAAGATTTCTTTTAGAGTTTCTTCAAGGCAGGGAATTGCCATTTGAAATTACTTTAATTTTGTAGAAAAAAAAGCAGAACACAGACATGGCACAAAACTAAACAACTGAATCGACATCCTCCGAGCCAGGTGATTCCAAAATTTTTGCCAGGGGTTCTAATTCCACCATGAATACTAGTATCTTTCCAATTGTTAATTTGTGTGCGTTGACCTTTGGTTGTTAGTCTTGCTTAGGGCTCGGACACACTCTGCTACTTACATGCGAGTCTCTCGGAAGAGACTCATAAGAGGCTGGAGCAGTGACCCTGAACAGCCTCTCCCTCTCTGGATGGGGAGTATGGAGCTGCACAAAAACACAATAAGCTGACAGTCCAATCCAGAGAGGGAGAAACCGTTCAGGGTCACTGCTCCAGCCTCTTCCGAGTCTCGTCCGAGAGACTCGTATGTAAGTAGCAGAGTGTCCAAGCCCTTACTTTGTGACTTACTGGATTAGTGGTCAAGACTTTCATGGTGAAATTTTAGTAGACCAGCCATTTTGGGAAAGTTTATCACTGGAGTTGATATGAATGAATCTTCAGGACCTAGTCAGTCATATGGTGGCTAATAGAAACCCTAACCATCCCCTGCCTTCAGCTCTAATTTTGATTAGCTGGTCTGTTGTGATATCACATGTGCTTCACATCTTACTAATGAAGTCATACCAGGCCAAAACATCAAAAGAAGAGCCACACTTCTCATTGCTCCCATTCAGCAGTCACAGATAGATACAGCTGATGGCTTGGGTCCTGAAAATTAATTCACATCAACTCTATTCACTATTGTTCCTAGAATTCTCCATTGTGCATAATCATTTCTAATATTTAGAGAGAGCAACCTTACATTAGACAGTCTTAAAATGTGCTACACTTACCAGAGCAATCCATGCTGTTTAATAAATCTGGTGCATGTTTAGACTGTCTAGTCTAATTTATCTAGAATATACGGTTGGGTTTCATCGTGCCTCAAATTTTTACCACAATTTTGGCACGTTTGGGCATGTTGGACCAAATCTATTTGTACAAAACCACAATCCTTGAAGGCAAAGGTGCAGATAATGTAAAAGACATAATAATAATAATAATAATAATGGCAAAGGTAATGAAAGACAAGGGTTTTTTGGTGCAAACTCAATCTGATTCTGGTACATTTTGCTTTTTTAAATTTCCCCCAATTGTATTCATTGTGCTTTGTTCATTTTTCAGAGTCTTTAAAACAGTCAGTGGTGGGTCTGGGGTATTCAGGTATCGGGCGTTTGGGTACGGTGGATGTCACGGGTGGTCGGTGCTCGAGTCTGTGCCCTTGGGTGACAACAAAAAGGGGGTATTTACAGAGATAAAAGTTTATAAATGATTGTCGTGACGCCACCTGTAGATCCAGTAATGTCACCGGTGTTGCTGAGGCCTCCGGGGTGATGGGCGGCAGCAAAGTATTGTGGCTCCCTACAGGTAGAGCATGGTCCCCGGGGCTGTAAGAGTATGATGGTGGAATAGGGTACCTCAGTCATTGTGGTATGGGGCAGGCTGGAACGATGGACACACACACACACAAGAAAATCTTTTTCTTTTACTGGTGTTTTGCAGGTACACTTCAAGGGTTGAACAGTGAACTTTGGGATTTATAGACCTCCTTGTCCTGTTCCCTTGTCCCGAAGTCTGACGTGTGTGAAACCAGGTTTGACCTCTCTTCTCTCTCACACCCGTGTTGCTGTACTGAGGGCCCTCGCTTGGCTACCACTACCTCTCTGCGGCTCCTGGCTCTCAAATGGTGAGTGCTACGGGTGTCCGGGAAGCTAAACCTCCATGGTGTACTGGGATTCTCTGTTGGGTTAATCTCTCTCCCTTACAGACTCAGACTCCAGTGACTGGTGTTCTGGGGTGAGTTGGTATGGCTCCTCTGCCCCTGCTGTACTGTTCCTCACCTCTGCCTTTCGTCCCCACTCTCTGCACCTCACACTGGCTCTGGCAGTGCTTTGGTTTCGGGCCGAACACAGCTCCCGTAACGAGTTTTGCTCACTAGGCTCTGAGCAGAACTTCATAGTTCTCCTAGCGACTGCACGCTCTGGCTAACTCTGCCCCCAGCAGCTGGATTTATAGGGGATCTGGCTTAACAGCAGCCAGTGGGGCTCCCCCTTCAGGCCTGAAGTGGAAAGGTGCTGGGTGTATGTGAGTAACAGATGTGGAAAACCCTTTGTGTACTAGTTGGTTCTGTGGCTTACTTGGCACAGGGCGCCACATGTGCTATAGGGGGCCTGCTGACACCAGTAAGTACTTTAGCTGGATCTGCATCAGAGGACGGACATTCAGCTGAAGTGTATTAGAAGCACAAACCTGTTGGGTCCATGTATTGCAATATTTGCCACCGGACAATCGGAGGTCAGCAGTTGACATTGGCAGTGCATGGAAGAAAATTAGAAGCTGGACTCAATTTTTTCTGACTCATTATGGGTTACTAAAAATTAAACAAATGAAAAAAATCTTTATAGTCAACTCACCAATCACCTCTTTGGCCCCTCAACTACTCACAATCACCCATTCAATCCCCTACTGGAATCTTTAGGCCCCTTGCACTGTGCTGTGCTCCTGGGTTTCATGGTGCTCCGTTTGTTCCTGCACAGGTTCATGGGAGTTCTTGGCGCAGGTTGTGATGTCATGATGCCATTAAACTCCCACGGTCAGTGTAACACTTTACATTTTTTACATTTTATGTTTATTATGCGGAGTGGTCTAGTGAGACCCAAGAGCATAATAAGAGATACATTTGTAGAGAATAACTTCTCTGCAAATGGAATTTGTTGGGGAAAAATGTGATGAATCGAATTTGAATCTTGTGTGATCATCTCTACTCACCGATTCTCTGCTCACTCAACAACTGCAGCAGAGTCCAAGTATCCTCTTGTATGAACATCAGAACAAAAAGCTGTGTGCCGGAAACTTTGTGGTACGTCTTTATTCTGACCAAGTAGCTGCATTCCAGCACCATGCAGAGGCGCCATTGTGTTGTGTATTCTCTGTCTGGTGAAGCATATTCTGAGTGATGAATGGCGATTCTCTGACAGTCTGATGGACAATCCTTTGTTCAGTGAACGTACAAGGACATCGCATAGCTATACTACACATGTTAAGAATGTCCAAATTGCAATTGATGTCAGTTAGTATCATACTCTATTTATCAATTCACCACATGATGGGGTGCGTGTTTTTATAAGGGGAATAAAGTGTCTCTTAGGTTTGTGTTATATTAGGCTATCCGTAATAACCATTGGAGTTTAAAATGCGTCAGCTGGAACTGGATATTGCTGGATACCATGCACATAAAATGCCACATTTTGGATTCTGTTTTTACCAGATACTAAACAAAATACATGATATTTGCCATTTACTGGATTTGGCTCTTTTGCAAATTATACTTTGGGGAACACTACCTGCCGTACTATATTAATACAACTTATTAAGTTTATTGCAGGAAGAAAATACTACGTGGCTGCATTTCAGTCATTGGCCTTGGCTCCTTATTTCTATAACATTGCAGAGAGTAGACATGGAATGGAAAGGGTTAAAAACCATGCTTCTGTCACGGAATGGATGAGGCCAAATTTTGGGAAAGTGATTTTATTTTAATGCGTTTTGGAGTGGATACTTCTCCATCAAATCATTTCCTTGTAGAGTATCCACTCTGAAACACGTTGAAATAAAATCAATTTCCCAAAATTCATCATCATTCTTTGTGTGAGGCCGCGTGGTTGTAAACCCTTCCCAACACTGTCTGTGTTTCTACAACATTGGGGCTTCTGCAGCCGTTATCATTGATTTATCTAGTGATTGTGTCTCTCACATTCCTCCCAGGTGAGCAGTGTGATCTATTTGCATCATCTTCATGGATAAGACCCTATTGCACTTGTCTCATCCCTATCTAGTAGTCCTATAACCAGGGATATTTTTGTGCTTTAGAATACCAAGACATTTTGGCCAATTACAAACTTTCAAGTTTGGCAGAATAGTTTGAAAGAGGCCCTCTTCTGTTTTCCGTAACAGTGTCCCAATGTCCCAAGAAAAAGGCCATAAAAGCAACGTTTTGTGAGTTGGAGTGGAAGACTTTGAGTGGCTTGCACAATGATACTGGTGTAGCACAGATAGCTGGAGACTAACCAATAGAAAAGCAAATGATAGCCGGAGTGCTCAGCTGTAGATATTGAGATTATACAAACAATCCGAAGAGCAGTCTTAAGAATCTGGGTAAGGCTGCTTTCACATCACATATTTTTTAACAAAGGGTTAAAAATAAAAAAAAACATGCTCACCTCTCTGACGGTGTCCCGCGCTGTCTCGCTCGCTCCTGGGACTGAAGGACCTGTGGTTGCCTGGCAACCCGATCAGCTGATCGGGTTGTCACATGACCGCGCGGTTTGAATCTCATGCCCGCCGCGCAGTTGATCGGGTTTCCAGGTAACCACTGGTCCTTCAGTCCCAGGAGTGAGCGAGACAGCGCAGGACACAGTCAGAGAGGTGAGCATGTTTTTTTTTATTTTTAACCCTTTCTTTAACTAAATTTCACTTTTGCAATGTATGTATGTACATTGCGGAAGTGAAATGAGATGGTAAGGAGCAATTTTAGTGTACTGATCATGCTCTGTACACTAAAATGGGGTCCGAGGAACGATCCTGTGTTTCCTCGGACCCGTGCTCCATAGGCTAGGTTATTGGCAGATTCTGTCCTATTTGATCCGCTGTGCCCAAAATCGGAGCAGTCTCCGATTTTGGGTACCGCTAAAACTAGGACAGAATCGGATCTGACAAAATCGGATGCCATTAAGAGCAAATCCGATTTGATCCATCGCCCATAGGGATACATGGGGGCCAAATTGTAAAACGGACAGTCACGGATCCAAGAAAATCCAATGTGTAAGCAGCCGTACAGAGGTTTCAGTGCACACATCCATATGAAACTTCTTCTTTATTAAATTATCATAAAAAAGCAGAATGCATCAGTGTAATTATTAGGGGGTGAGGGAGCAAGGGGATACAAATGGGATTACGGGTGTTTTCTGTGACAATACTTCAACCTGTGAGCCTTTCAAGCATTGTGACACGAAAAGACCTTAGTCTGTTTGTTTCCCCTTGCTTGCTCTCCCCCTAATAATTACACTGGCGATTCTGCTGCTTTAGTGAGGAGGCACACTGGCGTGAGACTCGCGCGAGTACAATGCGTGACAAATACACATTGCACTCGGACCAGTGTTGCCTTATCAGGCAGGGCACACTGGTGCGAGTCCCACGCACCTAACTCGTATTGCGAGTCAGAAGCGAGTGCAGTCGCAGCATGCTGCGACTGCACGCGATTCTGACGCGCGTGAGCGCAATGCAAGTGTATGGGGGCGAGAAAATCTCGCCCCATACAGCACGCGGTGCGAGTTTGTAGCACGATGCTACAATAGCTAAATCATGTTTAATAGGCTCCCGCTGTTACTTCCAGGGCCGTCTATTAAGCTCATTACATATTCACTGCACTGTCAAACTAACAGCCAATCACAGGAGCTCACACTCTGTGGGAGCCTCTGTGATTGGCTGTTGTAATCAGACTGGATTTTCTCAATCTGGACAGTGATTCTACTTGGTTGCCATACACATTAGTGTGATCGGTAAGCAGAGAGTTAAATCCAGCAGTTTATGAATGAGTCGAGGCGCTGTGATGTCGGCACTGCTTAAGCGTTGCTATAGTAACCGATAGTTTGGTTACTATAGCAACGGGGTCGGCGGTGACATCACGGCTTAATGCTCACAGCCTCACTGACTCATCACACGGCAGGGGAGCGCATTTCCG